>CM059186.1:30256271-30490899 GCA_030323885.1 Branchipolynoe longqiensis
GACGGGGTCGGGATAGCTAGACTGTAGACCAGACGTAGTGGCCGGATCAGTAGAGCACATGCTTCCCGTGCGGAAGGTTGGGAGTTTGAATCGGAGCCGAGTCAAAGCATTGGCTTATTGAATTGATACTTGTCGCTACCTAGCTTGGCGCTCGGCATTAATAGGATATGACAAGGAATGGAGGTGGGGTTAATATCCAATAAAGTAATATAAGTATTTTTTGTCCTTTTAATCACGTGGAGGGAAGTGGTCTTGAGGTAGTGAGACGAGTCTCCACTAGGTGGCGCCAATGGTAACCATAATCCGTAGGGAGTACTAGTTGGACATGCAGTAAATGTGGATTATTAGTTAGTTATATTCGCATAATACATTATATCTATATATACTATATATATTATATATATTAATGTATATGCATGTCCAAACCGGATATATATACTTGTGCTCTCACTACATTTAATTTCTCTCTATATATATACTTTTGTATATATGCAATTATTGTCTCATATGGGGTTTACGGTCCAAGGGATTGAGAATAGACATATGCATAGTCAATGTTGATATGCATTTCAGAAGCCCGAAGGACTCAAACCCCCACATTAAGGCGATCAAGTCTTCATTATAATTTATATGACTTTCAAACTTGAGCAATGGAGATAAGTAGAAGCCTAAGCTTCAATATGTTTGAACAGATAACCAGACATCACAAATTATCAAAGCTGCTTTTGGACTAGGTAGGTCACCAGGTATTGCAATGGATATATCCCATATGCCATAGAGAATGTGTTATTAACACTATTTAAGCATTTAATAACTCTGCATGTATACATAATACACACATACATACATACATACATACATACATACATACATACATACATACATACATACATACATACATACATACATACATACATACATACACACACACATACATACATACATACATACATACATACATCAGGGATGAAAGATCTCCGCGATTTCGTGGATTTCCAGGATTTTTCCTGTAGCTATAATTGTATACTAATATGGTGCGGCCGTCCTGATATGACCTTAGATGTTTCCAGGACATAAAACTCCAACAACCAACCAACCAATACGTTGTTTCACGCTGCAGCACCATCAGCGTATACTAATATGTGGTGCAAACGCCACAGCACTAGCAGCGTATACTACTTATGGCTTCAAACGCCGCAGCAGGGTCAGCGTATACTAATACATGCTTCAAACGGCACAGCACTATCAGTGTATACTACTAATACGTGCTTCAAACGCCGCAGCACCATCAGCGTATACCAATATGTATGAAACCCGACTTCCGGGAATTTTCATGAATTCCCTGACAATGCTAAGCCTATGGGAGAATATCAGCATTTCCGCTTTTTTTCCCGGAGACCACTTTCATCCCTGATACATACATACATACATACATACATACATACATACATACATACATACATACATACATACATACATACATACATACATACATACATACATACATACATACATACACACGCACCATACATACATACATACATACATACATACATACATAAATACGTACGTACGTACGTACGTACATACATACATACATACATACATACAGTCAGTTAAGGTAGCCCCCCCCCCCCCTCCTACCTCTGCCCTGTCCCTTCCTCTATACTGCTAGTTTATGTACACAGCCCCCACCCTCCTCACACCCACCCACTCAACTACCTACCCACCTATATGTTACTTGCTCCTACATTATTTTACCGGTCGGCACTCTGATTCTGAGGAACTCGACCACGTCATAGTTGAGTCTAGACACAACAATATGTTCACATTTCTGCGGTGCTGGCTAAACGGGAAAGGCGGGACAGTGGGTGTGATCTGTCGTCTGCAGCCCGCCACCGCCGCCCGCCGCCCGCCGCCCGCCGCCCGCCGCCCGCCGCCCGCCGCCCATCACCCAGTTCTCCGTCGTCCGCCGCCCGTTACCCGTGGTGGCGGCCCCTAGCGGAGAAAGAGCGCGTCGGTCTGACGGCGGGAGGGGGCTGTGTTTGTCTACGTGCGCATAGTTTGCACACATCTTGAGGCACCGTTGCTCGGCACAGTTATTGGCAGATAAGGCCCCCCTGCTAGATAACGTTTCTGTGGCAACCACACAAGTGGCGGCCCTGTCGGGCTCTGGCAACGGTCCGGCCGGCCAGAGGCCTGTTTAATTACACCTGCCCTGGCAGCACTCGCTCAACTTTTTCTGCCTATCTACCCCACCCCACCCCACCCCCACCCTCCCAACAAGGATTATTATCACTTTTAATAGTTGATTCGGCGGTTTCTTGTAACCAACACTACCCGAGCGCCGGCTGGCTTTCCGTGCTGAAGGTTGTGGGTTTAAAATGACGTAGGACATTGTTACTCTTAACTATCCTAAGAGTAAGACTAGCACTCAGTATTACAAGGATGGCACAGGGACTACTTTTGCTCAGTACCAGCGTAATGTGACCGCGTGAGATATCAGGTCATGGTGCTGACGGCATGGTCTCCCAGTGGGGCAGCATTATAAAGTTGCCATCAATGCACATTGTCCCACATATGTGGGATATCAGGTCATGGGGCTGGCGGTCTGATTTCCCAGTGGCACAGCACTATAAAGTCGTCATGAGTGCGCACTGTCACAAGTCAGTACCCGTCCTCATATGACCTTAGATGTTGACAGAATGTAACATTGCAACAACCAACTGACCGACCGACCAACCAACCAACCAACCAACCAACCAACCAATCAACCAACCAATCAACCAACCAACCAATCAATCAATCAACCAACCAACCAACCAACAAACCAACCTACAAACCAGCCAACTGACCAACAAACCAAGCAACCAACCAACCAACCAAATCTGTTCCCGTCCTGATATAGCCTTCCCGTCCTGATATGACCTTAGATGTTGCTAGGACGTAAAATAAAGACAAAACAAACAACACCAATGATATAGCCTTAGATATATTGCGAATGACATACAACAAAACCACAGAGAAACAAACGGCGTGTCTGGTGCGTTTTAATTGATTATAACTTATAAGATGCGCCGCGTGGTGAAGTTATTGTTGAGTGTGTGTGTGGGTGAGTGCGTGATGTGTGTGTGTGCATATGTGTATGAGTGCGTGATGGGTGGGTGTGGGTGTGCATTTGAGTGAGTGATATGTGTGTGTGTTTGTGTGGGTGAGTGTGTGATGGGTGTATGTATGTATGAGTGTGTGATGTGTGTGTGTATGTGTGGGTGAGTGTGATAGGTGTGTGGGTGAGTGTGTGATGGGTGTGTGTATGTATGTATGAGTGTGTGGTGGGTGTGTGTTTGTGTGGGTGAGTGCGTGCGTGATGGGTGTGTGTATGTATGTATGTATGAGTGTGTGATGGGTGCGTGTATATGTGGGTGAGTGTGTGCTGGGTGTGTGTATGTATATATGAGTGTGATGGGTGTGTGTATGTGTGGGTGAGTGGGTGATGGGTGTGTATATGAGTGCGTGATGGGTGTGTGTATGTGTGGGTGAGTGTGATAGGTGTGTGTATGTATGGGTGAGTGCATGATGGGTGTATGTATGAGTGTGTATGGGTGAGTAAGTGCATGATGGGTGTGTGATAGGTGTATGTGTAGGTGAGTGTGATAGGTGTGTGGGTGAGTGCATGATGGGTGTGAGTGTGTGATGGGGTATGAGTGTGTGATGGGTGTGTGTGATAGGTGCGTGGGTGATGGGTGTGTATGTATGTATGAGTGTGTGATGGGTGTGTATGTGTGAGCGAGTGCGTTATGGGTATGTGTGGGTGAGTGCGTGGTATAGTGGTGGCCACTCCCATGCCGGCTGGGTGGATCTGACACACGGTTACAGACACATTCCTGCACCCAGGGTACATCGGCGCGGCCCATGTTTGGTTTAGACGAGCCTACAGTGTATGAATAGTCAGTGTGCAAATTGACCTTGTTTAAAGTAGGCCGCTGGTTCGGGTGGTTTGCGCGCTGTTTCAGCAGTCTTAACAAACCCAACAAGCACAGATCTGTCCCTCCAGCCCTTTATGTTTCAACTCATGACGTCACCACATCTGGTGGTTCCCAGGCGTTCCTCCAGGTGTCTAGTTGGGTGGGTGGGTGGTGGGTGGGCATCTTGACTGACCGATAAGAGCGTCGCGTACAGGTGTAATAGGTGAAAGAATGTTTAGCGTCCCACCCCACAGCCTTCAGCCCACCGTTTACTTTGATTGAGCTGAGGCCTCCGTCACACTATGGCTTGCGACCACAAAAGAAAAGGGATGTTTCAAAGTGGATGCCCGGAGGTAGGTCGCTGACCTCGGGTGGTCATTTTGGTTGCAAGGAGGTCGCAGATGCTGCACCAAAATCCTCCTTGCCACCAAAAGGGTCGCCCGGAGGTCGCCAACCATTTTCAGCACTTGCGACCGGTCGCTGATTGATCACTGACCAACCGCCGACTGTTGTTTTTCCCACTTTTTTTGCTTTGGTCGCAAGGAGGTCACCAGCTTGTGGGCGCAAGCTGTAGTGTGACTGAGGCCTACGAATCATCCTATTTGAAATGCTCCTCTAGCATCATGTTAATGGATATATGCTGGACGTTGTAGCAGAATTGGTAGAGCGCAGGCTTCCCATGCGGAAGATCGGAAGTTTGATTAGCAGTCGACTCAAACCAATGACTTAACCAAATTTATACTTTTAGGTATCTAGCCTGGCGCTCAGCGTTACTAGGGTATGGCAAGGACTGGTTAGTTCAGTATCAGGATAATGTGATTGAGTGGGTAATCAGATCATGGTGCTGGCAGCCTGGTCTCCCAGTGGGGCAGCACTATAAAGCTATGAGTGTGCACTGTCAAATGTCAGTACCCATACTGATATGACCTTAGATGTTGCCACGGCATAAAACAAAAACTAAACTAAACTAAAAAAATATATATATATGCTATAATCTTATATTCATATCAGTAATTTAAGAAGGAGTTTGAGGCTGGAGAGCCTTTGACAAGTTTGAGACAAAGTGATGATCGATATTCATAACAAGACAGAGGTGTGATGGACTCAAAAACCCAGAGTGTGTCTGTGTTTGTTATTTGATTAAATTATGTCGGTTTCCACTCATAGCCATTGTGATTAGTACAAGTGGAAGTTTCTCATGTTTTAAGATCTAACTGGCCTTACTTACCATCGTACTCTCCCCAAAATATAATGTTGACAGTGTTATCGCACTGGGCAGGTCGTCGGGCATTGCAATTGATATAGCCACAAGGGGGTGTTTTGTCAGCACCTTATTTAATTGGGGTGTTTTGTCAACACTTCGACTCATAGAGATTAGCTTATTTAATTGGGGTATTTTGTCAGCACTTCGACTCATAGAGATTCGTTTATTTAATTGGGGTGTTTTGTCAGCACTTTGACTCATAGAGATTACCTTATTTAATTGGGGTGTTTTGTCAACACTTTGATTCATAGAGATTACCTTATTTAATCGGAGTGTTTTGTCAGCACTTCGACTCATAGAGATTACCTTATTTAATTGGGGTGTTTTGTCAGCACTTCGACTCATAGAGATTGCCTTATTTAATTGGGGTGTTTTGTCAGCACTTCGACTCATAGAGATTCGTTTATTTAATTGGGGTGTTTTGTCAGCACTTTGACTCATAGAGATTACCTTATTTAATTGGGGTGTTTTGTCAACACTTTGATTCATAGAGATTACCTTATTTAATCGGAGCGTTTTGTCAGCACTTCGACTCATAGAGATTACCTTATTTAATTGGGGTGTTTTGTCAGCACTTCGACTCATAGAGATTGCCTTATTTAATTGGGGTGTTTTGTCAGCACTTCGACTCATAGAGATTGCCTTATTTAATTGGGGTGTTTTGTCAGCACTTCGACTCATAGAGATTACCTTATTTAATTGGGGTGTTTTGTCAACACTTTGACTCATAGAGCTTACCATCTGTAATTGGAGTGTCTTGTCAACACTTCGACTCATAGATACGACCTGGTTTAATTTAGACATTACTTCATTCTTTGATATGCTGTGCAAGCACGCCCTATAGCATCATATCCATAATGGTATTATCCTCTTTTCCATTGTAATGATTTTTTTTAAACCTCCCTAAACCGATCACCTCCCTAAAGTCGGTCCCATGGTCGGTCAATTTAGAGAGGTTTTACTGTATTTCATTTAACCCACATTATATCAAAACTAGTGCATAACTAGTTTGGGAACCGGTTGAAGCTCGACCAAATGGGTTAAATTATTAATACTGTTTGCTTTTGTTGGGAGTTTTCTTTCAACCAATCAGGGAAGCGATTATGTAGCACATGTTAAGTTAAAGTTGCATGGTCCAATGGCTTTTGAATTTTTGTTTGATTTTTTTAAGATAAATATATCAAATTGATCGTTATAACCTACTAATCATTAGTCCTGAGTAATTTTGATGAAGAATGGCTAATTTTGAAGCAATTTGAGCTGAAAGAATCCTAAGTACTTTTGACAAGCTTTCCAAAAGTCCTCTAGCTACGACACGTATTGACGTTTCACGATGACCATGTGATGTAGGATGACGTAATTCAAATGTAGCCTGGTATCCTGGTATTTTCTACTGATGGCGCCATTGCAACATCATTTGTTTGTGGGCATGTGATGTGATGTGGGCTGACCTACTGATGTCATGGGATTCAAACCCATGGGTTTGAAACTTGTTTTAGAGTTGCATGGTCTGATGAAGCATAATTATTTTGTCAAAATCAAGCCACATACTTACATTTGATCTTATATTTCCAACCCAGATGGGACAATGTTAGACTAAAAATCTGAAGATACCTAGTTTGTGTGTGTGTGTTTTTTGTACATCAGTTGATTTAGCTGGGGAAATTTCAGTTACAGACAATTTGATCTTATTTCCCCCGCTCCTAACCATATCCTAGTAATGCCGAATACCACTGACAAGTATAACTTTTTAAGTCATTCGTTTGACTCAACCAGGATTCAAACCTGGTGGTTTGAATTCCATGACCTACCAAATTAGGAGGCGGGTGCTCTACTTATTCAGACACTCTATCTAGCTTCATAGTACTGCAACACTGGGAGACCAATGACTTAAAAATTGATACAAAAATTGAAATGCTGCTAGCGCAACACATTTTTAAGTTTAAGAAAAATATATTAAGAAATCAGGGGTGGCCAATTTTTCAGGCACGGGCGGCGATGATGACCATTTAATTTTGTTTAATTGGCCATATCCCAACCTCACCTGGCATTCAGCATTATTAGTATAGGGTAAGGAGCAGTGAAATGACGAAGGTCAATTGTCCATGCTTAATCAACTAATGTACCAAAAACTAAAACTGATTTTCAGTCTAACATTTTCCCATCTGAGTTGGAAAAATAGGCTTAAATGTAAGTATGTGGTTTGGTTTTGAAACAAAAATTATGACCATGGAGCTTTATATCAGCCCAGGCTAGGGTGCCAGCAATACTACCACCACTGGACATCCTTGAACCTGACTAAGTTCTTGGAATGAGGGTCAAGGCTAATCGGGCCACGAGATTGACCTAATTGGTTAATGGTGTTCTTCCTTGATGGCTGTCGCAAAGCAGGTATCCAAGGGGATGGGGTAATATCTAAGTTGGATATATAGAATCAAATTTTGATAAGTGTTTTGGTTTTGAAAAAAATATGTTTCATCGGGCCATGCAACTTCCAACCCTAAACTATGCTGCTATCCTATGTTCACAAAGGTGCTCATTAACCCTTTAAGAACGGAACCGCCCAAATGCGCCTGCAAGTTACTCATGCTTACAGGCCGGGAACGTCTGAATGTGCCCGCCATATGTCTTATCATATCTCATGACTAGTGATACCAGAGACCAGACGGGATGGCCGAATGAGTTGGAGCGTCCGTCTCCCGTGCTGGTAGATCGTGGGGTCGTGGGTTCGAACCATGGTCGAGTCAAACCAATGACTTGAAAATTGGTGCTTGTCACTTCCTAGCCAGGCGCTCGGCATTATTAGGACAGGGCAAGGACTGGTGTGCTCAGTGTCAGGATAATGTGACTGAGTGGGATACCAAGTCATGGTCCCGGCGGCCTGGTTTCCCAGTGAGACAGCACTATAAAGTCGCCACGAGTGCGCACTGTCACAAGTCGGTATCCGTCCTGATATGACCTTAGATGTTGCTAGGACGTAAAACAACAACAAACAAACAAACAAACAACTAGTGATACCAAGGAGGTTAAATTTGGTATCATTTGAAAGAGAAATCAGTTTATTTTCATATAAAATCTTCCAGCCGAGAAATCAATGTTACATTAAAATAAAGTTCATTCTTAGGGAATGAGGGAGGGGGGTGAGTGAAGGGAGTGAGGGAGGGAATGAGGGAGGGAGTAATAAGTGTCTTATGCAAACTACATTGTTACAACAAATCTGCAATTGAAATCTATACCTAGAATCAGATATGTCCCTGTATGTATACATATATGTAAGCATTCCACATGCATACATAGTATATACATGTATATGGCCACAGGACAAGTTATATCAACGTTTTATAATAGGTACTCCAAAGTGGGCGGAAATGCTGTCCATATCGCGAAATCTGACATCATTTAACCGTTCTAAAACCACATCAACCTCCATTAATTCTGCTTTGTTTGAAATAACAATTATATGACATGAATGCCTGTTATTTTGTCTTTTAGGGTGTTCAATTTTTAATTAACATGATGAAATAAATTAGAGTCAAAGGACACTTTTTTGGGTGTACCATCAACAGCTCTGTGCATGTTTGCCATAGTATGTTTGCATCCAGTCTTAGCCACTCCCTTCCCTAAAATTGTTACCTTGCTGAGTATGGTCACCTGAGCTAAAAATAGCCACCAGTGAAAGCTGGAGAAGAAAAGGGGCTTCATTAGCACATCAAGCATGGCTGTCTTTGAGTGGGAAATTTGATTGAACGAAGGAGTGAAAATATTAAGACGTTCATTCTCCTTGAAAATTAATCAAGATCGTCCTGAAAATTATATCAGAAAGCTCAAGTCTTCCTCTACCTAACCGGAAAATATTTAGTTGAGATTTATATCATACTCGGCAAGGTTGGTCTGAGAAATGACCATCTCTTCCTGTCTCCTGCACCTAAGCGACGAACATAGTGTTGATTGAAGCTTCTGTTTCATCAGAAAAAGCTTGATGTGGCACCCATCAATGATGACATTAGAGGATGGAAGGTACCAGGCATTAAAGACATTTCTGAAGCCTATTGTTGCCTGAGGGAATCTGTTTAATCATCTTAATAAAGTTAATGTCTTTGCGATCTAGACTTGTAGTCAGCTAGCAATGCCTATAAAAGTGAACTTTCAGTCTTTGACTCATATTAATTGAAAACATCTATGATCATATACAACTTGTTATTCTGATTATTTGGGAATAAAAAATAGAGTGATAGTGTAAGTAGAACAGAAGTTATGATGTTTCAAAGAATTTATCATTAATCCTGATGATATTCAGTAGAAATTAAGCAATTTAGCAAGTTTAGCATGAAATATCTGAAATAATAACAAAGCTAATGGTCTGGGAAAAAATGGAGCCTGCTATTTGTGCTATAGAGAGTGAGATTCTTTAATATTGGACAAATGATATGCAACATAGCTTTTGTGTTGGGGCCTTAAAAACCTAGATTTCCCTAATTTGGAAATGTGCACAAATAAGGGTGAACAAATGAATCTTTAAAACCTCATAATTTCGGAACTTTTCAAGGGATCTATATAAATTTCATATCACTGGAATCGGATTTAAAAGATTTATACACCTATATAATTTTAAACACTGAAACATTAAAATAAAAAATCACTTTGGAGTACCTAATAATAGCGACTCTATGAATAGCTAGTTACCCAGTGTTTACTGGTAGATTTCCTTACTCCAACAATTGTACAAAAAGGAGAGTAAATAACATACGAGACCTCTTTTCTTTGACAAATATAAAGCATGAACAAATTTTAAAATTCCCGAGGACAGCTGGACTATATCACCTTTTGTAACCGTTGTTATATATCTATAAACATTGACGTCTTTTTATACATGTTAATTTCTTCTTCTTTTTTTAACTCAGAAAGGCAGTATAAATTCTACTCGCTTTTTCGTTTTAATATGACCTATACTTCTGGCAAAGTATAAAATCACCATTAATCATTCATCCAACCCTAGAGGACATAGCTAAAAGTCAACAAGACTGTTATGACCTGACCTACTTCCTGTGGCAGAATTCTTGTTATTGCTAACTCGATCTTCTCGCTCCGTTTGTTGGGTCGATTTAAGGCAGAAATGAAGGAGACACTCTGTGATGTCACTGATTCTTTTGGTTGTTTGTTGGAGTTTTACATCCTGGCAACATCTGAGATCATATCAGGACAGGGTACCGACTTGTGACAGTACGCACTCATGGCGAATTTGTAGTGCTGCACCACTGGGAGACCAGGCCACCAGCACCATGACCTGATATCCCACTCAGTGACATTATCCTGACACTGAGCCAACGAGTCCTTGCCATATCCGGATAATCCCGAGCGCCTGGCTAGGAAGCAACAAGTATACATTTTTTAGTCATTGGTTTGAATCCCACGTTGTACCAAAACGGGAGACGGACGTTCAACTCAATCGGCATCAGGTCATGGTGCTGGCGGCCTGGTCTCCCAGTGGGGCAGCACTGTCACAAGTCGGTACCCGTCCTGATATGACCTTCGATGTTGCTAGGACGTAAAACAACAACAAACAAACTCATTCTGCCATCCCGTCTGGTTCACTGACAATATTACGTCCTGATATGACCTTAGATGTTGCTAGGACGTAAAACAACAACAAACAAACGAACAACAAATACTGACAATATTGAAATACACAATTGTCGCCATCTAGTAATGCCCAGTGCTAGGCTGGTAGAAAGAAACATACATTTTGTAAGTCATTGGTTTCGCTTCAAATCAGGGTTTCGAGTCCCAGAGTCTGCCACATAGGAAGCAGATGCTCAACCCATTTGGCCACCTACAAGTTATAGGGAATGTATGTTGGTATGGTTACAGTTAACTTTCAGTTACTTCTGATCGAAGTAACTAACGTGTATGGGGGTGGGGTGTAATGGGTAGTAGGTGGAGTTAGCTAATCAGTGGTCAGTGGTAATACTGGCAGATTGTGTTTGTTTAAAATGCTGCCCACTGGGATATCAAGCCCGTTAGCCCCATGACCCAATATCCCAGTCAGTCATATTATCCTGATACTGATCAAACTGGTCCTTGCCCTATCATATTAATGCCAAGCGCCATGCTAGGTAGTGATAAGTGTATGCACTTAACTGTTGTGAGCAGGGTAAGCAAACGATCACTCAAAAAAGATAATAATATGTATACAATATTTAAGTCATTGGTTTGACTCTTTCAGGGTTCGAACCCATGACCTCCCATAAAGGAAGCCAGCCAGTGTTCTTACCAGTTTAGCCTCCGTGTCCAGTATTCGGCTTGGGGGAATTAGTGATATTTTGAGCAATTTGCTTTTGCGGGTGAAGGGGGGTGGGGTGGATGGATGGGAAGGGGGTTACATTCATTGATTAAAGTGGCTGTCAGACCTCCCCGGATTGAGCAAAGGACAGAATTGTCTAGTCCGGTGGGGTTCGGGTGTGATAAGTATCAAACTCTATTAAAATGTGTCAAAATGTTGCGATATCAGGTCAAAGGACGCTGGACAAACAGACCTGAAACGGACATGAAACGGACATGAATGGATAGCCAACGGACGAAACAAACTCAAACCAGACAAGAACCGTAGACATCAATCTGGCGGCATCCGTTCCAAGTTTTGTGCATATTCAAAACTTGTACAGACACAAACCGGACATCAACAGACTTTGTTCAGTTTCTTTCCGTTTCCCCCAATCCGGTGATGTGTGACAGGTCCTTAAGCATGGAAGATTTCAATTGTGGGCAATTGATCTTCCTCACTCTCTGGCTAATTATGCCGAGCGCCAGGCTATGTGGCGACCAGTACGAGTAGCTTAATTTTGCATTTCTGTATATGGACTTCTGTATGGAATAATAGCAATAATACCAAAAACAAGGATAACATTGATGATATTTTATCCAAGAAACTGATGCACAGAAGGATATCCCGCTTAATACAGTGCGTAAATTACTGTCTCGCGGGGCTTGTTATTAAAGTTGGTGAATTCTGTGTACTAAATCATACTCCTTCATACCTTATGCAGGTATTGCAGGTATAGCAGGTATTGCAGGTATAGCAGTACCTCAGGGAGTTTGACGCCCCTGCCTTGCAGAGTTGTAAACCACTGCCTTGTGGTACAGGTTCTTGACAGAACCGAAGGCTAAGGGAGCAAACCCTAAACAAAAAAACATGTCACTGTGGCAGCATTAAGGGTGGTTGATGTATGGAACTCCCAACATCTCCCGACCAGCCACTGCAGGGACAAATAGTTTTGTGGCTGCCTTGACATGTTCTTGCCGATGTGAAACCTCTATTTGCTCCCTGAGAGAGTGCCGCTGGTAACTTGCAAAAGCCAGCAGCACTTCAACACTTTTGCAGGCATCTTTCATGAAATGTACAACCGCATGATACCATCAAGAGAAACCTGAAGCTGAGAGACATTAAGACCGACTCATGGACGCAACTCTCACAGCAGAGAGCTAAATGGAGAGCGGCAGTCAAATAATGAAAGCAGCCTTTGTCGCATCGCGACCGACAGCATGATGATGATGATGATGATGATGATGAATGATGGGTTTATTTCACATGACCAATATAAGGTGGAGGGAAGTTATAGTAAAAATATGGATATAACAAGGGAAGGCGCCATCTTAGCTATGTGATGCTAGTACGCAGCATTTGAAAGGAAACAATGACCCTTTCCTCTTTTCTTTTTTTTACATCTAATCTAATTCCCCCGTGATTTTTGGTTTGAGATAATATTAGTATTATTAATAATTAATAAAAACTATGAAATGGTGCGGTGGCTTGGATCTGCCCATATTAAGCCGTTATTGTCCGATATGGGATTTGATGTCTGAGGGAATATGGAGTGTATATTCCAGAGGTAGTATTAAATAACATTTGCCTCCTAACTTTATATATAATTTTTTTAATTACTAGAATCTGCAATTTAAATGTACTTTGGTGAATAACCAGAATACTAAAATGTGTTATCAGACTGACCAATAAGATGTGAGTTTTATCAGATCAGGTACGTCACCAGGCATGCCACCATTGAAGTGGAATTTAACATGGGATATGCTTTATATAAGCATTTGATGGAGTGACTTAATGACCATTTCCTCTCCTTGACCCGTGTGGGGACCAGACGGGATGGCCGAATGAGTTGAGTGTTCATCTCCCGTTTTGGTAGATTGTGGGATTCGAACTCATGGATTCGAAAACTGGTCGAGTCAAACCAATGACTTAAAAATTTATACTTTTCACTTCCTAGCCAGGCACTTTGCATTATTAGCATATGGGGTGGACTGGTTGGCTCAGTGTCAGGATAATATGACTGATACAGGTCATGGTGCTGGTGGCCTAGTCTTCCAGTGGGGCAGCACTATAAAGTCGCCATGAGTACACACTGTCATAAGTCAGTGCCCTCCTGATATGACCTTTTATGTTGCTAGGACGTATCCAACAACCAACCAACCGTCACCAAACTGTCAGCTTTTTAGAGGAACCCATCAGTCTGCCTGAAGAGCAACAGCAGTTTGCTAACATAGAATACAGGCCTGGATGGCCCAATCGGTAGGAGCACTGACTAGCTTCCTATGTGGGAGGTCATGGGTTTGAACCCCGACCGAGTCAGACTTATAAAATTGATACTTGTCGCTACCTAGTCTGGTGCATGGGATTACAAGACAGGGAAAGGACTGGTTTAGTATCAGGATAATGTGACTGAGTAGGATATCGAGTTTTGGTGCTGGTAGCCCAGTCTTCCAGCTTGGCAGCACTATAAAGTCGCCACGAGTGTACACTGTCCCACATTGGTGCCCATCCTGATAGGACGTTCAGATGTTGCCAGGACATAACAATCGAACAACCAGCCAACCTTTAGAGGTTACTAGGGCCAACAATTCTAATAATCAAACAGTTGAGAAAGAAAGTTGCTGCAAGTTGAAGACTTTGTACAAAGCAACAGCCTTTCTACAAGACAACAAAATGAATGGTGGGGGGGGGGGGGAGGTTGGAACGGGGAGGTGGGGGTAGGAGGCGCGAGTCCTGCTGGGCTTGGTCAGAGAGCAATTGCCGGACCGCAGGGGTGGAGCGGTGAAGGAGTTGGGGTGGGGACGGTCAGAGGGGTGAGGGAGGAAGGGGAGGGGAGTGAGGGAAAGTTGGTTGGTTGTTTGAGTTTTACATCCTGGCATCAACTACGGTCATAGCAGGACGGGCACCAACTTGTGACAGTGCACACTCATGGCGACTTTATAGTGGTGCCCCACTGGCAGATCAGGCTGCTGGCAGTATGACCCACTATCCCACTCAGTCACAATCTTGACCCTGAGCCAACCAGTCCTTGCCCTCTCCTAATAATGCCGAACGCCTGGCTAGGAAGCGATAAATATCAATTTTGTAAATCATTTTGACTCGACCGAGAATTGAACTCCTGACCTTCCGGACGTGAGACCTGCGCTCTATGCATTCGGCCACTGCGTCCGGTGGGGGAGGGAGGGGTTGGGGGTGGGGATATTCAGAGGAGTGAGTGAGGAGAGTGAGGGATGAGAAAGAGGGGGGAGAGAGAGGGAGGAGAGAGAGGGAGGAGAGAGAGTGAAGGAGAGAGAGTGAAGGAGGGAGAGTGAAGGAGGGAGGGAGTGCGACGCGTTTTTCACAGCTGGCTCGGGGCAGGTTGTCGCTATCGGGAATGAGCGATAATACCTGCACACGCCCGCCCGCCCACCCACCGATTCGCGGGGTGAGTGCGCGCCACTCCTCACCGTGGCCCGCGTGAGCTGCCTGTTTGCTCGCTGACTACACAAACAGTGAGGGGGGAGGCGGGGGGGGGGGAGATGCGTGTGGGGGGGGGGGGGGCGAAGCACTGTACGACTGTAGCCGGCGCGGCGCGGCGCAGTACAGCCGGCACCGCCGACCTGGACACAACGCACGCTGCCGCTCCACGCCAGCCACACCCTCACAACCGACTGCCTCCTGGATCCACTGCCGCCCCTCTCACATCACCCCACCCCACCCCTCCACACACACACACACACACACGCCTTTTACTGAACCACCGCGTCTCTGTTCTCGTCACCCTCCAGCGGCGTTCGGCGGCGACGAACATGACTTTGACGACGTCATCTCGGGGCAGCAGGAGATCAATCGCCTGCAGCGGGAAGTGGAGCGTCTTAGCGCCGAGTGCCGGCACTGGAAGCAGGTGGCCAACACCCAGGTGAGTGTGTGCTCGCCCGCCCGCCCTCCCTCCCTGTGCGTTTGGCTGTGATACTTTTTTGGGACTATTACTAGTATTATCGAATACCCCTCCCTCCTCCACACACATACCCCACAACCCCCCACCCCCGCCTCTGTCCCTGTCCGTAGCCAGTGCGCATTCACATGTCCATTGGTAGTTCACATGTCCATTAACATTTCCCACATTCATTGCTAGGTCCCATCTCAACTAGTTCCCATCTCCGTAACTATTTCCAATGTCCATTACTAGTTCCGATATTTGTCACTAGTTCCCATGTCCGTTGCTAGTTCCCATGTCTGTCACTAGTTCCCATGGCCATCGTTAGTTCCCATGTCCATTACTAGTTCCCATGTCCGTCACTAGTTCCTATGTCCGTCACTAGTTCCCGTGCAATTTCATATTGTGCATGCCCGTCGCTGTTACTCATTCCCTTTACTAGTACGCATGCTTGTTGCTATAGCCCATGTCCACCGCTAGTGACCGGACGTGGTGGCTGAATCGGTAGAGTGCAGGCTTCCCGTGCGGGAGATCGGGAGTTTGACTTCCGGTCGAGTCAAACCAATGACTTACAAAATTGATATTCGTCACTTCCTAGCGTGGTGCTCGGCATTAATAGGATATGTCAAGGTCAAGTTAGCTCATTGGCGGGACAATGTGATTGAGTGGGATATCGAGTCATGGTGCTGACAGCCTGATTTCCCAGTGGGGCAGTACTATAAAGTTGCCATGAGTTTGCACTGTCACAGTTTGTTTGTTGTTTTATGTCTGAACAACATCTAAGGTCATATCAGAACGGGTACCGACTTGTGACAGTGCGCACTCATGGCGACTTTATAGTGCTTTCCCGCTGGGAGACCAGGCCACCAGCACCATGACCTGATATCCCACTCAGTCACATTATCCTGACACTGAGCCAACCAGTCCTTGCCCTATCCTAATAATGCCGAGCGCCTGGCTAGGAAGTGACAAGTATCAATTTTTAACTCATTGGTTTGACTCGACCAGGGTTCGAACCCACGGTCTACCAAGTCGGGAGATGGACGCTCTAACTCATTCGGCCATTCCGTCTGGTTGCACTGTCACAAGTCGGTACCCATCCTGATATGAACTTAAAATGTTGCCAAAGTAAAATTCCAACAACCAGCAAACCAACTATCGCTAGTGCCCATGCTCGTCGCTAATTTCCCAGACATTGGTGGGGAAACCTTTGGTTGCACATGTGGTCAGTCACTTCTCACCCCCGGTCAGTGCCAGCCTGCACGACGCCTAGCGTCCCACCCTGCGTGCACCTGTGCGCCGCTACCATCGTGCTTAAAGCTGCATAGTCCGATGATTTTGAGTTGCTGTTATTTCCTGAGATAAAGATATTAGGTTGATCATTATTATCTACCTTACATTAGATTGAAGTAACTTTTATTTTAAATGGCTAACTTTTGAGATATTTGAAGTGCAAATGTTGGAAATTAATTTTTCCAAGCTTGCCAAAACTCTAACAGATGGCCGATAGTGTCGATAAGCGCCACTTGTGGGAGCCACTGGCGCTGGGACATAACAAAAGGAAAGAGACCAAAGATGGCCGACAAAATAAAATCAAAAGAAAATTCGGCGGAAGCGGGTCGGCCAGAGGAGAAGCGCCTTTACTAACACCATAGGTTTATTCAGTAACAGGTTATATTAAATTGACTAAGTATTCCCTTATATGTGCACCAGTATCTAAGTTAGATATGCAGAATCAAATCAGATAACTGTTTTCATTTTGAAAATTTGATGTTTTGATCGGACCATGCAGCTTTAACGGGAGGGTGACACGTTGCCACTAGGGCAAACTTGCTACAGCGGAGAACCTAACCCACGCCGTGGATATACAGTAAAACCTCTCTAAATCGATCTACCTTGGGACCGACTTCAAGTAGTCCATTTAGGGAGGTGGTCGGTTTAGTGAGTTAGAATATGGTGACAATGGTATTTTGGGGACCCAAATAAAGCGATCGATATAGGGGAGTGGTCGATCTGTGGAGGTGGTCGGTTAGAGAGGTTTTACTGTATATATGCATTATTTACCAGCGCCCTGTGACCATTTTCTCGATAAGAACTCTTCATTATGCATGCCATCTTTTTTTTTTTATATATAACATTTTTGTTGGTATTTAAATATATATGTACAGTAAAACCTCTCTAACCGACCACCTCCACAGAACGACCACTCCCCTATATCGATCACTTTATTTGGGTCCCAACAACACCATTATATGTATATTCTAACTCCCTAAACGGACCATCTCCCTAAATGGACCACTTAGACTCGTTAGAGTCAGTCCCATGGTCGGTCGATTTAGATAGGTTTTAGTGTATATAATTTTTTGTATGGGTTTATTTAATGCGCAGTGGGTTGGTGCTTGTTTATTTATGCGTGCGCTTGTGTGTGTATGTGTGTCTATTTGTGTATGTGTGTCTATCTGTGTATGTGTGTGTCTATCTGTATGTGTGTGTCTGTATGTGTGTGTCCATCTGTATGTCTGTGTGTGTGCCTGTCAGTATGTGTGTATGTGTCTGTAGCCTATGTGTGTGTCTATCTGTCTGTGTGTCTGTCTGTCTGTCTGTCTGTCTGTCTGTCTGTCTGTCTGTCTGTCTGTCTGTGAGTTGTGTGTGAGTTGTGTGTGTAGCTGGTGGCCTGGTCGTCCAGTGGGGAAGTACTATACAGTCGCCATGAGTGCGCACTGTCACAAGTCGATACCCATCCTGATATGACCTTAGATGTTGCTAGGACATAAAACAGCAACAAACAAACAAACATCTGTCTGTCTGTATCTGTATGTGTGTGTGTATGTGTGTGTAGATACACGTAATTTATTCATGAAGGTAAACCATGCCCGTGGACTGGACTACACGGAAATGTAGCAGTCTGTACGCACCCAGTGTTAGTACTGTTACACACATGTATATGTGCCTGGTGTGTGGGGAGGAGGGAGGAGGGAGGCAAACAGCCGGCGGTGCGCGCGCTGCTCCCGGGGTCGGACTTCCGCCCGCCAGGACGCTGTCCTGCGCGGTCAGACGCGGCGCGGCGTCTGTGCGCAAACTCAGTGGGAGCGGCGTGACCCACCTCTACAGGCAACTAACGCTACTCACTCACAGTCAGTCATACCGGTGTGGCGGTTTCAGCTGTGCGCCAGTTTCAGCCGTGCGCATACTCAAACTCAAGGCATTGTCAATGGTCGAGCAATCTTCATATAGAAAATACAGAAAAAGTGAAATATCTCTAAAACCACACCACCTATTAACAAATCGCTTGGTACTCATATAGAAAACATCTTTACCAAAAACATCATATTATATTTCTATGGTTAGGGTTCTTGATTTCTATTAATTTTGAATAAAACTAATGTTTTGCACTGCGCGTACCGTCAAACTCAAGGCATTGTCAATGGTGGTGAGCAATCTTCATACAGAAAATCCAGGAAAAGTGAAATATCTCTAAAACCACACCACCTAGAAACAAACTGCTTGGTACACATATAGAAAACATCTTTACCAAAAACATTATATTATATTTATAAGGTTAGTGACTCACGACCATTGACAATGCCTTGAGTTTGACGGTACGCACACGGCTGAAACTGGTGCACAGCTGAAACCGCCACACCGGCTGGCCAAGTCCGCTTTCTTGCCGCACCCACAGGCACACATGCACGCGCACACGCACGCACGCACACACACACATAGGGACACATACACAGACAAGGTAAAAGCTTGTTTTATTTAAAGTTGCATAGTCCGATGGTTTTGAATTTCAGTATTTTTTTCTGAGATAAATATATTAGATTGATCACTAGTATCTACTTTACATTAGTTAAAAGTTACTTTTATTTTAAATGGTAAACTTTTGAGATATTTTGAGTGCAAACATGGAAAATTAGTTTTGGCAAGCTTGCCAAAACTCTGACACCATAGGCTTCTGCAGTAACAGGTTCTGTTAAGTTGACTCAGTATTGCCTTCTACGCAGAAACAAATGCTTAATAAGTGCATCTAAGTTAGATGTCAAATCAAATTAGATAATTGATTTGATTTTGAAAATTTGATATTTCATCGGACTATGCAGCTTTAACGATGCCTCTAGAGCACATTGATTTTTATCATCAGTTATTGGTTGTGAAGCATATGGTCATTCTGACATATTTCTTTGGATGAAACCCACTTCCGCCACATAGGCTACTCTTTCTGATAAGCAGCAAGGGGTCTTTTATATGCACTTTCCCACAGACAGGACAGCACATACCACATCCTTTGATGAACCAGTTGTGGACCACTGGTTGGAACGGAACATAACCCAAACTGCAAATGGGTCCACTGAGCAGGATCGACACAGGGAATATACGTAGGGGCACATACACAGACATGCTCTCACACGGATACATACATACAGACACACTCATGGATACACACATGCACACACACACGCACACGCACACGCACACTCACAGGCGCACACTGACATGCAAACGAGTTCGGTTCCCAGTCTAGTCAAACCGATGACTTAAAAATTGATACTTGTCGCTTCCTAGCCTGGCGCTTGGCTTTAATAATAATAGGATAGGGCATGAACTGGTTAACTCAGTGGCAGGATAATGTGACTGAATGGGATATCAGGTCATGGTGCCGGCAGCCTGATTTGCCAGTGGGGCAGCACTATAAAGTACCCATGAGTGCACACTGTCACAAGTCGGTACTCGTCCTGATATGACCTTAGATGTTTCCAAGATGTAAAACTCCAACAACCAACCAACCCACAGGCACACACATACACACAGGGACACAAACACAGATATTCTCACACGGGGATGCAGATATACAGACATACACACACACGTTTGGACACACACATGCGCACACGGGGATGCGTACGCAGGAATGCACACGTACATACACACATATGTGCACAGACACACAAGGACGCATACACGCACACACAGGGATACACACGTTCAAACACACACACACACACACAGAGACACACTCTGAGGGATACACAGACACGCGCACACACACACATATACCGGATGTGGTGGCCGAATCGGTACAGTGCAGGCCTCCCGTGCGGAAGGTCGGGTGAAACCAATAACTTACTAAATGTATACTTGTCGCTACATAGCCAGGCACTCAACATTATTAGGATAGGGCAAGGACTGGTTGGCTCGGAATTAGGATAATGTTACTGAGTGAGATATCGGATGTGTGTATGTGTGTCTGTCTGGGTGTCTATATGTGTATGTGTGCATCTGTCTGTATATCTGTGTGTGTGTGTGTGTGTATCTGTGTGTGTGTATGTGTGTGTCTGTATATCTGTGTCTGTGTGTGTGTGTGTTTGTATGTGTGTGTAGCCTATGTGTGTGTAGCCTATGTGTGTGTCTATCTGGCTGTGTGTGTCTGTATGTCTGTCTGTATGTTTGTGTATGTATGTATGTGGGCGTGTGTGTAGCTGGCGGCCTGGTCTCACAGTGGGGCAGCACTATAAAGTCGCCATGAGCGCACATTGTCACAAGTCGGTAACCGTCCTGATATGACCTTAGATGTTGCCAGGACATAAAACTCAAACAAACAACCAACCACAAACATATGCACACACATGCAATACAGGGACATTCACACACAAACACACAGACACACCACATACATATAGAGCAGCACACACAAGCACGTTAGCACAGGGATGGGCACACCTTACCAAATGCTATCGGTATCAGATTACCCAAAGTATAGATAGTGCGTCAAGTTCTGATATACATACACCCGTTGCATATTCAAGTGGTCCATCGAAAGGTTAAGAGTTTCCATTTATAGCTCTCTCTTTCTCTCTCTCCCTCCCTCTCTCTCTCTCCCTCTTTCCCTCCCTCTCTATCTCCCCTCTGCCCTTTCCCCTCTCCTATCCCCTTTCCTTTCTCCTCCCCTCCCCTCCTCTCCCTCCCCTCTCCCCTCTCCCCTCTCCCCTCCCCTCTCCTCTCTCCTCTCCTCTCACCTCTCTCTCTCTCCCCTCTCCCCTCTCTTCTCTCTCTTTCCTCTCCTCTGCCCTCTTTCCTCTCCCCTCTCCTACCCCCTCTCATATCCACTCTCCTATCTCCTCTCACCTCTCCCCTCTCCTATCCCCTCTCTCCTCTCTCCCCTCTCCTCTCTCCCCTCTTCCCCCCCCCCCCCCCCCCTCCCTTGCACCACCACCAATGCGACCATTTCCTATCAAGTTTACACATTAGTAGGTACTGTGCTGATTTGTATTTTTCAGTCAACATCGGAATTATAAATGGAGTTGGTGTGAATTAATGTGTAGTTGTTTTCGTCAGCTCGCGGTGTAAATGCTTGCTACTAACTAGCGGTTATAACTGGTGTTGGTTCTCTGGTGTTGCAGAGGGGTACCAGCCAACAACCGGAAGCAGAGGATGGCGCCATACCGGATGAGAGCATCGCAGACCTGCATTCAAGAATCAAGGTAGGTGTACCCTTGGATTATATACATGCACCTATGTGTGTTCTGATTTTTGTATTATTTTAAAGCTCCATAGTCTGATGAAAATTAAATCAAATTTTCGAAACCTAAATACTTAGTTTAATTTGATCCTACATGTTCAAATTAGATCCTGGTACCCTTATTAAACATGTGTTGCTGCAAAATGGAATTAATACTAAGTCAATATAATGTTTGTTGTTTGTTTGTTGGGGTTTTACGACCTGATATATAAGGTCATATCAGAAAATTCAATTATAATAGAACCTGTTATTACTGACATCCATCGTGTTCAGTATTTCGGTGTGCACACCAATACTAGCTATCGGACTATCCAATTTTAAGATGCCCCACTTGTCGGGATGTGCCGCGTATGATCCAATGTGTCGAAAAGTCTCATGCACTTTACATCCTATCTTTGGATATCACCAAAGCAATTAGTTAATGAATACTCCCGCGTTTAGAGTGTCAAATAAAACAGTGAATGTTTTTTTTTGTTTTTTTAATCCTTTTGGACATGTCAAATTACCGTACCCTAAAATAATTCCTTTGTGCGTGTCAGCGAGTGAGTACATGAGTGAGTGGGTGGGTGAGTGAGTGAGTGAGTGAGTGGGTGAGTGAAGTGTTATGTGTGAGTGTGTGAATGCTATGTGTCAGGTCTGAGTTTTAAGTGTGGTATGTGCCAGCGTGTGTGTGTGTGTTAGTGTGTTATGTGTGTGTGTCCGCGTGTGAGAGATAGTGTGTATGTGTGTGTATGTGGGCAGAGATGAAGGGTCATGAGTGTGTGTGACTTTAATGTAAGCTTGTCTGTGGGGGTGGGGTGGGGTGGGGTGGGGTGAAATAACGTGGGTAAAGTTGGAGGTGGAGGTGGGGTGGGTAAAGTTGGAGGTGGGGTGGCTGGAGGTGGGGTGTGGGTGAAGGTGATGTTGGGCTGTATAGACTGGGAAGTGGGTAGAGCTAGAGGTTGGGTGTGGGTGGTGGTTTGCTGTGGGTGAAGGTTGGGTGTGGGTTGACGTTGGGTGCGGGTGAAGGTAGGTGTCGGTGAAGGTGGTGTGGGTGGTGGTTGGGTGTGGGTGAAGGTGAGGTGTGGGTTGACGTTGGGTGCGGGTGAAGGTGGGGTGTGGGTGAAGGTGGTGTGGGTGAAGGTGGGGTGTGGGTGAAGGTGAGGTGTGGGTTGACGTTGGGTGCGGGTGAAGGTGGGTTGTGGGTGAATGTGGTGTGGGTGAAGGTGGGGTGTGGGTGAAGGTGAGGTGTGGGTGAAGGTGAGGTGTGGGTGGAGGTGGAGGTGAGGTGTGGGTGGGGTATGGGTGGAGATGAGGTTGTGTTGGGTGGATTGGGACGTGGGGTAGAGCTCGATGTGGAGCTGAGGTGGATTTGGGGAGGGATAGATAGAAAGAGAGAGAGAGAGGGAGAGGGGACATAGCGAGAGAGAGAAGGGGGAGAGGGAGGAGGAGAGAGACAGAGAGAGAGAGGCACACAGAGACAGAGACAGAGAGACACAGAGAGAGAGCGAGGGGGAGAGGGGGGATAACGAGAGAGAGAAGGGGGAGAGGGAGCAGAGAGACAGAGAGAGACGGGGGAGAGGGGGGATACCGAGAGAGAGAAGGGGGAGAGGGAGGAGAGAGGGAGGAGGAGAGAGACATAGAGAGACAGAGAGAGGGAATCTCTCCCTGCAGTGGCCACCAGACATGCTAGCCTCGTATCGATCAGTGCTGTCGTCGAGGTCTCGATGATGAATTGACTAGTGTGTGCTCAGCGGTACCAAGAAAGGTTATGTCAAGATAACAGTAATAAACAGCACCGTCACCACCCTGGATGTGGCAGACTCGCACTGATAAGCATCGACACGTAAAAGTAATAATAAAATGGGGAAATATTTAAACAATAGCATCCTAGCAACCACCCACCGACGAAGAGCACTCCCCCCCCCCCCACAACGCACACACCTCCCCGCCTCCCCTCCCCCAATCCCCCCCCCCCCCCGGAAAACCACGACCAAATACTTGCCTCGTGCGTTATGGCTATAGTAACTATATGGTTCTTGTTTTGTTTTTGTATAAATTAACAGCTGAGGTATCCCTGACAAATATATATATATATATATTTATATATATATAGGTCAGTGGGTGAGGTACAGGAGATTTGCCACACGTACTGGGTGTACATGGGTAGGGACATTGCATTGGGGAGTCTAGGTAGACTTATGCCATGGTGAGGACACTCACCCTGGAATGAAATAAGTGTGGGTTCAAATCCGGCTCTAGCCATGCCTATTGTTTCCTTTGTTGCAATGCACCGTCCACACACAGATGCCATATATATATATTTATAGTTATATATATGTGACGTATAAAAGTTATGCGAGTAAAAAGGCCCTATATTGGTCACCCCTATGTTGTGTACTAGTTTATGAGTGACCCCCCTTTTCACGGTGGGACAGGTGGCACCCCCCCCCCCCCCCCCACCCACCGCTAGCAGTGCCGCGAATACTGTCACTCGTGCACTGGAATTTATATATAGAGTCCTCATTCCAATTTTGCCACCAGTTTGTCGATATCGCTTAGATCATTATAATCTACTGTACATTAGTTTGGAGTAACCTTTACTTTAAAGGATAAACTTTGATAATACAGAAATATTGCGAAGGGGAAAGTGGAAACATACAAAATTAGAGCGTTATATAGAGAGGGTTATATATATGTGAAGTGGGCGAGACTACTCGACCGATTATTTGCGGGCTCACATTTCGCGTGGGCACGTATTTTGCTCTTATTTGCGTGGGCTCGCAACTGCCACATTTGCAAGGCTGGGTTCCCTGCTGTAAAGCGTTGCTTGGATACGTCGATTGTGACTATCCTAGCAACGATAGGTCGGGCGTTCGGACCCAGACCCATCGGACGTGTTTTTGCACGCTCCGATGTTTTAGCCGATATTTAGGATTTTATTGTCAAAATTCCAAACTTATTTAACTTAATTATATGGGAGGGGATTTGGCTTATAACATACATTCCACTGTTGAACTATATTTAACTAAGAACATAGGTTTTATTGATAAATTCATTCTGTTAGTAAGAGCTAAGAATAAAATGGTGAGCTCCTAAGAAGTGACATGAACGTTCCTTGCATTCCTTACTGTCCTCCAGACTTATATTATTAACCGCTATGGTCAACTTCAGATTGCTATTTAGATTGCTCTATAATCTTATTTAATTAAGGGCCTTCTGCCAATGGTCTGTCAGGAGTCGAACTCTCCACCTCGGGCAATGCTAGTCAAGGGTCAGGCTGGCAGGATGACAGACAACCGGCTGCAGGAGGCACAAGTCATTCACATGGAAACAATTATTTATATTAACACGTAGGGTCGCCTTAAGCGGGGGTGGAATAGCCCGACGGTTAAATATATATATATAAAATGAAGGTTGGGTGTGGGTTGACGTTGGGTGTGGGTGAAGGTGGCGTGGGTGAAGGTGGGGTGTGGGCTGATGTTAGGTGTGGGTGAAGGTGAGGTGTGGGTGGAGGTGGTGTGGGTGGAGGTGAGGTGTGGGTGGGGTATGGGTGGAGGACCCACACCCAAAGAAAATGAGAGAGACGAGAGAGAGACGAGGGAGTGAGAGTGAGAGAAGAAAAGCATGCGTATCTTGCTGAGTGGAAAGTGGCTGAAAGGTGGATGTCCTTGAGTGTTTGAGACTGATTGTCCATGCACAACATTTATTTATACAGCTTCTTGTTATAAGATGCGGTGTACATTGTAGGTTTTATTACACATCGCCAGTTAATGGAACAAAATGAGAGAGGCGAGGAGAGGAGTGAGAGAAGAAAAGCACGCGTATCCCGCTGAGTGGAAAGTGGCTGAAAGGTGGATGTCCTTGAGTGGCGGATGTTGCGCTTATCAGCAGCTCTCGATGATTGCGCTGTGATACGCTATCTAACTGCCACGTCGGCTTTGTGTATTGGTGGGTTGTTTTTTTATGTAGTATGTGTGTGTGTGCGTGTGTGTTGTTTTTTTAGTTACTTAAACAAACAAAATTTAACTCAAATTGGAAGATGGCGTCGCGCCGACTTCGCGCCCAAAGTGGCGCCAAGATTTTGCACGGCGCCATGTTCACTTCACATTGGTTCCCTCTCATGTGGCGCGGTACCCCGGCCTGGCCCGGCCCGGTGCGCCATGGCCATGCCGGGCCGGGCCGGGCTGGGCCGGGCTGGGCCGGGCTGGGCCGGGCAGCATCAAACACAGTGGGCCCGGGCTTAGATAACCAGCGACACTAACTAGCAGCTGACACATAACGCCGGTAGGCTGAATTAGCAGCGGACGCACATTTTGTTCACTTTTAATTATGTCGCCAGTCGAGATGGCACCGGCGTCATTATGAGAGGCGAGGCCACGGACAGCACGGCTCACTCTCACCATTACGAACGGCACGTGACTGGCCAGCACTTTTTAACCTTTACTTATTAGCCTCATTTGGACACTTTGAAGTGCTGCAAACAAAGTCGGCCAGTTTGAAGTGTGAGCCCGAGCCGCCTGTGTGGGTGTGCGTGTGGGTGTGGGTGTGTAGGGGAGGGATCGATGGAGGGTGGGTGGGGGTAGAGGGAGGGGTAGGTGTGGTGGGAGGGTGGGTGGGAGTTTGTCATTTACTCTAGCTGCAGTAGTAGCTTGCTCGGTCGTTAGCTCGCTCACTCACTCGCTCACTCACCCACTCGCTCACTCACCCACTCGCTCGATCACTCACTCACTCACTCACTCACCCCACTCACTCACCCACCCTACTCACCCACTCACTCACCCACTCACCTGCACTCACCCACCACCCACTATCATGTATGGGTTCATGGCAGGCATGTGTGTACAGTCATTATGCACACATGAATAATTAGCTGACAACATAATTTATCTGTACTGCTGTCTGTAGTGTGTGGGGGTGTGGTGGTGGTGGTGGGGGGGGGGGGGGGGGGGGGGGGGGGGGAGGGGGGGGAGGGGAAGACAACAAAAAAAACCTACTGAGTCGGCAACATCACGTTTCCAATGTCATCTATATTTTACTCAGTTCTGTTATGTACACAGCTTACCCATTGGCCACGTGTAACAGTAATAGTGATGAGCGGGTGGGCAGCTGTCTGTGTATAGAGGTTAAGTCTGGGGGTAGCCCTACAGGAGATAGACATGTAGTGTGACATGTTTGCACTTGTTTGGTAGATGGTGGGATATGAACCCACTGACATGTTTGCACTTGTTTGGTAGATGGTGGGATATGAACCCATGGGTTCGAACCCTGGTCGAGTCAAACCAATGACTTAAAAATTGATACTTGTCACTTCCTAGCCAGGCGCTCGGCATTATTAGGATAGGGAAAGGACTGGTTGGCTCAGTGTCAGGATAATGTGACTGAGTGGGATATCGGATCATTGTGCTGGGGGCCTGACATCCCAGTGGGGCAGCACTCTAAAGACACCATGAGTGTGCACTGTCACAAGTCGGTACCTGTCGTGATATGACCTTAGATGTTGCCAGGACGTAAAACTCCAGCAACCAACCAACTTGTACTTGTTGGTGTTGCGTGTACACGGGAACTATATGTCTGTCCTGCTTGGTGGGGTGGGTGTAGGCGGATCTGATGATGGTGTGCTGCCCTCTGTGGTAATGGTGAGGTGTAGTCTGCCTTATCTGGTAATGGTGAGGTGTAGGCTGCATTATCTGGTAATGGTGAGGTGTAGGCTGCCCATCTGTTGTTAGGGGTGAGGTGTAGGCTGTTTAGGGTTTGCTCCCTTAGCCTTCGGTTCTGTCAAGAACCTGTACCACAAGGCAGTGGTTTACAACTCTGCAGGGCAGGGGCGTCAAACTCCCTGAGGTATTGCTATACCTGCAATACCTGCATACATTGCTATACCTGCAATACCTGAGCCATTACCTATCCGGTAGGGGTGAGATATAGGCTGCCCTATCTGGTAATGGTGCGGTGTAGGCTGCCCCACTTGATTAATCTGAGTGTATGCAGGACTAGGTGCTGCTGTTCTATTTGGTTAGGGCCATGTGGATGGGTGGGTGGGTGGGTGTTTGGAGTCTGGCCCTGAGGTGACAGTCTCTAGTGGATGTGGTGTAGCGTGGGCTGGCTAAATAGTGCAGTTCTGGTGCGTGGCTAGGAATACTATTCATACCAAGAGCTCTGTGTGGGGTGTCATATTTGTAGAGTGTAAGGTCTAGGTGTAGAGGGAGGCGTATGGCATCTATGTGTCGTTAAGGATCTATGTTCTGTTTGCATGTGTAGTTCAGTGTCTTTACATGACCTAGATCCCATGTGTATCTTGGGGTCCATATGTATGCTGGCACCTGCACAGCCTCATTCTAAATGCAGCCACGTGTGTCATTTAGAAGATATCCACCGATGTGTGTCATTTAGAAGATGTACACCCAGGATGTAGTCTGTGATGTGTATTCTATGACCTGTACACTCAGGCCTGCGTGTAACGCCATGTGATTGTGCATTCTAGAACATGTGCAGCCTTTATTTTATGCCCAAGTCCAGCACATGTTCTGTGTAGCTTAAGTGGTGGTGGTGGTGGTGGTGGTGGTGGTGGTGGTGGTGATGAATGTCTGTGGTGGTGGTGGTGGTGGTGGTGGTGGTGATGAATGTCTGTGGTGGTGGTAGTGGTGGTGGTGGTGGTGGTGGTGGTGGTGGGGGTGGGGGTGATGATGATGATGGTGGTACTGGTGGTGGTGGTGGTGGTGGTGGTGGTGGTGGTGGTGGTGGTGGTGGTAGCGGTAGTGCAGGTGGGTGTAGTGGTAGTGGTGATGGTGGTGGGTGTCTGTGGTGGTACAGGTTTGCAAACCCTTACGGTTTCGCCGTAACGTGTACAATATTTTAAGTCCCCATCATCACCATACACCAATGTTCCACTTTTTCATTTTCCAAAATTATATAAATCTTGGGGATTAATGTATCCAAAATGCACCACAGATGTTCTAAGATTTAAAGATTGTTCTGGGGCACTACCCCCACACCCGCCAATATAACATCCCTTAAGATCTTCCGATTTTTCATTTTCCAATGTTTGCAGCCCTGGTGGTGGTGGTGGTGGTGGTGGTGGTGGTGTATCTGTGTGTGTAGTGAGTGGATGTATGTGGTGTCTGTCGTGTGTGTTGTGTGTGTGCGCGTGGTGTGTGTGTACCTGAGGATTGCAGCCATTGTTTGCTCCCCCAGCCCGCGCCCACTATGGGCAGGTGTCCACAGGTACACGGCGTACGGGGCGATGCGGCCTGCTTGGCACGCAGCCGGGGCTGGGTGTGCTGCTTTACATTGTGAGTGAGGAGCAGGGCAGGCCGGCAGGTGAAAGATCCCATCCGGTTGACAGCCTCCTCCCGCCTCACAAGGGTTGTAGCAACATGGGTGGGTGGGTGGAGTAAAAACTAAATTACCCCTTTAAAAAAAAAGTTTGATCAAAAGTAATAAGGTATGTATTTTTTAATTTGAAGTCTTCTCTATACATATATCTTGACACTGAGCCAACCAGTCCTTGCCCTATCCTAATAATGCCGAGCGCCTGGCTAGAAAGCGACAAATATACATTTTTAAGTCATCGGTTTGACTCGACCAGGGTCCAAACTTGTTGGTTAGAATCCCACGATCTACCAAAGCGGAAGATGGACTCTCAACTCATTCGGCAGCCCGTTTGGTTATACCCCAGTCAGACAAGAGCCAGCATTCGCCACCAACCTCCTTATGCCCAAAAGTTCACCAACCACCAAGAGTCCCACTCGATACATTGATTTAAAAACGTGGGCGGCGCCGACCACACGGTGAGCGCGGCATTGCATGTGTTGGCGGCACCAGGTCGGTGCCAACCAAGAGGCCGCCAGGTCACCAAACACTTTTGAATGGTGCCGACTGCACTGGACACAAGGAGGTTGCAAGTGCAGCAGCAGCTGCATCCTCCTTGCATCCAAAATTTCCTAAATGGATACCGGGAGGTTAGCGTCCTCACGGCACCAGCACGTAAGGAGGGCGTAAAGAGGACGTCAGTAGGACGTTTTGATGTCACGAATCGATCGTAAGCAAATGCAGGCCTTGTGTGACTGGGGTATTAGATATATGTGTGTGTGTGTGATGGGGGTCTGTGCATGGTGTGTGTGTGTGTGAAGTGAAGTGTGTAGTGTGTAGTGTGAAGCACCACACAATTAGATGCCCCCCCGTTACCGCTGTCCATAACGCGCGGTGCCTTCTGTGTTACTTCAGGACCTGGAGCAGCAGCTATCGGCAGGCATTGACGACCACCAGAATGAGTTGGCGGCTCTGCAGAACGCGAACACGGGGAAGCTGGCGGCGCAGGCCCGTAAGCAGGCCGAGGAGCAGCTGCACCTGCACGCCAAGATTCACCAGCTCGAGGACCAAGTACAAGTACTGCAGATGGCGGCCACCGGTAAGCAGCTGGTGCAACTGACGACGACGACGACGATGATGTTTTCTGTTGGGGTTTCACTTCCTGGCAACATCTAAGGTCATTTAGTTAGTTGGTTAATTTATGCAGTGGCAATTTCATAGTCAATGAGGTTTATCCGAAAGGAAGTTATTGCTAGTTGAAACTAGATATATATATATATATAAATAGCTGGTATCATGCGGTCATGAGCTGCTCACAGGTGGCAGTGCAGTGGAGAATGAAGGAACTAACCTAGTCCTATGGTAGTAATAGCTCAGTGACATTAGGGTATAGAGTAAGTAAGGGAGAGAACTGCTAGGGGTAGTGTCCTTGTTTATATTCCCATAATAGATTATAGAGCACATATATATATATATATATATATATATATATATATATAGATATATATATATATATAGAGAGAGAGAGAGAGAGAGAGAGAGAGAGGGTATAATGTATTATACGTATATAAAAGGGGCGAAGCTCTCGCATGATTATCTATAATATTATCACGATTATTCCTCTGTTATTTCTACTACTATTATTGTCCAATCGCGGACCTGCCCGCGTTTGCCCCGGTCCTTGCCTACCCCAGTGCCACCACCTGTGGGTTCTTGGCACTACTTGCCCGGGCAGTCAGTCTCTCTCCTGCCTTTGAAATTTAATATATTGTAAATGACTATTGTCACATGGCTGGAAGACCAGTGCTGTAAGGCTGACAAACGACTTTCTTCAATGAATAAACTATATTTACAACAACAAAAACAACAACAAATATGAAAAGAAAATCAAGAAAGACTGGAAGTGAGATATAGATAAAGAAATATGTAGTAAGTAATAGATCAGGGATAAACAGTAAGTATGCCATAAAATATCACAAGCCAATATGAGACACCTTGCTAAACAACTACTGATCACGTAAGTGCCAGGCAAGACGTGCAGTTGAAATAGTGGAAGGTATTTCTAAAGCAAAATGAGCTGAAAACAACAAAAGAAAATGGAGTGTGTGAAGTCCGTACAAATTATATACAAACCTAACCTTCAAGGTTGTGACAAAAACTAACATAGTATATCCAGATTAAAACATTAATCGCATGGGTACAAGGTATTACAAATGGTGGCCCGTCCTGATATGACCTTAGATATAGCCAGGACATAAAACTGTTGACTATGTACAAAATATAGATGAAACCCCCCCCCCCAATATTTTAAAATTGGGAACTCCTCGATTTTACACCATAAACAAGTTTACAGAAACTATTGATAAAGGAAATCAATCTGTATGGATGTACCAAAGACAATGTATGACAAGACATGCCACTCAGCGTTTCTTGTGAAATACAGCATACAAGGTAATTGGACAGGTCCCCAAGCCCAGCCAGACTGATGTACCATTGAAACAGGGGGGCAGGTTCGATAACCCACCCTGACTGCTGTACCATCAAAGACAATGTACAACAATTATTATGTAGTATATTATCTCCTAATATTAATAATGAAAAAAATATTACAGTATAATAAAGTTCAAACATACTTTAAACACTTTAATCTGTGCCATACATAAATCAAATTTGTGATTATGTCTGAGTAAGAGAACTATTACACTACTGCACCTTGTTTGCCTTGGGGTGGGGCCACTGCATATTATGTAAGAAATTTCTATATGAAAGTGCTCAGTGGCGCGTCTTGTCGTTCATTGTCTTTACTACTACTGCATAGCGGTGAAAACAAATGTATGCACTTAACCGTTATGAGCAGAGTAAACAAACGTTAACTAACTATAATTAATTAATTAATTTTAAAACTGGTTTGTTTCACTGCCCAGAGCATCACCTGAGTGGCGGGGACGAGGCGACCCCTGAGGCCAGTCACGTGCTGCGGTATGAGACGCTGGAGCGGGAGCTGGAGGCACTGCGACGCCGCCTGACGGAGGCCGATCACGGCGCCATAGCGGGGGACACCGGAACTGCGTGGAAGGCGGAGTGAGTAGGCTGGGGCGGGCAGAGTATAGCACACATTCGCTCAGGCGGGTCGTTAGTTGCTTTAACTTAAATCTGCCGAGTCCAATGAAAGCATAAACCTTTGAAAGAAAAAACAAAAGCACCGACCTAGACTTGATCCTACATATCCAACTAAGGCGGTGTATCCATAGACTGTTCCCTTGTGGCTTGTTCCCTTGTTCCGTGTTCGCTTGTGACCTTGTGACACGCCGCACAGACAATGAACCTGTGTTTTGTTTAGTGGCCGTTCCCATAGGTTGCCCCCAGGGACCATATGCCCTTTTTGCACAGCACATGTGACATATTGACCGGGAACATAGAGAATGGGGAACATGTTAATTGTCTGTGTGGCACATCACAAGATCACAAGCAAACATGGAAGAAGGGAGCACACCACAAGGGAACAGTCAATGGATAAACAGCCTAAGATACAGTTGCATTTATTAAAGTAAGATACCGGTGCACTTATTAAATTTTGGGGTTATTGCAGCTAGCTGCTCCTGTGCCATGTTGCTACGTTTTAAAAATTGGTAAACAAAACCTATGATGTCGAGTATTTCAGTGTGCTTGTTAATTTCTTTGCAATGCTATATACAGGGATGAAAGATTGTCGCGATTCCGCGGATTTCCGGGATTTTTCAATCCTGCAGCACCATCAGCGTATAGTAATATGTGGTGCTGACCCCGCAGCACTATCAGCGTACACTACTAATATTAATAAATGCTCCAAGCGCCGCAGCACTATCAGTGTGCACTACTAATACATGCTTCAAACGGCGCAGCACTATCAGCTTATACCAATATATATGAAACCCAACTTCCGGGAATTTTCCGCCATTCTCCGACAATGCTAAACCTATGGGTGAATATCATCATTTCCGCTTTTTTTCACATAGAGCACTTTCATCCCTGTATATATGAGGGAGGAAAAGAAATTCTTACAGCACCCGGTACACAGTAGCTGTATGGATTGCTATATTTTGGGCTTTGATCTTTTTCAGGTTGATATCCAGCACCCCGATACGGCCCCTACGCTCTGACAATGCGTCTGACATGATGGAGATGAGTTTCGTGGATTTGTCAGAAACAAATAACCAACTCACTGCTGAGGCAAGTGCTGCTATCTTTTATTGTATTAAATGAATACCTGATGTCAGATATTTCTGATTGGAAAGAGATATTCCCCCCAAAATACTTTTTTTTCCTTTTTTTAAAAAGATTTGTGTAATTTCAAGAGCTTCTTTTCAAGGTTTCTTAGGTAAATTTAGCTGCACATTGTAGTAATTATCTATATTTGTTATTTGTAATGTGAATACTAAATCAACACCAAAAATAATATTAGTTATATATCTGTTAAAACAATGTTTATATAAACATATAGTTTATATTTATATAATAAATATTTTATGTGATGTATAGTGTATTATATGAGTATAAATGCATGAAGGAACTAAATCATATCCCTTCCTCCTGCACTGCCGCATTGGTGGAGTGCCCCCTTCTCTGGAGCATTTTGTAACTGGGTGCCCCCCCTGCACCACTCAGTATATATATTATATATATTGTATATATAATTTTTTTTAAATTTATTAAGGCAGGTAGGCTAGTATTCAGGTAGATTAGATGAGGAATTTGCAGTAAGATCGCCGTGCTTGATTCCATCTACCCACGCCATCAGCCAGTCGGTGTACTTACCGGGCCCTTGTTAATCAGGTGGAGGCTCTCCGCGAGCAGGTGTCTGCGCTCCACCAGGAGGCCTCCCAGTCAGACTTAGTGCGGGCCGACCTTGTCATGGAGAAGGAAGCCCTGGAGTCGGTGCTCGTCAAGCTACGTGCCAAGATCAAGGTCAAGGATGAGCAGACAGCTTCCCAGCAGCAGGCACCGCAGGTCCGTCAGCTACTTATTAACACACCATTTGTTATCACTCATTAACACGCCACTCATTAACATGCCACTCATTAACATGCCACTCAGTAACATGCTACTCAGTAACATGCCGCACCACTCATTAACATGCCACTCCATAACATGCAACTGCATTGACTGCCTCTCAGTAACATGCGACTCATTGACATGCCACTCATTAACACATCACTCAGTAACATGCGACTCATTAACATGCCACCCATTTACATGCCACCCATTTACATGCCACTCATTAACACACCACTCAGTAACATGCCACTCATTAACATGCCACCCATTTACATGCCACTCATTAACACGCAATGCATTAATATGCCACTTATTAACACACCACTCATTAACATGACACCCCATAACATGCAACTGCATAACATGCCACTCATTAGCATGCCACTCAGTAACATGCCCCTCCGTACATAACATGCAATTGCATAACACGCCACTCATTAATATGCCACTCAGTAACATGCTACTGATTAACACCACTCATTAGCATGCTACTCAGTAACATGCTACTGATTACCATGCCAGTCATTAACATGTCACTCACTAACACATCACTCAGTAATGCACCACTCATTCACAGACCACTCAGTACTATCACACCACTTATTAAAATGATAGCAATTACTTTGTCATCTGTACAAAAGAAAGATTTAGAGTTACATTTATAATCGTCTTCTCTCGGAGAATGTGCTCTTGGGGAGACTCCACAGAAACTACTATAATTCCTGGTGGAGTGATGGAGAGTGTTGTTGTCGTCTATGACACTGGACAATAAAAGACTTTGAATTAGAAGACATCTAGATTAGATTCCCCAAATCAGGGAAGCCATAGTCACATACGGTGTTTTTTATATTATTCTAAAACAGCTTTAAACTAGGTACCGTATATTCTATATTAGTAGTTGGTGTGTTTATTATTTTGCTGGATTAGGGTTATGGGTGTTGACTATTTAAAGGAAAGCAATTTCTTGTTGACAAATTGCTGTTTAGCCCTTTAAGGCCGGAAGCACCCAAATGTACCCAAAAGTTTCACAGTCCGGGAACACCTGAATGCGCCCACAATCGAGTAGCACTGTATTGCTGATATGATCTACAAATTTTCATGGAAACATCTGTACAAATGCAATTCAACTATAGTTGCGTAAGTTTTACTATTCCCATTGATAATACTGTAAGGACTCCAGGGATTTAACAATTGAAATCTGTTTAGGGCTGATAGGGTTAAACCTGTTTATTTACTATTACTTTGCAGAATCGACCGGAACTGGAGCCTGAGCAGTGTAATATTGAGGAAGATGAATTATCAGGCGAGGTGCAGGAAGACCGACAGCTGAGTGACCTGAACATGGAGGAACTCAGCCACCAGCTGGACCTGCTCACGCATGGAAACTCTGCGCTGGAAAATGAGCGGGATAACCTATTGGATGAAAAGGTAAATGCTTTTTGTCATGAAATGGTGTTCCTCTAAGCTAACGGTTGTAGATAAGGCTATACACAAAAGAGTAGCATTGTACTAGAAATTAAAGCACCACATTCTGTTTATTGTCTCACTTCAAATGAAGTCCTGTATTTCCTCAATTGGTACTTTCATGTAAGTGTATCCTGCATATAAAACTTGGTCTTCCATGTTAAGTAATACATAATTTTGTAAGGCACTTTGTCAAAAGTAAATACATGTCTTGATTATTTGTCACCATACTCTCCCCTACAAGCGTACATACTTATGTGTGGCTAAAAATGAATAACGGTTTAAGCTATTAATTAAGGATAATAAGGCGTATTCCGTTTCATGCAAGTAAAATAAGGCATGTAACTATCATTGATTGATGCTACATTAAATATGGAACTAGGCATAAATGAACATTCTTTTTATATGGAACTTTGATTTGATATATTAAAAGAAATCGACTTTTTGGAACAATACCAACCATTGGCTGAAAAAATTGCTAGAAGCCCTGGTGCAGGTGGAAAACTGCTACATGGAGCTAACTAATAGAACACATTAGGCTTTTATCACGGATAGTGCTTGGAGGTGACAGTGGACACTGGGCGTGATACCGGTAGCTTTTGGCTTTGGATATTTATTCCTGCACCTATGATGCGCCTCAAGGAAGATTTGTACAATCCCTGACTGTGATGCTGTCTTTTCTTGCAGGAGGAACTGCAGCAGAAAGTGTCTGAGTTGGAGTCACAAGTATCGAAATTGTTTGCAGCAGACGCCAAGTGTCTTAGATTGCAGGCTGAGCTAGATGAGCGAAGTGAAGAGCTAGGCCAACTCCAATGTGAGGTTGTTCAGCAAGATGATCAACTTGGTCACCTCACGTCCAACTATGATGAGTCTTTTGAGAGCATTATTGAGAAGGAAGCAGAGATTGCTGAGCTAGAAGAGAAACTGCAGGCAGTGGAACATGAGAATGAACTCTTGCTGGAAGAGCGTAGCCGTCATTTGTCAGATGAAGATGTTGATGAGGAAATCCGGAAATTGCGGGAACAATTGAGAGAGAAAAAGAAGGAAATTGAGTATCTGCACGGAAGAGAGGAGCAGCTGAAGTATGTCACTATGGAGTTACAAGAACGAGAATCAAGCTTCCGCGATCTTGAAGAAGAGAAGAAGATGCTGGAAACTAGTTTGGATGAACTTGATGCTCAACAGCAAGATGCTATAGCTGCCATGCTGCAGTCTAAGGAGAAACTAGCAAATGCTAATGAGAAACTTAAGCAAAGAAACAAGGAACTGGAGGCTGAATTTGCAAACCTATCTCAATCACAGACAATGGAGGGTGAGACAGCAGAATTACAAGAGGAACTGGCAAAGGCACAGGAACTAGTGCAGCGATTGGAGGAAGAGAAGGAAAGGCGAAGCGAAGAGGCTAAGGACATCAGGGTGAAGCTTGAGGAAGGAGCCATAGCTCTCAACAACCTGCACATGGACAAGCAGGAGTTGGTAAAGGTTGTCAAAGACCTTAAGCAGCAGATTGGAGACCTTACAGCAACAACGGCCAACATTAGTGCTGAGAAGAGCCGTCTGGAAACAAGTCAGAGCGAGCTCCAGACTCAGCTGCATCTGACACATGAGAAACTACAGGGTGCGTCCACTAAAGTCCAGATTCAATCTGGGCTACAGTCTGATCTTATATGCCTTCGAAATGAACTAGATGCCAGTCAGCGTACAGCCGATGAGCATACAGCTAGGGTAGAAACTTTAGAGAAAGATTTGGCTATGTTACAAGATGAACTGAATAGATCTCATCAGGAAAAGAACCTGCTTGAGGAAGAACAACAAGAAGTTCAAAAGTCAAAGGAGGCTGAGATAGAAAGTCTCAGGAAAGAAGTCAATCAATATAAAACACAGATAACTAGGTTGGCCAGTGATCTAGCACAAGCTACTCAGAAACTAGCTGAGCAAGCCAGGCGCTATGAAGAATACATTCAGGATATAAACATGGCTAAGGAGCTGGATGCAAGCTCACTCGAAGAAAACCACAGAAAGCTAATGGAAGAGAATCATCATAAGGATATGCAAATCTCTGGGCTTGAGGTTGACCTAGAACGATTAAGGTCAGAGATGGAGGATTTACAAAAACAATTACAGAATGCAATTGAAGAACAGCAGGAGGCAACGGTATTGGTTAGTGACATGGAAGCTGAGGTAACTGCACTAACGACCCAAAATGAAATGTTGCAAAATTATGCAGAGGAAAAGGTGACAGCTCTAAAGGCTCTACACACCAAACATGAGCAAGCCCCAGATGTTTCCGCTACAAATTCTGAAGCATTGGAAGAGAAAGTGAATGAATTCCAAAAAAGTGCACATGAGCTAAAAGAAAAGCTTGCAGGTAAAGACATGCTCATTGAAGAATTTGAATCAGATGCATCAAAACTAAAGCAACAGCTGCATGATTTAACCGCTTCACTGGAAAATGAACAATCACAGAAGAGTCAGGAAATGATTACATACGCGGACAAAGTTCAGTCACTGGAAACACTACTGAGTTCTAAAGAGAGAGACTTAACTGAAGCACTTGATAGTCTCGAAGATTTTAAGTCACAGGTAAATGGCCATGGTCCAACTGATGACATGCAAAGGGTAAATGAAAACAAAGTACTGCAGACAAATTTAGAAATGCTGAATAATAAAGACGTTATCTTATCTGAGGATCCACAGGAAGACCTGAGAAGACTGTTACAACAAAAAGATGACGTCATCAAAGAACTAAGGAATAATAATTCATCTCTTTTGAAGCTGTTGGAAGAACGTTCCCTTCAGCTCTTTGGAAACCGTTCAATTGTAGATATACACAAGTTACAGAATGAGTTGAAGGGGCAGAAGATGGAGAAGGAACAGATTATGTCAGTACTTAATGATAAAACACGTGAATGCAGCAACCTAAAAAGTGAGGTATATAAATTAATGAATGTCATATCAGCTGAAAAGACAGCCTTATCAAAGCTTCAGAAAGACAATCAGGAATTAATTAAAAATCAAAGTTTGCCCAAGAGAGATGAACAAAATGCAGACATGACGCGAGAGGCCATAAAGAATTTGTCGATGGTTATTCGCGATAAGGATTTGGAGATTGAGTCTCTGACACAGAAGAACCAGACTCTACTGCAGGTGATGCAAGAGAATCCAGAGACCGGTGCTCAGATGACCACCATTCTCCAGGAACGGGAGAATATGATCAAGCAGTTAGAGCTTTACCAGAAAGAGAGGGAGCAAATCATTGTGGCCTTGACCCAAAAGCATCAAGAAAGTGTAGCCTACCATAACGAAATCCAGAGACTTTTGAGTGTAACAACTGAAAGTAATGGTAAGCATGAAAAACTGGAACAGGAGTATACAAGTTTACAGCAACAGTACGAAGATAAGCAACAAGCATTGCTGAAACTTCAAAACGAACTGTTGAATTACAAGCAGAAATTCTCTGAAGTGGATGCAAAATACAAAGAAATTCTACATAGACAGGCACAACTGGTGCAGAACCAGGTGCAGCAGGGAGCTCCTCTCCCTGCAGCACTAGTAAGTAAAATCGACGAAGACACCACAGACACTGATCCTGAATCGGATACAACTGATCAGGCACCTTCGGCACAGTATCAGCAACACATCACACACCTTAACAACCTGGTCCAGCAACGCAAGGAGGAGATAGCACAACTTTCAGAGCAGGTGCACCAGCTGCGCTTAGGCATCCAAGAAAAAGATCGAACTATCACCGAGCACCAGCGTAACCTAGTCGTCAAGGAGCAGGTTGTCAAAGACAAAGAAGTTGTCATCACTGCACGCAACCAGGCTATCAGTGAGGCCAATGCACGAGTGCGTGAAGCTCATGAGCAGATGCGCAAAAAAGACATGGATATTTCCTCACTCCGGAAGCAGATGGACAACATGACCTTCCAGGCACGTGGACTACAAACAGAGCTTAATGACCTAAAGCTGGAGCGTGACAATGCAGTGGACCACAGTGATGGGGTGATATCTGAGCGCATTCAGCTTGCAGAGGCTAACGCGCGATTGAGTGCCGCCATTGGAGAGCGTGACTTGGAGATGAATGCCATGCGGGAAAAGGTAGCAACGCTTACAGCGGCAGTGAGAGAAGCGTGTGAGAAGGGTGAGGTGGAACAGATGCTGGCTGACACTGAGGCCATGCAGAAAGCAGCTCAAGTCCTGCAGGCCGAGAGGGACCAGGCATATGCGTCACTGCAGGCTGTGCAGGCTGACAATACAGCCTTCAAGCAGCAGGTAAGCACCCCAATCTGGGTGTGCAGCACTCAAACACATCATACAACTAAATTAAATCAATTCAGAAAAGATTTTCTTCTTCGCCTCAGTTAACCTACCAGCATGATGCCTTATTAATTCACATCTTATTTGTCAACCGGGTAGCACCTGTAAATGGTAGTGAGTTCCCCGTCCCCTTTTGTGTTGTAATAATACTTTACTTAAAGCTGCATGGTCCGATGAAAATATCAAATTTTCAAAACCAAACCAATGATATAGATTTGAGTCTAGATAGCTTAACTTAGATACTGGTGCACTTATTAAACATTTTTCGCCACATAGAACGGAATACTGAGGCTATTTAATAGAATATGTTACTGCAGAGTTTTGGCGTGATTGCCCAAATTGATTTTACATGTTTGCAATTCAAATATCTCAAAAGTTAGCCATTTAAAATAAAAGTTACTTCAAGCTAAAGTAAGGTAGATTATAACAATCAACCTAATATATTTATCTCAGAAAGGGACAAAAACTCAAAACCATCGGACTATGCAACTTTAAGTGAATAGCTGATTACTTATTGTGCATAATGCTGAATACACTTGCCACTTCTTGGCAGATCTCACACTTGATTGAGCGGGAACAGAAGCTTCAGAGGGAGTTGGACCGACTGCGAACCCATCTACTGACCATCGAGGAGGGCTACACGCTCGAAGCTCTGGCTGCTGAAGAACGTGAAAAGGAGCTTAGGAACCGACTAGCTGCAGCAGAGGAGAACATTGCACACTCGTCAAATGCTGTGCAGAACTACAGGTATGCTTAGATGTTTTAAGCTGGGATCACCCACTTTTGTTACGTTTTTATCTGTATTTTCGAATACTGTAGTTCTACTTGTCGCTAGGCTTCTTATTGCCCTTCACTTAATTTATTTACCTACTATTTTGAGGGAGGGGGATTTGTTGGAATATTTGGCTGATAAATTGTCATTCGAATTGATTTATTAAATTGATATATTATTGAGTGCAAATGCAAACCCACAAAGATGTCCAGTTAGTGTTGGCCTGACACATGATTATTATTGAGGCTACTCTTGAGGCTAGTTTTGAAGCTGTTATAGAGGCTATTCTTGAAGCTAGTTTTGAGACTTTTTAGGCTCTCATTGGGCGGTTATTAAGGCTAGTTTTGAGACTTGTATGTATAGGCTAGTTTTAATGCAGTTATAGAGGCTAATTTTTAGGTTGTTATAGAGGCTATTCTTGAGGCTAGTTTTGAGTTTAGGCTGTCGTTGGGGCGGTTATTAAGGCTAGTTTTGAGACTGTTATATATATATATATATATGTAGGCTATTCTTGAGGCTAGTTTTAAGGCAGTTATAGAGGCTAGTTTTGAGGCTGTTATAAAGGCTATTCTTGAGACTAGTTTTGAGGCTGTTTACGCTGTCATTGGGGCGGTTATTAAGGCTAATTTTGAGACTATGATATATATAGGCTATTCTTGAGGCTAGTTTTGAGGCTGTTATAAAGGTTAGTTGTGAGACTATTCTTGAGGCTAGTTTTGAGTTCAGGCTGTGGTTAGGGCGATTACTAAGGCTTATATATGTAAAATATAATTTATTATATATATATAAATAGGCGGAGTTTACTCCTACCTTTATATTAATTATTTATTAACAATCTCGATTATTCTACATATGCTGCGGTATTAGCATTTTTGCTCCGCTGCTACGGCGCTGCCGCTGCTTGTCATTCAGTCTGCTGCCACTCAGCTCGCTGCTGCTACACAATTTTAGCTTTTATATAGGTAGGGCTCTCTCTCCTTATCTCCTTCACCATAGCCAGTTTTATATATATATAGGCTATTCTTGAGGCTAGTTTTAAGGCAGTTATAGAGGCTAGTTTTGAGGCTGGTATAGAGGCTAGTTTTGAGGCTGTTTAGGCTGTCGTTGGGGCGGTTATTAAGCCTAATTTTGAGACTGTGATATATATAGGCTATTCTTGAGGCTGTTATAAAGGTTAGTTTTGAGGCTATTCTTGAGGCTAGTTTCTGAGACTGATGTGTTTGGCCATGGTAGTGTGGAGGCTAACCGCCAAGTGGAGAGTCTACAGGAGCAGCTGACTATGATCGCCGAGCAGCGCGACCACGCCATGCTGCAGCTGTCCAGTGCCAGCGATACAGCGAGTCAGTATGCTGCCTCACTCACCAACCTCCAGATGGTGCTCGAGCAGTTCCAGAAAGGTAGGAGCTCCTCACACCAGTGGCTTCTAAATTATTTCTTAACAAATTTTAGTTCATCTTTAAAAACAAAAGGCTTGTAATTGAACAGTTCCAGAAATGTTAGGAACACCACAACCAGTAAGTGTGCGTGTGTGTGTGTGTATGTATATGTATGTATATATAGCAGCTCAAAAGCCACCAACCTGCCCTCTGGTGTCAGTGAAAGAATTAATGTCGAGGCTAGCAGCTCAAAAGTCACTAACCTGCCCTCTGATGTCAGTGGAAGGACTTATGTCGAGGCTAGCAGCTAGCTCACTGCGCATGCTCTATGGAAAAGGGTTCATGGACGAGATTTACAGTGTTGCCAACCCTTACATTTTCGCCTTACGGTGTATATTTTATGTCCCAATCATCATCTTTCGCCGATCTTCCAGTTTTTCATTTTCCAAAATTATATAAATCTTACTGATTATTGTGTCCAAAATGCACCACAGAGTTTCTAAGATTTTAACATTTTTCTGGGGGACTACACCCCCCCCCCCCCCCCAACATAACATCCCTTAAGATCTTTCGGTTTTTCATTTTCCAACATTGGCAACCCTGGGTTTACTATTTTGTTGGTTTATGCAGAGCGTGAAGAGCAGCAGAGCGTGGAGACGGAGCGATACCAGCGCCACCTGGCGGAGCGGTCTCGGCAGTTGACTGAGTTGCAGGAGCAAAACAAAAGCCTTCAGGTAATCACTCACCTACTCAACGGACACTCTACCTGTCACACACGCCGTAATCGATTAACACGACCCGGGCGACTCGGGTGACCCGAGTCGTCAGAATTTCAAATCGAACACCGCAAGTGGAGTCGACAAATACACATGCCGTGTGCAAAACGATCCGACCCAAGTGACCCACCTCGTAGCTAGGGTTGGCTACGAGCGATGACGTAACATTTGTGCTGGTACCATCCTGCAGGATAACAGCCACCAGTCCCAGTCATACATGTTTTTTTTAAAGAATAACTTAGATTAATGAAATGGAAATATAGCTAAACTAGGCCATCATAAAATACTTTAAATCCTATTTTGCTGTAGTTGTATCGGTTATTTAAAAAAGGCAACATTTTTTCCACCCCGAGCACGGAGAAGCGTATTCGATTATTCGACCCGAGTCTGTAGGATGTGCGCATGCGCCAAAAAGTGTCTCGGGTGACCCGAGTTGATTAATCGATTACGCCCACAGTTCCGACCCGTGAGCGCATTGTGGGTAGGACGGCGCTGGGCTAGTGCCTGTAATACGTCACTTCCGGGTTCCTCCACATGCCTTCCTAACCAGGTACCTCAGGGCTCATTAAAGTTACATAGTCTGATGAAGCATCAAAATGTCAAAACCACAACAATTATCTAGAATTAATTCTACATATCTAACTTATATACTGATGCAGTTATTAAGCATTTGTTGCCATATAGAAGGGAATACTGAGGTAATTTAATAGAACCTGCTACTGCTAAAGCCTATGGTGTCAGATCTTTGGCATTATTGCCTAAACTAATTTGACATGTTTGCATGTCAAATATCTCAAAAGTTATCCATTTAAAATAAAAGTTACCTCAAACTAAAGTAAAGTAGATTATAATAATCAATTTAATGTATTTATCCCGAAAAGTGACAGAAACTCAAAACCATCAGACTATATAACTTTAATGGGTGGGTGGAGGGGTAGTAGCCTGCTGGAATGTGCATACCGCGTTTAGTTTTAAAAGAAATTACTACAGCGAATGAGTATTTGGCAAGTGGCATAGCACCCGTTAAAAAGGTGACCCTATTTGGTCGTTGGCATAGTTTATTGCATAAAAAGAGAAGCGGTATTCCACTGTAAATTAGGTGTTTAGAGGTTCAGCGCAGTACTGTGTATTCATTGCTACCCGCACCATCTGGCGGCCAGAATCGGGAACTAGTTAGCAGTCATGACCCAGGAACTAGCAGTGAGCTGGCTAATTCAGAAGTGATCTATTTAAATGACCGCTTTAACAGTATGATGACATGTTAATCAAAGAAACCCTCAGGCACATCCTCAGAAAATCTTAAGTTCATCTACCTGGGAAAATTCTGACCTATTTGGTATGAATATGGATAATAACACAAAAATGAACAAACTGGGAGTAGAGGTTTGGTGCGCTATGTGCTTGTTGTTGTTTTACGTCCTAGCAACATATACGGTCATATCAGGATGGGTACCGACTTGTGACAGTGCGCACTCATGGTGACTTTATAGTGCTGCCCCTCTGGGAAACCAGGCCAACAGCACCTTGACATGATATCCTACTCAGTCACATTATCCTGACACTGTGCCCACCAGTCCTAGCCCCATGCTAGGAAGCAACAAGTATCAATGTTTATGTCATTGGTTTGACTCGACCAGGGTTCAAACCCACAAACCCATTGGTGCATGGCACCCGATCTCCCAAAACAGGAGATGGACGCTCAACTCATTCGGTCATCCCGTCTGTTCCGTGTGTTATGTGTGCTGGTGTACATGGTGGAGCCTGTTTTGTCCGCTAGGCTCGCATGGAGGAGACGACAGATGCGCTGGAGGCCGCCCAGCGGCTGAGTGAACAGCTAGACAGAAAGGAGGAGGCTATGGCGGCGTTGAAGGAAGAAGGTAACGTTATCGTCGTTGAAGCTGCTTTCCCCACGTTGAAGGTTTTCTTCTTACGGTCCAAGCAAGGCTTTTTAAGAACTCGGCTACTGACTTATCCGCGTTACTTAACCACCTAGTCTCAGGTATTATTAACACATGCTTCTTGCCCTGTTCAATTGGTTCCCTTGGCTTGTTTGAAAGTACACGTGGTCTTTGGGTGTGTGTGCGAGGGGGGGGGGGGGGGCGAGGGGGGGTCAGCCCTCTCACCACCACCCTCTTCCCTCTCTTGTTACTGTAGAATATTCTGCATGTGTTTGAATGGCATGGGTAGTGTACATAACGGTGATATTCTGATTGTGTCTGTTTTATTTTATATGTTCTCTCTTTTTAATTGAATTTTAAAAATTGTAGTTTAGAAGTGAGTTTTGCATGTGTGTTTCGTGATTATTAAAGTGTACAAGGTACAGTGGGATGTGTGGCCACTGTCGTCTAGAATTTTTATTTTCTCTTTTTTTTATTAATCTATTTAATTATTTTAGTTTAGAAGTGAGGTTTGCTTGTGTGTTTCGTGATTACAGTGTAGAAGGTACAGTGGGATGTGTGGCCACTGACATCTAGGTTGGGAATGGAACGTGGTGAGCCTAGTCGGGGGGGGGGGGGGGAGGGGGCAGTAGGTTCTGTTGAGATTATAAGGTGGTTTTTTTTGTTCGTGTGTTTGTAATCAAATTAACGCCAGATCATTATCAGAGTTAGCACCATTTGCGGTCAGAAGAGGGAGACGCGGGGTTGGGGGGGGGGGGGGGGGGGGGGGGGGGTGAGAGAGAGAGAAGGCGGGAGGTAAGGTTTGGATGGGGGAGGGGGGAGTGCATTTGTCTCTTTTTAAAGTTGCATAATCCGATGGTTTTGAATTTTTGCCATATTGTTTTAATTGATTGTTATAAGCGAAATTACTTTTGCTGGAAGTTAACTTTATTGGAAGACATTTGAAGTGAAACCATCCCAATTTTTTGTATGCCTAAATTATAATTTGTTAATTGTTGCTGTGCACATGTGTGGATATGGGCATTTATTTTTCCCCTTTTGAGTATTAATTAGCAGTACAGCATAGGACTACCAAGATGCAACAAATTCTAATAAGCACATTAATATTATAAGTTTCGATACCTAGAACCAAATCCAGATAAGTTTTAATTTAGCAAAACTCTATGTTCTCCATCGGATTATGCAGTTTTAACAACTTACACACTGGCTGCGTATGTGTTGGCAATTGCTGTGAGTGTCAATACAAACCAGCTGTGGCTGCATTAAATAAATAAAAAAATAAATAAAAAAGACAGAGAGAGATAGAAAAGAAGAAAGAAAAATAAATTCAAAGAAAAGAAAGGAAAGGAAATGAAAGAAAGAAAGGAAAAAGACAAAAAAGCCCCACCATCATCACCCACCACCCACCACTCCCCATCACCCCCAGCGAAGGAAGGTGAGAGTTGGCTTTTGTTGATTTGGTTGCCGCCGTCACACACCGCGTGCCTAGTCTACCGCCACTGCTTCACGTGAAAACCCCAGCAGCCCTGAGTTGGGCGGCAAGTTGTCGTGCTGTCTGTTTTACATTTGTACCCGCTTACCGCTTCGACCACTTGGCGAGTCTGCCCGTCCACAACTGGTGCTAGACAGAGCTCAAGGAATATAGACCCACACGCCAGGACACAACCGAAACGCCGACTCCCCCCCCCCCCACCTCCCACCCCCACCCCCTCCACCACCCCCAGACACGTCTGCGCAGCACCGAGGACCTATGTAGATATTGACTCTATGTGCTCACTCTCAGTGGTTTAACAATCCAAATTTGCTTGTTTCTTTCTTCTTTTTTTCTGTTAAAAAACACAAAAACTAATCTTTAAATAACAATTTTAAGATTAAAACATGACAACAATTTTAATAAAACAAACAAAATCCTACGTAGATACTGACTCTACGTGCTTACTCTCAGAGTGCGCTAACAATAACATTTAAAAATTCTTTTTGTCATTTTACAAAACAAAATGGTTTTTTTCAAGATTAAAACAAAACAAAGATTTTAACTAAAGAAAGACAACAAGCACATTTGCCCTCTTCATTCCGAACCAACCTTTTCAACGTCGGATCATTCCAAACATTGACCCTACTCCTCCTCCCCCTCTCACTACCCCCCCCCCCCCCCACACACACACATACAAACACATACACACACCGTCCTGATGTGACCTTAGATGTTACCAGGACGTAACACTCCAACAACCAACACACACACACACACACACACACAGATTTTGTTCTTGATGCCTTTCCAATCAACGCCTCCTCCCTTTTCCGAGTTAACTATGGCGATCCTTGACCCCTGAAGCAGCTTACATCTAGTCGGTTTGCTATTAACCTGCTAACACGACATTGGGTAGTTATCTAATCTCAGCTGGTAATTCAGAGTAAATCAAGTCTCGAATTGGCCAGCAGAGGTTGGTTAAATATCACTAACCGAGCGGCGCCAGTTTGTGGAGAGCCAGGGGCTGAGCCTTGTTTAACTTGCTCTCACCCTGCCTTTGACCATGTTTGCACCTCCTGTCACCTGCATCAGCCCTTTGCCGTGCTGTCTTTGCCTTTGCCTTTGCCTTTGCATCCTTTTCTTTGACCCACCCACCTGCCACCTTTTAACCATTGCGGTCTTTTACATCCGGCACCTCTTTGTTCTGTTTACTTACATCTTTCACCGCTGTTCACCTTGCACATTCCTTTTTTTACCCCGCACCCCTACCTCCTCCTCTCACCCTGCCTCACCTTGTGGCAAGCACCCTCTGCCTTCTTTTTGACTTTGCATATTTTTTATATATTTTGCTGGAGTTTTATTCATCGCCAGGAGGCACGTACATATACTTTGATCATGTTAGCCAAAGCTGGTAGATGTGTTATTGTTGTTTAAAAATTATTTATAAATTATTATCGTTATTATTGTTATTATTATTATTATTATTATTATTAAGATTATTAGAGAGAGAAAGGCGCAGAAAGTATTATTTATATTTTGGCATAACTAATGCGTTTTATATCCCCTATTTATTAACATTTGGGTTTTGTGTTTGGTTATAGGTTTTTTTTTTGCATTAGAATTTGTGTATGGCATGACGGTGTGTGTATATATGTATCTATATATGAATATATGTGTAAATATATACGTATATCTATATATGTGTATATCTATATATGTGTATATATCTATGTGTATGTATATATGTGTGTATGTATGTATATATGTGTATATACATATATATATATTATATATATTAGGATATATATATATATATATATATTTCTTTATTATTTGCGTGGGCTTGTGATATGATGATGTTGTAACCATGGTGACTATGAATGCTGTCTTCATGGCGAATGTGCGTTACGGCTAAATATCAGCTGGTAATTCTGAGCTACTCATTCGACATCAGGATGCCAGCTAATATTGAGCTGCATCGCAGGCTTGAGCTTGTCAGTGTGCTTGTGTGGGCATGCAGTGCTAGATGATAGCGGCACCCAGTCACGCATGTCATCGCCAGCTACCTACACACCGGGCAACCAGCCACCACCTACCTCGCCAAGTGGACCGTCACGCCGCATGAGCCCTCTAGGGGGCGCCACTTTACACTAGTCAGTTGGCATTACGCATGCGTCCTATCTACAATACACTTTAATGTCTGGCTGGCCCCTGTCACAGTTAAGCTAACCACGTAATTATAATAGTAATAATAGTAGTAATAGTAGTAATAATAATGAAGATGATGATGATGGTGGTAATAAAAATAGTAATTATAATTAATGTAAATGAACACCATTTTATCTAGAATGTCAAGTGAAGTTGGTGCACTTTAGATATTTTTGTATTTTATGTTTAATAGTATGCAGGTTTGGATTGCTTAATAACGTTATTGCCATATGGTTTGAGCATGCGTAAAGAGATAGATTGACATTATTCTAGTCGGCCTACAGCACTAGTGTTTAATCATGTAACATGTTTGTTTTGATTTCTGTTGTTTTTTGTTTTTTTCACTTAGCGCTTTGTATCGCAGACACCGTGGTTCTGTGGAGTGGTAGCTCTGGCAGTTATGATTAATCAACAAATGAACTTAACGTCGAACATAGCCACAACCGAAACCGTTGTTAATTATTATACCGTTGTGTATGTAGCTCAACAATAGCAATGTATAAGTAATTACTCAAAACGCTGGTGGTGGTTCATTCCCTTTCTTTTTAAATTTTCCTTCCACCGGATTGTCATTTTACACCCGTTTCATTCCCATCAGCGAAATCTTAAAAAATATATATATAAACAAAATTAAATAAACAAAATTTATTTTGAAAAGAAATATTTTTTTTAAATAGAACGCCCCTCAAAATTCACACCCGAGTTTAAACCACGGCTGGTAATTAATTAATTAATTAATTGATGCAGGTTGTCTGTCATCAGTTATCAACAGCAACAACAACAAAAGACAAAAGACAAAACAACAACAAAAACCTGTTTGAACGCGGCCTGGTTATTATTGTCTTACCGCACTTGATTGCCAGGGAAGGAACACCCGTGCCTCGACACTTGCCGCTTTCTGGTTAAATGTCTCGAGCCCGCTGCCAGTTAACACGAGTGGATCCTTGGTGTGACTGGCCTAAAAGCTTGCTGTTCGCTTGTGGCGTTGTCGTAATCTCAGCTGGTAAAAGCGAGTAGCTCATTGTGTCTCCAGTTACTAGCTGAGGTTACACTGACGTCAAGACTAACCGGCATGACAGTAGCCTGTCTTATGCAGCACCGCCATCTTTATTGATAAACCGCACAGCTAAGGTATGGGCTTGTAGTTTCACCTCCCACCACCCACCCATCCAAACCTTAGCAGACACAGCTAGAACACCGTAAGACTTGCTTGGGCTTCTTCATTTTTTTTTCCAGATAGATCCGATTCTTAGTGCTCAGTAGAATTAGATTTTTTTTTAATTAAAAAAAACACTTTTTTTTAAATATCTTATTCCACTTCGTAGTCTTTGCATGTTAAGTGTTAGCGTGACGGGCTTCTTGGCCCGATGACTTTATAGACATTCCATTTCATCGCTCTATTGTTTTCTAGTGGTAGTAAATTACTTAATGCATAAACTGTTCTATTAATTGATACTCAGTATTCACTAAGATAAAAGTGTCTTAGTTGCAGGATATCTTTAATTGTCGGTGTCAAGGAGATAAGCCCCGCCCTCCATACTTTCCCCCATCCTGATATGACCTTAGACGTTGCCAGGACGTAAAACTTAATAACCAAGCAACCATACTTTTTCTGATTGCTACCCCCCCCCCCCCTAGAATGTACATTAGACTTCACTCTCCCACCCTGTTAATAGTACACTATAACCTCCTTAGATCTAGTGGAGAGAGGGGGCGGGCACTAAATATAAATGTACTTATGCTTGCTGGGCTATTGTAGATAAACTAACCACTGCTATTCAGGTCCATTATGTTTAAAAAATAAAAACAAAAAAATTGTAAACCTGTTTATCTCTGATTCGACCCACGCCGACGAGTAAACGAGTAACCCCCCCCCCCCCCCCCCACACACACACACACACTCCATCTCTGACCTGATACGCGACTGAAGGTCAATGCAGCGCACTGCCCTGTGCCCTGTGCACGCGTTGCATTCTGGTACTGCACATTGGATCACTTTTGGACATCCTTGACGTGAATATTGATTGTAACTCTGGATTGGCGCAATCCAAAAACAAATTGTTGACTGTTGATGTCGTATCCTGCTACTCTTTTAATTGGCGACTTCTCACCACCTACCTGTACAGTGGGGGTTTGTTTGTTGGGGGCGGGTGGGTGGGGGTAACATTACTAGTAGTTGCTGTCTCAGGGGATGTCCGAGCCCATTGGTTACCACAACAGCTTTGTTGATAACTGACGCAGAGTTTAAGGGTTACTAATGTATCACAGGACCATGCTCGCCCTTTAGGATGTGCCTGGGAGATATTTGTAGACGTGATTTCATCTTTGTTCTGATAATGTATGGTGAGTGCGTGTCTTCAGCATACATTAACCATAGGTATTATCGTTCTAGTGGTGGCCCGAGCCGTCACTGACACTTGGGTTGTCTCTTCTGTCATATTAACACATACATGTGTGCACGAGTTTCTCCCCGCCGAGTTCTACCGAGTGTGCACTAGTTTTAGCGATCAGCATGCGCCAAAGGTGTCGGGTTAGCAGCTATAGGCTTAGTGTGCCCGACGGTTTTGGCCCACCGCTTAAAAAAAAAAATTATATTGAAATTAATTTTTTTCTTAAAGTCACTGAGTAGTAGTTAGCAGGAACAAGTACTAGTAGTAGTTCAAGTGCCCCTATTCACTCACCCCCCTCCGTCTGCCCCTCACCCTGCTCCACCCCATTCTGCCGCCCTTCCCCTTCCCCTCCATCCGGCACTGTCAACATCACTAATCCGCCCCCTGGTGTGAGCCCGACTAACTAGCCGCCCCTCCCTGAGTATTACATCAGGTACTGATGGAGCCGACACTCGGTGCCTTTTGTGATACCCGCGGATGGCGAGCCACTGACGACTAACCCCCCCCCCCCCCCCCCTTCTCCGGCCCATACCCCCCCCCCCCCCTCCCCACTGCCGCCGCTCACCGCGCGTCGGGAGCCTCGATCCCCTGGTGGTGGGTTTTTCTTTTTTTTGTGGCAGCGTCGGCGGTGTAGTCGGCGCGTCACGCATCGTGCTAGCAGAACAGTGCACGTCGGGCTGGCCTCCTGTAGCGGCGACCTCTCCCCGTGTACTGTGCGCTGTATAGTGTATCACATGCACGCGGCCAGTGTGCATAGCAGCCGCAGCCGCAGCCGCAGCAGCAGCTGGGTGTGTCGTGTACAGCATTACTTAAAGTTGCATGGTCCGATGGCGTTTAAATTTGTGTCTTATTTTTTAGATAAATATATCAAATTGATCGTTATGAGCTACTAATCATTAGTCCGGAGTCATTTTGATGAAACATGACTAGTTTTGAAGCAATTTGAGTTGGAAAAACAGTGCCACGGCACTGACAAGACTTTATTCAATGAATAAAGTGTATTTACAACAAAAAAACTAAAATAATAATAATAATTTTGACAAGCTTGCCAAAAGTCTTTTGGCTATGACCTAGATGGTCATCTCGCGGTGACCACGTGATGTGAGATGACCTAGTAATCCTGGAACCTGACAGGGCTGTAGGTAGGTATTTCTGTTTGTGTTGTGAACATTCTGGGAACGGATTGGTGCCATAGGCCCATGGCAATAGGGTTTTTAACTAAATATTATTCTGTAGAAAGGTTAATTTGATTTATATCTATCGAATTGACCAAGTAGCATCAAATATCCAACATCACATATACATCGATATATGATTGACATCGTCCCAATGGCAGAAATTTCAAAACATCAAGCTATGCAACTACCCACCCACCAAACTGCACATTCTATGATTCAGCCGGGCCTAAGCATTAATGGTTTGATGGGATCCGCTGCAATTGTGCAGGTTTCTGGGTTTAATGCTATGATTGCAGCAGCCGTTCTGGTCGTGCCTATGTTTTATTGTTTGGACAGGATCCATCGCAAATGCGCCGTTCCACAGCATATGCGTCGGAGGACGGCCTGGGGTCATAGCACCATATCAGTTTCTACACTCACCTATGATGAACCGCACGCTCTGCAATCCCGAGACATCCGCCGGCGCATATGCTGCGGAATGTCTGTTGCCATCATAGCATTAAGCCCAGAACCCGGCGCATTTGCGATGGATCCTGTCCAAACGATAACGCATGGCCAGAACAGTTGCTGCCATCATAGCATTAAACCTGGAGATCTACGCATTTGCGGCGGATCCCGTCAAGCCATTAATGCTCAGGTCCGGCTGAATCGTAGAATATGGCTGCTGCCATCATATCATTAAGTGCAGAACCCGGAGCATTTGCGATATATCCCGTCCAAATGTTAACGCATAGGCACAACCAGGACGGCTGCTGGCATCATAGCATTAAAACCGGAAACCTGTGTATTTGCGGCAGATCCCATCAAACTATTAATGCTCAGGTCCGGCTGATGTGCCCAGCATGGAACGGTTGCTGCATTAGCTAATACCAAAGATCTGAAAGTCAAAAACTTTCAAATGCACATATCTCACTCCATATGGTTCATTCCTTTTTACATTCAATAACAAAAAAACATTTTCCTTTTATATACACCGTAACTGACAAATTTCAAACGGATGCATGCAAAACACATGCACGCGCATCCTCACATACATTTAGACCACCAAGGATATGCGTATTGCATTTTTTATGTACATATTATTGCTCTATTATTATTTACTGTTATGTCATCCATGTCTCATCCTCCCTCATACCATACATAGTCCTGATGGCTAATGCAATTTTAATTGACAAATGTAAAATTTTCAAAATTTAAATTACCTTAATTGATTAATTATATTTATAGAATTGACCAAACAGCATTGAATATCCAACATGGAGGGGACGGGCAACATCCACCTCATTTCCCCTTCCCCTCCATGGCCCTGCACAGTAAGCCTGCTTGGTCTGGGGAGGCTAATGAGGTCATGAGATTGGCCTAATTGGTTAATGGCCTCCCTGCATAATGGGTGTTTCAAAGTGAGTGTCCAAAAGGGTGAGGTTATAAATTCACGGGTTATTCTGTATATGCTGTCCCAAATCATTAGCTAATGCACCAGTATCTAAGTTGGATATATAGGATCAAATGTAAATAGTTGTTTTAATTTTGACAAAATTATATTTCATCGGACCATGCAACTTTAACCTCGATGTAGCATTGATTAACGTGGAGGCTCACCATGCCAACAGGGTTGATCACTATGTGTGATGATTAATCTAGTACTAAGAATAGTTAATATTGCACGATTAATGCTAGTGAACTCCCCACGTGTCTATAGTAAATATACGGAATACACTGTTTACAATTGCCTTTTCGAGACTATACATAGCGATTGAGTGTATAGGTGTATGTTACGATGTCGCTCGCAGTGTAAAATGTACATGGTTGCAGTGTAAAATGTACATGTGGATGCTACAAGGCTTGTTTACAATGAGGTGAGATGTATAATGATATCAACCGTTGTATATCATGTGTTCGCAGATGGTAAGTTAAAAAGCTCACATTCAAGTAATGATGTTTAGTATAGATCTAGCTCTGTTAGTAGTGTCACCACCACTACTACTACTACCACCACCACCACTATCACCATCATCACGCTCATGGACACTGTCGTCTCTGTTGATGGTCACCATGCAGAGAGCGCAGCGCAGTGCGAAGTTAACCGAAGCCATTGCAGTCTGACTACCTTATGCCTAGGCATTTTCTTAGACATATACTGGTATGCTGGGTACATGCTTGAGGGGTGCCCACAGGCCGGGTCGAATGGTTGTATGATGTGTGCGTGCCTTTATGTTTGTAGTCGTGTTGCGTGAGGGGGAGCTCTCCAAGGCCGAGGAGGAGATCAAACGGATGACGATGTCAAGTGAGGCCAAAGTAGACAAGTAAGCAATTCAGGCTTGCCTAGTCAACAACTAAGCCATGGTAGATAATTAAACAGTTCATGTTTGCATAGCCCGCAAGTACAGCTAATGTAGGTCAGTGAGCTAGCTATTCGGGCTCACGTAGTCAACATGTAAGCCAATATAGGTAAGTAAGCAATTCAGACTCATGTAGTCAACATGTAAGCCATGGTAGGCAAGTCAATATGTAAGCCAATGTATGTAAGTAAGCAATTCAGGCTCACATAGTCAACATCTAAGCCAATGTAGATAAGTAAATATATATAGACATGTAGAGCCAAAGTAGACCAAGTTAGGCAATTCACTAATTTAGGCAATTCACTAATTATAAGGAACAATTTTAAAATGCAGACTCGCATATGCAGCACATAAGCCAAAGTAGATCAAGATGTCACAGTAGACAAGTAAGCAATTTAGGCTCACATGGTCAACATTGTAAGTTAAAGCAGGCAAGACAAGTAAGCAATTTAGGTTCCCATGATTAACATGTAAGTTAAAGCAGGCAAGACAAGTAAGCAGTTTAGGCTCACATGGTTAACATGTAAGGTAAAGCAGGAAAATAAGTACCCAGTGAAACTTTAGACTCTTGACTTGCATGTATAACAAACAGTGATTCCAGACAGCTTTACCAGATGGTGTGGCCGAATGAGTAGAGCATCCGTCTCCTGTTTTCGGAGATCGGGAGAACCGAACCCATGAGTTTGTGGATTCGAATCCTGGTCGAGCCAAACCAATGACTTAAAAATTTATAGTTGTCGCTTCCTAGCCTGGCACTCGGCATTATTAAGATAGGGCAAGGACTGGTTGGCTCAGTGTCAGGATAATGTGACTGAGTGGGATATCAGTTCATGGTGCTGGTGGCCTAGTCTCCCAGTGGGGCAACACTATAAAGTCGCCATGAGTGCGCACTGTCACAAGTCAGTATGCGGCCTGATATGACCTTAGATGTTGCAAGGATGTAAAACAACAAACAAATCCAGAAAGCTATAATATATAACCATATAGCAGTCTGAATATGGTTACAGTTGAGTCTTGCTATTATGAACTACTCGATTTTAAATGTTTCTTAAGTAGACTCATTTAGATGGGGATTACAGTAAAACCTCTCGAACCGACCACCTCCACAGATCGACCACTCCCCTATCTCGATTGCTTTATTTGGGTCCCAAGATCGCATATACAATGCCATTGTAACGAAATGAAAAACTCCCTAATCTGACCACCTCCCTAAATGGACCATTTAAAGTCTGTCCCATCGTCGGTCGATATAGACAGGTTTTACTGTAATAGATTAGAAGTACTAGTGTGCTCAAGGTGCCAAGTGGCCGCAATTGTCTATGGTTGTTTGTTTTCTTTTACCTGCAGACTCATCATTAAAAACATACTGCTCGGCTACTTCCACACGCCGACAAACAAGCGGGCCGAGGTGCTCACACTGCTCGGAAAGGTGCTCAATTTCAGCCACAATGAAATGCAACAGGTAAGATCTAGCTTCTACTAAGTCATAGCTCAGCGGAGTGTAGCCATGGCAGTATGGCACACCCAGCTATTTGTATTAGTGTAGGATTGACTGGTGAGAGAGCTACTATTCGCAGATGACAGCGCACTGGTTTCCCACTCTGGTGAAGAGATCCAGAAAATAGTGGACACTTTCTCCGATGCATCAAAGAAGTTTGGCCTGAAGATTAACATCAAGAAGACGGAGGTGCTGTACCAACCCAACTCTACAAGAACCCGAGAGGAGGAGATCATGGTTGACGGAAACAAGCTGAACTCTGTTCCGGAATTCACCTACCTCGGAAGCACTATATCAAGACATGGACGCATTGATGCTGAAATACAGAGGAGGATGGCCAAGGCTAGCGCATCTTTCGGCCGACTATGCCAGAGACTCTGGAACAACCACCATGTGTCCATTCGGGTCAAAGGCAAAATCTACCGTGCAATCGTGCTATCCACCCTACTATACGGAGCCGAGGCCTGGACAGTGTACAGACGACGGGTGAAAAAGGTGCATGCCTTCATGATGCGACATCTGCGTTCAATCATGAGGCTAACCTGGAAGGACAAAGTGACAAATAACGGACGGGGCTACCCTCTATGGAAGATCTTCTGATCAAAAAGAATCTCCGGTGGACTGGACACCTCATGAGGATGTCATCAGACGGGCTACCAAAGCAGATCCTCTATTCTCAACTGTCTTCTGGTTACAGAAAGAGGGGGTGCCCTCGTCTCCGGTTCAAGGATACCATCAAGAGAAACCTGAAGCTGAGAGACATTAAAACCGACTCATGGACGCAACTCTCACAGCAGAGAGCTAAATGGAGAGCGGCAGTCAAGTAATGAAAGCAGTCTTTGTCGCATCGCGACCGACAGCATGATGATGATGATGAGGATCCACCAACAAACCAGCGTGAATATTTCACATTAGCAGGGTCAGTATGGGGCCTGGAAAGTCTTGATAAGTCTTGAACTTCATTTGCCCCATTTCAAGGCCTTGAAGAGCCTTACATTTAACCTATTTTGGGTACTTAGTCTTGAAAAGCCTTGAATTAAATTCAATTAAACTGTCCCCACTGATCTAAATTAGTCTGAAATCGCCATTTGCCATTGTTGTTTTTTCCTAAAAATCCAAATGAAAATAGTCTTGAATTCCTATCAAAAACAGCCTTGAAAATCGTTGAAATAGCCTTGAATTATATATCTTCACATGTGTACGGACCCTGCTTTAGATAAAATACCACTTTGCAACCTATAGAATTTCACGGTAACAATCATTTCTGGTAGTGTGTCCTTACCGTGCTGGAAAAACAACGGAACTGAAATGTTGGTTCCTATAAGTTTCTCGTTCCCACTACCTGTTTCACAGAACCCAAAAATTATTACCAATTGGTTCCCATGAGCACTGGGCACAGAACCCAAAATGTTGTTTCATATATTATTTGAAATCCTAGGTTGGCTTTGTGTATCGTGGTGTATGTGTATTCACCAGCCACCCACCGCCACTCCCACCACCTTCTGCTGTAGGATCACATAGTTGAGTAATTTGGGTAGTATGTGTCCGCCTATCCGAAGGATTTATTATGTTTCTGACAACAAAACTGCTAGAATGTACAAACATTTCATAGCATGCTTTCTGTGGTCAACCATGTCAAGAGTGTAATTGCAGAGTGTAATTGTGGAACAGTTGAAATTGAAAAGAATTTACTTTAATCCTCTGGCACTCCCTCATATCCCCCGCACCCCTGCCATCAACGCCCCACATTTCAACGATAAGTAAAAGGATGGTTTCCTTCCCTTCTTCTTTAATCACACATTCAGGTTGGCGCGAATGGCTCGAACGTAGGTTGGCTGCAGGGAATGTTCCGCCGGACACTAAGACCCACACCGACACCGCCGACAACTCCGAACAAAGCGTCTGCCTTCTTCTCTGACCGGGTAAGTTCACTAAAAGCTGTGTGGTCCTTCAAAATCTGGTCACCTGATTTTAACATGTATTCCTAACATAGATATTCATTATATCTTCTTCACCGGGCGCGGTGGCCGAATCAATAGAGCGCGGGCCTCGCATGTGGGAGATCGGGAGTTTGTTCTGGTCGAGTCAAACAAATGACTTATATAATTGATACTTGTCGCTTCCTAGCCTGGTGCTCGGCATTAATAGGATAGGGCAAGGACTGGTTAGCTCAGTGCCAGGATAATGTGACTGAATGGGATATCGGGTCATGGTTCCGGTGGCCTGAATTAAAGTTTGCGTAAATGAAATAGACTACACGGAAAATTGTGGGATAGCAGGGTGTACATTGCATTTCCAGTGTCATGGGTAGGGTAAGGTGGGCTGGGGTGGGGTGGGATGACTACACATTAACTGACCTGCGCATCGTGAAGACCACTCACAGGGTTCGTAGGGGGCCTGGAAATTCTTGAAAAGTCTTGAACTTTATTTGCCCCATTTGAAGTGCTTGAAAAGCCTTGAATTTAACCTATTTGGGGTATTTAGCATTGAAAAGCCTTGAATTCCATTCCCACTGATCTAAATTAGTCTGAAATTGCCATTCAGAATGGCAATTTCGGACTAAATCCAAATGAAAATAGTCTTGAATTCCTATCAAAAACAGCCCTTGAAGTAGCCTTGAATTCGATATCTTCACATGTGTACGAACCCTGGGTAAGGTGAGGTGGGGGTGGGGTGGGGTAAGGTGGGGTGGGGTGGGGTAAGGTGGGGTGGGGTGGGCTGCATTGGGGTGACCACACATTAATTAAATGACCCGCGCGTCGTGATTGACCACAGCGTCCCGTCACCCTTTGCAGTCCTTCTCCGAGATGTTCGTCAAGTTCCTGGAGCGGGAGTCCTCCCCGCAGCCGGAGATGCGCCTGCCGGTCGAGGCGATGGCCCGCGAGCAGCAGGAGAAGCAGCGCCAGAAGCCGCCTGCCTTCAACCCCTTCTCGCCCGTCGCCTCGGCGCCGGCCACCCCGGGCGGCCACCTGGCGCCGCCCGACGCGCACATCCTGCTGAAGCCCATGGCCGGCGCCCTGCCCATGTTCTCGCCCGTATTGCCGGCCGGGGCGATGGGGACGGGGACGATGGGGGCGGGCGTGAAGAGCGACTGCCGGACGCCGCCACCAGGATGCAGCAGCAGCAGCGCGACCAGCTCTGGACGCTCAACTCCCGCCAGTGTGATCCTCAAGGACGTGTTGCAGCAGCAATGACCCCGGCCCGCCACCAGACAGTAGTACGATGGGATGGTGGAGAGCGATGGGGGGTGATTGGGGGGGCGGCGTATGATCCTAAAGGATGTGTTGCAGCAGCAGCAATGACCCCGGCCACCCGCCAGACAGTAGTACGATGGGATGGTGGAGGGCGGTGATTGGGGGGGCGGCGTATGATCCTAAAGGATGTGTTGCAGCAGCAGCAATGACCCCGGCCCGCCACCAGACAGTAGTACGATGGGATGGTGGAGGGCAGAGGAGGGGGGGGGGGGGGTTGAGGGGGGGCAGGGTATGATCCTAAAGGACATGTTGCAGCAGCAATGACCCTAGATCAAAGATTCAGCCGGTACTTGTAGTACACGGGTGAACGACAACGTAGTGTAAATACGGGAGAAAATAGCTTTAGTATGGAACAGGAAATAGAATGCCTGCCTCCAGTATCAAATGGATACTTATATCAGCACAGAGTTGGTGAAATGGGAGAGAATGCAAAAAGACAAGATGGCGGCCATAGACCTTTTAAATCTTATTAAACTAGATGTTTTATTATATTTGTCAACTCAAAGGTAGCGGGGAAATATGAAGACATCTACAAAGAATAAATGTTGCTTCTTAGATTGTGAAATTAGGCTCTCATTTCATTAACCCGCTTTTTCGACCGTTTTTATATAGGGCTGGTCTTCACCCGTGTACTGCGAGTACCGGGTGAATCCTTTATCTACAATGACCCCAGCCCGCCGCCAGACAGTAGTACGATGGGATGGTGGAGGGTGGTGGGGGGTGAGGAGGGGGCGGAGTATGATCCTGAAGGACGTGTTGCAGCAGCAATGACCCCGGCCCGCCGGACATTAGTAGGAAGAATGGAGGAGGGGATGGGGAAGGTAGTGCGGGGGAGGGAGTAGATGGGATGGAGGAGGCAGGGGGAGGGTAGTAGGGGGGGCGGGGGTTTACACGGGCCAGGCTGTATTTTTATGGTGGAGGTATGGTTCAAGCTTTATAGAAAACATCCTAGACCCTGCTCACTTTAATTGTTTGTTGTTGTTATTTTAAGAACAAACAAAACAAAAGAGGTTAATTTAAGGTGTGTGTAGAAATAATCTATTGCAAAGGATTTTTGTTATTTTAGGAACAAACAAAACAAAGGAGGTTTGTTTAAGGTATGAGTAGAAATAATCTATTGCAGAAGACTGTTTTGGATTTGGTTTTATTTGGTCTGCCTTATTTATAGATGCTGGTTTCCTTTGGTGAATCACATTAAGAACGGTAATATTTGATTCTCCAAAAGAGATTATGTTAAAAATTATTATTCCCAGCTTATTTATGATTGCGATATGAAATGTAATGCTGGTATTTATTTTAAATGAAATGATCGCGGATGTGTCTGCTTTTTCCCCCCAAAAGAAATCATTGGATCAGAATAATCATGTATCATGGGGAAAAGAAATATATATATATATAAAGAATATGAAGAAAATGGCTCATCTAAATACATGAATCCTGTATAGAATTGGTGTAAATATATGGAGTTTTTTAAAACTATTAAACGCCGTGATGCTTCAGTGTTTTTTAAATAAAATAAAGTTTAGAAATTTAAGATTTAGAAATTTAATTAGTTTTACAATTTCATTTAAAAAATGTAATCCTTTCATTAAAATTTAACCATTTAGTTAAATTTAACTATTTAATTAAAATTAAATCATTTAATTAAAATGTAAAATTAAATCATTTCATTAAAATGTAAAATTAAATCATTTAATTAAAATGTAATCAGTTATTAATCGTTTGAATAAAGTTTATTTATACATTTCTGATATTAACTTTGGATTATGCTAATATTGACGGGATTCGATTTGGTTGGTTGGTTGTTGGAGTTTTACCTCCTGGCAATATCTAAGGTCATATCAGGGCGGGAGAGGGATTAGAAGAACAATAATTAAGGGCCGGGGGGTGCCACACTATTTACTTAATCATGCAAACATCATATCGTACACATATATACGCCTGCCGTTTGCATTGCACCTTTCTATCTAGGGGACCAGTGGCTACCTTTATATTGATCACGTGACGTCAGTATCAATGACAACCGAAACGGAACTGATTTTTGTTATAGGGGAGGGGGTGTTCAATTTTAAAATTCAGAAAACTATTTGAACAAGTTTTTTTTCTCAATTTTCTTTCCATTTCTTTTAACATTTTAATAGCATTAAGCGAATTTGGGAATCCACCCCCCCCCCCCCTCCGTTATTGTCGTGAGATTAATAGTTTCTTTCGATGTACTTTATGTTTCGAAAAAAAAGAAAAATACACCAATCCACGCCCAAACGAAGGCACCCATGCTATCAACAGGCCTATTTGACAAACCCATTACACGCACTCTAAATCAATACTCGGTGTTTCCGTGTGCTACTACCGTAAAACTCCCCAATAGACCGCGGATTCTATTCGGGGATTGTAAAACCGAAATTAAAGCAAAATATCCTCAAGTGGAGAACTGGTGAGCAGGTTTGATTTTGTCTTAACACGCCACTTTCCTTAAGCCCAAGTCACACCTACCTGTACTAGCCCGGATTTTTAGCCGGACATCCCCGGATATTTGGTAGTTTTTTGGCTCGCTCTCATACCTACCAGACCGTGCCACGGTCTAGCCACGGACCAGAGTCCGGATCCCCCCGGACTGAGCCGGATCACACCCGGACTACCCGGTGTATCCACGGAGTAGTCCCGGATCAGTCCCGGACTTGCTCCTGCTATATATATACAAAAACGGGGCTCATCCTGGGCTGAGCCGTGGTAAACTGGGCTATCCGTGGCTAACCCATGCTCATCTGGCTTGTCCGGGTCTTATCCGGGCAGTCTGGGAGTGGTCGGTGGCTATGTCCGGGCTAGTCCGGGGCTGATCTGGGTTAAACCGTGGCTAAAACGTGGCTCATCCGGTTTAAAAAACACCTGGACTGGCCCGGACGGTACACGGACTACCATCGGAGCACCCCCAGACTACCCGGACCACCCCCGGATTATGCTGGATCGAGCCCGGATTGCAATATTCCCCGCATCGCCCCAGATGTTTTAAACATTTTAAAGGACCAGCCACAGATCACGGTGGATCGCCACGGACCACGCCGGATCACGGTCCGGGGCTCGTCCGGCCCCTGATCCGGGTAGGTGTGACCTAGGCTCTACCTGTATGTTATTATTCACGTATATAGGTTATAAATATGTATTTATATAAATATATGTTTGTTTAACGACCCCCCCCCCCCACCCACCCAGCAAAAAAGTAAACATCGGCTATTGGGGGTTATATATATATCATATATGCGTATTATATATGATATATATACTCATCTGCACCCTTTTTTTTCTTTGCTAACACCTTTCGGGTAGCTCAAGCTTGTAGCTCACTGCACACATCACCAGGGTGCGTCTTCTATGACTTAAGGGTGTGACTTCTATTCGGGAGTTTTAAGGTATAGACAATGGTGGTAATAGGGAACTGAAGCACATAACTAGGCTTTATTAACTGATGTTGTATCGGGTTCTTTGTTTAACAATGGCGGGGTTTTATTTATCGCTGTAATAAATAATCTCACATGTGTACATTTCCTTCTTTCTCTCGCTCTTTTTTTAAAAAGGGTTATAATGCAAATGCATTTAAATGATGCATGCATGATTGTTAATGTTAAGCCAAGTTCAACAATCCACTTAAGAATGGTATTTAGGCTTGGTCATCAACGATCGTATGAACCGTTGAATATACAATACATTGAAGAAAATAAATAAAGGAAATCATGATATTATAATCTCTTTGGGTTGTTTTTTCCCTTCAACTCTTTATTTTGACCATATCCGCAGTGCTTTTATTAAAGTTGCGTAGTCCGAGGATTTTCAGTCTGCCATTTTTGTCTGAGATAAATATATTAAATTGATTGTTATGATCTATCATATTTTAGTTTGAAGTAACCTTTATTTTAAAGTCACCAGGTATACCTCATCCAGATACAAATGAATCCAGCATCAAAAGCTCTCCAAACATACCCTTTGCTTCAGTTTGTTCAGTTCATACAACTGAACATGTGGGAGGAGAGTGTTGAGGTCTGCGATGTATGAATGACATCATAGGTGGGATTCCCTCACCACATGTCCTAGAGGGGTTCCCCACACACAGGGGAAGCCATGGCAACCACCAAGATGGCAACCACAGAAAGCTCTCAATTCAACTTTTAAAGTTATTAATCTACATGATTTAATCAATTATTGACACAAAATATAGCTGGTTATAGAAATAAACATTTGAACATTATATTTAGCATTTTAGATTGCATATTCTAACATTTTTCTCTATATGGTCTAAAAGCGTTGTCAGTGCTGCTGGACTAACTAGAACACAACAGGAGCAACCAATTTCAGCACTCTCCCCCCCCCCCCCCCCCACACACACACGTTACATAAACTGAAAACCTGCAAAGGTATGCTTGGAGAGCATTTGTTGGAGTATGGTTCGTATCTCAGCAGCCTATACCTGGTCCGTTTAAATCAGTAAGTTTTGAGATATTTCAAGTGCAAACATGTCAAATTGGTTTTGCCATGCATGCCAAAACTCTTGACACCACAGACTTCAACAGGAACAGTTTCTATTAAACTCTCAGTATGCCCTATGTGGCAACAAATGCTTAATTATTGTCAGTAGCCTATATAAGTTAAATATGTAGAATCAATTCTAGATACCCATTTTGGTTTTGAAAATGTGAAACTTCATATCGGACGATGCAATGTTAAATGTCCGTTTCCCTGTTTAACAATATGTAGCTAGGTAGCACTGTAATGTAATGTAATTTACACTAGATATAATAGTTAATACCAGAGATGTAATAAACTACTAATCCTTCATTACTAAAGTAATATCGATGCGTTAGGAGTTCTAATAATAAACTGGAAGTGATGGCTGAATCGATCGAAACACTGCCCCCTACCGGTTTCCTCTGTAACCCCAAAGACCCTAGAACATTAGGACGGCTCACTCAGCCTGCACTGTGTAATCAAGAGAACAGCCAGCGCACCAGGTGGTGGGTTTAATCAGTTTGATAGCATTATAATGGGTTGTGTGTATGTTGTGTGTGCTTGAGTATGTGTGTGTGCATGTGTCAGTGTGCTGGAAGAAGGATGCTGGGGGATTGTGTGTATGGTGGCGGGGGTGGGTGGGGTGGAGAGGTGGAGGGGCAGGGTAGGGGGTAGTGGTGGTGGTGGGAGTTCTATAGGAGTAGCAACACGCAACCAATGGGGACCTCCCTTCCCCCCCTCCCTGCTTACCTCAGGGAGGGGGTCATGAGGTGTGGTGTGAGAGCATTAGTAGTGGCTGAGGTGAGGGAGATGGGGATGGGGATAGGGAGTACGGGGGAGGAAGAGGGAGTGTGGGGGAGGGGAGGGGAGGGGGAGGAGGCAGAGAGGGAAGGGGGAGGGAGGTGTGGTGTGAGAGCGCCGAGTGATGTGGGAGAGGAGGGGGGGGGGGAAGAGGGAGTGTGGGGGAGGAATGGGGAAAGGGGGAGGAAGGAGGAGGAAGGGAGGTGTGGTGTGAGAGCTCTGTGTAAAAGCTAAGGCTCGAATATATGGCTGTGTAGGAAGGTTATGCTGAAATCAATACAGACAAAAAGAAAGGAAGAGTATAAAGTGTAACGAAGAAGAGAGAGTCAAGCCCTCTGGTTTATTATTTATATGGTTACATGGGTTCATTGTAGAGTATCACCCCACCCCTTTGCCAAATGGGAAACAAGCATTCTTGGCCCTAGCAATAGGGATCCAGCATTCCTGGTCCCCATGGATACCAGTGGTCTGCCCACCACCACCAAGCTGTATGGCCCCATGGCCACCACCAACCTTGACCTTTGAGTGTGGTGATCCTATCCCAGCAGAGGGGGTAGGCCCTGATTGCACTCACACCCAGACCTGTCAGCACCACTATGTCTATTTACATCCCACTCAGGCACCACTAACCCATATATATATATATACATACATGCGCCTGGTCACGCACACCGATCAGTAATTGAACATCTGCATTCCGCCCATGTCGTATATCGGAATATTTTACGGCTGGGTAAGGTGGATGAGGAGGGAGATAGGGAAGAGTGGGGATGGGAGAGGGAAGGGGAAGGTGAGGGGAGGATGGTGAGGCCAGGAGGAGGGAGGGTTGGAGGGAGGGTGGAAGGGAGGGGGAGAGAGCGGGGGAGTGTGGGGTAATGAGAGAGGGCAGGGCACAGGTTATTTTATACTCACCCTCTCGCCTGGTATATGTTTACATGTGAAACACCAGCCAGCAGCCGGGCTGATCAAACCCACCACTAGATGGCACTGCGAAATTTACATTACCATGGGAGAGATAGGGAGTGAGCCGTCTTAGTGTTATAGGGTCTTTGGTAACCCCCACCAGCTAGCTTGATCCGGACAACCCATTATTAAAAATAATTTAGTACATAGCACCCTCGTTAAAACGTACTCTGTTATGCTGGATAAACCGGACGAAATAGGAGTTAAGAGAGTGAATATCCATATACATTATTAAACCATGCCGTCGGTGAACTCGGACAATTGGCTAAAACGGACACACTTCCCCTCATTTTTTTGTTTGTTGTTTTACGTCCTAGCAACATCTAAGGTCATATCAGGACGGGTACCGACTTGTGACAGTGCGCACTCATGGTGACTTTATAGTGCTGTCCCACTGGGAAACCAGGCTGCTGGCACCATGACCCGATATCCCACTCAGTCTCATTATCCTGACATTGAGCCAACCAGTCCTTGTCCTATCCTAATAATGCCGGGCGCCAGGCTAGGAAGTGACAAGTATCAATTTTTAAGTCATTGGTTTGACTCGATCAGGGTCCGAACCCACGACCCCACGATCTACCAGCACTGGAGACAGATGCTCTAACTCATTCGGCCATCCCGTCTGGTCCTTCCCCTCATTAGTAGGCCTACATTTTAATTAGGGTGCATTGTGTTTCTCTACAGCTATTTGAGTTATTTGTCTTGTTTTTCAATATTAGTGCACTTCATATATATATAGACACATAGTAGGATAAGGCACTGACTGGTCGATATAAGGATAATGTGACAAAATGGGATATTAGGTCATTGCGTTGTGCTGGAGGTCCAGACCTCCAGTGGACAGCATTATGAAGTCGCCATCAGTGCGCCTTATCAAAAGTCGGTACTTGCCTTAATGACATGTTAGGACGTAAAACACCAACAAACACAAATCTTCGAAGAATAATTTTGCTAGCTGTCATAGAGGGCGCCATGTCGGCCACAATCTGCATCAGAACGTCCCCTGGAGGGTGCGGTAGTCACTATTTTCCTAAATTAGTACATTCAGAAAATATTATATTTGTCGTGATTTATTTTAGAGCCAAATTGTCCTAACCTGGAAATATAGCATATGATACAGGCCTAAGATCAATCTGATTGTTTGCATTATACAAACTAAACAATTAATTAAAGAACTGTTGCCAGGACTGGCCTTATTAAGTACATTAATTAGGAGCCGTGGGGACCCCAGGTTCACAGCCAAGGTCTGTTTTAGTGAAATGATTTATAAGACTAGATTACCCTAGCGCAGAGCCCACTTGACCACTGTGACCACACTGTCGTAAATGAGAACATGTTCTATTCATTATTCACACTATTCACGCGTGACCTAAAAAGGCATCAGAACGAGGCTGAGTGCGCATCGCGTATTGGAAATGGCCATAAGACACTGCTGTGTGCAGATGTGTATGAAGTACTAAGGAAATTAAAGGACTAAAATTTGAAGATATTCACTTTTGAAGCTATTATATTCATTTGTGCATACCTTTTTTCTATTTATTGGTCAATTTTCATGAAGATTGAGTGATGATCAGATGCATTTCAGTAGGCAATGTCAACAAAGTCACTCATCTTGGCTGCCAATCTTTTCTTAAATTCAAATCTGCATAACTTTCTTAATATAGATATATTAAAAAAATATATTTTAACCCTTTTAAAGCTTTTATTAATTTGTAATTACTAAGACTAGTCGGTTAACTATGTCACACAGATAGCTACGCTGACATTCACATCATGGAGACCAGCTAGATAAGCATTTCTGGGATCCTTTCTGTCTGTAAGGAATTTGTATGCATTTATTGTATCACCTCAGTTTATTGTAAACATACCTTGCACAGAGTTAAAATAAAAGAATTGAATTGATTGACAGTGCTGCATGGTACATGATACTACCATAACTATGCAGACTTGAAGTTGACAGACACATTGTAGTTCAAGAATGGGAAAATCACCGTTCAAGGGTCACCCAATCTTCGTGAAAAATGGCCAATAGATAGAAAACAGGTATGCAAAGATGAATATGGTAGTTTAAAAAATGAAAACTTTCAAATTTGAGTGATTTCGAGAGGTTTTGGTCGACGAAAAAGTATTCACATATTACTTTTCATAGAGCGGCACCTCGCAGACGCGTACGTGGCCTCAGTCTGGTTTCATCATGGCTGCGACATGAATAGTGTGAATATGGACATAGCTAATAGTCCTGCTTAGCGCGATTTGGTTATCTCTTACTTCTCTTAATGTCCATACACTTATGAAGATATGGAATTCAAGGCTATTTCAGGGCTATTTTTGATAGACTATTTTCATTAGGATTTCAGGAAAAAACAACAATGGTGAATGGCGATCTCAGACTAATTTACATCAGTGGGGACAGATATTGCACAAACGTGTGCACGCTTTATTTGCCTATGGAGTATGGTTAATGCTGCAGATCATGTCCATTATCATCACAGATGAATAAAATAAAATAACACAAACGATGAAAATTGGTGTAAGACTTCTTTAATAATATATCCAATTGCATGGTGTCTCTTCTTTGAAAACATAGGTGTCTAAACATAAACCAACATTCAAAATACAAAGTGTAGTCAATTGACGTGACCGTGAGGCATTTAGGATCAGCGGGTGACACAGCTTCTCTACAGAACCAACTGCAGTCAAGTATAACTAGTAAATAGCTACAGACAGCAGCATTTCATTGGGGGTGACCCGCCCCCACGGCCCACCCCGCCCCACCCCGCCCCAACCTGCTCAAAGCTGAACTGAAACATTGACAGCTTGTAAATCCTCACCACATATCCTCACCACCAGATCTAAAAACATCACAAAACACCCTAACTGCACCAAATGCCACACAAGCAGTATTTTATTATCTTTTAAACGGACCCTCTCCCAACCCCACCCACAAAGAAAACAAACCCACACCACCATTACACCATACATAAAGAAATTGAATATTTATTACCAATAGATGTGTAGTGGTCTGCACTGACCTCTCAGGCAAGTAACCACATAGACAGGTAGGCGTGGGGAGTGTGTTGATATCAGGGAGCCTAGGTGGTGTAATGGTTAGCACACTGGCCCGGAATGCAAAGAGATGTGGGTTCGAGTCCCGCTCTAGGCACAGTATTTCCCATTTTCATCACCCCCATGACACTGGTTGCCGTGATCAGGATCCTGTACAAGCTTTGCGCTGTATGGTTGTTGAACCTACCCTGTGTATGTATGTGTTAGTGCATTGCCTGTATGTATGTAATTGTAAGCATTACAAGACTTACAATTCCAGGGGGACGAGTGTAGTGGTCTGCACTGACCTCTCAGGCAAGTAACCACATAGACAGGTAGGCGTGGGGAGTGTGTTGATATCAGGGAGCCTAGGTGGTGTAATGGTTAGCACACTGGCCCGGAATGCAAAGAGATGTGGGTTCGAGTCCCGCTCTAGGCACAGTATTTCCCATTTTCATCACCCCCATGACAGATGTATAAAAAGAAGAATCCACAATAAAAACGCTCGCATCCTTTCGTTTCCCACACTACCTCTGATTTCAAGCCCCGTGTTCTTTGTTCCAGCTCTGTACATCTTGACTTAATCCACACAGAGAATGTGACACATCATTAACCACCCACCCTGATCCCCACCCACCCTCCTTTCTCTGCCATTCTCTACACGTCATTACCATTAGAAAGCTCGGCAATGACGCATGCTTACACCCGGTGTAACACAAGCAATTAATTTATAACGTTGCATAATCCGATGGAAGCATAATATTTTCTAAGCAAAATCATTTGCCTAGATTCGATCCTGCATTTCCAACTTAGATACTGATGTGTTAATTAAACATTGATTGCCGCATAGAAGTAAAATTAAGTCAATTTTATTTGTTTTAAACAACCTTCCCTGCTGCACGTCATAGAAGCTTATGCTGTCCAGCACTTTGGTGTGCATGCTGACATTATTTGGCATGTTTTCACATCAAATAAATAGCCTTTTTGTTTTAAATAGTAAAGTTACTTCAACTGCAAAGAAAGAACATTAAAATGATTATAAGCTAATATATTGATACAAAAAAATATATGGCAGAAAATAAAAACCATCGGATTATACAACATTAAAGGGACCAGCTATAGCTCGCTGGGACACTGCGCGTACTCCGACAAATGCTCTCCAAGCACAATCTTGTTTAGTTTTTATGTTTAAATGAACCAAGTATGTGTGGGGAGAGTATGGGACCAGGGCACTGCTAGTCTGAACTGCAAAGGCAGTTTGTTGTCTTCAAAATGGCCACCCCCATAGGCGGCGGCCATTTGCAATGCAAAAGCTGCGCTGTGATTGGCTGAAATTGTGCCGGCAACAGGCTCACACAGTAACAAGATTTGCTGGTTCCCAGTGTATGTATCCGAGGTTTCAGTCGGATACATACATGTTTTTATTTTAATCAGACCGATTACGCCGAAATCTATTGAATGCGATCATATTTAACAGAATTACATACTCAAATCGTGAAATTTCATTAAATTAACCCTAAATTCGAAGCGTTATTAAGGCTACCGCCGCATTGGCGGCGATATTAATAGTTATATTTTCGAATCAACGAATGTAATGTAAACAAATAGCAGTGATCGCCGCAACGTGCGAAAATCCGCGCATGCGCAGAAGCCACGACAGGCCGCTGGTGTTTTGGGGAGTTTTCAGTCACATCAGAATTTCAAATCGAGTTCGTTTGTTTTCCACGCGGCGGATAGCTGGCGACTTTAACACGGGGAGCAGACGTGACCTACTTATGAATGACGTCATGGGTTTCCCGCGGTCGCCCCATACCTGAGTGTTGCCGCTCTTTAAATAGGTAATTCCTGATGCGAATATGGCCGAATATGCACATTCTAAGTAGGACCATCGTATAAACGCCGTCCTAAACTCTCTAATACCACACACTCCAGGGCCAAGCGAATGAAGCATCGCTTTCAAACATGATATGGTCATATTACTATTGTAGTTCTCATACTATTACTTGTATGTTATTCTTATATGCACCCACTATGGACGACTTTATGTAAACTGCCATTATGTACAGTCTGAAATAAAGCATTGAATTGAATTAATAAAATGTCCTCCCACCCCGACCTCCACTATCTCCCAGCCCCAAACTACATACCAAGTCCCACCTAGTAGAGAAACCGTGAGCATGCGCAACCAAGAGGATTTACGGACATGCGCAACCAATTGTGCAATGGCTTTCCCCCCTGATCAGAGCACTCCCCCCCCCCCCCCTCCCCATCCCATACCAGTCAGAGACCAACCATACTAGTACCAATGTTACAGGCAATGAAAACAACCAATACGATTTGCCGGAGACAAATACAAAAAGGACAAGCCACTGTAGGCAGCAGTAACGGAAATAGGACGTCCGACTGATTAACGGCTGTGTAGGATGGTTGAAGCTGACGGTGCGGTGTTACATTTAGTTAGCAAACATTAAAACATCGGCACTGTCAACTACCCGGGTTTCACCCCCCATTTTCAAGTTCTGACTAGCAGATACCATTGCGGAGAAGGACCAATACATCACCATTAGGTTTCCCTCCTCTATTAAAAAAGAAAATACATACATGTTTTTATTTTAACACACATGGATTTATTTTAATCCATACACATGTATTTATTCGAATACATACATATGTATTATTTTAATACATACATATATATTTATTTTAATACATACAATACAGTATACACATATGTAAATATGGGTCACTCTCCTCAAAACTGGTCAGCATTGGGGGGGGGGGGGGATTTTAAAACATCAATAAAAACACATGGTACTTATTTTCCCCCTATACTTTTCATATTCTTGTTCGGATTTGATGCCAGAAGTAAAGGAAATAAAATAAACTGCATGCAAGTTTAGTCTTTTTTGTTGTGAAGTGTTTTGTACACACAAAAAAACATTTCACAGTCAGCCATTTGTAACATGACATATGGGACATGGTTGGATCCTTACTAACATCTTGTAATGCATTGATATATCAGACAGAACAGTTCCCAAATCAAAAGGAAGTATTTATTAACATGTATGCATGCTTAAACAAACAAAAATATATTTGTATATGTTCAGAAATAACATTACAAATATGCATCACAAACATAACCAGTGGTGTCCTGATACCGTACAATTATTGTATGCTAATTAGTCAGTGAATAAAGCACAGGTGGGAATTACTTTTTTATATCAATATATTTCTTTATATTAGGCCATAATTAATATGCTTCTCAGTATGAAATTATTTAATTCTGCTTAGAGTTGTATTAAGCAAACTGTGTCGTGTCCTAAACATGCTATGTCTGAGCAAAGAGAAATTGCACTTTCTACCCACCATCTAGGTATGTAGATAGGGTGCAGTATTAAATATTCCACCAAACCGTATAATTATATATACTAAGTATAAGAGGTTTCTATATAGTAAGTTAGAAATACCTATAATGGAAAAAGAATCAGCGATATTATTTTATAGATAACTGTTTTCTTGCTTATTTTGTATGTTCTGTTGATGACACTTAATCACAGATTACACCGTTATTTTTTATCTCATCAATTTATATTTTACATATATGTAAAGGGGAGATGTCCAGCTTTCATTTGCAACCAACAAATGTAAAAAATTCAAATATTAGATTTTAACCCTCCATGTAACACTTCTGGCCAATTTTGAGGAGTGACCCATATACACAAAAATATATATATACACACACACACACACGGAGACACATTAATCTATATACAAATTTCGCTGCGACTGTCAGGTAGCAATGAAAACTGTTACATAATTCAGTTTTTTGTCCATCCTCCCAACATTCGCAGCAAGAACACTATCGCAGTCTTTGACCGAGGAAAAGAAGACACCAGTTGTGCTATACACAACTTTTATTTTTAGTCTTGATAACTTATTCCTCCTGTAACCCAGCTTTGAATTAAATGGACACAGAAGAAGAACAACTAGCACACACATAAATCAACAACCCATAAGACATCTGTTGTACTAACTGTCTCTTGCCTTCTGTCGAGCACTTATCAATATGATGTGAAACTATGGGCAAAGAGATTTTTTTAGACACAGATGACCTTTTTAAAGTCACACAAGTGTCCACTTGATGATACGCAAAGAAACACCAACAAGGGAACATAAGCTAGTCAGTGAAGTTGTCCATGTGCCAATGATCATAGAAGGGGGGAAAATACATGGCGCTCTATAATCTATCTCCGATTCACAATCTTAGGAATAAGGATAAAAACGGCAATGTACAAATCACAGAAGGAACACAAAACGAAGGATATGCAACCCGGCTCCTAATAAGTACCGGATATTGCGAAAAGTACACTTGGACAATTTACAACCGCAATGAAGTATTACAAGCATCTCCCTAATAGAAGGTGCAGTTACCATTAGGCGAAAGCACACACTCACACACACACACACAAAGAAAGCTTGTCCAGTCACCAGACCGCAGCTAGAAAAACAGCGTAACCAAATATATATCATTCTCTGCATCCCACCGACTCTTGACCAACTGACCCCAACGGTCATCTTTTTTAATATTAAAATAACTGAAACAAAGTTTAAACAGGGATGAAAGTGATTTCAGGGGTATGACGCTGAAACTGACGGATAGGTGGGCGATATGGTCATAATTATGACAGTGGAACACTCTCCCATGATAATCTGTACTGACTGATTAGTGGAATGGAGTTAGGAGAATACTGCATAAAACTTGACTTCCAGGGTTTTCCCCCCGTGCTTCCCTGACGATGTTATGCATATAGAATAGCCTACCTCATGGGATTAGAAACCTAAACATATATATATAGGATTTAAGTCTCCTGTCAGAATACACCTAATTGGCCAAATATGAATCTATCTGGGAATAGTTCTAAAAAATGGAACTAGCATTAAGACTAGTTCCATCCGTATAATATGTTTTATATTTTTTTTTTATATTAATAATGTTACACCATTTTCTATTATTTATTTAAACAACATCTTTTGTTTTAATAAGACATTAATTTTTTTATAATGTAATATTTAGGAATGTTGTAATTTTACTGACTTTATTCTTACGATATGCATATAATATATATATATTAATAATAAAGTCAGTAAAATAATCTGTTTGCAAAGTATGAGCTTATCGCAATCAGTTAAAATAAATTAATACAAACTTTTGGGTGGCAAGTGAGGCAGGAGGCCAGCTAGAGTTTGTGTGGTGGGGACCGATTGAGGGATCCACCATTCATATCAAATCACCTACCGAGTGTATAGAAATGTTGGTAGAACTTCCGTTAATTTATAATCGCATAATTCTCATACATCACATATTTTCCCCTCCCTACTATATCTTTTTTTTTTAATAAAAAAAATTAGGCCTTTGAAAACAAGTTCAATACTCCTCCGAAATTAATGTTTATGATTACATTCACACCTTCTATTAGGGATGTTTCTGGAATTTAGTATACTTCACCCAATTGTATTCTCATGCTATACATATATGTACATATATACTGTCGAAACATATATCTGTGCATGTACACATTTTCTGTCCAGCACCATGCAACTATACTATGAGGAAGAAACTGTTTTGTTTCTTTGAAAGTTAACATTCCAATTTGCCCACTAGGTAGAACAACCTACCCAGCCAGAAGTGATATGATACTAACATCAGCGTGTGAATCTTAGCGTCATCAGAATATAATAGTTTGCTCATATGCAAATCTGATATGGATTTTTTTATTTTTTTATACACATAGAAAACTATGGGGATTCGATGTAGTAGCTACCAGTAGTACTGCCTTGGGCATCTTTCTGCTTATTATCCGGTATAAAAATACATTACCGTGAGCTTTTACTGAAAACACTCGACATTGAGAAATATGTCCGAGATGTTAATATCCTTTAAAAGCCCCATTAGCGCCAACGATTCGTCTTTCATAGACGGAATATGTCCCCACGTGAACAGATAACGGTTAAAATGGACGTGAAAAAATAGTGGGGGGGAAATAAAGAGAGAAAAAGATTAACAATAGATCATAGCTGGCGACACATGTAAACACAGTGTCGGTTACATGCTACAAGCATGTCGGTTACATGCTACAAGCATGTCGGTTGCTTGTGACATAGCTTAGAGGAATGGTAGGATGTTAGTGTTTATTTATTTTATTTAATTACACACAAACTAATCTTAATGGACAATTGAGCGCCCACACTGACATCGAACACCGCCAGCTCAATGAATGGTAATAATGAACAACATATTTTAGTAGCAAGAATTTGTTTGGGGATTGCTGAAGTCCTCAGTTAACATCAACGCAGTAGACACACAGTATGTACATGACCGTGGTTAACAGTGCTCGCACCCGCACCTGCACCCGCACCCGCACACACCCACCCACCCACTCACTCACTCACTCACTCACTCACTCACTCACTCACTCACTCACTCACTCACGGACAATTGGCCCCGTAGTGAAACGGCACTCAAGACAACATTTTTTCGGACATTGCAACCAACAAGGCATATCAAGTTTGTACCCAACACACTGTAAGTGTAAGTGTCGGTAAAGGCCACACCCAGCACAGACCATATATGTACACATACCACCAACAACCTACAAGTACACCCCTACCACACCCACCCAGCCCTACCCACAACACCCAGACCCAGCCCTAACACTCCGCATCCCCATCTCACACCAACCAACCACCCACCATCACCATCACCTAGTAGCGTGCAGAGAGTTGGGGATGGGAAGGGGGGGGGGGGGGCAGAGGGTACGACGGGACAGGCATCCATACCGGAGCATATTTTAAAATGTCTTCCTTGCTCACATTTCTCTGTACTAGACCCTATACATCGAGTTTTCGGGGCATACAATCAAGAGGTTGGCCCCGGACATCACAAAACCTTTGCATGCCACTGCCCTCAACCACACACAGCCTATCAGCTAGAAACTGATAAGAATAGGACCAATTGGCCCACCGCTGTAGAAATTAGGGGGCCAACTTCTGTCATGACTCATAAGCGCTTCGGACATTTTCGGCAAAGGATCAACATACCACAGCAAACACACAATTTTTCGCTGCATCATTGTGTAAAATATTTTATGATTCAAAGTCGGAAAACCTTATCCATTAAAATGATTAAATATTAAGACATTATTGACTATTGGGGATTGTTGGATTCAACAAGGTGATATGGAAACAACGTAGAGATGTAAACTTCTTTCCTCGCTGCGTTAATGGGATGCAGGTGGTAAGATGTGGAGGGGCGGAGTACATTGTAAAATATTCCGATACTCAGCAAAGGGGGAATGCAAATGTTCTATTACTGATCGGTGTACGTGACCAGGTGCATATATATATATATATATATATATATATATATAATATTATATATATATATATATATATATGTTTGCTATATATATATATGACATATATATGGGTTGGTGGTGCCTGAGTGGGATGTAAATAGACATAGTGGTGCAGGTCTGGGTGTGATTGCACTCAGGGCCTAGCCCTTTTGCTAGGGTAAGGGTCACCACACTCAAAAGGTCAAGGTTGGTGGTGTCCAAGGGGCCATACAGCTACTAGTGGTGGGCAGAGCACTGGTATCCATGGAGACCAGGAATGCTGGATTCCCATTGGTAGGACCAGGAATGCTCGATTCCCATTGGGGGAAGGAGGTGGTATGATACCCTACAATGAACCCATGTAACTATATAAACAAACCAGAGGGCTGGACTCTCCTTTCTTATACTTTACTCTCTTCCTTTCTCTTTGTCTGTATTGTTTTCCTCATAGCCTACATACACAGACACAGATCCGAACACTAGATTCTACAATTGTGTGCGCAGTTCTCGGTAAAAACCATGTCAATTGCTATCTTGACGTTGTCACCAGAAAAATACGTAAAACACTTGCACATCTGTATTAATTGGCTAAGATGTGCGTATATCCTGCAATGATGCAGCCTAGCTGATACCCCGATTACACAAACGTCCTACCACACATGTCCCAACACATGTCTTAACACGCATGTCCTAACACACATGTCCCAACACATGTATTAACATGCATGTCCTAACACACATGTCCTAACGCAGTAATAAAACAATGTCCTAAAACACATATCCTAACGCAGTCCTAAAACACATGCCCAAACACACACGTCTTCACACACGTCTTCACACACACACACACCCACACACCCCGCGCTGTTCACAATCACAATAATTTAACTGGAATAATGATGACATTAATAATAATAATAATAATAATAATAATAATAATATTAACAATAATAATAGTAGTAGTAGTAGCTAGTGGCAATGAGTGCGGCAGGTGGCATTTCACTAGGACACGCTGCAGTGGCAGGACTGTGAGCGCGCTGAGGTGCCGGAGCCGGCTGACCGGCGGGAGACGGCGCTAGGGGTGCGGTGTACGAGGCGGCAGGTGGCGGCGTAGTGCACATTGCACTGCCGCTGACAGTCCCGGATGTACTGGTCGTACTGGCGGTCCAGCTCGCGCGCCGCCGCAATCTGCTCATGGCGCGCCGGGATCTCGATCTGCTGCGCGCAGTTCAGCGAGCACGCCCAGTGCTGGAACGGCACGCATGTGTTGCCCAGGTAAGGGTTCTTGAACGTGATCACCTTGAAGCCTGGGATAGAAAAAAATGCAGAGCCATGTGTAAGCTTTGTTTGGGGTGGGGGGTGGGGGGCTAAATTGTTCTTTTTATTTTTATTATTATTAATATTATTATTATTAGTCCAATCCTTTTTTTGGGGTGTTTTTTCACCATCGATTTTTCTGCACACCAACCCACAGCCACGTTGTAATAGCCAAACGCTACAAGATCACACATTTACGTGGGTGGTTGACGAGAGGTCATGTTGCAATACCCGCACACAACGAGCTCAAATATTTACCTGGCTGGTTGACGGGCAAAGTCACATTGCAATACCTACACACTATGAGGTCATACATTTACTTGGATGGTTGACGAGCATAGTCACATTACAATACCTACGCACTACAAGCTCAAATATTTACCTGGCTGATTGACGAGCATAGTCATGTTGCAATACCCACACACTGTGAGGTCATATATTTACCTAGCTGGTTGACGAGAGGTCATGTTGCAAGACTCGCACACGCCAAGGCCATATATTTATCTGGCTGGTTGACAATCATTGCCACGTTGCAACACCCACACACTACAAGGTCATATATTTACATGGCTGGTTGATGAGAGGTAATGTTGCAATACCCGCACACTACAAACTCATATATTTACCTAGCCAGTTGAGAATGGTCAATTTGCAATACCCGCACTCTACGAGCTCATATATTTACCTGGCTAGTTGACAAAAGCTCAGGTTGCAATACCCACACACTACTAGTATTAGCTCATATATTTACCTGGCTGGTTGACGAGCATTTCCACATTGCAATACCCACACACTACAAGCTCACATATTTACCTGGCTGGTTGATGAGAGGTCATGTAATACCTGCACACTACAAGCTCATATAATTACCTAGTTAAAGTATTCACCCCGTACTCGCAGTACACGGGTGAATACCAACCCTATATAAAAACGGTCGAAAAAGCGAGTTAAGGAAATGAGAGCTTAATTTCACAATCTAAGAAGCAACATTTATTCTTTACATATGTCTTATTGATAGCCCGCTACTTTTGAGTTGAAAAATATAATATAATATCTAGTTTAATCAGATTTAAAAGTGAAATCGACGGCGTTCTGCGGCCGCCATCTTGTCTTTTTGCATTCTCTCCCATTTCACCAAGTCTGTGCCGATATAAGTAACCATTTGACACTGGTGCCAAGCATTCTACTTGTTGTTCCATACTAAGGCTATTTTCGCCCGTATTTACACTATGTTGTCCTTCACCCGTGTACTACAAGTACCGGGTGAATCTTTTATCTAATATTTACCTAGCTAGTTGAGAAAGGTCATCTTGCAATACCCACACACAAAAAGCTAATATATTTACCTGGCTGGTTGACGAGCTTAGCCATGTTGCAATACCCGCACACATTGAACAGCGTGTAGATCTCAGAAATGTAGTCCTTAAGCACAGGGGCTATAGCACGGTCTGTGTAGAAGTCAATCTTGAGGCCGATAATGGCCTTGGCGGCCCAGAACTGCAGCCGCTCAGGCTCACGAGCGTGGAAGTCATTTGTACCGCAGATAGTGAGAATCCGCTCGTTCACATCTGTATGGTACCACATGAACGTCGACTTGAAGTAGTTGTGGTTGCCATGGCGGTGGACGGTCTTCAGTAAGGACATCTTGAGCAGGAAGCCAGGGAGGGCATCGAGTAGGTTATTGTCCAGCATGAGGTTGTGAAGTTTGGTGCAGAAAGTGAGAGTGTAGGGCAGTGACTTGTTTTGCAGCTTGTTGTTGGTCAGCATTAGGTGCTCCAGGTTTTGCATTCGGCCGATGTCGGGTGGCAGCCGGTCCAGGTAGTTGTACTTGAGCGACAGCCACCGCACCGACGGGCAGCGGAAGATCTGAAAATGGGCCAGGAGACCATGACATCACGATAGAAAAGGTTGGTTGGTTGGTTGTTAATGTTAGAGTTTTGTCCTGGCAACATCTAGGGTCATATCAGGCCGGGTATCAACTTGTGACAGTGCACACTCGTGGCGACTTTATAGTGCTGCCCCACTGGGAGACCAGGTTGCCAGCACCATGACCTGATATCCCACTCAGTCACATTATCCTGACACTGAGCCAACCAGTCCTTGCCCTATCCTATTAATGCTGAGTGCCAAAATAGGAAGTGACAAGTATCAATTTGGTAAGTCATTGGTTTGACTCGACTGGGAATCGAACTCCCGATGTCCCATATGGGAGGCCTGTGCTTTAGTATCCGATACGAATTGCATATGTATAATTGAAGTAGTAGCTGTTAAAGAGAACTATTACCTTAGTTTAATTCATAATACAAGATCCTTGGGAAAGCTCCACTTTTAATGAGCAGTTTTTGCGGTCTGACAGACTCAAACACACCATATGAAGGCGACAAAGCATTTAGTAAATTACATAACCAGACGCGATGGCCGAATGAGTTGAGCTTTCGCCTCCTGTTCTGGTTTAGTGGGATTCGAATTCCTGGGTTCGAATCATAGCCCAGTCAAACTAGTGAGTTAAAAATTGATACTTGTCGCTACCTAGCCTGGTGCATTGCTAGGATAGGGCAAGGAGCAGTGGAATGAGGAAGACCAATTGTCTGCGATTGAAATTTCCCTTGCTTAATCAAGTAATGTACCCCCAAAAAATTAGCTTTCAAGCTTTACTCATATTCAATAGTAGAAACTGGAATTCAGATTCATCTTAACAAATAACCAGAATACCAAGGAATGCTATCACTGATATCAACTAACTAGTCCGATTTCAGTTACCGTAACAACTCGCGGCTAAGTCCATTTCTTTTTTTTTAAATAAGGGAAGTTCTGAAAAGCACCTCGACTTACAATATATTTGTGTCATAGTTCCTACCTTTTCACTATCAGTTCGCCATAAACTATGTATAGTCAAAATTGAGCTCGACTTACCTGCCGGCTCGCCTAATAATAATACGTTAGTTTTTACGGTAATCAGACCAGGTAGGCAGGTCATCGGACATTGTGATGTGCATCACCATAGCGAATGAGTTCACAACACTATTTAGGTATTTAATAATAATGTTGTGGGGGAGATGAAAATGGGAAATATTATGCCTAGAGCGGGACTCGAACCCACATCTCTTTGCATTCCAGGCCAGTGTGCTAACCATTACACCACCTAGGCTCCCTGATGTCACCACACTACCCACGCCCACCTGTCTATGCGGCTCCTTGCCTGAGAGGTCAGTGCAGACCACTACACTCCTCCCCCAGGAATTGTAAGTCTTTTAATGCTTACAATTACATACATACAGGCAATGCACTTACGTACATACATACAGGGTAGGTTCAACAACTATACAGCGCATAGCTTGTACAGGATCATCGTCACACCAACCAGTGTCATGGTGGGTGATGAAAATGGGAAATATTCCGCCTAGAGTGGGACTCGAACCCACATCTCTTTACATTCCGGGCCAGTGTGCTAACCATTACACCACCTAGGCTCCCTGTTGTCACCACACTACCCACGCCTACCTGTCTATGTGGCTCCTTGCCTCAGAGGTCAGTGCAGACCACTACACTAATACTAATTATAAATGGATAGGGGCATAATCACCGGTCTTACAACGAACGGAATAGTGATAAACTCCATGATAAATCGACAAAAGTAAACCACACTTACTTCTTGTGGGAGCGTGTTATCATCTCCGTACTTGAAAATGCCATCTAAGTGAAGTTCCGTGAACATGTATTTGTTCAGGTATGCTGACAACAAAGTTTCTATAAAAAAAATTGAACACAAACACAACAGTATGTTTAATAACCGAAATCGTTTTACTATATATACCAGTGATAGAAATAAGCAAAAATTGTTACTTATCCAACGGACATTCTGGTGTGATTTTCACTTGTTCATCTGAATTTTCAGTTGCCCACAGTATTTACCATATATATATATTTATACTTCTTATATTTATATGCAGTGATAGAAAAAAGCAAATATTTTCAATTATCCACCACACAAGCCTGATATAAGTTTCACTTGTCCGTCTGAATTTTCACTTATCCCGGACAAGCTCTTATTTCGAACGCTGTATACAATATACATTATATATAATACATATAATATAGTAATGCTCTTAATCTTAGAGGCCAATACAATTTTCCTAATTATATCTGAAAGATTTTGGACTCTTTGTTTAATTACTTTTTAAATTAGGCTAACAAATTGACAATATTTAATAGATAATATGCATATTAAAGAATAAAACTGCGAAATAATATCTTAATTGCTGCAGGATAAAATAAAAGCACTTTTGCAGGACGTAATAGAAGTTTGGACATTTGCACTGTTCCAGGTCGGAATGTTAAAATCGTTAAATCCAAGAACTTTTCAAGGACGTGTACGAACAATGGCTGGTGATATGCACCCTTATAAGTGGTAAAAGTTGGGGAGTATTGGATAATGACTGTTTACATCGAGACCATAAGTGCTTCGCTCCTGGGGCTATAAATAACCTGAATATTATAGCTCGGGGTAAATTGACAAATTAATTGGGTTACTGAACCACATTGATCTTTGCTGTTGTTTGTTGGAGTTTTATGTCCTGGCAACATCGAAGGTCATATCAGGACGTGACATTGATCTCTATATTCCGGCTCAATGAATTACCAACGGCTACACTATGTGAATTTATGTATCTGAATATATAGAAAATCATGGGCTAACCTCTTCCAAGCTGCAATTTCTTTTCTTGTAACCGCTGAAGCCATTCCCGAACGAACTTTAGAAACCTCTTCCTCTTTCTATCAAGCGTGACGGCAAGATACCACAGATTGTGTGGAATTTCCTGTAAAATAAAATCGTTTTGCTTTATTACAGTATGTACAATATGTGTGTGTACATATATTATATATATTTACATTTAACAAATTTTAGGCACATATCTCACACATATTTCGGAATATTAAAGAAATTCAACAAGCATATTGCTTTTGAATCACTGGACACTCCAGTGAAATTATATTTTGAATGTTTGGTCCCCTTTGAACATTTTAGGAGGGTACCTACATCGTAGGAGGCTCACACATTTATTCAACTAATTATGGAATAACAAAATTAAAGCTGATAGTAGGTATGTTGACATCCCCGTGATGCGTCGCCGCCGTGTTGTCCCCGATCGCTGTGATCGTGAGTGTGCGAAAGGGTCTCGACATATCTACCAAAATCACTTCTCATTGGCTAACGGATGGGGATACCGGGGAATCCCGATGCCATCATATAGAAGGAAACCTCTCTGAACATCCTCGTTTTCGAATTTAGCATTTCTGTTGATTCATTCGTTTGTGACACCATTTCAAACATTTGCACTCATTTTCGGATGCTCAAATCGGTTCAAAATCACTTTGGACGTAAATTAAAAAAATGTAGACCCAATTATTAATGTCTTTTCTCACGCTATACCAAATATTTTCACAATCCTATACATCGAACGTGGTTAATTTTGAATCGGAAAGTGTCATGGGTCGCGCGACCTGGGCGTATGCGTAGCTATGTGCGAAAACCGTCGATCGCCGCAAAGCGGTTCGGCAACTTTGCAACAGGTGTTACCTTTCAGGTCGCCAAAAGGAGGGTTTTCTAGCTACAATTTAACTCTTGGTTTCAAGACATAGAGCACATATTTATCTACAGCCTCATTTTTCAATTGGTCCAGTATTAGTTTCAAAAGTTGATGGTTGAATTTCAAGTTTACTTTTCTCCACAAACTCATCAAAACACTCAAAGATGATATCCTATCATGTTGTGAAATTTTAAGGATGTTTGATAGATTGCCAAGAGAGTTATTTAATCCGCAGCATTTGCTTACAATGCCCCCTCTGTCTCACACAAATTGTTTAGCGTCACACCCATTCCCTTTGTTTCAGTCTAATTATGCGATAAAAAAACATGCAATTTTAAATAAATAAAAAATCATAACTTTCTTAATACTAGACCAATATGCATGATCTTGGTGTTATTTAAAGCACATGTTTGGCTCTTTACAATGGTATGAGTATCATTTCTATAAGGTAAATTACATTTTTTTTGTGACATACCTACTGATACTAGTGATAGAAATTAAAACAAGATGTGAGAGAAAAATCAAACAATTAAAAGTGGACATTAGGAACATTCAGTCAAGTAATTTTCTGCTTTTGTGATAACATGAATGTTGTCCGATTGCTTTTCATGTGAAATGTGCCGATGACAATGCATTATGACGCTAAGTCAGGTGAACTATTATTAAAAGGGTTGTTGAAGGTAGGAAATCTAGGAAGTTATTTCTTACCCCCAAGTCGTAGCTATCATCCAGAATTTTACTCTGAAGTTTAGTTAGCCATTCGCAGAACAAACCAGGATCATTCTGTAACCTCCGTAACAATAAAATCTCGTATCCGTGGAAGTCTTCAGGCATTGTGGCTTGCTGTGAAGCTATTTTAGTTCCTTGTTTTCATCAGACTGTACTCTTCTGACAGCCATTTTTGCTGAGAACGTGAAAGCTCGTGTGAAAGCTCGGAGAACACGAGAGGTCACGAGAAGCTGCCGACCTTGGGCCAGCAGCGACCAGTGGCAAAGGTGCAGACGTAAAGCAAGGTCAGTAAATGAGTAGGTTATTGTATTTTACAGGCTGGTTTTCTTCTTCTTTTCAGTCCCAGCAACGATGTAAGTTTCATTTACTTCTGTCCAGGTTCATTTCGCCTTTATTGTGATAGGTTAGGGCTGATGTGTCCCTTTAAAACGCAACCGGCAGGCAGTGTCAGTGTGTGTGGCAACCGCAAATTTGTGCCCCTCTTTCTAAACTTATTTTAATTTTTATACGAGTAAGTTTTGGGATGTCATGTTGGGCATCCTATTTTAAGGCATTATTGTTATTTATCGAATATTGATCGGATTCAGCAATGCCTCAAGCCCTTTCTTTTAGAAGGTTTTGGGATGTGATTGAAATATTGGAAATGCTAAACTAATTGTAATTTGAATTACCATATTATCGCCCTGCAAGTTTCGTCCGAACTTCATTCCGCGCGGTGTGTTGCACTGACTGTCACTACTAGTCTCGTGCTAGTAAGCCTAGTTTATCCCATGGCACGTGTCCGGTGACTTATCCTTATGCCTTTTCCGCTAACAAATTAGTGGATGTAACTCAGCTTGATTAATGCGAATGCCAAGTTTAATAGCGATGGTACCACTAGTCTAGGTCATTTATGATTTAGCTCGTCCTTGGCTAGGCCTAGGTACAGTAGGTAGGGACCACACACGAAAATTTTAAAACAGGTCTAGATTACTAGAACACCATAAATAGTACACAATTGAAGTCCTTCAAATTTTGAGCTGAATACACCTTTTTTTTCGCTAGCCTAGGTACATCACATGAACATTGTAAAATTGTTGCACAGTACTGAGTACTGCAAATCGGTAGACAGACAGAGCTCACATAATAGATTAAAGGGTTTTTTGAATTCGAGTAAATATGGTTAGTCGTTCCAAAGTTATGTACGATTTAGTTTTCCTAGAAATCAACATTTTGTCCTATGAAAATTGGCTATGAGACTATGGGGACCTTTGAGTTTGCATGAGTCTCTCATCAGATGGCGCACCATGCCGGTCTCTGTGATGCTTTGGTTGGATAGAGCAGTTCGTTCTAGTGTGCGGATTTTGGTGTGTGTGGTAGGGGTGCATGGGGATTTAGGGGTGTGTGGTGGGGGTTGACGGTGTGTATGGTGGGGGGGTTTGTGGTGGGGGTGTCTTGCAGAGCGGCACCTCACAATCTTTAACATCCCTAAACCCCAACCACACACCTACACCCCCACCACATCCCTAAAGCCCCACCACACACCTACACCCCCACCACATTCCTAAACCCCCACCACACACATACACCCTCACCACACACACACCACACCTACACCACACACACCTACACCCCACCACACACCTACACCACCAAACACATACCACACACCTACACCACCACCACATCCCTAAAGCCCCACCACATCCCTAAAGCCCCACCACACACCTAAACCCTCACCACACACACACATACCTACACCCCCACCACATCTCTAAACCCCCACCATGCACCCCCACCACACACCTACACCACCAACACACACACACACACTTACACCCTTCTATCCAACCATGATGGCCGACTTGCACCGGGAATGGGTGCTGCCACCAGGTGTATATCGAGAGAACTGGCTCATGAAAGCTCCTCATTGGTTATAGCTATTAAGTTGTGACCATTTGTATTCCAGGATAGGTACATTTCTTTGTAGTTTCTTTATTAATGGTCAGCATGGGATGGGATTTTAAAACATCAATAAATAAAAAACTTCCTACATATTTTTTCCTTATACTTTTCATATTCATGTTCAGATTTGATGTAAGAAATAAGGGAAATAAAATAAACTCTGTGCAACTTTGGTCCTTTTAGTTATGAAATGTTTTTGTACCAAAAATACCCATTTTACAGTCAGCCATTTGTAACATGACATGGGACATGGTTGGATCCTTACTAACATCTTGTATTGCATTGATATATCAAACAAAACAGTTCCCAAATGAAAAATGAAGTATTTATCAACATGTATGCATGCTTAAATTTAAATTAAAAAAATTGTTTGGTGTCTTCAGAAATAACATTACAAATTTCTGTCACAGATGTAACCAGTGGTGGGTGGGTGCCACACAAATATTGTACACTAATTAATCAGTGAATAAAGCATGGCTGGGAATTACGTTTAAAAAAAATCAATATAAGCACTACATATTTCTGTATATTATGCCATGATTAATATGCTTCTAAGTATGAACTTATTTAATCCTGCTTAGAATTTTATTAAGCAGACGGTGTGGTGTCCTAAACATGTGTTACATCTGAGCAATGCATCTTATACTGCCATATGACATAGCTTAATCATGGACCACACCTATATTTTTTATCTCATCAATTTATATTTTACATAGCTGTAAAGGGGAGATTTCCAGCTTTCATTTGCAACCAAAAAATGTTGAAAATTCTAATATTAGATTTTAACTCTCCATGTGACACTTCTGTCCAGTTTTCAGGAGAGTGACCCATATTCTTAATGCTTGCACTTAGGACAATGAGAATTGGTATCTAGGAGTGTTTTTGGTGCTCTTTGACATGCTGCAATCAAAATTCATGAAATAGTTTTAAAATTATCATGGTTTATATAGTTACTCGACACATTTGGCATTTGGAGATTTTACAAAAATACAAAAATAAAAAAGAATTATATTTAGCATTTTTTCCCCTTATGACAGAACTAGTAATCATTTTCATCTTCAAATTAAATGGCAAAATAAGGAGAATTAATGAGCTAAAATTGTCACGCCCGCATTTGAAGGAGAAGAAAATGCTTGTCATTATATATTTTGTACGTTTATTATCATTCTTATGTAGCCTATGTGGTGGTAGAAGGTTTTCTCCAATGACTACATGTCAGAATCAATGTTTGACATCCAATAGTTGTTCATTATCAAGGTCCACACACAAAATATTCCTGATAAATAGTATGGTGTTCATGAAGAAATTGTTTCTACAGCTTAATTGGACAAAATGATCTGCATATCCCCAGAAATTACATCCACAAGGGCCTCTGAATGTGTCATGAAGTAATCCTGGTCATCTCCAGAGTACCTCATCATTTCTTTTTCGCCCTTTGAATATACACCAATCATTTCTCGTTCGTGATTTGTGACCCCACTGTCACTTTCCCACTTCTGGTAGAATTTCAATCCTAGTATAAGTGAATTGGAATCTTGAATTATTTTGTTTTTTGAAGACTGATTCCAAATGCAATTTCATTTCATCATCTGTGCTCTTGGTCAGTAAGATAGGATTTTTATCCTGGGTGGAGATACTTATACCTCAAGTTTAGTTGTGCTTTTATTGCATTCAATTTTCTTACTTTAGTCCTGACATTCTTGTATTCTCTCTCCCTTTGGTCAAACTTGGTCCCATAGCTCACCACATTCAAGTACAGTTTCAAAGTTTGTCCATTTGATTTCTAGATCTTTCCTCCTTTTCTGAAAGTTTTCTACGAGCTGCCTTCATTTTCGCTTTTATGATTCTAATATCTCCCATTACATCTCGACCACCTGATATTTCTTCATTGATGTGGGCCTCCATCTGAGGAAAGAAAAGCAAAGCGAAAACAATAAAAGATATAATTGTTATTACATGTAATAATATTTTGTCCACGTAGTGGATGAGTATGGCTCTGTTTGAGACATGTATTTTATTACTGTATAAGTATTATTCTTTTGTTCAAATACATGTAGAATTAAAAAAGTTCTTAAAGAAATTTGATGGGTGGGTACGGTCTGTTATGTCTCTTGAAAATGATAATTTAAACATTTTTAATCTCATTAAAATTTTAAAATTTAAATTTCATTAAAAAGAATTACATTTAATTTGATTAAATAATAGGGTGGGTAATATCTCAAAATGTACCTATGAGAAGACAGGAAATGGGACACACCCTTCCCTATGTGCTTTCACGCATACAGGTACACCCACTACATACACGGTCTGATTAACCAGTTTATGGCCTTACAAATTAATATAAATGGTGCCTTACCTTCTTTTTTTAGCAAGACTTCAAAGTTTATTCTTCAGTTGTCAAAAACGGCAAAATTTAATTAAAAACAGATAAAAAATATAGCTAGATCAAAACTACTTTCAAAACCGGAAGTATCTCAGTTATTGCTTCCACAGCGCATGCGTAGGGAGAAAGGTAGTTGTGGGCACATACAAAGCCTCTCCTTCATGAATAAGCACAATGTTGAATGGGCGGTGATGGTGGCACCCCTCGTGACTGACTACCCGCGTACCTATCAAAGGGGTCCAAAAAACATTCAAAATGTAATTTCACTGGAAGCTCCAATGATTCAAAAGCATTATGCTTTTATCATTTTTTTTTAATATTCAAAAATTTGAGTGAGATATGTGCATTTGAATGTTTGTTACTTTCAGATCTTCTGTATTATCTAATGCAAAGTGCCTTAGTAAAGAGTGTAACCTCCATATAGTGATACTTTCAAATGTATATATGGGTCGTTTGATGGTAAATAGGGCCAATGTATTTTCCAATATGTAATGGGTCAAACACAATTATGGAAAGAGTAGAGGAGGTATTTTCTTTATAGAATTGGTATTCTTACACTTTGGAGGGATAGATATGAACAAATTAAGGCTTAATGTGACATACTTTTTTTTTAAAAACCGAACATTTTCATTCCCAAAATATTGTGTTTTAAAGGCATGAATTTGTTACATGGAGAATGTGGACTTTTCTACAGACTACTACACCTTTATTTTGCATAGAATATTACCTGTTAGTCAATGAAATAATAAAAAGGAGTCTCACTTGAAATAAATGTTTATTTTGCATGAATATATATATATATATATTTGTTATCTGATATTCCATGGTGATTAAACTTGTGAGATGGCCGAATTGTTAAGAACACTGGCTGGTTTCTCAGGTGGACTTAGCAAAATTGATACTCGTCACTACTCGACTGACACTCAGCATTAATTGGATAGGTCAATTGGTGACTAGTGAATTTTTCACGATTTAGTGCATCCATAGCAAACTTGACAACTGCTGGATATCGCTTTTATGCTTCACGCGTGACACCCTGGGAACTTTGAGTTACATATATATCGCTCTCTGTCGGCATCCTCTCTGGAAAATAACTGCAACCCCCCAAGATGAGTGCTCTATTTACTTCTCTATGTTAATTATTCAACTAACACGTTCATTTATCGGTTATTTGTACTACCATGATACATCTCCGATTAATTCGTAATCTTATAAGATTATCTCAATTACGGTTAATGATCAGGCCGTCAAGTGTCATATTTCTTCCCATGGGCCCTCATTGCTCACGGACACAGCTGACTCAGAGGCATGAGTGGGTTAATCAAGGCTTTTATTCAGGCGCTGCCCGCCCGGCGCCATGTACATTGACTGTGTGTCATCGGGCAAGAAGCGAACGAGCGAAGGCCCCGATATATTGGGAAAATGAAATGTGATGAGGGCATATGAGTCATGTGAACGATTTAACAAACGAGTAATCAATTACGTTAAAGTACAATAGCAATAGTTAATGATAAAAATATGAGATAACAGTAGAGGGTAAATTATCAGAAATGTGACATTTAAGTAGGTGTGATCTGTCAACTGCGCGGGTGTCAGTCGCTCATTAGATGGTATTCTTTATTTTTTTAGTTTAAATGCTTGATTGGTTTTTGGTTTTGTTGATTGTTGTGGGCACAATCAACTGCAGGTGTGGGTGGGTGGGTAAAATTGGAGGTGGGAAGTGGTCAGTGCGGGCGTTTGGAGAAGACTGACCAGTTTCGGTGGCTCGGGAAGACCCCAGGATAGTGCCTGGCCATGATGGCTGGCAGGAGTTGTTATATAGGCTGATGGGGGGGGGGGGGGAAGATGGCTTCTACCACCACCACCACCACCACCCCCACCACCACCACAGTAGTGGCATGGGGGGGGGGGGGGGCTTCGGCCTTGAGCCTGGCATGTCCAGCAATGACACCGAATGAGCGACCTCACTCATTCAAGACATTTTCACATATTTTTTTAATTTCCTATTTTCATATATTTAAAAAAAAATCTTTTGACTCATTGCACCTCATCTTTCCGGAATGCCATAATTTATCTCTGATCTGCACACTTTGTTCTTGGTTTTGACAATGTCACTTTTGCTACATTTGTTAGGAAATGTCTATTTTTTAAAGAAAAATATGGGACACCTACTAAGCTGGGTAATGCGTTAGACTACAAATAGGTACCCCCAAACACAGGCTCATTACTTGTTGCAAATGGCAAATTCTGTCAAAAAATGTTCCACTTCAACACCCTGGCAAAACAAACCACAAAGGGCTTTTACAAATTTATTACAGCAGAAACAACATTTGTTCTCTTACCTTTAACCTGGTCTTGGATTCATTTAATTATTTAAAAAAATAAGGCTGATACAGCTACATAAAAACTACTACCAACTCCCAGTTTTCACTCTCAATCCATGGTAATTCCCAGGTGCAGATGTGTCATGGTATCCCGAGTAGAATTGATGGACCCAATTAAGTAACAACACTACTAATACCCCTAGATAGGTGAGATTCCGAGCTTTCCATTCATATAAAACAGTATATGTTTTAATTTTAGAGAAACTGCAAAAAAAATGATTGAAATTTGAAGTTTAAAAAAAATCCATTTGAAGTGCTATTTTCTACTGAAAATATAATTTAAAAACCCTTAAAAGTTGGTACTGAATTAAAGAGAATTTAATTTCCTGTCCAATCATAATTACCAGTGCTCATGCGAACCTATGGCGCTCATGCGCACAGTGATTTAATGACTAAAAATGTTGGGGTATTTTTTATATTGTTTTACATTGTTCACATTGTTTCGCAATATGGGTAATTCGGGACCGAGGAGGAGCTGACCCCCCCCCCCCCCCTTCTCGCGGCTCACCACCTTCCCCTTCCCACGCCCTCCCCCCCCCCCCCTTTCCTCCTGCCTGCCCTCCATCACCCCCCGGCTCGATCTCGGACCTACCTCCAGGTGGCGGCACCCGCGCTGCGCTGGTGCCGCCGCCGGCACCCAGCAACCCTCACCACTTCCGCCCCACAAGCCCACAGACGACCCACCGACAACACCTCCAACTTCTCTCCGCACGCCACTGGCCGCCCTCCACATACGACACCACGATGCCGCCACGCAAGACTACCCGACGATCCGTAGCGGCCGCGACAAACAGACAAGACACAGATCCAGATACCGCTGATGCCGCATCCACCCCTCGGGTGCCCGCGCGCCGGGGGCGACCCAGGTCAGTGGTCACGAAAAAACCCGCCGCTACAACCCCGAACGACTCGGACACCGGCAGTGGCGGAGAGTCGCCGGCGGCGCAGATGGCACTACTGCGCAAATCGGTCACTGAGTCAATGACCCAACACGCTCAGTTCGCAAAGGACATGAAGACACGCCTCGCGGCCCTTGAGTCGAACAGACAAGACAAAAGGACGACGACCGCCACAAGCCCAGAAGACGACCGACCCGCTGCAAAACGGAGGAGACGCGACCACCCAGACTCACCACGTACACCGCCATCACCACGTGGCCGCACACCTAGACACGCCACCCCCGACCACAGACGGGGCAAAGGACGCGAGCGCCGCCATGAGCGTTCCCAGTCCAACGACCGACAAAACACCAGACGGAGCAGACACAGGTGCCGCACAAGTTCTGCCTCATCCAGCGAGGACGACGACCGACAGAGGGAGATAATCGACGCCATAATCGACTCCAACAGCGCCCCCAAACACGCCAAGCGAGGTAGGCACCACTTTCTGCCACACACATATGTTATAAGGGAGGAGCGAAAAGGGAAGGTTGCACTGGGAGAGAGCAACTGGCATGAATATCTGGCCGCACTATCTAGAATGCGGAAGGACTCGCGCATCCCCCAGTCCTGGATCGCCCCCATACTCGACCACCAGGACGAGATCTTCGAAATGGCGTCCGACTGGCAGTGGGACACTTGTTTAGCATGGTCGGAAAAAATCTTTTCCATGATCGATGGCGGACGACTGCCCAAAGGGTGGAAAGACGACCACACCATAAAAGATGTGCAGAGAGCGGCATGCCTATCCGGCATCAGGAAGGAGGAGCAAAAACGAACGGCTAACGCTAGCCACACATTAAGAGCCATCGCATATCGAGCGGACGACCAGGGCTCCTCACAACCAACACCGTACAAGCGCCCGGAGTTCAACAGCGAGACTGAAGGTAGACCGTGCCATATGTGGAACTGGGGCACTGACTGCGGCTTCACCGCCTCACACGGGGTTGGGGCAGAACGGTTCGCCCACCTGTGCGCATGGTGCGCGAACAAATATAGAAAGGCAAATCCTCACCGTGAACAAGACTAACAATAAGAAAAGACAGATGGAAAAGAGAGCTGCGGCACACGAGACCGAGGAGAACCCCAAAGCGGATTTTCGTTAGTCGGCCGGGGTCAGGCCGAGCAGAGCGACACCCGAGACCCACCCCACGAGGAGCCAGCCACCCCACTATCCATAGTAAGTGCAACACGACACGTGGAAGGCGAACACACGGAATGGCGCCTGGACGCCCCCCACACCCGACCCACCAGGACTGGGCGCGGCACTCACCATAACCAACTGCCCCGACATACTAGAGGCGGCACGTGGAGAACAAAGTAACCAACCCTCCTCCACCGATAACCACAACGACGCCGCACCTACCTCAGACCACCGCACCACTATACCAGACGGCGAGGCCATGCAGCTTCCCGCCAAAAATCAAGAGGACGCGGCACCCCCTGCCCCTCCCGCCAAAACACCACGTGGGGACGCTCACCACCCACCCACCAACGGCTGCTTGGGGAAAAGGGCGTGAGCAGCTCCAAATCCCAACCGCCAACCACCCCTGACGGAGGGCGTGAACACTACACCGCACACACCGGCTCAGAGCAGACCGCCACCACAGACACTAATGGCCCTGTTAATGCACATTACGGAACCCCAATGACCCAGACCGACCCAACCGCCGCCGCCAGGGACGAACATCAAGGAGATAGCTGCAGCGCCGCAGCACCACACGGCCCACCCCTTCACCCTCCCCACATCCCCGCACCCAAACCAGACCCCCCCACCCGCCCCCACACCCACTCAACCGGCCGCCCCAACATCTGCTCCCAGACACGACCACCCACCCCTCCCCCATACCCACCCACCCGGTCGCCAACACAGCACTCCAAACACCCACACACCACTTACCCGCCCCCCGAATCACGGAATGAGCCCGCCACCTCAGACACACCAAAACGGCGGCGACATCCCCGCTACCCCACCCTACCCGACCAAACCAGACACGTCCCATACCACACCACACCCTCAGCCGACACACACAATACCCCACCCACATCTGCGGTCATACGTTATGACCCGGCAGGCGCTGCCATCGCCTGTGTACGACCCCTACACACACAGACGAACGACCGACAACAGTCGTCCGGCCGAATCGACACACTCGGGAGCTGAACCGCCCGATGCCCTCCTGAACACGCAGCCGAAGATGTCGACGACGTTAACGATGACAACGGCAAACTACCACCCACGCCATACAACCCACCACACACACCCATATCCTACAAAAACATCCTAATTAGGATATGGCCCACTTCAATCCCAGACGTCTGGAGGAACATGGTCTACAACTACATATATGATGAGGTCAGGGGCACCGGCCTCCCCAACCACATAGTCGCGAGGATCCCCGTTCCCTCCGACCTCCGCATCGACCGATGGAGGGCCCACCTCCAAGACTACCATGATGACCAGCTCCTCGACTTCCTCGAGTTTGGCTGGCCGGCGAACTACACCACGGACGACCCACCCGTCCCATCGTCCGACAACCACCGTGAGGACCCTGCCAACTTCGAGTGGATACGTCGATACGTCCGTAGCGAGTCGAGGCGCGGTGTGGTCCTCGGCCCCTTCTCCACCCCACCATTCCACCCCTGGGTACAAACGAGCCCGATGATGACCCGCGCAAAAAAGAACACCGACGAGCGCCGGGTCATCGTTGACCTAAGCTACCCCAGGGGTGCGAGTGTCAACTCGGGGATACGAAAGGGGTACTACCAAGGACGACCAGTGACATACACACTCCCTAATATCACCAACCTGACGGACGAGGTGACACGACTCGGACAAGGAACCTACATCTGGACGATAGACCTCGCCAGGGCCTATCGTCAGCTCCGGTCCTGCCCCCTGTCAGTTCCACTGTTCGGCATAACCTTGGACGGAAGCACCTATTTTGACACTGCCCCACCCTTTGGGTGCCGCACCTCCTCGATGGCGTGCGCCCGTACCACCAATGCGGTGGTATACCTCCTACGAAAAAAGGGTCATCACGCACTATGCTACCTCGACGACTTCGTCGGGGCGGCGGCCACCGAGGAGGAGGCAGTAAAGGCATACCTAGCCGCCACCGAGCTCGCGGCTGACCTCGGACTGGCTCTGTCCCCGCAGAAATGCGTACCTCCCACACAAAAAATCGACTGGCTTGGATTTACCGTCGACATGACAGTACGCATTCCTACCGAGAAGCTCAGTGAGGTGGTCGAGGAATGCGCCGCATGGACCGACCAGACCCGGGTATCACGCAAGGACCTTCAGCGCCTGGTCGGACGACTACAACACATAGCCAAGTGCGTCCGACCGGCGCGGAGATTCATGAACCGCATCCTCGACACCCTCAGGAGCGCCCCACACACAGGAAAACACCCTGTAACGACCGACATGATTAAGGACATCACATGGTTCCTATCATACGCTCACGCCAGCAATGGGGTCGTACTACTACGCCCCCCACCCCTTCACGACTGGGTCATCGAGTGTGACTCGTCCCTCAAGGCGGGTGGAGCGCACTCCCCGTCTGGCTACATCTCCGAACTATACGATCACGACCTCCTCAGCGAGCACCATACCATACACCAGCTCGAGGCACTAAACCTGGTCGTGGCCCTCCATGCCCTGGGGCCCCCCAACCCCCAGGACTACTCTATACTCGTAAACACCGACAACCAGGCCTCCCAGAATGTCCTCTCCTCTGGCGCAGGCAAGGACCCCGTCCTATGCGCCTGCGCGAGGGCCGTCTGGAGGTACGCCGCGCTGAACTCCTGCGAGGTCCGAGTACTACACAAACCCGGGGTAGACATTGCCTTCGCCGACGCTCTCAGTAGGGCCCCATTCGACGACCAGGCCCGCCGTCGGGCAGAACAATTTGTTGACGACATGGACCTCGTGCGAGTACGGGTCCGACATGACGACACACTCCTGGCCGACATCTAGCCTGGGGAGATCCTTTAACTTTGCCTCTCTCTCCCCAGGCACACACGAGCAGGACGGAATCGCACATCCGGGCGGGCCTGGCAGCTGGGACATGGAAGAACAAGCGAACTCAGACTGCGGCCTACCTTCGACATGCCCGGAATGCCTCCTACAGCCCCCTATCACCTACACAAATGAACATCGCCTCCTACATACTCGACCTCACCACCACCCTAAGGTCCCCAGGCGCTATAATGAACTATCTCAGTGCCGCTAGGACATGGGTCTCCCTACAGTCCGGCAAGGTCCGCCCGTTCGACACATACATGATCACCATTATCAAGCGGGGGGTGTACCGGACGTCCCAGCATCTCGCCCGTCAAGCACCCCCCTTGACCGTCTGGCACCTCAAGGCAGTCGTCCGATACTTCCAGGCTGCAGGCCCCCGTGCCCAGGTCCTCACGGCTGCAACTCTCCTCGGGTACTTCACCTTGCTCCGTCAAGGGAACCTCTTGATCACCGCACAACCCCGGACATACACTAAAGGCCTCCGATGTCACCTACTCCACGACCCACCTAACCATACGGGTCCGATCCTCCAAGACCTCGGGATCGACAACCAATCCGTACGCGATACACGTACCAGCGATCCGCGGATCACGCTACTGCCCGGTGCGTGCCTGGTACCGCTACGCCTCGACCACCGACCCGCCGGCGTCCGGCCCCGCCTTCATAGCCGACCACGCCCCACTAACGGTCTCGACGCTCACTAGGGCCTTACGACGGGCTCTCGACAGCAATCGGACCTCTAGACCGGACGACTACACACTCCACAGCCTTAGGAGGGGCGCTGCCTTAGGAGGGGCGCTGCCCAAGAATGCGCCCGCCCGGGCGCCACGCTACAAGACGTTAAAGACCTCGGCCATTGGCGCTCGACCGCTATACACCAATACGTGAAGGTCGACACGTTCTCGGTCGCGACCCGGGCACTCTCCACACTATTTGGTTGAGGCCCGGGTCACCTACAGACCCCTCACCACACGACCTTGATTTTCCCCCTGACCTCTTCCCCTCTCCCCCCTTCTTCATTGACCTATCTGACCCCACCCCAGACCTCAATTGACTACCTACCTCGATCGACTGTCCTTATGACTAATGGACCACTACGGACCGATCAACATGAACGCTGAACATTACCTACTTAATACACTATGACTCTACCATATTCCTATCCTGAACTTGAACTTAAACCACATGCCTATACATCGTTATAACCCTGTACATTTACCATTGCCTTACTTCACTCTACTACCATGTCCTTCCTGAATACGCCGTGAATATGGCCTATGCTGCCGACACGGCATAAAGAAACCACCAATCAATCAATCAATCAATCAATCCTTCCTGAATAAATTGCCACACTATAGCTCCGTCTCGTGTCCTGAATTAGTTGTTTAAGCAGGGGAAATTTCACTCGCAGACGACTGGTCTTCCTCATTCCACTGCTCCTTGCCCTAGTTTTAATTTTGGGAGCTATAAAGAAAATGCTATCTTTTTAGCTTTGAGCAGGACCGATTAAGTAACAACCTAAAAAAGTCCATATCTTCCTTAATATTAGACCAATTTTGACAAATGAAGTGTCATTTTCTTTCAAATTCAATATGTTAACAAGTCGAATTAATTAAATCAAGCTCAATCCTCTTTTTAAAAATCACTTGGGATACCTATGTGGTAGTAGTACTTATTACCTGACTGGCCATGTGCAAGGATTTTTGCTACTTTTGAAGAAATGTATAAAATCATTGTAAAATTAAAATAATTCACATCTATCAAAGTGTATTGTATATAGATTATGATGTAAATAGAAAGCGCATATTGAGGATAATACAATCTCCAGATTTCATGGAATTATCTTGTACATGTGTTTTTCTGTGCCATTTCAAATTTGCCATTTTTTGCCAGATTTTGATCACAATCATTGTAAAATTAAAATAATAATTCACATATGTCAAAGTGTATTGTATAAACTGTAAATAGAAAGAGCATATTGATGATAATAAAGCCTGAAGATTTCATGCAATTATCTTGGACGGGTGATTTTCTGTGTCATTTAAAACTTTCTCAAAATTGTGCATTTATTTACCAGAATTGATCGCTTGCCAAACTTTGGACCTATTTCTATCAACTTTTCCCAATCGTATGCAGTCCTGAAAGAAATAGCGGTGACAAGACTCACCTATAGGTCAGGGAGAAATAAGAATAATCCATCTGGGGTGCACATTTTTTCCCACAAGCCCCCCTCCAAAAGTGCTCCATAGCTAAATTAGAAAAATGGTGAGTTATGGGAAATTGTAGTTTTTAGCATTTTTGAAGATCCATATCTTGAAATGTAACCATCTCATACCCCTAGATCTCTATATTCTCTTTATACAGGCCATGGAATCACCAGAAAAAACATTAGAAGTGAGATAGGGTGATTAGTTTTAATTTTGGGGTCCATCAAAAATGCTATCTTCTTAGGTTCGGATGGACCCAATTAAGTAACAACCAAAAAAAAATCCCATATCTTCCTTAATATTAGAGTGATTTTGACAAATGAAGTATCATTTTGTTTCAAATTAAATATCCTAACAGATGAAATCCATTAAATTAAGCTCAGACCTGTTTTTAAAAATCACTTGGGATACCTACTACAAATCAAATAGAATCAGATTTGAACAAGTAGCACAGTATAATCATTAACAATTTTAACTTCAATCGTTTGTTTCCTGTTTTCCTACTTTTGGAGGTGGTTGCTCATTTGACGGACTCTATACACTATTTTGGTATTTTCTAGGGGGAAATGCCTATTTTATCCTGACCAGACGGGATGGCCAGATGAGTTAAACGTCTATCTCCTGTTTTGGGAGATTCAGGGATGCGAACCCATGGGTTTGTGGGTTCGAACCCTGATCGAGTCAAACCAATGACGTAAAAATTGATACCTGTCACTTCCCAGCCAGGCGCTCAACATAATTAGAATAGGTCAAGGACTGGTTGGCTCAGTGTCAGGATAATGTGACTGAGTGGTCATGGTGCTGATGACCTGGTGTCCAAGTGGGGCAGCACTATAAAGTCGCCATGAGTGTGCACTGTCCAAAGTCGGTACCCATCCTGAAATTGACCGTTGATGTTGCTAGGACATACAACAAAGAAATCCCTATTTCCGTGGTGTTTTTTTTTACCCAGTACTACCTCACTTGACGCCCTGATCTATTGTTAGCAAAAAGCACTTGTTGCTGGAAATGAACTTAGTTATTAATCTGTTTGAAATTTCAGATGGAGGGGAAGCCAATGAAGTACCCCTACACGATAGCTGGAAAGCTCATGTATTTTCCATGGGCCCATTATTGGAAGCATGGTCGTGGCGTGCGTTACACCGCATATGCGCTGGCCCTTAGCTACCCTGTCTTCTACCAGCTTCACAAACTCGGTATGTATTTCATCTACATGGGTGGTGTTGCTTATATACACATACCAGTCATAGAAATAAGCAACAACAAAATTCACATGTCCACCAGACAAGTCTGGTGTGACTTTCACTTGACTGTCTGAGTTTTCACTTGTCCCAGACAAGCTCTTATTTCGAACGCTGCATACACCAACTGTACGATATAGAGACTGTGCAATATAAATATAACAGGTCCTCTTCATTTAAGATATTTGGGCAAAATTTAGATACCAGCTATTGTAAATTTCTCGAGACGAGAGAAATATAAAATCTGATGGTATTGAGGCACAGTGTATAGGTTTCATTCAAAGGTGGGTCAGCAATTCATTAGCAAATAGTATACTCAGGGATGAAAGATCTCTGCAATTTCGTAGGTTTCCGCAATTTTTTAATATTTAGCGATTAATGTTAAACAAAAACGGGGCGCGGTGGCCGAATCGGTAGAGCACAGGCCTCACATGCGGAAGATAGGGAGTTCGCGAGTTCGGTTCCCGGTCGAATGACTTCAAAATTGATACTTGTCACTTTCTAGCCTGGTGCTCAGCATTATTAGGATAGGGCAAGGACTGGTTAGCTCGGTGTCAGGATAATGTGACTGAGTGGGATATCGGGTCATGGTGCCAGCAGCCTGATTTCCCAGTGGGGCAGCACTATAAAATTGCCATGAATGCATACTGTCACAAGTCGGTACCTGTCCTGATATGACCTTAGATGTTGCTAGGATGTAAAACAACAACAAACAAAATGTTAAACAAAATGCTAAACAATCAGAATGCCGTTCTTATATGACCTGATATGTCATTAGAACATAAAACCAAACAGGAACAAGTTATGTATTGAAGATAATATTGGCACAGCAAGGATAGTTGAAAGCTGAGTTTCGGTATTTTTCTGCGATTCCCTGACAGTGCTAATCCAATGTGGGGGCGGGGGGGATCAGTATTTGTGCGGAAATTCGCCGTTGATATAATAATCTGCTTGGTTTCCGGTTGTTTTTTCCCCCCCCGGAGACCACTTTCATTCCTCTAGCCTCTTCTACATTTAAGAAAATAATACTTGATAAACCCTATCAGTAATGGTTTTGTTAGATTTTCTATTGTACAGACATGTCTGAGCCGTGTCAAAATATCCTGATTAAATATCCAATTCTATGAAATTGACATAGATTGGCCTGGTTCCATGGTCTTTAAAAATATTTGTTATGCTCAATGTTAGAATGCCTTGAATTGTCAGCTTCTGGTAATAACTGACGATGGTTTGAAAGCTGGTAATTTTTAATGAACGTATTATTACCATAATATTGGGTTTGTGTTAATATCGCGCAATAATGCCTAAATACTGTTATTTTCTTCCAGTAAACTCGCCCGCTAATGTGGAGATGTGGAAAAAGATTCGCGCGAACAGACACCGTAAGTGAAATTATTTTTCATTAAATGACACCAAAATATCCAATGTATGCATTCAGTTTTGTTAACTATATCTCAATTTTGTCAATCGATATTAAATTAAATCCTCACCCATAATTCACGCACAGTCCTTTTAGCCTCGCATATGTTCGGTCTACAACAGACATTTTAAAGGAAATAATTGAAGGCCCTTTTAGGCCAATTAAAAAAAGAAAAAGAATTGGTGATCGTCCCCTGCTCGTGCCTGAAAAAATCCCCCGACCCTGATTTTATTTTGGGCGAAGGGAGGGGAGATTTTCTTTGAAAACTTAAAAATGCATTGGGCTAGCATCGAATTGATATATTACTCAGCAGGATATATGAATCAATCTGGGGTTTTTTCTTTTGGATAAATGAAAGAATTGTGGGAAAATAGGGTTGCTACTGTTAATTAAGATATTTGACTTCCAAAAGTGAAACTTCTAGAACTGTATGATATACTGGGGGGGGGGGGGGGGGGGGGGGTGGGGGGGGGGGGGGGGGGGAAATCCCGACGGACACTGATTTGTGTGATCAAAAGGACGACCACCAACTGTTTTTAAAAGTTATTTGGCCTTATAGTATCTAACCAAACTTTAGAACTGAGAACGAGGGGTGGAACGGCGTTTAATTTCTAATCGTTGTCTCTAAATATGTGCTTGGCGTTCGTGACATTTATATGTCCAGTTAAAATAGCGAATTAATATTCCCCTGGTTACAGTCAACACTGTACTGTTTGACATTTAGAATTGTTGATGCTTCTCTTCAGTTGAAGAAATGGATCAGTTAATACCAACTCATTCGTTTCGTTTAAAAGAAAGCAAAAATATCTTATTTTAATTTAAATTAAAGATTAACCCCTATCAAGAGTAGGGGTGAATGACAACTACATGTGTATATATATATATATCTAAACCAAAGCAAAAACTGTTTCAAATAGGAATTAACTATGAGTATTGATATGTTCAGTTAGAATGCTCTCGTTTCGATTTTAATAACTTCATTTAAAAGTCTCGGGTAAATATAAGGTATGTGATCAATATATTTTGCATCTTTATTTAAAGTTGCATAGTCCGATGGTTTTGAGTTTCTCACATTTTCTGAGATAAACACATTCGGTTGTTCATTATAATCTACCTTACTTTAGTTTGAAGTAACTTTTATTTTAAATCGCTAACTTTTTAGATATTTGAAATGGAAACATGCTAAATTAATTTTGGCAAGCTTTCCAAAACTCTATCACCATAGGCTTCTGCAGTAACAGGTTCTATTAATTGACTCATTATCCCCTTATATGTGACAACAAATGTTTAATAAGTGTACCAGCAGATAAGCTAGATATGTATAATCAAATTTAGATAATTGTTTGGGTTTTGAAAATGTTATGTGTTCATCGGACTATGCAGCTTTAATAATGTATGTGCTCATTTCCTCTACCCACCCATCTGACACTTTTTTTAATGTTTTTCCCAGCAGCTCTATCAGTGCTGTGGTAGTAACTACAGTAAACCCTCTCTAACTGACCACCCCCACAGACCGACTACTCCACTATATCAATCGCTTTATTTGGGTCCCAAACGATCGCCAATACAATATCATTGTGATGATTAAAAAAACAACTCCATAAACCGACCACGTCCCTATACGGACCACCTCCCTGAATGGACCATTTAAAGTCAGTCATGTGGTCAGTCGATTTAGAGGCGTTACTGTAGGTTTAATTCAGCATCTTAACTATGCCGATCCGATAAAATAGTTCATATTGATTGTCAATTAGTGGTTCGTTTGTTTGGTCCATTTAAAAAGAAACTTGAAATGATCTTTCAGATGATGTGTTTGCCAGACCAACGGAATAAAGCACAGGATGAGAGGGGAGAAAATGCTGCTACCATAAATAATTACATCGTGAAAGAACAAAAGAACTGCATCCTGAAAGCTGTATGGAACACTACTGACTACTACTGTCTGTTGTGCAAATGCAATGTAATAAATTATTAATCAAATTCAAGTTGGTTTTCTTTGTTCTTAGAAAAGATGCAAATGTACTTGGTTCACATGAATGTGCTTGTATAACGCCATTACCAGCAAATTGTTTCACTACAAACATGTGCTCTAACAGCAATTGAGGGTCACAGAATGCTGAAGTATACTAGTGTTTGGATAGTGTTTATAAACCCGTGACCGAATTGGTTGAGCGCAGGCTTCCCGTGTGGAAGATCGGGAGTTTGAATCCCAGCCGAGTCAAACCAATGACTTATAAAATTGATACATGTCACTATCTGGTCAGGTGCTTGGCATTAATAGGACAGGAAAAAGACTGGTTAGCACAGTATCAGGTTAATATGACTGGGATATCAGGTCATTGTGCTGGTGGCCTTTTGGTCTGTCATAAGTTGGTATCCATCCTGATATGACCCTAGTTGTTGCTATGACAAAAGACAACTCCCAGTCCAGACAAGCATGACGTTTTGAACGATAATATCCTGTCAACTACACTGGATTTGAGTATATATTAAATTTTATAATGTTTCTATGATGCCGATATACACTCAGGATTACTAGAACTCGGGATTGTCAGCTGGGTGCAGTTTTATCGGGGTGTTTATCTACAGATGGCAGCACCATTTATCCACGACCCCTGTGGATTCATATCGGAACTAACTTAACACATTTAAAGTAAGCTAGATGTAAATATTAACTTACAGATATTGGGCCGGTAATGCCAGCTAGCATTTTAAGCTATGGTGTCAATATTCCTAAGTGTGAGTGTATGTGTTTGGTAATAGTGTCATGATCTAAGTATTAGGTATCCATCTGTTAAAGGGAGCCAGTATCGGTCTGAAAGGGCAGAACTGCGCTTCGACAAGAGCTCTCCAGCACAGCTTTGCATGAATTCCAGGGTCCATACCAGACCTGGGAAGTATTATACTTCATTTGCCTCCTTTCAAGGCATTGAAAAGCCTTTAATTTTTAACCTATTTTGGGTAATTAGTTTTGAAAAACCTTGATTTCCATTCGACTTTCCCCACTGATCTAAATTAGTCAGAAATTGCTATTCAACATTCCCCCACCCCCCTGAAATCCCAAAGAAAATAGTCTTGAATTCCCATTTTTTTTTAAACAGCCTTGAGATAGCCTTGTATTCCATATCTTCACATGTGTATAGTCAAATAATTGTCCGGAGAGGAAAAAAAGGGACGCATGTGTGCTGGTTGTATTGTACGTGGGTGGGAATGGCTGGGGTTGCTATGGCTACTGGAAATGTTCAGTTGCTGGAATGTGAGCAATTCAGAGGATGAGCAACTGGTACATGTACATACAAGAAGTGATAGGATACGGCAAGGACTGGTTAGCTCAGTATCAGGATAGTGGGTCATGGTGTCAGTGGCTAGGTCTCCCAGTGGGAGTTGGGAGCACTATAAAGTTATCATGTGCGTTGTCACAAGTTGGTACCCGTCCTGATATAACCATGGAGATTGCTAGGACATAAAACTCAAACAAATAAACAATTTCACTGCATACTTTCCTGGTTATCCAGAACATAGTTGGGGTTTTAATTCCCAGTCAAGTCAAATCAATGACTTGCAAAATTGAATCTTGTCACTTCCAAGTGAATACTGTCTCGGAATAACGGCGGACAGTAGGCCAGGGCACCATGAGGTTGTCGCGGAGGATGGTGATAGTGTGATAGGTCACTGCGGGGAAGGAAGGGTGGGACTGGAGGATCCGGAGGGCGAGGCTGTACTCTTCCCTAGACACCTCCCCCTTCTTCACCGTGTTCCTCTCGGCCCCCGTCTCCACCAAGTCGTAGGGGAAGATGTAACCGGCAGGTATACCTTTGCGTTTTCCGCTGTGTTGCGCCTCGGCGGACTCGAAGATCTCCCGAACGGCCTCCGAGGGGCGTGTTGGCGACTGAGTTGTATGGTGTGGCCGTCAAGTCGGCGGCGCCGGTGTGGTGGTTTCAGCGGGTTCCCGTGCTCAGAGGTGTCCCTCGCTTCTGCGCTGCTTCTGCGCATGCGCGGATTTCGCATCAACTCGGGTCACCTGAGCCACTTATTGGCGCATGCGCACATCCTACAAACTCGGGTCGAATAATCGAATACGCTTCTCCGCGCTCGGGTGGACAATCTTTTTTTTTTTTTTTTAATAACCGATAAAAATACAGCAAAATAGAATTTAAAGTATTTTATGATGGCCCAGTTTACCTATATTTCCATTTAATTAATCTAAGTTTTTCTTGTTATGCACATGGCACGTGTATTTGTCGACTCCACTCGCCGTGTTCTATTTGAATTTCTGACGACTTCGGATGACCCGAGTCGCCCGGGTCGTGTTAATCGATTACGGCCCGTTGGTGCGAAATCCGCGCATGCGCAGAAGCAGCGCAGAAGCGAGGGACACCTCTGAGCACGGGAACCCGCTGAAACCACCACACCGGCAGTCGCGGTGGCAGGCTTCCAGTGTCGGGCGAGGCGCTGGTACTGTGGGTGCAGGGCGGCGGCGGCAGGTGGGCGTATGCCCCAGAGGCCGCCGGGGTGGTGGCTCGGCGGGTGCGTGACGACGGCCATCGCCTCGACGATTCCAGCATGGTGTTTCATGGTACATTCGTTGGTGTCCATAGTCGCCTCGGTGGTGGCGATCCACTGGGCGGCCTGAGGAGGAGGAAGTCGCGAAGGCAGAGTCCGGGACAGTCGTGTCCAGTGCTCTCCTGGTGTTGTGGCACGACCTCGGCCTCGGGCAATAGATGGCATGGTGAGTCATGGAGGAGTAAGCCAAAAAAAGTGAGTGCAGCTGGAGGAGGCAGGAGGTGGAGTGGCTGGAGGCAGCGGCGGGCCGGGTTATATGGGGAAGAACCGGAGGGGGGGGGGGGGGGAATCGGGTGATGCAAGGAGGGAAGAAGGGGGGGGGGGGTCTTCCTCTGCCGTGAATCAAACGCAATGCAAGCATTACGACCAAAATGCCTGACAGTTTTATAGGAAATTGGATATTTGTTAACTCAAGATGTGAGTTAGATGTGACGGGGCAGTCGTTGCGGCAAGGGTGAGAGCCTCCAGGCGGCGCATCTCTACCGCCCCCGGCTATATAAGAAGTTATATTTTGACTATGGTGATGTAATATATATGGGTGGTAACAAAAATATGTTGGATAAACTACAAAGACTACAAAATAGAGCACGTAAGATATGTCTGAAGGTGGAACATAGACACCCAACTGATGATCTCCATAGGAAAGCAAGAGTCAACACACTAAATGACAGGAGAAAAGCACATCTCAAAATAGCAGTATTCAGGGAGACAAGGAAGCCTGGGAGGGTGCAGGTAACAAAAAAGGCAACAAGAGGTAGTGATGGCCCCAGTCTGATAATAAACAGAGCAAAAAACAGATCATATGAGAGGAGTACCGAGTACATGAAGGCAAGGGAATTGAATACACTGGGAGTAGAAGAAAGAAGTACAGGGAAAATAGAAACATATAAAACATTAATCAAAAGAGAGCTAAATGCACTGCTAGACTAATGACAACAACAAATAAAATGAATTGAAAAAGAAAGAAAAATAAATAAATAGAAAATACACTAATAATTCAAGCAAGGTTTTAGAGGGTATAGATGCTAGGTATGATGGTATAGATGCTAGGTATGATACATACAAAAGGTAAACTTTAAACTTAAAATCAAAACCTAATGACCACTAACACAGCAAGGTGAAGACATTCAGAGAAATTAACTATTGGTAACGAAACAATTATCCGATTGTAGAACCAACAAACTCACAGAGGTTTGGGGGATGTGGGAGAATGCTTACAAACAGAGAAAGAATGCATGCAGTAGTTAGCTACACAACAACTGAAAGTGATAAAAAGAAGGCGAAAACAAGTCATTAGACTTAACCATTATGGGCAGCATAAATACACCCATCACCAAAAAAAAAAGATGTTGATGTATGGATAGCTGTGTATAAACTATATTCATTACATTGTGCATGTTATTTGGGTCCTTATCTGAAATTCGGCAGTATGACATGGAAACCAAAGGTGAAGACGTTCCAAATAATAGCAGAAAACACTCCAAATAATAGCAGAATCCATGTTCATATGAAGGTTTACATTTTGTGCATATCTCGGAGTTCAGAGTTGAAAAAAAAGCTATTTCACTTTTATATTTAAGACTAATATTGAGCAATATTTTAATATCACTCATGTAAAGGCCCGTTTATACTCTTGACGGCGCAACACGTCGCAAGCCATCATTCCCATTTAGACTTTGCGTCGACGTTCAACGGCGTGTGACGGCACAACACGGTGCAAGCATTGACCAGAGTTAAACTTTCAAGGTCAGCGCTTCCATACGTCGGCAGTTCAGACTGACACTCAGAATATCCCAACTTTCACTATTATCTCTGCTTTTGTATCCTTTCAAAGGAAATTGCTCTTAGGTTAAATTAAATCCTTCAGATCTTCCTCTTCAATCGCGCATTAACATCTTTTTAATCGACCCAATGAAAGATTTTAAATTTATTTTGCAAAATATAAATGCTCCGCATAGACATAGCATTGCTGCAGCACTCAATTTTTTACTGTGTTGACATTGAGAATAGGTCGATGTTGGTGACCGTGTGCGTCAACGCATTCAGACTTTCACGGCCACGTTCACGCCCCACCGTTTTGCGCCGTCACACGGTGCCAACCGGCGTAAAGTTGACGGCGTCACACGCAGTGAAAACTGTAAACGGGCCTTAATATGTTACATGGAATTCAAAATCATCCAGAACATCATTTTAATATACACAACAAATCCAAAAATGATTTTATTGTTTACAGTTAAAAAACAAGATTTTGTCTTACAAGAAAAACGTTGATAAAAAGGTTCGGGTAAATGGATGATGTCGAGGTGTAAATTTTCACTTTAGCATAAAGCATACATTTGATACATTTTGTTGGATAGATTAAATACATGTAGTCTTACTAACATACTTACAAAAAACAAAAGAGGTAACAATAGTTATTTGACTTGCTACCAAAAAAAGAAAATTCATTATCACCGTCATAACATGGAAACTAAATATGTGGTATCCAGTTTCAGAGAATATTGCCGATAGAACGGGACTCGAACCCACACTTTTGCCATTCTAGCCATTAGGCTAGCTCGATTCACTGATGCAATCAATTTATACCCCAGTCACACGAGGCCTGCCTTCGCTTACGATCGATTCGCGACGTCAAAACGTCCTCATTGTGCCCTCCTCACGCCCTACTTAAATGCTAGCGCAGCGAGGACACCAACCTCCAGGCGTCCATTTCGGAAATTTTGGACGCAAGGAGGTTGCAAGTGCTGCACTTGCAACCTCCTTGCATCCTGTTCCGGCAGCGCTATTCAAAATGGTTGGCGCCGACCTTGCACCGACCTCTTGGTTGGCGAGTTGCCGGCGACCTGGTGCCAGGGCGCTGCCCTTTCCCCAACCCAGGGCCGCCCTGGCGCCTACCAGGTATTTGAATCAATGTATCGAATGGGACGCTGGGAGGATGGCGTCCTTTTGGGCGTAAGCAGGTTGGCGGCGAAAGCTGGCTCTCGTGTGACTGGGGTATAATCCACACCTACCTGTGCATGTGGCTATTCATTTGAGCATGTTACTGGGGAGGCCAGGGCACCTCACGAATAAAGTAATATCAACTGCTGACCAGCGGATGACATCATTTCAACAGATGGCAGGACACAACTATGGCAAGGTGATGAAGTACCCGTACACGATCGGTGGGAAGCTCTTGCAGTTTCCATGGGCCCACTACTGGATGCATGGACGTGGTATCCGCTACACAGCATATGCGATCATCCTTAGCTACCCTGTCTTCTACCAGCTTCACGTTCTTGGTAAGTACTAACCTCCAAACTTGTACATAAATGTATACTTTAGTTTAATTCAGGGATGACAGATATCCGCGATTTCGCGGATTTCCGCGATTTTTAGTGTACTGCAATCCCACACCACTATCGGCGTAAACTAATATGTTGTTCAAAAGCCGCAGCACTATCAGCATATACCAATATGTATGAAACCTGACTTCTGGAAATTCTTCGCGATTCCCTGGCAATAGTAAGCCTATGGGAGATTATTTGCATTTCCGCTTTTTTTCCCCTGGAGACCACTTTCATCCCTGGTTTATTATGTTAATAACCTAATACTTAAAGTTATATAATCCTGGTGTCTTTTTTTAAGGTTTCTTTCAGGTTGACCATTATAATTGACTCATTTTAGTTAGAATGTCTGTGATTATAAATGCCTCCTTTGAAGTGAAAACATGCCAAATAAATTTGCTATGCACGCTGATATTCTTGACATCATAAGCTTGCACAACTTCCATCAGTGATAGTTCTATGCAATTAGATTAATATTTATTCTATGTATGAGTGCACCAGTATCTAAGTGGGGTATATGTAGGAACAAATCTAAGCAAGTACTTTAATATTAAAATATTATGCTTTCACCAGATAATTAAAAATGGAATGTTAGTGTTCCAAGATAGCAAACGTCTAAAGCCTTGTTCACACACACAACTTTAGGCCGAACTAGATAAGGCAAACTAGATGAGGCGAACTAGGCGTGAAAGAAAGTTGTGTCCACACATGCAGTACTTGGGGCGGTTTAAGGCGGAAATCGATATCTGCGCATGAGCAAGTCCATACTAACCAGTGCCAGTTTCGATTAGTCGACGTCACCACGAGAGAGTGTGGGTTCGACCTAGATATGTATCGACTGAATCATATTGTTTTGGAATGATCAAAACTTCTGCTGGGCAGTGAAAACCTAAAAATAAATGATGAAAAAAATATCTGTGCACAGCTAGCAGTTTCATAGACCAAATTATATAATATGCGCTTTTGATCGACTGGAAAATCAACAAACTCAGATCTCGACTGCGCATGCGTGTGACGTGCTTAAGCCGCCTCAAACTAAACCGCTACCGTCCACACAAGCAAGATGGGCCGACTTAAGCTAGTTCGCTTCATCTAGACTACCTCGCTAGGCAGTTTACTTGAGGCAAACTAGTTGAGGCGAATCAGCCCTAATCCGCCTCAGCGTAGCGTCCACACAACCAATGTGAGCCGAACTAGACAAGGCGAACTAGTTGAGGCGATTTAAGGCCCGTGTGTGAACTGGGCTTTAGATCTTTCAAGGAGTTCACCGATGGAAGCGCCGTAATTCGCTTATTATAGATTAAGACGCTGCCTTCCCAGTTGATAAAGGTTTGTTTGATGGAGTTTTGCATCCTGGCAACATCTAAGGTCATATCAGGGCAGGTACCGACTTGTGACAGTGCACACTCATGGTGACTTTATAGTGTTGCCCCACTGGGAGACCAGGCAACTGGCACCATGACCCAATTTCCCATTCATTCACATTATCCTGCTACTGAGTTAACCAGTCCCTACCCTATCCTATTAATGCCAAGTACCAGGCTAGGTAGCGAAAATTATCAATTTTGTAAGTCATTGGTTGGACTCAGCTGGGAATCAAGCTTCCAAGCCTGTGCTCTACCGATTGGGCCACCATGTCTTACACATATTGACTCAGAAAGAGGGAAACATTATCTTGAAGAATGAGTGTTGAAACATTTATTTGAGCCTGTATGTAGGTGCTACACTCTCAAATCGAAATGACGTTTTTGAATAATAAAAAACACTAACATAGGCTACTAACCATACCAACCAATTATCTATCTGCTACTGAAATGCAGGCAATCAAATAACTTATCAGCAGCTACTGTGTGGTAAGATAACACCAATACTATAACTGGCCAGCATTGAAAACAAGCCTGGGTTCCCGGGCTTATATGCTATGGACAGTATAAATACAGCCTCAATTTAAAAAAAAAAAAAATGCATCTGGCCATTTGAATTAACTTAGAAATTTGTTAGCATATATAACAAACGCTGTGTTTGGAGAGTAATAGAACTAGGCTCTAGTCAGACGGCAATGACAAGCCTAAACTGGGTCACTTGGCTGAGTGAGTTAGTGACAGCCTAATTAATCCTCCATAGACCAATATCAATGTTTACAAGCATCGTGTATGCGCGTGCAGCTTGGCTGCAGAACGAAGGCACACTGCCATTGAGTTTGTCGATATGCGCAGTGCAAAACGTTAGTTTTATTAAAGATTAATAGAAATCCTGAATCTGAACCTTATAAATTTAATATAATCTGTTTGTTAAGCATGTTATCTGTTTGTGTGCCAATCTGTTTGTGTCTAGGTGGTGTGGTTTTAGAGATATTTCACTTTTTCTGTATGAAGATTGCTCACGACCATTGACAATGCATTGAGTTAAGCATATTATCTGTTTGTGTGCGAAGCAGTTTGTTTCTAGGTGGTGTGGTTTTAGAGATATTTCACTTTTTCTGTAAGAAGATTGCTTACGGCCATTGACAATGCACTGAGTTTGCCAATATGTGCAGTGCAAAATGTCAGTTTTATTCAGAATTAATCGAAATGCAGAACCCTAACCATATAAATTTAATATAATCTGGTTGTTAAGCATGTTTTCTGTTTGTCTGCCAAGCGATTTGTTTCTAGGTGGTGTGGTTTAGAGATATTTAACTTTTTCTGTAAGAAGATTGCTCGCGGCCATTGACAATGCATTGAGTTTGCCGATACATGTGGTGTAAAATGTCAATTTTATTAAAGAATAATAGAAATGCAGAACCCTAACCTTATAAATTTAATATGATCTGGTTGTTATGCATGTTATCTGTTTGTCTGCCAAGCAGTTTGCTTCTAGGTGGTGTGGTTTTAGAGATATTTCACTTTTTCTGTAAGAAGATTGCTCACAGCCACTGACAATGCATTGAGTTTGCGGATACACACAGTGCAAAACGTTAGTTTTATTCAAAATTAATAGAAATGCAGAATCGTAACCTCATAAATTTAATATAATCTGTTCAGTGAATATGTTTTCTATGTGTGTTCCAAGCGGTTTGTGTCTAGGTGGTGTGGTTTTAGAGCTATTTCACTTTTTCTGTATGAAGATTGCTCATAGCCATTGAGTTTGCAGTGTGACCGTATGCCGTCCTGCAGTCAAGCAGCGTGCGCACTGACCTAAATACCCATGCTGACATCATATGAAATAGATGTATTAAACCTAAACTAGGTCAGTGAAAGATCAAAAGTTGGGAGCATGCACCACCTTTGGGAGAACTGGGAACTACTAAAAACATGCCATGCACCACCTAGTGTAAAAATGAGGCTAACAAGCATAGCGAATAGCAGGTCACTTTAACCTGCTCTTTTAATTTTGTTGAGATGGTTGCATGTCTTGCTGTAAGGTTTGTATTCAAGTACAGTTAAATGTTGATACCTCTCAGTAAAACAGGTATCAAAGGAGGGGAAAATAAACTACAATTGTTGACAGTGTACATATGTCAATTTATATTTCAGTGAACTCACCGGCAAATGTAGAGATGTGGAAAAACATCCGCAGTAAACGACACCGTGAGTCACCTCATTTTAGTTTATCATGTTTGATCAAGTGTGTACCGTGCCTTGTTGTAACTATTATGATAAGATAGTTAGTTACACTATAGGTAACGCATGGTTTGTTTGTGAATACGTGAGGTATAAAGTACTTATACATATATATTAACGGATGTAATTCTCCTATGGCCTACTTTGTTTGTGGATATACTCCTTATTACATTCATTGAGGGGGAATTTCAATAGCAGACAGTTGGTCTTCCTCCTTGTCCTATCCTAGTAATGCCGAGCGCCAGGCTAGGTAGTAACAAGTATACATTTTAAAGTCATTAGTTAGACTCGCCCGGATCTGAACCATGCCTATTTGAATCCCATGTCACCGGGGAAGCGTGTGCTCACCTCATTTGGCTTTACCATCTGGTGAAGGGCATATTGTTCAAGGATATCCAATTGACAAGCTGATATTTTTAAACACCAAAAACCCTTTCATTCCGTTTACTTTCAGATGATGTCTTTGCCCGTCCATCGCCATGAATGAAAAGACAAAGAAGACCCTTCCTCCCACATATAAACCATAATTGTCGCATTTACAAACAAGTTATTGTGTGAATAAAATATTTGCAAGTATTGCCATGACTATGAAGAAAATAGAAGGAAGCAGAAGAGCACAATGCCCATAATTATATGGATGTCCCCATAATTCCCTACCTAATGTATGAATGGCGTGTTTATACTAACCAGCATACATTTGTTTAAACTAGTCAATGCTCTATATTTGGCAAAGTTTCAGCACACAATTACTCGTTCCACCACAGCTGAGCCTTTATGTAGGCCCTGGGCCGCGTTCAGGGGACGTCTCGGCGATGCTTTTTGGCTTAAATCCGTTCAGGGTCCGTCTCGGCGACGCCTCCCTTTTCACACTGGAGATGAAAAGCGCCTCGAAAATGGCCGCTGCATTCAGTGCTTTCAGCCAATGACAGCACAGCTTTACCATTGCACAATGGCCGCCGACTATGGAGGCCGCCATTTTCGAGGCGGCCAACAGCTACATCCGTTCAGACTAGCGTGACGTCAGGCCCGTCGCCGAGGCGCCTCCAAGACGGACCCTGAATGCAGCCCTGGTGGAGATGGGTAAAAGGAATGTAGTTCTGTAAGTTGACACCAGGGAAACTATGGCGGCCATCCATAGTTTTCAATATGTGTACGCATGTCACGAGGGGAGGAGCTATCGGCTATGTACAACCTTCATGGTTTGAATAAAATATTGATTTAACATAAACCACTATTGCGTGATAATAAAGTGTTGATATGTGGGTAATTCTCTGAAACTGAGCACTAAAGTCTGACATGGAAACCAACAATGAAAACCTTGCAAATAATAGCAGAAAAGATTCCACATAATAGCAGAACTCGTGTTCATCTGAAGGTTTACAGGTGCATGTGTCAGAGTTGAAAATAAAGCTATTTCACTTTTTGATTTTGATCTAATACAAATTGAGAAATACATTAATATCACTTGTTGTAACCTGGAAATCAAACACATCCCAAAACATCATTTTAGCATACACGATCCGTTTAAGCAAGATTTTATTGATTACAGTGAAGCAAACAAGATTGTACATGTTACTAGTAACATGGGTAATTTACGGACGGAGGCGCTCAAACCCCCAACACTCACCGGCCGCCGCCGTGGCGCCACCTTTCGGCTTACCAGAAAACGATCCCGAACTCCCCCGCCCCCCCCCCCCCCACCTGCAGCCGCCTACCGGCTTAAGCTGAGATTCCTTCTACGCGGTATGCGGCATGCGGTATGCGAATGGGAAGATTCCTTCTACACGGTATGCGGCAGACGGCACATGACTGGCTATATTTAAAAAATATAAATAAACAAGTATACTCCAACTGCACTGTATATGGCCTAATATGGCATGTATATCCATGTACCTCTTGGTACTGCACATGGAGGTTCCTACCTTTATAATTACCAAATTATAGATAAGTATTCATATTTTTGTGGCTCTGGTAGCATTTTTTACCAACCCAAACCCCCACCACAACCACTACCATATGTTTCCACTCAGCAGCCTTGACAACCCCCCTCCCTGGCCCTTGTCCCGGCTGTCCGTAATTATCAGTCGCCTCCTCCAGCCTTATATCAATGGACAAATGCGACTGATGCCTTTCTATTCGCACCCCCGTGTCGCATGCCGGACCGATCGCTACAGGGACCGATCGAGTTGTCGCATTCGCATTCGCATACCGCGTGTAAGGGTTGCAGCCCATTGGCTTCAAGGCGTTTCGATTTTTTGCCGCATTCGCATTCGCATACGCATAACGCATACCGCGTGTAAGGAATCCTAGCTTTAAGCTAGGATTCCTTACACACGGTGTGCGGCGTGCGGCGTGATTACGGGATGGGTCCGTTCACCCACACCCACACCCACACCCACACACAGTGTCAGGTTTCCTCACCACTGTTCTCTATGGCAAACGCAGCAGCATTCGCATTCGCATGCCGCACCGATCGGTACATGGACCGATTCAGTATTCGCATGCCGCATGCCACATACCGTGTGTAAGGAATCACGCCCATTGACTTAGATGCTTTTCGATTTTTTGCCGCATTCGCATACCGCATACCGCGTGTAAGGAATCCTGGCTTAAAACCCAATCAGTTCTAAGTACACTATAACCCCATTAAACCAAACTTGAAGGGACCCTAGAAATGTGTTTGGTTTAACCGAGCTTTGGCTTTGGCAAAAACGTGGGTGCATTATGAATGTAATATACAATGTATGTGGACACTTTGATTGTTTAAAAAAAATGTATATGCAGTATAACCCTGTTAAACCAATCTCGATTAAACCAAACAATCGGTTAATCCAAACTTTTTTCGGTGGCCTGGCAAAATACTACCATTTATCATATAAAAAAGTCTAAGATAACCTTATAACCACATGAACATTTGGTTTAACCGTACCGGAAGTGGCCTGAGGCCCAACAATTTTGTTTAGATTAACCGATAATTTGGATTAACCGACTTTAGCTTAACCAACTTTTTATATGATAAATGGTAGTATTTTGCTGGGCCGCCGAAAAAGTTTGGATTAACCAATCATCTGGTTTAACCGAGCTTGGTTTAACAGGGTTGTACTGTAATTACTTTGGTTTTGAAAATTTGACATTTCATCAGACTATGCAGCTTTATGCTCCAGCCATATAATATGATTTATCCCCACCTCAAAAATAGCTATGCAGCATGCTTTAATAATATAATATATGTTACAATAATATAATATGTAATAATGATAATAATAATAATAATAATAATAATAACAAATTAATAGAACGCATTCACCCGCCGCAGCCATTCTTACTAATCTTAGGTGGTAAAATCATATGACAATTTGATTACAATAATTAAAGCCGCATAGTCCGATGGAAGCATACAATTCTCTAAACCAAAATACTTACCAGAATTGATCATATATATATGCAACTTAGATACTGATGCACTTGTTGCATTTGATCTGCAAATAAGGGGGCATGACTTGCTACGGCACTACACTTGGACGCGGCCGGGTTTCGAACCCACGACTGCCCTCATTCAGCCATACCATCCGGCATTGTCACATTGACTACTACAATATTGTGCCTCTGTTGTTTATTTCTTATAGTATTATAGAGTAGCCAATTAGAGAACGGCCACCTCGTCAATCAGGTCATCTCGATAAGTGGACCAGAACGGAGTTTTACGCTTAATTTAACGGTCATTAAAAACCAATAAGCTCCGTAAGTGAATGTTTCGCCTAAAACCAAGGGTGGTTGTGATATAAGATTTCCACTCTACATATAAACTAGATCACGGTTCCGACTGCGCATGCGCTGAAAACGGCGTTGGGAGCAAAGCAAAGGCGTACGGCCATTGAGTTTGCCTATACGCGCAGTGAAAAACGTCAGTTTTATTCAAAATTAATAGAAATCCAAAACCCTAACCATATCAATTTAATATAATCTTTTTGATAAACATGTTTTCTATATGTGTTCCAAGCGGGTTGTCTCTAGGTGGTGTGGTTTTGTCAATATTTTACTTTTTCTGTATGGAGATTGCTCACTGCCATTGAGTGAATCATTGACAATGCATTGAGTACACTGGCTATGGCTCTAACACTAGTCTGAGTGCCTAGATCTTTCTAAATCTAAATGCACATGGCATAAGATGTGCTGATTATATTGATGTAAATGCAATGCTGGATAAAAGATTAATATCTTAATTTATTATATATATTTTTTTAGTTGGTATTCTATGTTTCAAACAAGAGCTGAGATGATCTGAAACTAGCACATTTCATAGCTGCACCCAGTGTATTAGCATGTGCCATGTGCTTTTGGGGGGTATGTTTTGCTCTGATGCATCCCACAATGCATCGCGCCGCTGGAACCGTGATGTAGTCTATTCGGTTATTGCCCCCCTGTGAGGTCTGACAGACATATTCAAACTCCCAAGAGACACTGGGGCCGCCTACCACATTAGCCCCTATATAGCTTGCAAAAATTAGAACCTAATTTTAATCAAATGCAATTTGTATTGTCCACACAGTTAAAAATATTAAAGTTGCATAGTCCGATGGTTTTGAGTTTCTGTCATTTTCTGAGTTAAATATATTAAATTGATTGTTATACTTATAGACTCCCTTACTTTAGCTTGAAGTAACTTTTATTTTAAATGTCTAACTTTTGAGATATTTGATGTGCAACCATCCACAAATAATGTTGGCAAGCATGCCAAAACTCTGACACCATAGGTTTCTGCAGTAACAGATTCTATTAAATTGGCTCTGTATGCTCTTCTATATGGTGACAAGTGTTTAATAAGTGCACCAGTATCTAAGGTGGATATGTAGAATATAATCTGGATGATTGTTTTAGTTTTGAAAATTTTATGTTTTCATCGGACTATGCAGCTTTAAGATCGAAGCAATGATATCAAGTTGGAAGCAAAGAGTGGGGTTATTACGCATTCAACATTTTAAGGAAAACTAGTTTTGTATAAAACATTGTTCCACAACCAGACGTGATGACCGAATGAGTTGAGCGTCAGCCTCTCATTCCGATACGTCGTGGGATTCGAACCCTACTCGACATGGTGACACATTAGTATGTGGCAATATGATAAATTGCTCCTCTAGGACTACCATAAAGGGGTTGGAGAAGGTTGAGGTGAGGGGACGCGTTAATATTATAGCATTTTTCGAGAACAGGTGGCACTGCACTATATTCCTCCTCTAGCACTGAAGGCCCTGTCACACTACGACGCTTCTCCCGGCGATCTGTCAGCGTTGAAAATAAAATCTTGCGCGTCGAGAAACGTTAAAGATAGTGGAAATATGGTGAAATTGGACGTTCCGACAGCGTGTCAGTAGCGTGTTGGTAGCACGCGGCCAACATGGTGGTACGGTATATCGGCGCATTCTCTCTGGGTCTGTGTCTCTGTCTGTGTCTCTGTATGTGTCTCTGTATGTGTCTGTGTCTCTGTATGTGTCTCTGTCTATGTCTCTGTCTCTGTCTCTCTCTCTGAGACACAGAGACAGAGACACACAGAGATACACAGAGACACACACACAGACACAGAGAAACAAAGACATACACACACAGACACAGAGACACACACACAGACTCAGACACACATATACACATTGACACACACACACAGACACACACAGAGACACATACATAGACACAGACAGAGACACATGCAGAGACACATACATATACACATACAGAGACACATACACAAACATAGACACAGACAGAGACACATACAGAGACAAATACAAATACACAGACAGAGACACAGACAGAGACACAAACAGATACACAGACAGACACACACAGAGACACATAGACATACACACAGATACACAGAGACACACACAGAAACATAGAGACACACACACACAGACACAGACACATATACACACACATAGAGACACAGAGACACACACACATACACAGAAACACAGAGACACACACAGAGAGACACACACACAGACACACATATAGACACAGAAACACAGACACACACAGTGACACACATACACAGAAACACACACAGAGACACAGATACACACACACAGACACAGAAACAAACACAGAGACACAGACAGAGAGACACAGACAGAGACACACACACAGCAACGTGTGAGCAACGACCCTCCCGCGCGCGCGCCGTCTTCCTAGCGTTCCCATAACGTTATTCCGGCGCGTCCAACGCATCGCGACGCGTGCCTAACGTCCTTACCCATATATTTGCGCGCGCTGCCGGTCGTTGTTTTTTTTTTGACACGCTTAAAACCTTGGCCGACCAATAGCGTGCGCCAGCGTTTTGCGCCGATCGTCAACGTCAAAGATAGTGTACCGAAGTGTACCGACGCGTGCATAACGCGCCCCCAGCGTGTCTCGATATTTCACTAATTATCGCCCAAAATCACCACACGTTGACTGGTCGCCAGCGAGAAGCGTCGTAGTGTGACAGCCCCATAAGATAATGGCTGGCACCGGGACACATTAGTATACAGCATTGTTCCCATACAGGTAGCAGTATGATACACTACTCCTATAAGACTACCATACATGGGTTGGAGGAAGGTTGGGGGGTGGGGGGGGGGGGGTGTGTGTGACGCATTAATATATACATATAGCATTGTTCCAGTATATGTGGCACTGCAATACACTCCTCTAACACTAAGATAATGACGGGCACCATGACACATTGGTATATACAGTAAAACCTCTCTAAATCGTCCCACCCTGGGACCTACTTTAAGTGGTCCATTTAGGGAGGTGGTCGGTTTAGGGAGTTAGAATATGGTTATAATGGAATTATTGGGGCCCAAATAAAGCGATCGATAATATAGGGGAGTGGTCGATCTGTGGAGGTTTTATTTTAGTTGGTTAACTTTGTAGATATTTGAAGTATAACCATGCAAAATTAATTTTGGCAAGCACGGCAAAACTCAAACACCATAGGGGTCTGCAGTAACAGGTTCTCTTAGTCTTAAATTGCATCTGTATTCCCTTCAGTGTGATGACAAATGTTTAATAAGTGCACCAGTATCTATATGTAGAATCAAATCTAGATAATTGTTTTGATTTTGAAAATTTAATATTTTCATCAGACTATGCAACTTTAATATAGGCTAGTCTTTAGCATTGTTCCAGTAGGCCTACATGTGGCACTGTGATACACTCCACATCTGTGACCAAGCTACATTTTATAGTCTTAAGCTAAGAGTAAGATTCCTTATACGCGGTATGCGTAATGCGAATGCGGAAAAAAATCGAAAAGCATGTAAATGAATAGTGGTGCTTCCATACGTCCGAATGCGAATACAAACGGGAATGCGAATGTCACAAATGGATCGACACGTGGACCGACCGGTGCGAATGCGAATGCGAATACTGCTGTGTTTGGCATAGAAAACAATAGTAACTTTGATCTTCCTTCACAAATTTGGAGGAAAACCCCCAAAAATGTCATGGGTAACTTTTTTGGTGTTTTTTTTTTTGTTTAACCATATCCCAGCACAAAAAGTAAACATCGGCTATTGGGGGTTGGCATATATCTATTCCGCATATACCACATTCACATTCGCATGCCGCATACCGCGTATAAGGAATCTTAGCTTTATACATACATCTTATTGCACACGTAGTAAGGTGTTTTTCACAGTGGGGAGTGTTCCTTCGTCCTCCACACTCCCGCGATGTAGGTATATAATATACGCTTATAAATAATCGCCCCGCCCCCCAACGTAAGCGTTAAGCGCAATCCTCCCGATTATCGCCCAGTTCACATCAAACGAAGGTAGGCCTAAATCCGTCGTACATTTGTGAACTCTGCCTGCCAAATCCCATTCACACAAATAACAACGTGATTGTTAGATTACGGAAAATTTCGCAGCCGAACAAAGAGCTGTCTCCCTGGTGGCCATTATCGAGTGTAATCATTATAAAGCATTGCCTGCGTTATCCCAGGAGATGTAATTAGCTCGGACGCTTTACACTTACCCGCGCAGCTGGGGATGGGAGGTCGGGGTGTGGGGTGGGAGTGGGGGGTAGGGTCTATATTGTCTTTTACATAGTGGACAACAAATAGGAACGAGGTGTTTACCGCCACCACCTGAAACCATTTAATTCCGATGCTGTTGGTTTAGCATCAATCATTCTTTAATGGCAAGCTTGAGGACGCGGTGACATAATCGGCAGAACGCAGGCTTCCCGTGCGGGAGATCGGGGTTCTATTCCCGGTCGAGCCAAACCAATGACTTATAAAATTGATACTGACTTGTCGCTTCCTAGCCTGGAGCTCGGCATTAATAGTATAGGACAAGGACTGGTTAACGCAGTAGCAGGATAATGTGACTGGGATATCGGGTCATAGTCAGGTCTCCCAGTGGGGCAGCACTTTTAAAGTTGCCGTGAGTGTGCACTGTCATAAGTCGGTACCCATCCTGATATGACCTTCGATGTTGTTAGGATGTAAAACTCCAACAAACAAAAGAACAATTGAGGTCAACTACATAGGCCCTAATTGTAACGGAGAGGCCCATATTTAAATGGTTTGAACATGGTATGTTTTAATTGCAACAAAAACATCGTTTCATAACTTTGATGATGCCCGGCTAAATGATGAACATTTGCATCTGCAGGTGTGTGTGTACTAGGCCGGTGTTGTGTGTGTAGCCGTTTAATGTGGCGGTTGTTTTATGCTGACGTTTTTAATACGCGCGGAGGTACCATAGCTAGCCAGCACTATAACTGCACCACTCTCACAGAGGGCTTAGTGTTGGACCTACTTAGCAAAGGTGCCGTGGAAGTGTGGAAGACTAGCTGTTCTTGTTCACACATCGGGTCTACACACTCACATACACCAACACTCACACACGTCCACATACAGCCACACGCCCCTATAGACCCATTTCATTGTTTACAAACATCGTGCATGCGCGCGCAGCTTGGCTGCAGAAAGAATGCACACTGCCATTGAGTTTGCCGATACGCGCAGTGCAAAACGTCTATTTTATGCAAAATTAATAGAAATGCAGAAGCCTAACCTTATAAATTTATTATAATCTGTTCGTTGAATATGTTTTCTATATGTGTTCCAAGCAGTTTGTTTCTAGGTGGTGTTGTTTTAGAGATATTTCACCTTTTCTGTATGAAGATTGCTCACAACCATTGACAATGCATTGAGGTTGCTGATAAGCGCAGTTCAAAATATCAATTTTATTCAAAATTAATAGAAATTCAGAAGCCTAACCTTATAAATTTAATATAATCTGTTCGTTGAATATGTTTTCTATATGTGTTCCAAGCAGTTCAAAATGTCAATTTTATTTAAAATTAATTGAAATGCAGAACCCTAACGTATAAATTTAATATAATGTCATAGTTGAATATTTTTTCTACATGTATTCCAAGCAGTTTGTTGCTAGGTGGTGTGGTTTTAGAGATATTTCACCTCTTCTCCAGGAAGATTGCTCATAGCCATTGAGTTTGCAGTGAGTTTGCTGATACACGCAGTTCAAACTGTCAATTTTATTCAAAATTAATAGAAATTCAGAAGCCTAACCTTATCAATTTAATATAATCTGTTCGTTGAATATGTTTTCTATATGTATTCCATGCAGTTTGTTTCTAAGTGGTGTGATTTTAGAGATATTTCACCTTTTCTCTATGAAGATTGCGCATAGCCATTGAGTTTGCAGTGTGACAGTGTCGTCCTGCAGCCAAGCAGCGCACGCACTGACCTATATGCCGATGCTGACGTCATATGAAATAGGTCTATACCCATATCTACACATACACCCCCTGCCCACATCCACACACCCACATTAACACTCACACTCACAAGTACACTCCTCCCAAATATAGGCTTACACATCCATACGCACATACAAATACATACATACATTACATACATGAATACATACATTACATACATTACATACATACATACATACATACATACATACATGTCAACAGTATCATGGAACTATTACAAACAAATGGGAACATCATACTTAAAGTGCAATTCCGGAAAAGGCTTCTTAATCATTAGACTCCCTGGACTCCCTGATGCAATCATCCTACCCACGCTCACCTGTCTATGTGGCTCTTTGTTTGTGAGGCAAGTGCAAATTTCTAAAGGACCTATCGATGCAATATGATTTAAAGAAAGCATGTTATCATACTCATGCATGAACAACTGGCATATTTATGATGAAATTCATGCATTTTTGCACACGCACACGTACACATTGTCTCACTGACAGCAGATCACAGTAAGCCGCATCATATATATGTATGTATATATATATGTATACATATATATATATACATATATATATATATATGTGTTCTATTCTCAACTGTCTTCTGGCTACAGAAAGAGAGGGCGCCCTCGTCTCCAGTTCAAGGATACCATCAAGAGAAACCAGAAGCTGAGACTGAGAGACATTAAGACCGACTCATGGACGCAACTCTCACAGCAGAGAGCTAAATGGAGAGTGGCAGTCAAGTAATGAAAGCAGTCTTTGTCGCATCGCGACCGACAGCATGATGATGATGATGATATATATCCAAGGTCCTGATAACTGACTCGCCACCATTATTTGGAATATGCATAGATACATATATATGTGTAAATGTCTATATATATATATATATATATATATATATATATATATATATATTTGTATCAAACTCTTGTTGATTTTAGACTATTATGAATGTGAATGAATGTAGCATAGCATGGCTGGAAGACCAGTGCCTCGGTGCTGAAAAAATACCTTTATTCGCTGAATAAAATGATCATTTACCCCCAGAAAATGTATACCGATATGTACCCATATATACCGATATATACATATAATATATGTACACAGATGTATACAGATATGGACACATATGTACATATATAAATATACACATATATAATACATGCGCACATGCATACGTACATACATAATAGTGCATACACACATGCATATACACATACACCCAAATACACATATACATATATATATATACACATAAACACATGTATACATGTATATATATATAATACTATTAATAATTTTTATTCGCTCAATTCCTTTTTAATCACACAATCATAATATTAAATAAACACCAATGCACCGGTAGTGGTACCACAGCGAACACTACAAATAGCTTTAATACAAAAGTCGTAGATATAATATCATTACCACCAAAATGTTAGCTGTACACCTGCCTGGTACCCATGAAGGCAGCTATCCAAGTTGACTGGAGTGGTATTTCTTGGGCACGCCCATGCATTGATATTCCTTGGCTAACAACTAACTATGTGATGCTTTGTCATGTCCCGTGCAGACACCAGCTAAGCCAGTATTTGTACATCAAAGTCTGCATATCTTAGATTAAATAGCAACAATTACACCGTCTGTGCATGTCGGTATGTTCTTCACGGTGCGGAAATATTGTCATCTTTTAATATAATATGCCCAACATATATGATTGTTAAAAAGTAATTCTTCTTGCGTTTATTGGAGGTGACACCATGGTTGAGAACACACCCACATTTCATGCGCGGTCGGTGCTTTGATACGGAGTAAAAAAATAAAATCATATAATCGATGTTTTTGTGTATTATGTCTCGGTGTCTAGTTTGTGGTGTAATCAGACATCTGAACATTACCACTGACGTTGACATATTATTATTCTTTGTCTTTTAAGTGTTTTCTGCGATATGAATGTCCATATATACACATGTGTATACATGAAGGTTGGTTGGTTGTTGGAGTTTTATGTCCTGTCAACATCTAAGGTCATACCTAATCTGAAGGATGGTGGTTTGATTCCCTCTGCCCCCAGCTCTGTAAATTTGGATTTCCACCACTGTGTATAACTTGCAGCGTCATCAAAGGCCGGTTGCTCTCATACCATGTCTATGTGGTGTGGGAGGTTAAAAATCCCTTGGGTCGGTAAAAGTGTAGGCTCGGGCTTTCTATCGACAAACTGTCTGATGGTGAAAACAAGTCTATTCAGACTTATCCATGATAGGCAGTATACATCTTCAAGAAAAAGAAAATACCAGGACAGGTGTGCTTGTGACAGCGCACACTCATGGTGACTTTATAGTGCTGCCCCACTGGAGGACCAGACTACCAGCACCATAACCTGATATCCCACTATCAGGTCACATTATCCCGACACTGAGCCAGCCAGTCCTTGTCCTGTGCTAATAATGCAGAGTGCCTGGCTAGGAATCAACAAGTATACATTTTTAAGTCATTGGTTTGACTCAATCAGGGTTCACATCCCACGATCTATCAAAAGGGAGACGGACGCTTAACTCATTCTGCCATTCAGTCTGGTCCATACAGGAAGGTAATATATATATATATATATATATAATATATATATATATAGTAAAACCTCTCTAAATCAACTGACTATGGGACCGACTTTAAGTGGTCCATTTAGGGAGGTGGTCGGTTTAGAGAGCTAGAATACCCTTACAATGGTATTGTTGGGACCCAAATAAAACGATCACTATAGTGGAGTGGTCGATCTATGGAGGGGTCGGTATAGATAGGTTTTACTGTATATATATATATATATATATATATATATATATATATATATATATATATATATATATATGGGTTTTATGTCCTAGTAACATAGGGGATATATATATATATATATATATATATATATATATATTGTGGGCTGTACTATGTCTATGTGACTGAATCTACAATATAAAACACACAAGTCACGGCAGGATCTGCGCTCACTCTGACATACTGACACTGACTACAGGTAGTGGCATACCTCAACTCAAGGTAAGGAGTCCTAGTCTATATATATATATGCTGTATAAGCCATTATACGAGTATAATAAGGCCGGAAGCTTCCATCTGCTCCTCAGCCCTAACTCATCTACTGAAGGAGCCTATCTATTCACCTACATTTCCATCCTACTCACACTCAGATCCGTTGGTGGGGGGCGCCACCCGTCTGCGCACACACCACTGCCCCCCCCCCCCCACACCCACACCTAGACTCACTGTACTGCGGACAATTTACAGTGAAACCTCCATATACATGTATATCCATTGATTAAAGATGCAAAGCCCAGTGAACGCATAACATTTTCGGAACCAAAACACTGATGTAGATTTTATTCCACATTCTATTTATGAAGCATTTGGTGCTGCATATGATGAATATATTGTTTGTTTGTTTGTTGTTGTTCTATGTCCTAGCAACATCTAAGGTCATATCAGGATGGGTACCGACTTGTGACAGTATGCGCTCATGGCGATTTTATAGTGCTGCCCCACTGGGAAATCAGGCCACCAGCATCATGACCCGATATCCCACTCAGTCACATTATCCTGACACTGAGCTAACCAGCCCTTGGCCTATCCTAATAATGCCGAGCACCAGGCTAGGAAGTGACAAGTCTCAATTTTTAAGTCATTGGTTTGACTAGACCGGGAACCGAACTCGCGAACTCGCAATCTTCTGCATGCGAGGCATGTGCTGTACCGATTCGTCCACCGCGCCCAGATGAATATAAGTCACTTTAATAAAATCATATCACTGCTGAGCTCTATGGTGGCAATAGTTTTATCATGCATGCCACTTTTAATTTTTCATTTCAAATATCTCCAAAGTGAACCATTTCAAATAAAAGTTACCTCAAAGTAAAGTAAGGTAGATAATAATGATCAACCTAATAATATAATATATGTATCTAAGCATTTACAGAAACTCATAACTATCAAACCAGGCAACTTTCAGGAAGGAATATAAAAACCCATTTTCATTACACTCCATGAGTGCGCACTGTCACAAGTCGGTGCACGTCCTGGTATGGCCTAGGGTCTTACTGGGGCGTAAAACTACATCAACCACCCAGCCTCCCCCAGCCCTCTCAGAGGACGCTGGTTGGGCTCCTTAGGCTGCCTTTTTCCTCCCCCCCCCCCCCCCCCCCCCACAACAATGGCCCTATCACATTATGACGCTTCTCGCCGGTGTGCCGCCAACGTGCAAAATAAGTTGTATGCGTCGAGACAGGTCCAACCTTTCGGCGGCGACGCAACATGTTGGTAGCGTGGGCCAACGTGTATCGACGTGTGGGGAAAAAAAAACAAAAGAGGTTGGCATGCCATCCGGATTGACCTTAGATGCAGCTAGAACGGAAAACAACAAAGCAACCATTTGGTGCAACATGTGGGAACGACCATCATGCGCGCAGGGCGTGCGCATAGCATTTCCATAACGTTATTCCAGCGCGTCCAATGGATCTCGACGTGCGCCTAACATCCCCGTAACGGTCGCACCCACATGTTGGCACTTGTCAAAAGTTTTGTGCAAGCACAAAATTTTCTTCCTCGTCGACCGTTGCCGTTCAGCAACATGTACCAACGCGCGCCTAACGCGCGCGTAACGTGCGTGTAACGCTTCCTGACGTGTCCCGACGTACCGCCCAAAAATCACACACGTCGACGCACGTTGGAGAGAAGCGTCGTAATGTGACAGGGCTATAATATATATTTCTCGCATCTAAGTAGGGGCCTGAACGTGTAATCAAATGATACCATATGTGACATGAATTGGCCAATTATTCCTTCGGTGAAACTCGGGATAATTGCGTAAAAGTACACGTATGCACGTGCTCAATCACATCACTCGCAACACGACCGCTAGGGTTAGAGTCGCGCCCCTCTGGTAGTGTGACCGCCCTCCTACAGGTGGCGTGGTGGTGGCGGCGGCGGCGACTGTAACCACTGGGGCGTGACGGTGGGCGGTGAACTTCAAAGCGGCCTATTGTAATTTGTACCCTTATTTCCCGTGTGACCAGCGCCTGTCCCCCTTGAGTCTGCCGAGGGTACAGGCAGGGCAGGGCAAGGCAGGGTAGTCAGTAGGCAACCGGACGTTCCGGGGATAACACGCTGTGGGATTTATACACACACACAACAGACAACATCCATACAATGTGATACACTGATAGAGCATCATTGAACATGTGGACGGACAGAAGTTGTCACCGTTATTAGGTACTGTCTCAGTCAGTGTTATTGTCCAGCGGATGACATTTTACTGCCTTCCCCCACCACACAATCCCTCCCCTCCCCACATGCCCTCTCCTTCGCCTGCTGGGCCAGGGTTGTAGGCTGTAGGCTGTAGGCTGTACTATGTCTATGTGGCTGTGAATCGAGGATATAAAACACACAAGGCCCACAACTCACGGCAGGACCTGTCAGTGACTATTTTCCGGGCTCACTCTGACACCGACTACACGTAGTGGCATACCTCAACTCAAGCGTCAAGGTAAGGAGTCTCCTAGTCTATTCGTGGTAGCGCCATCCCCCAGTGGTGAGTGGGCCCCATACAATGATACATCATTACATGTGCTAATTTAATTTAAAGAACCTATTTTTCTCAGTTTTGGTTGATAAAACTGCGCCATTATATGACTATTGCATTAACCTTGGTCGTGGTTATCTTGTTGGATCGGGAAAACGACCCGATGTGGATCTTCGTCTTGTGAAGTAGCAGGTGGTTTTTATGGTGGTTATTTTTATATTTTATTTGATTGCCTCAGCCTCAGGTGTGTATGCCTTTGTAGAGCATCGTGGGTATAGCGTGACACCGAACATCCTTCAGTTCCTCGCTTGTCTAGACATGGTAACGCTGGTTTATGATAGCCCGACAGATAAGCAGGTGCGGAATTTATTAACACTAACACTAACAGCATGCGTTAGAGTGATGCCAGGAACTGAGGAAGGAGGAAATCACGATAGGCAAGGCACCAAGAAATGTAAATTAGGTATTAATTTAATGTTGTTTTAAGGATCCTGACATAACAATTAGAAGGAGACATGATGATGATGGGTTTCTGCCTTTCAGTTTCACAGTCTCGGTATCTGGCTCTCTCTCTGTCTATCTATCTGTCTATCTATCTATCTATCTATCTTCAGCGCTGATGCATTGGACTGACTGGTCTTCCGACCAGGCGTAACATCGGTCATTTACACAATTTAATTGCATACAATAGATTACATTGAATGATCGATTATAGTACGTTGATTTTATATATCCCGGACGATAGTGACTAACTCATTAACTGTCCCGTCCCGTGTCGTGTGCACTAACTAAGACTAATTTTTGAGTGCCTGACTATCCGCCGCTGGCGCCAGCGGCTAGAGCTGGAACTAAGTGACCAATTTCATATGACGTCAGCACATGTATTTAGGTCAGTGCGTGCGCTGGTTGGCTGCAGGACAACATCCGGTCACACTGCAATCTCAATGGCTATGGACAATCTTCATAGAAAAGAGGTGAAATATCTCTAAAACCACAAGACCTAGAAACAAACTGATTGGAATACATATAGAAAACATGTTTATCAAAAATATTATATTAAATTGATATGGCTAGGGTTCTGGATTTCTATTAATTTTGAATAAAACTGACATTTTGTACTGCGCGTACTGCAAACACAATCACAATCATGACAATGTGTTGTCAATGGCAGTGAGCAATCTTCATACAGAAAAAGTTAAATATTTCTAAAACCACAACACCTAGAAACAAACTGATTGGAATACACATAGAAAACATGTTTACCAAAAAGATTATATAAATTAATACGGTTAGGGTTCTGGATATCTATTAATTTTGAATAAAATCGACGTTTTGCACTGCGCGTACCAGCAAACTCAATCATCAATGCATTGTCAATGGCCGTGAGCAATCTTACAGAAAAAGTGAAATATCTCTAAAACTACACTATCTAGAGACAAACCGCTTGGTAGACATATAGAAAACATATTCAACGAATAGATTCTATTAAATTAAAAGGTTGGGGTTCTGGATTTCTATTAAATTTGAATAAAATAAGGGTATTGTACTCCACCTACCGGCAAATTCAATGCATTTTCAATGACCGTGAGCAATCTTCTTACAGAAAAAGTGAAATATCTCTAAAACCACACTACCTAGAGACAAACCGCTTGGACCACATATAGAAAACATATTTACCGAATAGATTATATTAAATTTCTATGGTTAGGCTTCTGCATTGCTATTAATTCTGAATAGAATAAACGTTTTACACTGCGCATATGGGCATACTCAGTGGCAGTGTGCCTTCGTTCTGCAGCCGAGCTGCGCACGCATACACGATGTTTACAAATATTGAAAGGGGTCTATATGGGTGTCCTTAGTTGCTTATCCGTTATAGATAGAACGGTGTGGGAGGAATGTCATTGACCTTGTTTATATCCCCATACCATAGCAGTGATAGTGATTGTGTTATTATACAGCACATACTTACGCACATAAGATGGTAAGGGACACTAGATTGCATCAAACTAATATTAAATCAAATGTGTAGACTGTAGAAGCAACTACACTGCCACTGCCAGTGCCACTATTAGAGTCTAGACTAGCCACTGCTATTTGTGACTACTGGGTGGGCCTAAGGCTAATGCAATGTTTGATTAGGGTTTTCACATAGGCCACAGCCATACGCCGTGGTTAGCGGAACGAATCAATGTTTATAAACATTGTGTATGCGCATGCAGCTTGGTCCTTGGCAGCAGAACGAATTCACACTGCCATTGAGTTTGCCAGTACATACAGTGCAAAACGTCTATTTTATTCAAGCTTAATAGAAATGCAGAACTCTAACCAGATAAATTTAATATAATCTGTGTGTTAAAAATCTTTATATATGTATTCCAAGCGGTTTGTTTCTAGGTGGTGTGGTTTTAGAGAGATTTCACTTTTTCTGTATGAAGATTGCTCATGGCCATTGACAATGCCTTGAGTTTGCCGATCCGTGCAGTTCAAAACATCAATTTTATTCAAAATTAATAGAAATACAGAACCCTAACCATATAAATTTAATATAATCTTATAGTTGAATATGTTTTCTACATGCGTCCCAAGCAGTTTGTTTCTAGGTGGTGTGGTTTTAGAGATATTTCACCTTTCCTCTATGAAGATAGCTCATTGCCATTGGATTTGCAGTGTGAAAGTGTGTCGTCCTGCAGCCAAACAGTGCACGCACTGACCTAAATACCTATGCTGACATCATATGAAATAGGTCTATTTCGGTATGTTGTTTGTTTGGGCTGTACGTCCTAGAAACAACTATGGTAATATCAGGAGAAGTACCGAGTTGTGACTTATGTCATGGCAACTTTATTATTTTACTAGAGCTGTACCACTGGAAAAAGCAGCTGACGCTGGCATGCGCATCTCTCAGTGATACTGAGAAAACCAATATGTTTGTATAGTATGAAATATCACTTAATCAAACCCTTGGCCCTAGCTTAGTAATGGCGACAGCTAGGCTAGGCAGCGACAAGTACCAATTTTTCTAAGTCAGTGGTTTGACTCGGCCAGGGTTCAAACTCATGCCCTCCTGCATGGGAAAACCAGCCAGCGCTCCTACCAATTCGGTCTTGCTGTAAAGCATTTGTCGAGGCAATCATGTCTTTAAATGCATACAACACGGTAGATAAAAGATTTACCTCTGACTCTGTTCAGAGGTGAATTACAACCTTATGTAAAAGTGGAGAATTGGTGGCTCACTGTTGTCTTAGTTTGGCATTCCTACCTTCTGTTGATTAAAATCTAATAGCTACAGTCTGATTGTATAGGTTTTCCCTCAACATATATTTTCCGGAGTGTTCAAATCACATAATATCAAGGCATAATGGCACAAAATCAGTTTGAAGTGATATCCATGAAGTAAATCTGGCATGTTTGAATGAACTGGTTGTACCACCTGATGACCTCAGCCAATGAAAATGACTGCTTCCTGAGCTAGACTAGATTGACCCAGGACCCTCTCAACTTCCTGTCAATTTCTGCCATGTGGATATGTGGGCTCTATCAATTAAAACATTAAAGTTCATTTATCTCCTGGACTTAGTCTACTAATCAATTCAAAAGTTGTGGGTAAATATATCAAGGTATGTGAAGAATATATTTAGATTTTTAGATTACAAATTTATGTTTTCATTTCATTTACCCACATTTCCTCCACTTTCCTCCACTTTTTACACAGTGTTGTTCTTCACCCCGACTCAGGCTACGGTAGCACTGGGTGAATCTTTTTTCTTCTTCTAAAACACGGGCGAGGGATACAAACTAAACATGTGGTGTCGCAATGTAGCCAGTCCTCTTTCAAGTGTCATCATGGTGTGTAATTATGTCATAGATTCTTCAGTTCAGGACGCAACCCCCTCCCACCTCACTTCCGCAGACAATAAACATCCCAGATATAAAGGTGCACTAAACATGACCCAGACACCTTTACATAATTACAAATACTATGATCAACCGTGACTTTATTACCAGTAATACCTATACTAGGGTAATGTTAGATAAAAGATTCACCCGGTACTTGTAGTACACGGGTGAAGGACAACGTAGTGTAAAAACGGGCGAAAATAGGTTTAGTATGGAACATGAACTAGAAACTGTGGCTCCGGTATCAAATGGCTACTCATATAGGCACAGAGTTGGTGAAATGGGCGAGAATGCAAAAAGATAAGATGGCGGCCAGAGAACGTCGTCGATTTCACTTATAAATTGCATTAAAGTATATGTTTTATTATATTTTCCAACTCAAAAGTAGCAGGTAAACATGAAGACATATACAAAGAATAAATGTTGCTTCTTAGTTTGAGAAATTAGGCTCTCATAAAGACTCATTTCATTACCCCGATTTTTCGACCCTTTTTATATAAGGCTGATCTTCACACGTGTACTGGGTGAATCTTTTATCTAGGGTAATGTGAGCTTTGACTTGCATACTTTGAAACCAGCCATTCACTGGAGGTTATTTAGATTTGTATGTTTGTTTGTTGCTTTACGTCCTGGCAACATCTAAGCTCATATCAGGATGGGTACCGACTTGTGACAGTATGCACTCATGGTGATTTTATAGTGCTGCCCCACTGGGGAATCAGGCCGCTGGCGCCATAACCTGATATCCCACTCAGTCACATTGTCCTGACACCGAGCTAACCAGTCCTTGCCCTGTCCTAATAATGCCAAGCACCAGGCTAGGAATCGACAAGTATAAATTGTTAAGTCATTGGTTTGACTCCACCGGGAACCGAACTCGCGAACTCCGGTTATTTAGAACCTATACAAACAGCTAGCCCGATGTTCAGCATTACAAGGATAGTGCAAGTACTGATTTCCTCAGCATCAGGATAATGTGACTGAATGGAATATTAGGTCATGTTGCTGGGAACCCAATCTCCCATTGGGGAAGCACGATGAAATAATCATGAGTGCACGCTGTCACAAACAAGTCAGTATCTGTCCTGACATGACCTTAGACTTAGCTGTTGCCGGGACGTAAAACTCCAACAAGAAAACAAACACGCAAACCCTTCCAAATACTGTATATTGCATTACATTTTTTTTTTTAGGCTGTACTTATACTGTCCCTAGTATATAAGCCTGGTTATTCAGGCTTGTTTTCAATGCTGGCCAGCTGTAGTGTTGGTGTTATCTTATCACACAGTAGTTGCTGATAATGTATTTGAATGCCTGCATTTCAGTAGCAGATATATAGTTGGTTGGTATGGTTAGTAGCCTATGTTAATTTTTTTGGATTTTCTTGGCATATATATGTTATTTTTTCTACTCTTATTACTAGACTAGCCTACTCCTATTTACATAGGCTTGTATGTAGCTGTATGTAGGTTCATGTCTAGATAAGTGTTTTGCTTTGGAAAAGTTGGCACTTTTATCAGGCTGCAGCTTGAATATCAACAGTGTCACTAAGGCCTCAGTCACACTATGGCTTACGACCACTTTGCGACCAAAAACCAGTGACCTGCTTGCGACCAGAGCAAAAAAATACAGGCAAAGTGCTGAAAATGGTCGGCGACCTCTGTGCGACCGTTTCGGTTGCAAGGAGGTTTTCGGTGTGGCATCTCCAACCAAAATGGTCGCCCGATTGCAGGCATAGTGTGACTGGGGGTACTAGTGCTCGAACCTGCTTGGACAGACTTCCTTCCATTTTGTTACGTCAGAGGGTCGCCTCTTTGCTTCCTCTCATTTCAGTTCCCAGATTTAATGATTTAGTAGCCGACCTGAAGTGCATGCACTCTTTCTGCACTATGGTTGGGCATTGCTTTGAAGGTTGCCTCTGCACGAGATGCATTATACACTTGAGGTGGTGTTTTACAACGCCTGACAATCACTCGACTCGACAGGTGGCGCTACTGTAGGGCGTGTTGCGCCCCCTGTCGGGTCAATTACGGGTGAACTACACGCGAGCCACTTACTGTGTGCCGCATGCAACAAACAGGCAGGCCTCGCACACTGAGGAAGTCCGCCTGCCACTGTTGGGCTAGAGTACAGTAAAACCTCTCTAACGGACCACCTCCACAGATCGACCACTCCCAAACGATCGCCCATAAAATACCATTGTATTTGTAATGGCCGGTACACACCTACCGTTTACGATCGTTTTTCCGCACCCACCTAGCATATACGATCTAAAACTGCCCAAAAGTCGTGAGGTGTGCACTCCCCTAGCACACCTACCGATTGCGATTCGCGATTTTTAGGGCTAAAACGGTAGGTGTGCGCTAGCCTTACGATTGCGATTCGCGATTCGAAAAATGAATCGGCCCGTTTTCAGTTTTAAGCGGATCGGGAGTTTTAGTGCGCGAATCGTAAATGGTAGGTGTGTACCGGCCATAATCCTACAAAAGAAAATCCCTAAGCCGTGCTAACTACTCGCGGCCTTTTCAGGGACCATTTGGTTGTTTGTTGGAATTTGACGTCCTGGCAACATCTAACTCTAAGTTAATAAGTCTAAGGTCACATCAGGATGTGTATTGACTTGTGACAGTGCACACTTATGGTGACTTTTAGAGTGCTGTCCCACTGGTAGGTACAGACAGCGAAATTTAAAAATATGCACAGGGTACAACCAGGCGGCCAGCGTCATGACCTGGCATCCCACTCAGTCACATCCTGACACTGAGCCAACTAGTCCTTGCCCTGTCCTAATAATGCAGAGTGTCTGGCTAGGAAGCAACAAGTATACATTTTTAAGTCATTGGTTTGACTCGACGTAGGTTCGAATCCCATGATATACCAAAATGGGAGACGGACGCTCAACTCCATCAGCTATCCCATGTGGTTTTCAGGGACGATATTTTCTGAATGAATCAGAATCAGAATCGTAAACCAAATCACACCAATTAATATGTGTATTCCGAATACAGCTGGTCTCCCGCCCCCACCACCCGAACCTATGTAATCACCGACCTAGTTTCCAGCATGTAATCACCTATCTGATTTCCAGCATATCAAACCTATGTAATCAGATATCTGATTTCCAGCATATCTAACCTATATAATCACAGATCTAGTTTCCAGCATGTAATCACCGATCTAGTTTCCAGCATGTAATCACATATCTGATTTCCAGCATATCGAACCTATGTCATCACCGATCTAGTTTCCGTCATGTAATCACATATCTGATTTCCAGCATATCGAGCCTATGTAATCACAGATCTAGTTTCCAGCATGTAATCACATATCTGATTTCCAGCATATTGAACCTATGTAATCACAGATCTAGTTTCCAGCATGTAATCACCGATCTAGTTTCCAGCATGTAATCACATATTTCCAGCATATCGAGCCTATGTAATCAGAGATCTAGTTTCCGGGATATTGAACACATGTAATTACATATCTAGTATCCAGCATAGCAAGCCTATTTAAAACCACCAACAAAAATCAAAGAAAGAAACACGAACCTAGGTATGCTTCATCTAAGAATGTGAATGACCATAGAAGAGCTATTTTATAATATAGCGCTATATATATATATTATGGTTAGCAATATCTCCAAGCTACTCATATATATATAGGATGCGTAATTAATTATGCGGATATAAATAGGCGGTGCATTCCTTTATTATTATTATTTGCTATTACGTTATTTGCTAAATATATTATGTCCAATCGCTGACCTGCCCGAATTTTCCCCGGGTTGCCTCCACTAGCGCCGCCAACGGCCGTTTCCGTCGGTGCTCTCGGCTGGTCAGTCACTTGTCCATTGGATTTCAAACATATATATATATATTGGTAGCCATGTCTCACAGCTACTTAGATATATATATTTTACCTCGGTATACAGCCTCAGGCTAGCCTCAGGCTAGGGAGAAGGAAGCACGTGAGGTACCAGCAATTAGCATATACAACTCACGACTGGATTACGTGTCGTTGGGTTGCTCCGGCAAATTTAGTCTACATACAAGCTAATACGCAGTAAGTATCATAAAAACTGTGGTTAGCTTAATCATGATGCATTAGAGCATCATTATGGAAAGTTTAGACTTTCTTTGGTCCATTTTTGACGAGTTATTTGGTTATAAAAAACCAAGGATAGAATTCATTCTCGAAGGATTGAAACCGGTCATTAGCGGTTCTGTCAACACCCGAGTCACCGTGTGATTATGGGTAGAGATGTGGGCTCTGCCTCGTCTCCTGTGGAAATTCTCTCGTACTCTAATAGAGAGTAATGTTGGAGATGCTCCTGGGTTTCTTTTATAGACTCCCCACAAACTTTTTCAGGCGTTTCTCCGAGTTTCGTAGCATTTTCTCCAACTTGTTGATGTTGTAGTCACAGGTGGGAGAAGTGTGCGGGACAGAGGGATGGGCGGGCCGATACACTGGTCCCGACCCCGCGTAAGGTTTGGGCTTGACCCACAACCCACGCACAAATTTAGCTTATTACGCCTGTGTTATAACGGTATAAACACGTTCTCTAACACCAATAGATGTCCAAATGAGTTTGAAACAACCATATTGTGACATATATATATACCGGGACTGACCAAAAATCTTTGTTTCAGCTCCCGATGGCCACGAAGCGGAGTAAGCGCGGTGCAGCAGCAGCCGAGGGGCGTGTTCCGAGTGGAGGGGACGAGGAGTACGACTCCTCACCCGTGTTGTCGGCAGTGCCTTCGACACAGCCCGGGGCGCATATTCTCTCCGAGGAGGACATAGTGCCTGACGGCGCCGCGGCTCAAAATTGGGAGACGCGGTTTGCGGCGATGGAGAGTCACATAATGGCTCTCAAACCACCGGTGTCTCGTAAACGGTGAATGCCGAGTGTTCAAGAGGAGTCTTCTTTGGAGGATTTCTCGGAGACAGACTCAGAGATGGAGCTTAGGGCTCCTCCTCCTTCTCCTAAACGGAGGAAGAAGAAGAAACATATCGTTTCTTCGGGTGATGATTTCACCAAGGAAAGGGGGAGGACTGGGCTTCGCAAAAAGCGCAAGACCAAGTCCAAGAAGAAGAAGAAGAGGAAGAGGAAAGATTCTTCTTCTTCTGACTCGTCCACGGATTCCACTTCCACGGAATCGGACTCAGACACGCAATATGAAGGTGTCTATGCTGCCATTGGGGGCAAAGTGGCTAAGAAAGTCGAGAAGCCAAGGGCTAAGCGTGTGAAAACCACTACGCTTATGCGTGAGAACATTAATGGCCATTTCCGCACGTTTAAAGCCGGCGGAGATTATTTCTAAGTTATCAGATGAGTTAACAGGCATTAAAGGTGTTCCCAACTCCATCATTAAGGAGATGGATCGAGATGTCAATATGACGGAGGACCGTAAGAGATTTGAGGGTGTGTTGCACACAGTGCATAAGGCGGTGCTTGGTACCCTAACAGCTATTGCTCCTGTAGCAAACAGAATGCAACGAGAAAATAAGTTCTCGTCTTTGGCTAAGACGATGGACAAAGGTATTGCATTGTTGGCGGCGGCTGGTAATTACCTGTCGTATCGAAGATATGAAAATGTTTTCAAGTCGGTTTGCACAGATGCTGGCAAAGAAGTGGCTCGCTCAAAGAAGGTTACTGATAATGATGGGAAAGAGTTTACGCTCTTTCTTGCTCCAGAGCCGATTAAAGGGAAACCTTTAGATAACACGAAAGATGTTTGGCGGTCAACTACAATACCTCTATAAAGAGGTAGAAACTGCAGCCAAGAGTGGCAAAAACATGGATGGTAAGAAGAAACAGGAAACTCCTCGTTTCAAAAGGTCACGAGGGGATTTTCGTCCACGGCGGTTCACCAGGGAACCAGACCGGGCTCAAACTTCGGTCAAGCTTTTCGGGGCCGGGGCGCTCGCTCAGGCTGGACCGACAACACCGCACGGCCACTGGGCCGAGGTGTCAACTCGCCGAGACCCTTCCCCAGGGGCGGGTCCAAGTAGAGGTTGAAACACAAACGTTACAAGTCCTTCCAGCCTCTAAAACCACACAAACTGTAAGCAACTTTGTGGCTGGTAATATTAATAATCATATTTCTGAGTGGCACAAAATTACTAGTGACCAAGAAATTTTACAAATAGTTAGGGGTGTTCACATTCCCTTCACACAAATTCCGGTACAAGGCAGGATACCTTTTCCTTATAACATTGAACCGGTTGAACGAGAGGCATTAACTAAACAGGTACAAAAATTCTTTGAGAAAGGAATTATACAAAAAGTGACATACTGTTCAGGAGAGTTTATTTCAAACATCTTCTCGAGACCAAAGCCTAATGGCGAGGTTCGAATGATCCTGGATTTAACAATCCTTAATAAAATGGTTGAATATCGACATTTTAAAATGTTCTCGCTAGATACAGCACGCGATCTGATTACGCCAGATGCGTGGATGGCTAGTGTTGATTTACAGGATGCATATTATACGCTTCCCATAAGAGAAAAAGACCGGAAATTTCTTCGGTTTCTTTGGGATAACCAACTCTATGAGTTTACCTGTATGCCAAATGGTTTAGCTTGTGCCCCTCGTTTATTCACTAAACTGCTTAAACCTGTTTTCTCAGTAATGGCGCGGAAGGTCATATAATGTTTCCATACATAGATGATTCCTTTATTATAGCATCAACACAAATTGATTGTGGGAATGCAGTTTTGGATTTATGTGCATTACTTACTAAATTGGGGTTTTATGTACATCCACAAAAGTCAGTGTTTAAACCAACAAAACAACTCAAATGTTTAGGGTTTATTCTGGATACACAGTCTCTTACAGTGTCGATAACAGAACAAAAACTAATTAAGTTTATGAATACAGCGACCCAGCTTATTAAGTTACCAAAACCTAAAATTAGACAGGTCGCAGTCCTTATTGGGATAATGATATCGTATGCACCCGCTATTCTATACGGGAAGGCCCATATTAAATCTCTAGAAATAGATAAAAATTTAGCGTTAACACGAACTAAAGGGAATTTTGAGCGAAAGATGTTTATTTCGCAAGAAGGGCTACAGGATATTGCATGGTGGATGCAACACATAGCAAGTTCACCAAATCCAATCCGTATGGCGGAACCTAATACGGTAATTACTACTGATGCTTCGTTAGAAGGTTGGGGAGCTCATCGAGATGGGGTCACAACAGGAGGTAGATGGCTTGATGATGAAAAATCAGACCATATTAATGCGCTAGAATTGCGTGCTATTTATCTGGGCTTATGTAGTTTAGTAAAGATACATAAATCACAAGTTAGAATACTAACTGATAATACTACTGCCATGGCATATATTCGTAACATGGGTGGAACCAAATCAAAGCCTTGCAATCAGTTGTCTAAACTGATTTGGAACTGGGCACAGGCTCAACAAGTCTGGCTGACGGTAGCGCATATTCCAGGGTCACAAAATACACTTGCAGACCATAAAAGTAGAAATTTCCATGACCATTTAGAGTGGTCTCTCTCTACACCTTTGTTTAACTTCATTTGTGAAAAATGGGGTACACCTAAAGTTGACTTGTTTGCATCACGAAATAATAACAAATTACCTTGTTATGTTTCTTGGCATCCTGAACCGGAGGCTTGGAAAGTAGATGCATTTGCTATTACCTGGGAAAATAATTATTTTTATATTTTCCCACCGTTTAGCATTATCAGCCGAGTTGTCAGGAAAATCGGTTTGGAAAGGACACATGCTATACTGGTGGTGCCCGATTGGGACACGCAACCTTGGCTGCCAGCAGCTTCACAACTGGCAAAAGAACATATACGATTCCCAAGAAAACTCGGGAATCTGACACACCACGGACCGCTAGTGGTTCACGGCGACGTGTCAACGACGCCTCTATTGGCATTCCTTTTCTAAGGAACCAGCTGCGGCAATTTGGATTGGACAAAATTACTGAGAATAGGATAGTAGCTGATGCCTGGAGGCCAGGAACTGTTAAAATGTACACATCCTATTTAAAGAAATGGGGTGTACATTGTTTGTTAATGAAAGTTAAGCCAACGAATCCAACAATTTCACAAGTAGCTCGTTTTCTTCGTTCTCTAGAGGATGAGGGACTATCCTTTGGGTCGATTAATGCGGCAAGATGTGCGTTATCAATCATATTACCGAGAATTGATGGCGAAACAGTTGGAAAACATTATGTTCTTGGATATCTACTTCGTTCAATTTATCAAAGGAATCCTCCAAAACCAAAGTATAGTCGGTTTTGGGATGTGTCTGTAGTATTTAAGTTGTTTCAGGCTTGGCCTCACAACTCGTGGTTAGATTTTTTTTTTTTTTTTAAAAAAAAAAAAAAAAAAAAAAATTTTTTTTTAGATAAAAAACAATTAGGTTTTAAGGTCGCCTGGTCCTGTTATTATTAGTAACCGGACACAGAGGACAGACCATTGTTGCTTTGTCTTTAACTGGATTAGAAATAGACAAGAAACAAGCTATGTTTGATTTATCACAATTGCTTAAATCGAACACGTTAGGTGACCCTTTATCTACGGTTCACTTAGACTGTTTTCCGAGTGATCGGAAATTATGTGTTGTGTCAGCCATACGGGCTTATATATCTAAAACAAAGGATTTACGTGCATCACAACAACTATTAGTGAGCTTTATAAAGTCACATAAGGCAATTTCACGAGACACCCTTGCCAGATGGACAATTACGGTGTTGAAATTGGCTGGAGTGGATACGAGCAAATACTCATCCCACTCAACTAGAGGTGCCATGGTCTCCAAGGCACGGTTGCTAGGTGTTTCTGTGAAAAGAATACTAGCGCATGCAGGCTGGAAGACGGATAAGTCGTTTGCAAAACATTACAACAAGCGACTAGAAAAGCCTACCGGCATTGCAAAGCGCCTGCTTGCCAACTAACAAGAATAGGTGAGAACAAAAACGTTGAATATTATATAAGGGAATGGATGTATAAGGATAAAAATGAATTATGTAAAGGTCTCCCTAAGCCTGAGGCTAGCCTGAGGCTGTTATACCGAGGCGTAAAATAGTATAGTTATACGAATCTTACCTGGGTATAGATGATGGATAACTGTTGTTTTCCCGAGGTATAAGCCTCGGGTAGACGTGAGCTAGGGCCCACCCACCACGCCCTGCCACGTCTATCCCGTTGGTGTACCATTACGGGGAAAATCATAGTATCCATTGTATTGAAAGATCATTTTTATCCTGAATAAGTAGGTTAAAATTGCTGGTACCTCACATGCTTCCTTCTCCCTAGCTTAGCAATATCTCACAGCTACTTGGATATATATAATATATATGGTTAGCAATATCTCACAGCTACTCATATATATATATATATATATATTGGTAGCCATGTCTCACAGCTCCTTAGATATATATATATATATAATATATGGTTAGCAATATCTCACAGCTACTTGGATAGATATACTATATATGGTTAGCAATATCTCACAGCTACTCATATATATATATATATATATATATATATATATATATATATATATATATATATATATATATAGGGCAGTGGTCAATCTGTGGAGATGGGAGGTTTTACTGTATATATCTAGGTAGCTGTGAGATATTACTAACCAGCTCCCGACCCATGCAGACACTGATATATATATATATATATATATATATATGTATAAGTAGCAGTGAAATATTACTAACCAGCTCCCGACCCATGCAGATAGTGATATATATAAATATATATATATATACATATATATATATATATATATATATATATTCTGAGGATGTCTCTATATCTATACACCTCTCTCTATATATATCAAAGACTCGCTGCATGCTTCCCAATGCTATTATTTCCCCAATGGTCTTGATCCGAATCCTGGTGTGTAAATTACAGGTTGCGGTCGAAATAGACGGCACCTAACAGGAGTCCTCTTCTATGAGCAATTACATCCACGGCTTTTTGTGCATATAGCACATAACAGTGTGGAGGGGCGGGGGGGGGGGGATTTGTCTACAAATGTAAAGATCCACTGGAGCGTTTGTAGCATGCATTCCTTGAAGTTGCATAGTCCGATGGTTTTGAGTTTTTGTCACTTTGTGAGAAAAATATCTTAAGTTGGTCTTCATAATCTACCTTACTTTAGTTTGAAGTAATTTTTATTTTAAGTTGCTAACTTTTGAGATATTTGAAGTGTAAGCTTGCCAAATTAATGTTTGCAAGCACGCCAACGCTCTGACAGCACATGCTTCAGTAGTAGTAATGGGTTCTAGTAAATTGACTTATTACACCCTCCGTCCTGATATGAGCTTAGATGTTGCTAGGATGTAAAACAACAAACAAATGTAGTAGTGCGGACATGAGCTCCACTACCATAAGGTGGCAGCAAGGACTGCTCCGTCACAGTTTACAGTGACAGGTGGCGGTACGGTAGCCACCGGGCAGTGCCGTGACAGGGCTGCCACCTACTGCATGCGGCTAGCATAACCTCTCTTCCCCCCCACCAACCACCCACCAACCACCCACCCCCAAGGAAATTGATGTGGGACCCGGCGGGGCAGGGGCAGGTCACTTGCTCCTGGACGCCGTATTGAGCAGATATTAAAGACGTCAGAAGCAAACATACTCGTTCTCCTGCTTGCTTGGGGGGTCTACAGCGTCAGGGTCAAGTTCTGGGCGGCCAACAAAGGGGCCCCATCACACAAATATTATTACACCCTTCTATGCAGTGGCAGATGCCTAATAGAGCACTGCTAGATCTATGTTAGATACGTAGAATAACATGTTTTTGTTTTGAAAATTTGATGCTTTCATCGGACTATGCAACTTTAAAGTGGCAATAATATTCGATATAGCTTACGAAATATTCATATTCCAAAAAGATCAACCACATTTTTTTTTTTTGTTGTTGTCCATTAGTTGTTTAAGCAGGGGAAATTTCAGTCATAGACGACTGGTCTTCCTCATTCCACTGCTGGTCGATAGAAAGCCCGAGCCTACACTTTTACCGACCCAAGGGATTTTTAACCTCTCACACCACATTGACATGGTATGAGAGCAACCGGCCTTTGATGACACTGTAGGTTATACACAGCGTTGGAAATCCAAATTGGCAGAGCTGGGGGCATGGGGAATCAAACCGCCGACCCTCAGATTAGGGGCCTGACCTAGAAAAAAGTCAGACACTCTAACCACTCCGCCACAGAGAACGCCACATTGCACTTGGAATGTGCTATTCTAGCTCAAACTCCACAGGTAGGGACTGATCTGTCGAATAACACTAAACTAATTTACCGGGTGGTTAGTCTTAGTACTTTTGTATTAGTTTTGCACTACTTTCGCTTGCTACTTCTATTGCAATGAACTGCTTGGTTAAAACCTTTTTCTATAATCAGAGACTCATGAGTTCATATATGTTTCAGTCCTATCTAAAAAACTCAGCCTATTCAACTCTATGCATATTTTATTGGCCTGTGTCATTCTATCAACTGAGCAGGGCCATTAGAGCCAAATTATGTTAATATAAATAATAACCACAACTTGACCACCAAGGCCTTAAATAACTAATAAAAGATCAGTTGTTTCAAGAGATACAACCAGGGTTTGCATGCATCGCCGGAAGTCTTTAATTGAGATATTTCGTTTCAGTATCCTTGAATGTTCTTGAATTTAATTGTATGCTTTTGAATGTTCTTGAATCGGATAGCCAACCTTTTGTAGGAACATGTCACATTATATTTGAGATGAATTTGTTTTTGAGACATTCCTGTTAGTTACTTTTGTGGAATTGTTTCCCCAACATTAAATACTTTTTTAGTAGATTGTATCAAATGTTTGTACCAAAATGTTGTGTGTCTCCTTGAAAATGTTCCCTATATATGGGGGGCCAAGTTTTTGTATGAACCCTGTATGATTAGTCTTTTTCTATCCTGATAATTGTGGAGAAATAAAGATCTGTTGGTCGTGGTTGGTTGTTGGCCTTTTTATGTCCTGTCAACATCTGAGGTCATATCAGGATGGGTACCGACATGTGACAGTGCGCACTCATGGCGACTTTGTAGTGCTGCCCCACTGGAAGACCAGTGGGGCAGCACTACTGATATCCCACTCAGTCACATTATCCTGACACCAAGCCAAACCAGTCCCTTCCCTATCCTAATAATGCGAGCGCCCGGCTAGGAAGCGAAAAGTATCAATTAGTCATTAGTTTGACAGGACCAGGATGACCGAATGAGTTGAGCGTCCGTCTCCCGTTTTGGTAGATCGTTAGATTCGAACCCTGATCGAGTCAAACCAATGACGTCAAAATTGATACTTGTTGCTTCCTAGTTAGGCACTCTGCATTATTAAGATACGGCAAGGACTGGTTGGCTCAGTGTCCAGATAATGTGACTGAGTGGGATATCAGGTCAGGGTGCTGGCGGCCTGGTCTCCCAGTGGGGCAGCACTATGAAGTCGTCCTGAGTGCACACTGTCACAATTCAGTACCCATCATGATATGACCTTAGATGTTACCACGATGTAAACCTTCAAAAACCTAACCTAACCTAATTCCTACCCAGGCTCAACCAGTCCCCCCCCCCCATGTGTATGACTTTGGACGTTGCTGAAAGGACTCCCCAAACAACAACAACAACAACAACAACAACAAAGACAAGCACCCCTCTCCTCAGAATCCGAGGCAGAGTGAGGACTTCCAAGACTTGTTGGCAGGGCTGGGGATTCAATTGTGACATTTAGGAAACAGACTTGGAACCTGAGTAGTTAACTATGAATGCCATTGAATTACGCAAGCTTTTTTTATGGAAAAAAAAATGTTCACTGGAGCTACCGAATAGGAAATTTGTCGTAAGCAAGAGCAGCCTGCACATACAATGTTTGCGTATTTTGTATAAAGTTTTAAGCCCAACTATGCCAATACGCAAAATTAAAATTTTGTATGGCAAACAAATTGGAAAGTATAAAATTATTTCTTTTTTTGAAAGGACACCTTTGAACTCTCCCATCCATTTCTAATTTGGCTGTTTGTTAATATGCCAGGTTAAAGATGTGTTATAGCTAGAGGCGTGTATCAGGTCGTCTACGGCACCTCGTATTGCCAAGTGGTCACACATTGAAGTACTGACGAGGCTTTGTGTAAATTAACTTCTGTGTTCTGTGATTGGCTGAAAACCAATGTTGCCACTCTGACACCGCCACCGATGCCCAGACCATACATTTCCTGCCATCGTAAAGATGGCTGGTTGTTGGAGTTTTACATCCTGGCAATATCTAAGGTCATATCAGGACAGGTACTGACTGATGACAGTGCGAACTCATGGCGACTTTACAGTCACATTATCCTGACACTGAGCTAACCAGTCCTTGCTCTATCCTATTACATCAGAGTGCCAGGCTAGGAAGCGGCAAGTTTCAATTTTATAAGTCATTAGTTTGGCTCGACCGGGAACCAAACTCTCGATCTCCCGCACGCAAGTCTCGCGCTCTACCAATTCGGCCACTGCGCTGGTCCAATCAGAAGAAGAATTACATCAACCTTTTTTTCATCAATGGCGTTACAAATGTCAGAAATATTGGGTCACGGTGGTCCCCTTTCGTTTTTGTTTGTTGGTGTTTTTACATCCTAGCAACATGTAAGGTCATATCAGAATTAGGTGCGGGCTTGTGACAGTGGGACTCATCGCAACTTTGTAGTGCTGAGCACTGGGAAACCAGTCCGCTGACACCATGACCTGTTATTACATCCCATTCAGTCGCATTATCCTGATACTGAGCTAACCCGTCCTCGCCCATTACTACTGATAATACCGAGCATCAGGCTAAGTAGCAACAAATATAAATTTGATAAATCATTGGTTTGATGCGACTGGGATTTGAACTCGTGACCTTCCACATTGGAAGCCTTTGCTGAAGGATGAATTAGTAGTTTGCCATAAAGCTTTTCCTAGCCAAAGGACATCATCCTGATATGGTGTTCTCTGTGGCGGTGTGGTTAGAGTGTCTGACTTTTTTCTAGGTCAAACTCCTAAGCTGAAGGTTGGTGGTTGAATTCCTGGTACCCCCACCTCTGCGAATTTGGATTTCTACCGCTGTCTATAACTTACAGCGTCATCAAAGGCCAGTTGCTCTCACACCATGTCTATGTGGTGTGGGAGGTTAAAAATCCCTTGGGTCGGTAAAAGTGCAGGCTCAGGGTTTCTATCAACAAACTGTTTAAAGGCTGCATTCCATATACGCGTAATGCATTATGCGTTACGCATTATGCGTTATGCGAATACCAGCATTCCATATACACGTAATGGGTATTGCGTTATGCAGTGAAGTATATAAAAAGTACATGTGTCTATCTATCTGTGTAGATACAGGGATAAAGACTGGGGGCTAGCCTTTGGTCATTTAGGTAGCCTTTGGTCGTGTAGTTACGACTGTCCGTAATTATCAGTCGCCTCCTCCAGCCTTATATCAATGGACAAATGCGACTGATGCTTTTCTGTTCGCACCACCTTGAAGACTGCTTCCTAACAGGTCCGCTGCATAAACCTACATGTTTGCACCGTCCCATTTTTCATATTTCTCTGGAAGACCGGCTGTCCGTAATTATCAGTCGCCTCCTCCAGCCTTATATCAATGGACAAATGCGACTGATGCTTTTCTGTTCGCACCACCTTGTCCCGACTGTCCGTAATTATCAGTCGCCTCCTCCAGCCTTATATCAATGGACAAATGCGACTGATGCTTTTCTGTTCGCACCACCTTGAAGACTGCTTCCTAACAGGTCCGCTGCATAAACCTACATGTTTGCACCGTCCCATTTTTCATATTTCTCATGAAGACCGGCTGTCCGTAATTATCAGTCGCCTCCTCCAGCCTTATATCAATGGACAAATGTGACTGATGCTTTTCTGTTCGCACCACCTTGTCCCGACTGTCCGTAATTATCAGTCGCCTCCTCCAGCCTTATATCAATGGACAAATGCGACTGATGCTTTTCTGTTCGCACCACCTTGAAGACTGCTTCCTAACAGGTCCGCTGCATAAACCTACATGTTTGCACCGTCCCATTCTTCATATTTCTGCGACTGATGCTTTTCTATTCGCACCACCTTTACGCATTACGCACCGATCGCTACATGGAGCGATCGGGATAATGGATTTCTGACGCATTCGCATTACACGTGTATGGAATGTAGCTCATAGGTTTCAAGGCGTTTCGATTTTTTGTCGCATTCGCATATGCATTACGCGTATATGGAATGCAGCCTTTATGGTGAAAACAAGTCTATTCAGACTTATCCATGATAGGCAGTATAAATCTTCAAGAAAATCTGACCTTATATGTTGCCAGGACATAAAACTTCAACAACCAACCAATCCTAGCCAAAGGACCAGAGCAGTGTGGCGTCAGGGGGCGCCACTAACCCGCATTGCGCACAACGCCATGTCCTTTTCACAAGTATGTTTTTAGGTCAAAGTTGAATTGTGTGCAGCTTCTGCGGGTAAGCGCATCAGGATTAGGGCCGTGTATGTGAAGTTTGTTTGTTGTTGTTTTACGTCCTAGCAACATCTAAGGTCATATCAGGACGGGTACCGACTTGTGGCAGTGCACACTCATGGTGAGTTTATAGTGCTGTCCCACTGGGAAACCAGGCCACCAGCACCATGACCTGGTATCCAACTCAGTCACATTATCCTGACACTGAGCACACCAGTCTTTGCCCTGTCCTAATAATGCCGAGTGCCTGGCTAGGAAGCGACAAGTATCAATTTTTATGTCATTGGTTTGACTCGATCAGGGCTCGAACCAACGACCCCAAGATCTACCAGCATGGGAGACGGACGCTCTAACTCATTCGGCCATCCCGTCTGGCCGTGTATGTGAAGAGACAACACAATCCTTGAATTAGAATGAGGGCAATCTCTCGAAGTTGCATAGTCAGATGGTTTTACGCTTCTGCAATTTTCTGAGATAAATACATTAGATTGATCTAAAAATCCCTTGGGTCGGTAAAATTGTAGGCTTGGGCTTTCTATCGACAAACTGTCTAATGGTGAAAACAAGCCTGTTCAGACTTATCCATAATAGGCAGTGTAAATCTTCAAGAAAAATGCAACAACAAATGGTTATAAGTGCACCAGGGTATAGGTTGGATCTGTCAAGAGCAAATCTAGATAAGTGTTTTGGTTTTGAAAATTTGATCCTGTCATCTGATTATGCAGCTTTAATTATTAACTCCGAACACACGATTATTTATATATCTACCATTTAAAAAAGAAAAACAATGGGGATATCTCTCACTAGGATACTGTCTTTTGAACAGTATTATTATTTATAGAAGCGCGGCCAACATCTTCTGTGTTTTTTTAATATTTTTGTTTCCGCTCTGTAAATTAATTTTTCACTTCCATTTTTCATTAATATCTGAAGCAAATATTCTGGGGTGGATTATTTAACGAGTTAAACGGTAGAGTGTGACAGAGACCTGGAAAGCCATGTCGCGCCACCCCTCCTCCATCCTCCCTCCTCCCTCCTCCCTCCTCCTGACAGTGACTGGACGCGGTGGCGGAATCGAGAGAGCGCAGGCTTCCCGTGCGGAAGGTCCGGAGTTCGAATCCCATCCAAGTCAAACCAATGACTTATACAATTGATATTTGTCATTACCTAGCTTGGTACTCGGCATTAATACCGCCCCCCCCCCCCCCCCCCCCCCAAGGGGGAGGCTAATGACTAACACGTGTACATATATACATAAACAATACCCAGACTCATAGAGGTGGACAATGAAATAACCAAAATCCAGCAAACGGAAATGGAAATAGCCCTATATGGGCGCCGCCATTTGTATACTCATGTTGAATAATCAAAATCCAGCAAACGGAAACGGAAATAGGTCATCAAACTTTGCTATGCAGCAAAGAGGTTTGACGACAGCCATTGGTTAATAATATACTAGTAACACAGTGCAAAACATCGATTTTATTCAAAATTAATAGAAATAAAGAACAATTTGGCATAAACACAGATGCACAAATGCAATATTAATAGTCTATTCCGCGGAAAGGATGACCGTATTCGATTATCATAACTGCGACTTGTGTCACCCGAGCCACTAGCATTTCAAATCGAACACCGCGAGTGGAGTACAAAAAAATACTATCGAATACGGTCACCAAGGAGGGGGGGGGGGGTCGGTCCTAAGCATTGCTTATTCATATTAGGATAGGACAAGGACTGGTTGGCATATCATCCGGATAATGTGATTGTGAGATATCGGGCATGGAATCACTGTGGGGCAGCACTATAAAGTCATGACAAGTGTGTACTGTCACAAGTCGGTACCCGTCCTGATATAACCATAGATATTGCTAGGACGGAAAACAGCCACACACAAAAAAAAACTTCCGACAGTGTCGTCTGGTTTTCAGGCCCTGCTTGTATGTCCAGCAATGCACGCCAACAAACACACAAACAAACACACAAAGAAACTAACTAACACACAAACAAACTAACTTCCCTTTCCTCGGACTGTGGAGCTTTAATAAATAGCCTGCGTGCAGCGAGGTGAAGGTCGCTCATAATATTGGTTGTTGGAGTTTTTGCATCCTGGCAATATCTAGGGTCAACATGACGGGCACCAACTTGTGACAGGTGCGCACTCATGGCGACTTTAAGGCCCTGTCACATTACGGCGTATGGTGGGAGCGTATTGAAAACCTACATCGAAAATGGGGAAAACTGCGCGGGATGACGTATCGTGACTTTTGGTGACCTCTCAGGTGTTTTTGAGCATATATGCGTAACCTATGAGGAGCGTATGAGAGCGTACTGTGACATTTCTTGACGGTTTTGATTGGCATGTGGAGCGTATGAGGAGCGTATGCGAGACCTATGTTATCTCTCCTCGGTCCGCCACCTCGTGGCTCCTGGGTATATAGTGCGTTGCCTTTATATACTGAGACCATAGGTCAGGCATATGCTACGAATACACTTTGCATACGCTACGAATACGCTCCCATACGCAACTCGTAGGTTCTGCATACGCTTCATAGGCGACTGATATGCCCGTGACGCAAGTTGAGTGTACGAGTAGTGTGTAGCGTACACCGGCATACCCCTAGCATACGCCGGCATACCCCTAGCGTTCGAGGAGCGTATGAGTAGCGTATGAACCATACGCTCCCGTCGGTCGAGATTCTTTTAGCATGCACAAAAAAGTTTGGACGGACGGATGTGAGAAAGCGTATGACGGCATAAGCCGGCACATGATGGCGTATGCGTAGTGTACGTGTAGCATACGTGTAGCGTATGCATAGCGTATGGCGGTGTATGCATAGCGTATGGCGGCATATGCCGACGTATATAATACTGAGTGCCTGGCTAGGAAATGACAAGTATAATTCTTTACGTCATTGGTTTGACTCGACCAGGGTTCGAACCCCTGTGATCGAATGCCACGATCTACCAAAACGGGAGACGGACGCTCAACTCTTTCGGCCATCCCGTCTGGTCTGATGATGCTGATAAATGGCTGTCTGTGGATTTGACTACAGTGAAGGCGGGGGGCAGGGGGGGGGGGGGGGGACCAGTCTGCAACCACCAAGCCTCCAGCGGCCTCGTTCCGCCAGAAACCCACAGGCAGAGCCACCTAGCGGTTGTTATTAAAGACATGCTGGCCGGCAATGCCATCGCAATCACAATGCTGACATCGCCGCCGCCAATCTGCCACTAAGCCCCTCGCACATACAATAACACCCACCTCCCCTCGGGCCTTAGAAGTTAGAAGGCCAGAAGCCGCTGTTTAGATAGGGTTTGACGCATACGCATGCGCACCGTATGCATGAGCGAGGGTGCATTCACACTGCAGCACTACCTACCTCCGTATCAGAACCTTTGTAGAGGAAAGCAAATTGTCCATCACAGTATCATTTTGGGTCCATATTTAAGTGAATGTTGACATGTTTGTTTGTTTGATAGGGTTTTCCATTCTGACAACATCTAAGGTCATATTAGGATGAGTACCGACTTGTGACAGTGCACACATATGGCGACTTTAATAGTGCTGCCCCACTGGGAGACCTGGCCGCTGGCACCACGACCCGATATATCCCACACAGTTACATTATCCTGATACTGTGATAACCAGTCCTAGTCCTATCCTATTAATGCAGAGTACCACAAAGCGCCATGTATCAATATTTTATAAGTCATTGGTTTGACTCGACATGAATCGAACCCCGAACTCCAGCACGGGAATCCTGCACTCTACTGATTCGGCAACCGCATGCGGTCGTGTGCGCATGACCGAGGGTTCATTCACGCTGCAGCATTACCTATCATCCTATGTCCGTATCTGAAATCTGAGCACACACCATGGACGCCCTTTCCTCCGTCTGTACGCGATTACCAATTTACCGCTGCTGAACAGAACACCGGGCGCTGTGCCCTAATTGGTAGAGCGCAGGCCTCGCGTGCGAAAGGTCGGTAGTTCAGTTCCCGCTCGAGTCAAACCAATGACTTTAAAATTGATACTTGTTGCTACCTAGCCTACATGCACACATTCATGCATTCATAGTCATACATTCATTCATACAGTCATACATTCATACATTCATACATTCATACATTCATGCATTCATGCATTCATGCATTCATGCATTCATACATTCATGCATTCATACATTCATACATGCACACATTCACACATGCATACATTCATACTTTGAGCAGCAGAGTTGAGTGCATGCTCTTCTCGGGCTCATGGGACTCATGCAGACACCCTCACAACCCACCACACGTCCACCTCTGTTCCTGACAACCATCAACCTTATCTACAACTTACAAGCACCGCCAAAGGCCCAGACAACCGTTTTCCCTTTGCATGCATACCTCTCCAACTACCAGACCATGATCCCATTCTTGTGGTGCTCTCCAATAGACAAACAATGCATGTGTTCGAACCCTGGTTGAGTCAAACCAATGACTTAAAGACTGATACTTGTCGCTTCCTGGCCTGGTGCTCGGCATTATTAGGATAGGGCAAGGACTGGTTGGCTGTGTCGGGATAATGTGACTGAGTCTGATATCACTGTTATCAGGTCATGGTGGTGGTGGCCTGGTCTCCCAGTGAGGCAGCACTATAAAGTCGCCATGAGTGCGCACTGTCACAAATCGGTACCCGTCCTAATATGACCTTAGCTGTTGAAACTCTAACAACCAACCAACAACTGACAGTCAAGCTGAGTCCCCCCCCCCCCCGCCCCTCCCCTCGCCACGCCCATGGATGCTGGCCCCTTACATCGCTAGGTGCATGCTCACTAGACCACCACTCTGTCTTGCAACTCACTTCACAAGAAGTTTTACCACCCACCCACCTTTTCCCAGTTTTGAAATTATAGGATCATTATCTTTCTCTCATGTGTCAAATTAACTACTCAACACTAACTATCGTGTACCAAAAAGTAATTATTTATCTCCCGAAATAAACCCTGTAACTTCACTTTGGTGCCGGTGCTCATCAAATGACATACATATATATACATACATATATACATACATATATACATACATATATACATACATATACACATACATATATACATACATATATACATACAGATATACATATATACATACATATATAGACATATACATACATATATACATACATATATACATACATATATACATACACATATACATACACATATACATACACTCATACACGCATACACTCACACACGCATACACTCACACATTCGCACAACTACACATTGTGTTTTCTTCTGTTCTGCATTTACAGTAGTGAACCTAAGGCGTAATCGATTAATCGACTCTGGTCACCCGAGCCACTTTTTGGCGCATGCGCACATCCTGCAGACTCAGGTCGAATAACCGAATAAGCTTTTGCACGCTCGGGGTGGAAAAAATGGTGGCTTAATCTAAAACCTAATTATTTGTTTTAATAACCAATATAAGTACAGCAAAATAGGATTTAAAGTATTTTAGGATCGTATAAGCTGACAATCTGTGTTATTTAAAAAAAGCATTAAAACAACAAATAGGACTTGTAGTGGTAGCTACAGGTACCAGCTCAGGTGTGACGTCATCGTTCCTAGCAAACCCCAGCCAAGAGGTGGGTTACTGGCGTTGGGTCGTTTTGCACACGGCACGTGTTTTTGTCGACTCCACTCGCGGTGTTCGATTTGAAATTCAGACGACTCGGGTGACCCGGGTCGTGTTAATCGATTACGCCCCAAGTGATTGTGGGTGAATATTTCTTGAGTTCTTCCGGTCTCTTTCTACCAGACACTCACGACTGAGTCAACCTAATATAATATAATAGTAATAGGTGGGGACGGCTAATAATGACTGACGCTGAATCTGCCGCGTTCTATAAACAGATAACTATAGAGAACCTTTTCTTAATGACCATATATATGGTTACTTATAGGGGGTTATAAAGAACTAAGTAGGGCTAGGACTGTAAGATTGGATCAAACTCAATTCCAGTCGGAAATCGTAAGTTTTAAAGCAAATAGCATTCCAGTTGCCTATGATGCAGGTTATTCTAGCTTGTGGTAGCTTTGGAAAAACTGTCTATCCGTACAATGTTAGCATATCTTGTACACCGTGTTAAGACCGAGTACGCCAATACACAACATTAAAATTACATTCATACGCCAACAACAATTTGGAAAGGACACCATTTTTTTTTAGGGGAGGGGTCTTTTTTCCCCCCGAAAGTACAATATTATTTTGTAAATGGAGCAAATCAAGTAGGAAATTTGGGGTAAACACGACCAGCCTACACATACAGTCTTTGCGTATTTTGTATGCTAATAACGTAAACTTTAAAATAATGTGTACGCCAAACAAATTGGAAAGTATATTATTATTTTTATAATTTTATGTACGCCTTTCTTTTTTCACTGGAGTACCCAAATAGAAAATTTAGAGTAGGCATGGTGTAGGTCTCCTTTAGAATTAAACAACAATACATTCCCCCACATAAATGCCCTCCGAGTAATTTGATTCGCCATGAGGATAAAAGCCGGGTCAATGAGAATTGGACTTGTGGCAGAGGGCTGGATTTCACCCCTTTTTAATTCATTCTGGTGTTGAATTCTTGTCGGGCCAATATCTAAGAAACCCCTCCTCATTAGGAAACCAGTCACCCGGCCGCCATCAGGTTCCCTCTTTGATCTGTTCCCAGATTAGACGAACTCAGACGATCTAATTCCCTTTGCGGAACTCACTAACCGCACTTTGTGTGTGTGCGCGAGTGTGTGTGAGTGTGAGTGTGTGCGAGTGTGAGTGTGTATGTATGTGTGTGTGTGTGAGTGTGTGAATGTATGTGTGAGTATGTGAGTGTGTGAGTGTTTGTGTATGTGTGTGTGAGTGTGTGTGAGTGTGAGTGTGTGAATGTATATGTGAGTGTGTGAATGTATATGTGAGTGTGTGAATGTTTGTGTGTGAGTGTGTAGTGTGTTTGTGTGAGTGTGTATGAGTGTGTGTGAGTGTGTGTGTCTGTGTATGAGTGTGTGTGTGAGTGTGTGTGTGATTGTGTGTGTGTGTGTGAGTGTGTGAGTGAGTGTGTGTATGGGTCTGCGTAAATAACTGTGAATGTGTGTGTGAGATTGTGTCAGTGTGTGTGTATGTGTGTGTGTGAGTGAGTGTGAGTATGTGTGTGTGTGAGTGTGTCTGTGTATGAGTGTGTGTGAGTGTATGTGTGAGTGTGTGTGTGAGTGTGTGTGTGTGTGAGTGTGTGAGTGAGTGTGTGTGTATGGGTCTGCGTAAGTAACTGTGTGAATGTGTGTGTGAGATTGTGTCAGTGTGTGTCAGTGTGTGTGTGTCAGTGTGTGTGAGGTTGTGTGTGTGTGAGTGTGTCTGTGTATGAGTGTGTGTGTGAGTGTATGTGTGAGTGTATGTGTGAGTGTGTATGTGTGAGCGTGTGTGTGAGTGTGTGTGAGTGTGTGTGTATGGGTCTGCGTAAGTAACTGTGTGAATGTGTCTGTGAGATTGTGTCAGTGTGTGTGGTCGGTTAGCTCTAAGGAGTTTTGCGTCCTGGCAACATCTAAGGTCCTATCACAGTATCAGGATGGGTACCGACTTCTACTGACAGCGCACACTCATGGGAAACATTATAATGCTGCCCCACTGGGAGACCAGGCCACCAGCACGATAATCTGATATCCCACTCAGTCACCACTCAGTCACATTATCCTGACACTGAGCAGTGTGTGTGTGAGTGTGTGCGTATGGGTCTGTGTAAGTAACTGTGTGTCAGTGTGTGTGGTCCGTTAGCTGTTGGGAGTTTTGCGTCCTGGCAACATCTAAGGTCACATCAGGATGGGTACCAACTTCTACTGACAGTGCACACTCATGGAAACATTATAATGCTGCCCCAGTGGGAGACCAAGCCACCAGCACCATAACCTGATATCCCACTCAGTCACATTATCCTGACACTGAGCCAACCAGTCCTTGCAATATCCTAATAATGCCGAGCACCTGGCTAGGAAACGATAAGTATGCAGGATAATGTGACTGAGTGGGAAACCAGGTCATGATGCCGGCGGCCTGGTTTCACAGTGGGACAGCACTATAAAGTCGCCATGAGTGCGCACTGTCACAAGTCAATTAGAAGTTGCTAGGACGTAAAACAATAACAACAACCGAACTTGGTTTAACGGGGTTGTACTGTAATAGGACAGGGCAAGGACTGCTTTGCTCAGTATCAGGATGATGTGACTGAGTGGGATATCAGGGCATGCTGCCAGTGATACGGCATCCCAGTTATAAGGTATCCCAATGTGGCAGCACTATGAAATCGCCAAGCGCATTTTTTGTGCACTATCAGTATCACAAGTTGGGACCCATCCTGATATGCCTTTAGATGCTGCTAGGGCGTAAATCCCCATAAAATAAACCCTCCTGTCGTCGGCTGGGTGAATGGCTGGGTTACAGGCACAGAAAAAGTCCAATGCGTTTACCCATTATATTTACTCGCGCATAAAACAGTGTACACCGTCGCAGGAATCGCGCGCCAACCCCACATTAAGTGACATTACGAGTAAATCATCGCCAGTCGCGATACCATCAGCGCCCCGGGGTGGTCCTCGACGGGGGGCGGCGGCAGGAGCGCGGTGTGGCGGGGAGGAGGGGGCGGGGGCCGGCGGGAGGAGGGGGGGGGGGGGGGGGGGGGCGGCGCGCCGATCGCCGGGTCTCTGATCACCTCGACCTCATCGCCTTTGTACACAAACGGCCGACTTCAGGGGCGGTGCTTCAGTCGGGCTCATTACAACGTCTGCAACAACACCACCACCACATTTCGCGGCCACATTTCAGGGCCAATGGGCGGGGAATATGCCGAAATACCCAATTATTGTGTGTTTGTATATCTTGGTTTGTTGTTGTTTTACGTCCTAGCAACATCTAAGGTGTTTCTTGGTAGAAATGTTCTATGAATTAGGATAGTTAAAAAAAAAATAAAAAATAAAAACTTGAACAAAATTGGCTCTATAACAAGTAATTTAAACTTAGTTGTTGGTTAGGCAATATATATAATTATAATCGTTTATATGAATAAATATCGTTGTGCAAAAACTAAAATAATAATTTGAAAAAAATTGACTCTAAAACAAGTAATTTGAACTTCGTTGTTGGTTAGGCAATATATATAATTATAATCATTTATATAAATAGATATCGTTGTACAAAAATAATAAACTGAAAAAAATTGACTCTAAAACAAGTAATTTAAGCTTAGTTGTTGGTTAGGCAATATATATAATTATAATCATTTATATAAATACACATCGTTGTGCAAAAACAAAAATAATAACCTGAAAAAAATTGACTCTAAAACCAGTAATTTAAACATAGTTGTTTGTTAAGCAATATATATATAATTATAATCATTTATATAAATAGATATCATTGTGCATATATATAATATATATATGTATATATTCATAGGCACATAATTCCGTGCAGTTTCTGTTTGTTTGTTGTTGTTTTATGTCCTAGCAACATCTAATGCCTGGTACACACCTCCCGTATACGATCTAAAACTGCCCGTTTCACGCATAAGTTTGAGTTTTAGTTGTTAGGTGTGTGACCCCCTAGCACACCAGAGCCTTGCGATTCGCAACTTAAAACTCAGTTTTAGGGGTTAAAGGTGAAATCGCAAGGGATTCAAAAAACGAATCGGGCAGTTTTAGATCGTATACGGGACGGGTCGGGGTCGTGATGCGCAGTCAGTTTTAGTGCGTGAATCGTAAACAGGAGGTGTGTACCAGGCATTAGGTCATACTGATATCAGACCAGTATGTGTTGGTTGATTCGCTGGTATTTTTCTGGTTGCTGGGGAGGGGGTGTCACTGATATACATACGCTGGTATGTTTTTGTTTTTTGTTTTGTTTGTTGTTGTTTTACGTCCTAGCAACATCTAAGGTCATATCATGATGGGTACTGAATTGTGCAGTGTGCACTCATGACGACTTTATAGTGCTGTCCCACTGGGAGACCAGGCCGCCAGCACCCTGACCTAATATCCCACTCAGTCACATTATCTGGACACTGAGCCAACCTTATCCTGACACTGAGCCAACCAGTCCTTGCCCTATCCTAATAATGCCGAGCCCCAGGCTAGGAAGCAAAAAGTATCAATTTTTAAGTCATTGGTTTGACTCGACCAGGGTTTGAACCTATGACCCCATGATCTACCAACACGGGAGACGGACGCTCTAACTCATTTGGCCATTGTGGTGTTCTCTGTGGCAGAGTGGTCAGAGTGTCTGACTTTTTTCTAGGTCGGACTCATAATCTGAAGGTCACTGGTTCAATTCCCTGTGCCCCCACCTCTGCCAATTTGGATTTCCACCTCTGTGTATAACTTACAGGGACATCAAAGGCCAGTTGCTCTCATACCATGTCTATGTGGTGTGGGAGGTTACAAATCCCTTGGGTCGGTAAAATTGTAGGCTCGGGCTTTCTATCAACAAACTGTCTAATGGTGAAAACAAGTCTATTCAGACTTATCCATGATAGGCAGTATAAATCTTCAAGAACAAAAAAAAATTCCGTCTGGTCTTGTCTAAGTTAGACAATGATGCAAATATAAAGCATATTTTGTTACATAGAATGGGATAGTATTCGTAAGGCAATCTAATAGAACCTGCCACTTCTGAAGCCTATGGTGACTAAAATATTGCTTGACAAAATTAATTTGCCATGTTTTGTGTGATGGGGGGGGGGGGTATTACCTGCCCTCTCAAATAACACCCACACCCACACCCACACCCACACCCACACCTACACCCACCCACCCACCCACACACACACACACACACACACACGGCCCCTACACTCCATCCCCCGGGGGTGGTACTCGGCAGATCACAGAACCGGCCGGCCGCCCCTTAATCGGCTGGTACCGGCGGTAACCACGCTCCTCACCGGCCAAATGTACACTGCACTTCGCCAACCACACTGGTCAACAAAGTCTGATTGATTGGTTGGTTGCTTGTAGGAGATTTACGTCCTGACAACATCTAAGGTCATATCAGGATAGGTACCGACTTATGACAGCACACACTCATGGCGATTGTATAGCGCTGTCCCAACTAGGAGACCATGGACCACCAGCACCATGATCCTGATAATGTGATATCCCACTTAGTCACATTATCCTGACACTGAGCGAACCAGTCCTTGCCCCATCCTATTAATGCTGAACGCCTGGCTAGGAAGCGACAAGTAGCAATTCTGTAAGTCAAATGGTTTGACTCGACCAGAGTTCCAACCCAGGGGTTCGAATCCCGTGAATGGAGACAGACGCTCAACTCATTCAGTCATCTCGTCTGGTCACAAAGTCTGTTAGTGTTACAATGGCTTACATTACATGTATATTTCAAACACTAGCCCCCAACCATACCCGGTCTTCCTCCTCCTCCCACCGAGCGCAGTAGCCGAATCGGTAGAGCTTGGGACTCGGGAGTTCGGTTCCCGGTCGAGTCAAAACAATGATTTATAAAAATTGATACTTGTCACTTCCTAGCCTGGCACTCTGCATTAATAGGATAGGACAAGGACTGGTTAGCTCAGTGTCAGGATAATGTAACTGAGTGGGATATCAGATCATGGTGCGAGCCCCCTGATTTCCCAGTAGGACATCACTATAAAGTCACCATGAGTGCACATTGTCACAAGTCGGTGCCCACCCTGATATGACCTTAGATATTGCCAAGATGTAAAACTCTCACAACCAACAAAATCCTCCTTCTCTCACCTCCCTAGGAATTTATAATCTAAGCTGGTGACTACCTAGATAAAAGATTCACCCTTGTAGTATATGGGTGAATGACAACGTAGTGTAAATACGGGCGAAAATAGCTTTAGTATAGAACATGAAGTAGAAACTGTGGTTCCAGGATCAAATGGCTACATATATAGGCACAGAGTTGGTGAAATGTGCGAGAATGCAAAAAGACAAGATGGCGGCGCGTTTAAATCTATTAAACTAGATATTTTATTATATTTTTCAACTCAAAGGTAGCGGGTAAATATGAAGACATATACAAAGAATAAATGTTGTTTCTTAGATTGTGAAATTAGGCTCTCATAAAAACTCAGTTCATGAGCCCGATTTTTCGACCGTTTTTATATAAGGCTGGTCTTCACCCCGTGTACTCCGAGTAGCGGGTGAATCCTTTATCTAGTAACTACCTAGATAAAAGATTCACCCGGTACTTGTAGTACACGGGTGAAGACCAGCCTTGTATAAATACGGGGGAAAATAGCGTTAATATGGAAGTGAGGCTCCAGTATGGAAGTGAGGCCTCCAGTATGTGGCTCCGTATCAAATGGATACTTCTATAGGCACAGAGTTGGTGAAATGGGAGAGAATGCAAAAAGACAAAGATGGCGGCCTAGCAGAACGCCGTCTGATTTCCTGTTTAAATCTTATTAAACTATATATTAGTATTATATTTTGTCAATTCAAAGGTAGCTGGGTAAATAATAATACAGATGTAGAAGAATAAATGTTGCTTCTTAGATTGTTATAAATTACGGCCCTCATATTCTTTGACCCGCATTTTCGCCACCTTTTACATAGGGGTGGTTTGCACCCCTACTGCAGCAGTACGGGGTGAATCCTTTATCTAGTAACTGCCGTGTTCGGAGCATATATCAAGTCCCGTATCTGCCACCAGGTGGCCACAGTGGGTTAAAAAAAATAACAGGATGCTGCTGTGGATTGGTGAGTGGAGAGTGTGTGTGTGGGAGGGGGGAGGGGGTCAGTGTGGGTGGGTGTTAGAGTTTTATTGCCTTGTGTGAGACCTGGCAAAGACCTGCTTCTATTTGTGGTAAGGTGGCTATCTGTCATCTCGCCGACTTTAAATGGTCTGAGGCGGCGGTGTGGAATGGTCGCCTCATTGTACCGAGGTGTGCTTGCGATTAGGTAGGCGCTTGTGGCATCAAAGACACCGGCCCGACCTTTACGCGTCCCGCCAAGCCCCGCCCCTTCCCCCTGCCCCCGTCCTCGCACTCCGCTCCCCCGCCCCCGACTCCGGCCTCCCTCCGCCTCCGTCTCCCCTCTCCGCCCCCCATCTCCGCGCTCCACCCCCGTTCCCCTGTTCTCCTGTTCCCCCGTTCCCCCGTTCCCGCTCTCCGCCAGCCCCCGTCTCCGCGTTCCGCGCCCCCCCCCGTCCCCGCCGATCCCCTTGCCCCGCCCCCTCCTCACGCCCCCCGCCCGGCAGCCCTGTCTTCGGCGCCCCGCATCCTTGCGCCCCGCTCTCCGCGCCCCGCCCCCTCCTCATCCCGACCCCTCCTCACGCCCCCCGCCCCGCAGCCCTGTTTTCGGCGCCCCGCATCCTTGCGCCCCGCTCTCCGCGCCCCGCCCCCTCCTCACCCTGCCCCCTCCTCACGCCCCCCGCCCCGCAGCCCTGTTTTCGGCGCCCCACATCATTGTGCCCCACTCTCCCCGCCCCGTTCTCCGCCCCCAGCGCCCCCCGCCTCTACACGGACGAGAGCTGGTACAGTGGTCAGAGCGCCAGCTTCCATTTCGGGATCAATCCCTATAGCCGAGTCAAACCAAATACACACAAACTTTGATAGTTGTATCTTTCCTGGAGATTGGCATTATTACTATAATAATGCAGGGGTTTTATCCCACGAGAATGGCCACAAGAGTTCTTTCTTCCGGTGTGGAAGATCGTGGGTTCGAATCCCAACTGAGTTTTAACCAATGACTTATGGATTGGAATGGATATCGGGTTAATGTGCTGACGACCTGGTATTCCGGTGGGGCAGCACTATAAAGCCGCCATCAGTGCCTACTATCGCGAGTCGGCATTCGTCCTGCTATGACCTTAGATGTTGCATGGAAGTAATGCCTCGACAAAAAAGAACCATGTATTGATGGCAATATTTAGTCTTTCTGATGAATTGTAAATAATATCTTGGGGGTTATTTAGCTGTAATTAACACACCGGTTATTTAAAAGTTGCTCAAATGAGTTATTTTAATACAGGTATAGTTAACAGTAGTTATTTAAATATGGATAACAATAGTTACTTAATCAAATGTGGATACAATGAATTGTTTATATCTGGTTTACACTAGTAATTGAAATGCAGTTAAAGTTGCAGTCTGATGCTTTTGAGTTTTTGCTATTTTCTGAGATAAATATATTATACTAATTCTTATAATCTACTTTACTTTAGTTTGAAGTAACTTTAATTTTAAATGGCTAAGATTGGAGATATTTGATGTCAAAACATGCCAAAATAATTTTGGAAAGCATGCCAAAACTTTGACACCATAGACTTCAGTAGTAACCGTTTCTATTAATGGACTTATTACGCCCTTCTATGCAGCAACAAATGCTTAATAAGTGCACCAGTGTCTAAGTTGAATATATAGAATAAAATCTAGATAAGTGTTTTGGTTTTGAAAATTTGATCTTTTCATCGGACTATGCAACTTTAAGATTCGTTAGTTAAATGTGTTAAAACTTATTGTTTACCTCGATACTTGTGGCTAAAATTGCTGACTTAAAAGTTAAATCTGGTGAACATTGGTTATTTAAATGTGGTGAACATTAGTTATTTAAATGTGGTGAACATTAATTATTTAAAACTAGTGACCATTAGTTATTTAAATGCGGTTGACAATTATAGTTTAAATGTGGCTAAAATGAATTCTCCTGTAAATGCCTTTAATATTAGTTTATTAGAATCTGGTCAACATTAGTCATTCAAATGTGGATACAACTAATTGTCTAAATGCTACTGAAGTGTTACTGAAATGTTACTGAAGTGCTACTAAAGGGTTGGTGAAATGTTAGTGAAATGTTAGTGAAATGTTAGTGAAATGTTAGTGAATTGTTACTGAAGTGTTACTGAAGTGTTACTGAAATGTTACTGAAATGTTACTGAAATGTTACTGAAATGTTACTGAAATGTTACTGAAATGTTACTGAAGTTTTACTAAAGTGCTACTGAAGGGTTAGTGAAATGTTACTGAAATGTTACTGAAGTGTTACTGAAATGTTACTGAAATGTTACTGAAATGCTACTGGAATGCTACTGGAATGCTACTGAAATGCTACTGGAATGCTACTGAAATGCTACTGAAATGTTACTGAAGTGTTACTGATATGCTACTGGAATGCTACTGAAATGTTACTGGAATGCTACTGGAATGTTACTGAAATGTTACTGAAGTGTTACTGAAATTTTACCGAAATACTACTGGAATGCTACTGAAATGCTACTGGAATGCTACTGGAATGCTACTGAAATGCTACTGAAATGCTACTGAAATGTTACTGAAGTGTTTCTGAAATGCTACTGGAATGCTACTGAAATGTTACTGGAATGCTACTGGAATGCTACTGGGATGCTACTGGAATGCTACTGAAATGTTACTGAAATGTTACTGAAGTGTTACTGAAATTTTACCGAAATGCTACTGGAATGCTACTGAAATGCTACTGAAATGCTACTGAAATGCTTTAATACTAGTTATGTAAATGAAGTTAGAACTAGCTCTGTGAATATGTTAAGCAGACCGTGCAGCCTGTGGCTCTGACTAATGCCTAGTACACACCTACCGTTTGTGCGCACCCACCTACCGTATACGATCTAAAACTGCCCGTTTCGCGCACAAAAATCGGTAGGTGTGCGCGGGGAGCACACACCTAGCGATTGCGATTCGCAACTAAAAACTCAGTTTTAGGGCTAAAATGGGCCAATTACGATTGCGATTCACGATTCGAAAAATGAATCGGCCCATTTTCAGTTTTAAGCGGGTCGAGTCGCGAGTTTTAGTGTGTGAATCGTATATGGTAGGTGTGTACCAGGCATTAGGCTACTGCACCCATGGGCATGTGTCGTGGGGTGTTTGTGTTTGTACGTGGAGTGACGAGGGTTGAAGGGGGGGGGGGGGGCAGGGGGAGACGACGAGGGTTGGGGAGAAGGTGGTGATTGATTCAACAAAGCAGACTACAGAGGAAGCCGCCATCCCTTAAACGCACACACTAAGTTTCCGGGCTGGGCGCACAGTGTCAGCCTAATGTGACTGTGGGACAGCTGGTCCTGGTGCCGGCGGCCTGGACCAGATCGGTTGGCCGAATGAGTTAGAGTGTCCGTCTCCCGTGCTGGTAGATCGTGGGGTCGTGGGTTCGAACCCTGGTCGAGTCAAACCAATGACTTAACAATTGATACTTGTCACTTCCTAGCCAGGCGTTCGACATTATTAGGACAGGGCAAGGACTGGTGTGCCCAGTGTCAGGATAATGTGACTGAGTGGGATACCAGGTCATGGTGCTGGTGGCCTGGTTTCCCAGTGGGACAGCACTATAAAGTCGTTATGAGTGCACACTGTCACAAGTCGGTACCCGTCCTGATATGACCTTAGATGTTGCTAGGACGTAAAACAACAACGAACAAACAAACAAGCCGGCGGCCTGATTTCCCAGTGGGGCAGCACTATAAAATCGCCATGAGCGCGCGCTGACACAAGTCGGTGCACGTCCTGGTATGGCCTAGGGTCTAACGGGGGCGTAAAACTACACCAACCACCCAGCCTCTCCCGCCCTCTCAGAGGACTGTGGTTGGGCTCTCAGGCTGCCTTTTTCCTTCCTCCCTCCCCTCCTCCCCCCTACCCCTGCAATTCCTCTGATCACTACCCATCGGAAGCCAACTCCCGACCACATGGGACTGCTTTCAGCGGTGCCCATTCAGTGCTGCAGAGTTGCAGCCTTCAGCGCACCAATGCGACTGAAAACTCCCCCAAAACAAACAAGTTCCCGGTGTGGCCGTCTCAGCTGCCACAAGGCTGATTTGCCATGTACAACTTTCACTATTATCTCTGTTTTTAATACTTTCAGAGAAAATTACCCTTAAGTTAAATTAAGTACTTCAGATCTTCCTCTTCAATTGCGCATTAATATATTTTTAATCGACTCAGTGAAAGCTTTTAAATTAATTTTGCTAAAATAAATGCTCTGCATAGACATAGCATTGCTGCAGTGTTTACCCTTCGCGGGTGGTAAAATACGGCAATGCTATGTCTATGTGGGGCATTTATTTTTGTAAAATAAGTTTAAAAGCTTTCATTGGATCGATTAAAAATATGTAATCGCGATTGAAGAGGAAGATCTGAAGTATTTATGTAACCTAAGAGCAATTTACGCTGAAAGTATTAAAAACAGAGATTACGGCCTTGAGACTGGCCAGTTTTGACGCATGCGCAGACGACGCTGTTGGATTGTGACGCATGTGCAGAAGCGACATTTGGCATATCAGCCTTGTGGCAGCTGAGACGGCACGCCCGCTCAGTGGACACTGACGCCCAAATGAGAGGACGGTAAGGAGGTCGTGAGCAGGAGCATTAGCGTCCAGACGAGAATCCCACCTGCACAGTTCTACAGGTGCCCGGTGTGGCCGTTTCAGCGTGTTCCCGTGCTCAGCCGTGTCCCGTTGCTTCTGCGCATGCGCGGATTTCGCATCAACTGGGTCACCCGAGCCACTTATTGGCGCATGCGCACATACTACAAACTCGGGTCGAATAATCGAATACGCTTCTCCGCGCTCGGGTGGACAATTTTTTTTTTTTTTTTTAATAACCGATAAAACTACAGCAAAATAGGATTTAAAGTATTTTATGATGGCCTAGTTTAGCTATAGTTCCATTTCATTAATCTAAGTTATTCTTTTTTTGCACACGGCACGTGTAGTTGTCGACTCCACTCGCCGTGTTCTATTTGAAATTCTGACCACTCGGATCACCCGAGTCGCCCGGGTTGTGTTAATCGATTACGGCCATGTTTATTAGATTCTGACGCATGCGCAGAAGCGATGGACACGGCCGAGCACGGGAACACGCTGAAACCGCCACACCGGTTCGTGTATGTGTGCTGCCGAGGTGTGAGTGTGTGAGTGTGTGAGTGTGAGTGTGTGAATGTGAGTGTGAGTGTGAGTGTGTGAATGTGAGTGTGTGTGTGTGTATGAGTATGAGTATGAGTATGAGAATGAGAATGAGTGAGTGTGTGAGTGTGAGTGTGTGTGTGGTTCACACTCGTTATCGTCCACGGTTATGCGAGATCTGTGCACTGATAGTCTACTAAATTACCAAAGTCCTCGCGCATTATCCGAGTAAAAAGCCAAAGCCACTGTTAATATGTATGCACCCACGTGCGACACGGACAGTGCCATGACGCGATATGTTTTTTTTGTTGTTGGTGTTTTTAATCTGAACCAGATGTGTGTATAACAAAAATATATAACCACGTACGTACATAATATTTAATAGATATACAAATGATATATCATGTCTATCAAAAACATTTATATAATCTCTCTATATAAATCTATGTAATGTATATACATCTATATAACATACATTTATTTAATTTATATAACATAAATTTATATAATCTATATAACATAAATTTATATAATCTAAATATATACATTTATATAATCTACATATGGATATGTATATCTATCTATATATAGGTATTGATAGGCATACCTATGGGTATATACCAATATTTACATTTATTGCTATAGATATATAGATTATATACAATAAAACCTTATTATATACGATAAAACCGTTCTAACCAACCACTCCCCTAATTATATATATCAATCACTTTATTTGGGTCCCAAACGATCGGCCAAAACAATACCATTGTAATGATAGGGAAAAAATCCCTAAACTGACTACTTCGCTAAATGGACCATTCAAAATCGATGGATTTAGAGAGGATTTAGTGTAGCTATATTTATATCTAATCTCTCTATATATATGTATGTATAGAGCTATGTTGATATATATGTGATGTATAGCGAATTATGCGAGTATGAAGATACGTAAGGGTTAATTATTATTGTCATACTCTGTAAGACCAACACTGTACCGGTGGCTCCACCTTCTTCCTCCTCACCTCCACCGGATGTAGACCAGTGTCAGTCGCAGCAGGGGATGTATATATCGTTTAAGGGATGGCGGCTTCCTCTGTCGTCTGCTTTGTTGAATCAATCACCACCTTCTCCCCCTCCCCCTTTCGCCGAGAACCACATATATATATATATGGATATAAAGATACAAATATATATGCATATATATAGAGCTATAAATTTGGGTCGGTGGTTTCAATGGACCACTACTTTAAATTGGCCACTGAAAACTGCGTTTCCAGTACTCAGTCTATGTTTGCATAGTTTTTTTTTGTTTTTTTGGTCCATTAGTTGTTTAAGGAGGGGAAATTTCAGTCATAGATGACTGGTCTTCCTCATTCCACTGCTGGTCGATAGAAAGCCCGAGCCTACACTTTTACCAACCCAAGGGATTTTTAACCTCCCACACCACATAGACATGGTATGAGAGCAACCGGCCTTTGATGACGCTGTAAGTTATACACAGCGGTGGAAATCCAAATTGGCAGAGCTGGGGGCACGGTTCATGAAGAATAATAACTTACAATTTAAATTTACCACTGAAATTCGTACCACATTCAGACACGAATGGTTTCCAAGTTGTTGGTGTAAGATTAAGAATTGACACTGGCGTGTCTACTTTGACAATACAATTACAAACCTCCCAATCTGGCTGGCCATTCTGCAACTCACAATACTCCTCCCCAGTTATGTCATTATGTGCCTATTAATTATTATCCGCAAAGAGTAATAAATCGGTTCTTCTTCTTTTTTGAAAGTTGCAAAGACCGATGATTTTCAGTTTCTGTCATTTTCTGGGATATAAATGTCATGGGTGATGAAAATGGGAAATATTGTGCCTAGAGCGGGACTCGAACCCACATCTCTTTGCATTCCAGGCCAGTGTGCTAACCATTACACCACCTAGGCTCCCTGATATCAACACACTACCCACGCCTACTGTCTATGTGCTTACTTGCCTGACAGGTCAGTGTAGACTACTACATATATATATTAGGTTGATCGTTATAATCTACCGTACTTTAGTTTGAGGTAACTTTTATTTTAAATTGCTAACTTTTGAGATATTTGAAGTGCAACGATGCAAGATTTATTTGGGCAAGCACACCAAGACTCTTGACACCGTAGGCTTCTGCAGTAACAGGTTCTATTAAATTGCCTCAGTATTCCCTTCTATGTGGTGACACATGTTTAATAAATGCACCATTGTCTAAGTTAAGTTAGATATGAAGAATCAAATCTAGGTGATTGTTTTGGTTGTGAAAATTTGATGTTTTCACCAGACTTTCGAGATTATGCAGCTTTAATATTTCTCTCCCCTACATCCACGGAGAGTACTAATATATCTTTTCCTTTTTTCTTTCTTTTATATTTATGTCCCTACATATTTGCAGATCTCCTGGCGGCAGACTGGCCAGAAAAGGGCGGACACACACACACACACACACACACACATACACGCAGAGGACAAGGAGAGAGGGGCCAGTCACCCTCACCGCAGGCACAATGCCATTCATAACATGACCAGTGCGCCAATGGCCCAAGCCCAAGCCCAAGCCCAAGCATCTTGGTAAAGAAAGGTGCACGGCACATACCACCGGTGGAACTACGTCACTTAAAGATTTACCAATGTGTTTTAAGGATGAGCTGATCTAATCAGTGCCTAGCAACCACCGCTGGATCTGAGTCCAAAGTGACAGAAAGAAAACCCACACCGCAATGATGGCCGTGCCATTTATTATGTATTATTATGTATTCCTGAATCCTACATCTATCCAAGAGGCTTAGTTCCAAATAGCATGTGATTCTTGCATTCGGCATCAGCACCTGCACATATATATAGCACGTTTCCGAATGCCCCCTTAACTCCCCCCCCCCTCCCTCCCACTCACCAACCCTCCCTCCCTCCCTCCCCTCATTCACTGAGGGCGTGCATGTGTGGTGTGGAGTAATATATCGCAGCGTCACGCCTGAGGTAGGATATCTTTAACAAAGTGTACTTTCCCTACCTTATCCACCGCAACCAGGACAGGCACTTTAACCCCCCCCCCCCCCCCCCCCCGTACCGAGTGGGTGCTTGAGTACAGGAGGGACAGCCAAACCCCCTCCCCTCCCCTCCCCCCCCCCCCCCCCCCCATACCCACACATACTCCAGGCATGAGATCTGCGTGCACGGCCCACTTATGCCATAGCGGCGCCAACGGCACTCCCTCGCCGACACCGCCGTTGCTGCCAGGGACCCGCGCCGAGCCCCGCGACTGGTGGGTTGACAACGCAGTCACCGGGACGTTGTCACACCCAGAAGACTGTCAGACAGCCACTACTGCTACTACTTGGCAGTTTCAGGAGGAGGAAGGCGTGGAGGAGGAGGAGGAGGAGGAGGAGAGTGGATGCTTTCACCAGGAACACTGTGACTGGTCTCTCCGACTAGGAGGAGGAGGAGGAGGAGGGGGAGAACTCGCCTATAGGAGAGATGAGTGTGAGAGCGAGCCACCACCGCTGTTGTTACAAAGCGGGCCGCTAACTTTGGAGCGACGACGACAACAACCAAAACAACAACAACAACAACACCTGGTGGTGGCCGCCCCGCCCCGGCCTCCGCGCTACCTCCAGCTGGCACTGTCACTGAAGGTGGGGACAACACAGGTGCCATCGTCCGCAAATCTGGGCAGCACGGGGAAGCTCACCCCGGCCCTGACCCCGACCCCGACCGCGACCCCGGCAACGCCGACAACACCGACATCGGCGCCGCCCGCAGTGTGTGAGGTTGTTGACACTGGCCCAGGACGCCGCCAGGTGTCGCTAACACTGCCGGGCAGCGCCGCCAGTGGTGCCATCTCAGCCGTAGAGTGTCCCGGCCATGGAGAGACCACCTGTGTTACCATCCGCGGACAGGGACAGGGACAGGGACCTGAGGGACAGGTCAGCGACGGCTGTGGGTTCAGCCCGGCCACGACGACGCAGAGGCGGTCCACTTTCACCGAGAACCATATGAATGATTTAATTGCGACGCTCAGGGCAGATGTGGTGAGTAGTGTCTAGTGAACGGTTTCATTATTATCATTTGATATTATTAATCCTTTTGGTATATGTATTATATAGATATATATATATATATATGTATATATAGAAGTATATAGATGTATATTATATACATCTATATACATCTATATATACATATATATACATATCTATATAATACATATACCTAAAGGACTATATATAAATGTATATATATATATATCGATGTATATATATAGATATATATATATATATATATATAGATGTATACTATATATAAATATGTATATAGAGATGTATATATATATGTATATATAGATGTGTATATATAGATGTATATATAAATGTATATATAGATGTATATATATAAATGTTAATGTACATGTATATATAAATGTATATAGATACCTAGGTACTATACATCTATTTAGATGTATATAATAGATGAATAAATATATGTATATATATATGTGTAGGTGATGTATAGTGTATAAAGACGCAGAAGGGAATTGCTTGTTTATGTAAATGTCTCGATGATTCTATAATATGCCTCCTCAACCTCCCGCATGTGACCACCACTGGCTCTCCTTGTCCGACTTGCTCAGTCGCACTGGTAGGTTTGTGCTTTAAATACATATACTTAGATATATATTCTCAAGTATATATTCTTAAATATGTACCAGACGGGATGGCCGAATGAGTTAGAGCATCCGTCTCCCTTGTTGGTAGATCGTGGGCTCGTGGGTTCGAACCCTGGTCAAGTCAAACCAATGACTTAAAAATTGATATTTGTCGCTTCCTAGCCAGGCGCTTGGCATTATTAGCACATGGCAAGGACCGGTGTGCGCAGTGTCAGGATAATGTGACTGAGTGGGATACCAGGTCATGCTGCCAGCAGCCTGGTTTCCCAGTGGGACACCACTATAAAGTCGCCATGAGTGTGCACTGTCACAAGTCGGTACCCGTCCTGATATGACCTTAGATGTGGCTAGGATGTAAAGCGACAGCAAACAAACAAACAAACAAAACATCTTAAATATGTGTGATGTATAACGTATTATGCGAGTATAAAGATAAGGAAGGGAATATTATTTATTTTTATTATTGTTATACTCTGTAAGATGCAACACTGTACCGATGGTGGTATCTCGGCCCTCCTCCTCCAGTGTCAATCGCACCATATACATCCATTATACATATCCTTTATATATAATGGATTTGTATTTACGCATCTAATACGTCTGTACATTTTTTAAACAGATTCCCTCTCCCCACACAAGACATTGATCGATTAGGGTATTAGTTGCTCTGAAGTAAAATTCCAACACCGCTACTACCTCGCCGTGAATATGGCCTATGCTGCCAACACGGCATAAAGCAACCACCAATCAATCATTCAGATTAGGGTACTACTAAAGGACATGGGCTCGCTTTAACTTCATACAGTACAACCCCGTTAAACCAAGCTCTGTTAAACCAAATGATTGGCTAATCCAAACTATTTTCGGCGGCCTGGCAAAATACTACCATTTACCATATAAAAAAGTTGGGTAAACCAAAGTCGGTTAATCAAAGTATCAGTTAATCCAAACAAAATTGTCGGGCCCCAGGCCACTTCCAGTAAGGTTAAACCAAACTTTCATGAGGCTATCAGGTCACCTAAGACTTTTTTATATGATAAATGGTAGTATTTTGCCAGGTCGCCGAAAAATGTTTGGATTAATCGATTGTTTGGTTTAACCAAGCTTGGTTTAACGGGGTTATACTGTATATACATGAGAAAAAAAACAATATTCAAAGTGTCCACATACATTGTATATTACATTCATAATGCATCCACGTTTTTGCCAAAGCCAAGTCAAAGTCGAAGCCAAATCTTAGTTAAACCAATGATCGGTTAATCCAAACAAATTTCTAGGGTCCCTTCAAGTTTGGTTTAACGGGGTTATACTGTATATATATAATTTTAAATCTCATTGCCATGTCTAACCAATCTGCCACATACCATATTAAATACCCTCTTCTCAGATAGTATGACATTGAGGAATTTTAAATCTCATTCAGCCTGCTTTGACTACACTAGGACATGCCTAACCAATCTGTCACATACCACATTAAATACAATCTTCTCAGAGAGTATGACTTTGAAGACACCCAAGTTAAAAAAGAGAATCACGATTACACAAAGCGAGTTGCATTACCTCGCCATTAATAACCAACTAATACTATTTCAGGGAGACCTTTTCTTTTGTCTTCATGTGTGTCATGGGGGTGATGAAAATGGGAAATATTGCGCCTAGAGCGGGACTCGAACCCACATCTCTTTGCATTCCGGGCCAGTGTGCTAACCATTACAGCACCTAGGCTCCCTGATATCAATACACTACCCACGCCTACTGTCTATCCGGCTCCTTGCCTGAGAGGTCAGTGCAAACCACTACACTCGTCCCCCTGGAATTGTAAGTCTTTTATAGTTTTAATGCTTACAATTACATACATACAGGCAATGCACTTACATACATACACAGGATAGGTTCAACAACTATACAGCATGTAGCTTGTACAGGATCATGGTCACGGCAACCAGTGTCGTGGGGGTGATGAAAATGGGAAATATTGCGCCTAAAGCAGGACTTGAACCCACATCTCTTTGCATTCCGGGCCAGTGTGCTAACCATTACACCACCTAGGCTCCCTGATATCAACACACTACCCACGCCTACTGTCTATGTGGCTCCTTGCCTGAGAGGTCAGTGCAGACCACTACAATGTGCATTCAAACCAACATCACACTGACTTAGAGTTCCTTTAATAATACTATAGCTATTAAAGCCATGTTCTTGGCTATTCACTAAAGGTATTACTATTACACAAAATGCATATATTCTCATCCCAGATAAAAAAGGTATCCCATATGCAATTACCGCGTTTAGGACAATGTACTATATCTGAGATCATATTTTTGTAGTGTATTATTATTAATTCATCGAGTGGGGGAAAATCTTGCGTTTTCGCCTTGTCATCATCTACCACATGCTTGCGAATGAACACGATAATTCCTCCCACGTATAATAACCCTTCTAATCAATATGCGCAACCCCCCTCAACTCAGGATAATGTGACTGAGTGGGATATTGGGTCCTGATTTCCCAGTGGAGGAGCACTATAAAGTTGCCATGAGTGCACACTGATATGACCATAAGCCCCAGTCACACTTACCCGGATCAGGGGCCGGACGCGCCCCGGACCATCATCCGGCGTGGGCCATGGCGATCCAGGGTGATCCGTGGCTCATCCATGGCTGGTCCTTGGTGATCTGGTGTGGTTCGGCATGATCCATGGCTGGTCCGGCCTCGTCCGGGGTCTGCCCCAGATGTTTTAAAATGTTTAAAACATCCGGGGCAGTCTGGGGCATTTTGCGATCTGGCATGGTCCGGGGCAATCCGGGGGTGGTCCGGGTAGTAGTCTGTGCTGCGTCCGGCCCAGTCCGGGGCAGTCTGGTTCTGTTTTACCCCGGATGAGCCATGGTTCAGCCACGGTTTAACCCAGACCACCCCCTGGACTTGCCCGGACTAGTCCTGACATAGCCACGGACCACTCCTGGACTGCCTGGATAAGACCTAGACACACAGGATGACCACGGATAGCCCGGTCTACCACGGATCAGTCCAGGATGAACCCCGTTTTTGTATATATATATAGCAGGAGCAAGTCCACTTCCAGTCCGGGACTGATCCGTGACTACTCTGTGGGTACATCGGGTAGTCAGGGGGTGGTCTGGCTAGACCGGGGGCTAGACTGGGGGCTAGACCATGTAGGTGTGACTGCGAGGCCAAAAATGACCAAAATAGCAATTTTATCTGGGACAGTCCGGGCAACTGGTCCGGGGGTGGTCCGGCTAAAAATCCGGGGCTCGTCCGGGTAGGTGTGACTGGGGTTTAAGATGTTGCCCAGACGTAAAATTCCAACAAGCAACCAACTTAGCCGGACACCAGGAGGGAATAGTGAAGGACGGGGGGGGGGGGTGCATTCTGACATGCTCGTTATGAGGACAAACTGGGTTAAATACACACCCAGCTAATTAATATCGCCGACATACAGAACGATTACTGTTATCTCAGTTTCTGCATACAACAAATTCCCCAAGATCTTTATGATAAGATACTTTTTGTCACACTGTCTTCAACGGAGAAACTCTGCATGCAAACCAATGTTCTTCGAATATAGAGGGGGTGTAATGACGTCACGAGACAACTTCCGTGGCCATATTGGATTACATATGAAAGGCTTGGAAGTGCTTACATTGTGTTTATTTACCGATTTGTTGGTTTATTTGTCACTGTTTTGAGCACTTTGCCCTCAAAAGTTGGGGGAAAAGGTTTTTTTGATGGAGGGGAACTATTTGATTTATCATGTAGCCTCACATCTTTGCTAAAGAGCAGTATGTTGACACTTTGGAAGAAATAGACAGGTTCAGGCAGTACCCGCTAGGTGGTGCCACATACTTAGGCGGCCCTGACTATAGGTAGGCCCAGTGGTGGACGTAGTGTTCTTAGTATAAGACAGGGGGCACCACAGGTGGTATTAAGTGTAATCCAAGATGGCTAACCGCTGAGTGCTGACGTCACGTGCACTCCCTCTATAGTAGGTGTTGTTTATTTCGGAGGGACAGTCAAATGAAAGGGAGTTTGTATATTGAAAAAAATATCCACACATGGCAAGAGTTCGCCGATCACAAGATCACAAGTGTTAGTAAATGGCTGTCTTTGCACAGCACCTGATATGGTGGCATTTATTTAAAGCGGCATAGTCCGATAAAAGCGTAAACTTGTTAAAACCAAAACAATTATCTTTCTTGAAAATTTATACTGCCTATTATGGATAAGTCTGAATAGACTTGTTTTCACCTATACCTTTACCGACCCAAGGGATTTTTAACCTCCCACACCACATAGACATGGTATGAGAGCAACTGGCCTTTGATGCTGCTGTAAGTTATACACAGCGGTGGAAATCAAATTGGCAGAGGTGGGTGGCATGGGGAATCGAACCACCAACCTTCAAATTAGGAGTCTGACCTAGAAAAAGTCAGACACTCTAACCACTCCGCCACAGAGAACACCATTATCTACATCTGATCCTACATATCTAACTTAGGTAGGCCTACTGATGCATTTGTTAACACACAAAAGGGAATACTGGGTCAATTTAAATCAAATCTGTTACTGTTGAAACCAACGTTGTCAGAGCTTTGGCATGCTTGCCAAAATTAATTTGGCATATTTGCACTTGAAATATCTCCGAAGTTAGCCATTTATAATAAAAGTTGCTTCAACCTAAAGAAAGGTAGATTATAATGATCAACCTAATATATTTATCTCAGGAAAATGGCAGAAACCCAAAACCATCGGATTATGCAAATTTAAAGTGCATACAGGAGGGATGGAGGGGAGGGCCCTTTTTTGTTTAGCACAATGTTATCAACTAAAAGGTCAGTCTCATAGTTTAGTCCTGCTCTTTGATACTTGGGACACACACGGAGTCATAAGCAACCAGGTGAGATGGCCAAATGAGTTGAGCATCCGCCTCCTGGTTTGGTAGATTGTGGGATTCGAACTCTGGCCGGTGTCATGGTATACAACCCCTGCCTGATCGCAGCCCCTGTCGTGGCTTCTGCGCATGCGCAGAGGTTGTAAACAAGCTCAGCTCGGCTGCAGAACGACTACACACTGCCAGTGTCTATTAAAGATTAATAGAAATGCACAACCCTAACCATATAAATTTAATATAATCTGTTCGTTGGATATGTTTTCTATATATGTTCCAGGGGGTTTGTTTCTAGGTGGTGTATAGTTTCATAGATATTTCACTTTTTCTGTATGAAGATTGCACTGACACTCAGAATATCCCAACTTTCACTATTTAGTCTATTATCTCTGTTTTTAATACTTTCAGCATAAATTGCTCTTAGGTTACATTAAATACTTCAGATCTTCCTCTTCAATCGCGCATTAAGATATTTTTAATCGATCCACTGAAAGTTTTTTAATTTATTTTACAAAAATAAATGCTTAGTCAACTGTCTTCACGACAGGGGCTGCGATCAGGCAGGGGTTGTATACCATGACACCGGGTCAAACCTCTAATTTTAAAACTATTGGATTATGCAATAACAGGTTCTATTAAATTGACTCAGTATGCCCTTCTATGTGACAACAAATGCTTAATAAGTACACTAGTGTCTAAGTTGAATACGTAGAATCAAATCTAGGTGAGTGTTTTGGTTTTGGAAATGTAATGCTTCATCGGACTATGCAGCTTTAACAAACATGACCAGGTTTTTAGTTATTTAATCCGTTATTTGAGTTATTTAAGCAAACCATTATATTGGCTTACAGCAACGAAGTAATAATATAATACTACTACGGCATTATTAGGATAGCGCAAGGAGCTGTGGAATTGGGAAGACCAATCGTCCACGATTGAAATTTCCCCGGATAAAGCTAAGATTCCTTACACGCGGTATGCGGTATGCGAATGGGAGGATTCCTTCGACGCGGTAAGCGGCAAGCGTCTCCCCACCCCCACCACTACCATATGTTTCCACTCAGCACCCTTGTGTGTGACCGTTCCGTAATGCTCAGTCGCCTCTCCTCGTCTAAAACTAATGGGCAAGTGCGACTGACGTTTCTATTCGCATGCCGCCCCGATCGCTACAGGGACCGATCGAGTTGTCGCATTCGCATTCGCATTCGGACGTAAGGAATCACCCCCATTGACTTAGATGCTTTCCGATTTTTTGCTGCATTCGCATACCGCATACCGCCTGTAAGGAATCTTAGCTTTAATCAACTAATCTACTAAAAAAGACCCCCCCCCCCCACACCCAAAACCAAAAAAACTAACATTCAAGGAGTTTTAAATTGATACTTGTCGCTACCAAGCCTGACATTTGGCATCACTAGTAGGATAGGGCAAAAAGCAGTGGAATGAGGAAGACCAATTGTCTGTGATTGAAATTTCCCCTGCTTAATCAAGTAATGTCCGCCAAAAAACTAAAATAAAAACATTACACTGAACCTACTGATGTGGTGTTATTATATACTAAATGTCAATCTCTGGTGATAGATTATGGCAGACGAATTATCGAAGTAGAAAGAAAGGAAGGATTCTAAGTTGGAGGTGGGGGGGGGGGCAACAACTGTACTCTTGGTAGATTGGGGTGTACACCTGTGACCCTTGTGCTCTAGTAGTACCTCAGACCACAAACTAAATAACCCCAGCCCACGCCGTCTCGGCTTCACTCACCTTTCTGTGCTGCGGTTACGCACCTGGCATCCGGGACACAACATCAGCCGAATCGGTGGAGGGCAGGTTTCCTCGTGCGTGGAAGGTCGGGAATCTAAATCGCGGCCAAGTCAAGCCAATGACTTACAAAATTGATACTGGTCGCTACCTAGCCTGGCAGTCGGCATTACTAGGATAGGGCAATGACCGGTTAGCACAGAATTAGGATAATGTGACTGAGTGGGATATTGGGTCATGGTGCTGGTGGCCTGGTCTCCCAGTGAGGAATCACTATAAAAAAGTATAATTATGAAGTCACCATGAGTGCACATTGTCCCAAGTCGGTTCCCATCCGGCTATGACCATTGATGTTGCTAGGATGTTAAACCCTAACACACAAACAAAAACGCTCTTGGCATGTCTCTCTACCCTAGACTGGGCGACCATAGTAGTTACCACCAGGCCCTGTCACACTACGATGGCGACCTGTCAGTGTTGAAAATAACATTAAAGCATTGAGAAACGTTAAACTTTTAGGGGAAATATGGGGAAATTGGACGTTGGCGCAGCGTGTCAGTAGCGTGTTATTAGTGCATGGCCAACGTGTGTTGACGTGTGCGGGGGAAAAAAAAGAAGAAAAAGTTTGGCGCGACGGCATCATATGAACTTAGATGTAGCTAGGGCATAAAACAACAAAGCAACCGTTTGGCGCAATGTGTGGGAACGACCCTCACGCATGCACGGCGTCTGCCTAGCGTTCGCATGACGATCTTCCAGCGCTGTCAACGTGCTTCTGACGCCGCCATAATATTGGCTGACGCGCATTGTCGGTCGTCGCGCTTTTTTGAAATGCTAAAAACATCTAGCGACCTGCTACGCTCGCCGACGTCCTCTGGCAACTGTCAACGTCCAAGATAGTGATATATAGTGATATATAGTGATATAGTGATATAGTGATTGGTAGACAGGAAGTGTGAACACTTATTTGTCTCTCATTTTTGCTTGAGTGCAAGTAATTAGCAACAGTGTACTGATGTATACCGACGTTCGCATAACGTTTCCCGACGCTTCCCGACATTTCGGCAAAAAATCACACACGGCGACGTGCGTTCGAGAGAAGCGTCGTAGTGTGACAGGGCTATAAGGTTGTCATGGAAACAGCTTGACGCTGGTTCCCTTTGAGTTTAGCCCCAAAAGGAGGCAGGCGTTGTTTGACTTGGTCCTTTGATGACACCAGCCCTGTGCACAGTTATTGAGGTGGTACCTGTCCTTAGAGTGACACCAGAGCGGGACGTAGCTCAGGCGGTAGAGTGTCCACTGCGAAGCTGTCTGTCATCCGATCGATCCTTCTTACCCATTTGCAGTTTGGGCTATTTTCCGTTCCAACCAGTGGTCCAAAACTGGTTCATCAAAGGATGTGAGATGTGCTGCCCTGTCTGTGGGAAAGTGCATATAAAAGACCCCTTGCTGCTTATCGGAAGGAGTAGCCTATGTGGCGGTAGCGGCTTTCATCCTAAGAAATATGTCAGAATGACCATATGTTTGATGTCCAATCACAGCTGATATGAAAATCAATGTGCTCTAGAGATGTTGTTAAATAAAACAAGCATTATTTTCCTAGTGACATCATGGCTAATTCTAGCTGGGGGGTCATTAACACAGTTATTTTCCTTGGGGACGAGACAATTTTATCAGTGTTAGGGGCTGATATCAGTGGTCAGGGTCTCATGTCAGTGGTCAGGGGCTGATGTCAATAGTCGGGGGCTGATGTCAATAATCGGGGGCTGATGTCAATGGTCCAGGACTGATGTCAGTGGTAAGGGGCTGATGTCCGTGGTGAGGGTCTGATATCAATAGTCGGGGACTGATGTCAATGGTCAGGGACTGATGTCAGTGGTCAAGGGCTGATGTCCGTGGTGAGGGTCTGATGTCAGTGGTGAGGGTCTGATGTCAGTGGTCAGGGTCTGATGTCAGTAGTCAGGGGATGATGTCAATAGTCTGGGGCTGATGTCAGTGGTCAGGGGCTGATGTCAATAGTCAGGGACTAATGTCAGTTGTCAGGGGCTGATGTCCGTGTAGAGGGTCTGATGTCAGTGGTCAGGGGCTCAGTTTAATACATAAGGCGAGGCGGCAAATTAGCCACAGTTTCCGGTCAAATTCCGCCTGCGCACGCAGCGCGTGGAAAACTGTGATCCATCAGGCGATACAGGAGTCATACCCTGCACACAAGGGGAATGGCCGCCCAGGGAACTCAAATTGACATTCCGCGCGCATGCGCCCCCAGCAAGACGTCACCGGGCGCAAGCTCTGTGTATAAGTTGTGAATGTTGATGTTTGTATGTATGTGTAACTGTAAGTGTGTGTGTGTGTGGGGGGGGGGGGGGGAGGTACAACGCAGATGGGGATGTATACACAGGAGAGCGGGGGTATGTGTGTGGATGTGTTTAGATAGGTGTGTGTGTGTGTGTGTGTGGATGTGTGCAGATATATGTGTGTGTGTGGATTTGTAGATGTATAGGGTCCGTACGGGGTCGTGGAAAGTCTTGGAAAGCCTTGGAAAGTCTTGGAAAGTCTTGGAAAGTCTTTAACTTCTTCTACCCCATTCCAGGGCCTTGAAAAGCCTTGGCTTTAACCTATCTTGAAAATCCTTGCATTTAATTAAACTGTCTCCACTGATCTAAATTAGTTCGAAATCGCCGTTCACAATTGGTTCCCCCCCATCCCGATGAAATCCAAATGAAAATAGTTTTGAATTCCTATCAAAAACAGCCTTGACATGGCCTTGAATTCTATATCTTGACATGTGTACATACCCTGGATGTATGTGTGCATATTTATTTGTTGACGTGGTTTGCTCCCAGTGAGGAATTGTTGGAATGGGATCGGGTTGTATGCTTGTTGGGTTTTTCTCACAACATCTAAGGTCATGTTAGAATAGACGAGATCACGGTTCCGAGTGCGCATGCACTGAAAACGGCGTTGGGAGCAAAGCAAAGGCGTACGGCCATTGAGTTTGCCGATATGTGTAGGGCAAAACTGCCCGTTTATTCAAAATTAATAGAAATACACAACTTGGCACAAACATGGATGGAATGATGCAATATAATAATATAATGAATATGTTTAAGGCACAACTCTCTATAATTAAGCATTTTGAGCTAAGAAACATACAATTTCAGTCACTTTACAGGCTGATGTTTACATCACCATTGATTAGCCAGAAGTAATTCTTATTCTAATTATTAAAATGTCAAATGTGTCAACAAAAACTTGTTTCAAAGAAATATATAACCAATATCTGATTAACCCTACTCATTTTCTATTTCTACATATGTCATTAACCATACGATATAAATAAAAACATGAATAAAATAAGTAAAACTGACTCTGCCTATGGCTCTAACACTAGTCTGAGTGCCTAGATTTGTCTAAATCTAAATGCATATGACATAAGATGTGGTGATTATATTGATGTAAATGCAATGCTGGATAAACGATTAATATCTTAATTTATTATACATATATTTTTAGTTTGTATTCTATGTTTCAAACAAGAGCTGTGATGAGCTGAAACTAGCACATTTCATAGCTGCACCCAGTGTATTAGCATGTGCCATGTGCTTCTTGCTGGTTTGTTTTGCTCTGACGCATCCCACAATGCTGGAACGGCGATGTAGTCTATAGATAGTGAGTTGTGACAGTGCACACTCATGGTGACTTTACCGTGCTGCCTCCTTGTGAGACCAGGCCACTTACACCATGGCTTGATGTCCCACTCAGTTACATTTTCGTAACACTAAGGAAACCAATCTCCGCTCTATCCTAGTATTAATGCCAAGTTACCAGGCTCTGGAGTGACAAGGAAGTTGTGGTTTCAATTCCCGGCCGAGTCAAACAAATGACTTTCAAAATTTATCTTTGTCGCTACCTGGCCTGGCGCTTGGCATTAACAGGATAGGGCAAATACTTGTTTGCTCAGTATCAGGATAATGTGACTGAGTGTGATATCGGGACATGGTGCCAGTGGCTCAGTCTTCCAGTGGGACAGCGCTACAAAGTCACCATGAGTGCGTGCTGTTAGTGTCACAACTCGGTATCTGCCCTGATATGATCTTAGATGTTGCCATGATGCAAAGCCCAAATAAACTAAGTACTCTGGAGTCGAGCACAGAATGGGTTAGTCAAGTGGGTAGGGCGCTTCGCATGCGGGAGGTCTAGGTCACTTCTAGATACACGTCATTCCATTGCCTGACTGACACTCGACATTACTACTACTCGGAGACGGTTAGCTCGGTGCGAGGATACTATGACTGTGTGTGATATCGGGATGTGGCAATGGCTGAGATGCAGCACTATAAAGTTGCCACCAGTGCAGACTGTTTCAAGTCGATACCTGTCTTGATGTGGCCTGAAGGCCCAGTCACACCTCACCGGACTGAGTACCGGATACCACCGGACAAAGAATTTTCTAGTTGGTGGTGTTCGGTATCAAAATGTACCAAAATGTACCGGACGAAACAAACGCTAAACGGACAAGGAACGTACATTAACGAATATCCACCAGACGAGAACTGGATGAAAACCGAATGTCAAAAGGATGTACCGGATTGTTCACGGACGCGCCGAAAACATATACTGACCGAATTCCCCCAATAAAAAAATTAATAAAAAAACCCACAAAAAAACCCACTGTCAACGGACTTGGCAGGAAGCAAACCAGAGATGTAATGGATGGGTACCGGACATGAGACGGACAAAATGTACTAAACGGACTTAAACCGGACACCAACCGTACACTTCAGTCCGGCGGTGTCTGGTACAAGTTTTATGCATGTTCAAAACTTGTACCAGACACCACCGGACAGATAACGGACACGCCGGATGCCAACTGTATATAAACCATACATTGCTGTATTTCACCGGTCAGTGTTCGGTTTTTGTCCGTTTCTCCAATCCGGTGTGGCGGTTTCAGCGCCCGGTCAGTTTCAGCGGCCTGTCGTGGCTTCTGCGCATGCGCGGATTTTCGCACGTTGCGGCGAGCACTGCTATTTGTTTTGTTTACACTCGGTGATTCAACGCTGATCTAGCTGCTACGTTAATATCGCTTGGAATTTAAGGTTAATTTAATTAAATTTCATTATTTGAGTATGTAATTCTGTTAAATATGATCGCATTCAATAGATTTCGGCCTAATCGGTCCCTAACACTGCCGGGCACCGTAGCTGAGCTTGTAGCCGGCGAGGCCACGGGTGTTTTGCATATGTCTTAAAATCCGTGCATGCGCAGAAGCCACGACAGGCCGCTGAAACTGACCGGGCGCTGAAACCGCCACACCGTGAAGGTGTGTGACTGGGGCTTTAGGGTCGTCGTTGGGAAGTAATCCACCCCATCCCCTCACAATAAACGAAATCTACTGTGGAGTATATTTTACAAGTGAGTGAACGCCTCATTCTCGTACAAGTTCCAAGGGAGGAGATTGGTTGTTGGAGTTTTACATCCTGGCAATATCTAAGGTCATAGCAGGACTGGTACCGACTTGTGATGTCGGTTGGTTGTTGGAGTTTTACATCCTTGCAACATCTAAGGTTGTATCAGGATGGGTACTGATTTGTGACAGTGCGCACTCATGGCTACTTTATAGTGCTGCCCCACTGGGAAATCAGGCTGCTGGCATCATGACCCGATATCCCACTCAGTTATATTATCCTGACACTGAGCTAACAACTCCTTGCTCTATCCTATTAATGCTGAGCGCCAGGCTAGGAAGCGACAAGCATACATTTTTAAAGTAATTGGTTTGACTCAACTGGGAACCAAACTCTCGATCTCCCGCACGCGAGTCCCGTGCTCTACCGACTCGGCCACCTCACCCTGTCTCACCCGGTTACGGTTGGGCGGCAATCACTAACAACATTATTAGGAGAGCAATGACTTCTTTTTTTTTTGCCAACAGTAAGATGAATGGATTTATACGGTGTGCGTCAAATGCAGGTGGTATTTATCTAAGTTATCGTCGTCTTCGTTAACAACACATTTAATTCGAATTAGATTGAGCAGTGTCGACATGCATTAAAGACATTAAATTCATGCAATTTAAAGAATTAAAATTGTTGCTTTCGCACATGGTTATGATTTACCCACACACGAGTCAACGATGACACATGTCAGTGAACTTATTATGGTTGGCCATTTCCACCGGACTATAAATTCAATTCTTAAAAAAAGAAAAAAAAGAATTCTACGTGTAGTAAATATAAATTCACAAGTCGTTGGGCGGATCATATCTTGAACACCGTCAAATATAAGTTTATGTCGTTTTGACTTATTATTTGCTGTCCAAACACTGAATGAATGCGCTTAATGGGGCCATTTTTGTTTCATCTCGCTGGTTTATTGGTCTCATAAAGAGGCGGCTGCACCTGTAAATGCAATCGAGTGACAATTTATGCCCTAGTTAAACTTCCCAAATGAAGACAATTAAAGTTAGAAATGGCGGCGCACAGTTCCAAATGCCCACATAATTATAGTGTTGCCTGATATATTGCATCCTTCGAAGCACATCCATCATTCGTTGCCATGCAACTGTTGTCGTCTCGCGATGGTCCTCTACCTCTCAGAGCTCATCAGCTTGTATGCTAATTAGCACCAGGTATGCTAATTGGGGGGGGGGGGGGTTGAAGCTAGAAGTAAAGTCCATGTTAATGCCTTGTTAATAGACATGTGTTGATAACCTGGGTTGTCCATGATGTATGTATGGTAAAGCATTATGATAGTATAAAGGCGCAAAAAGGAAATATTACTATTATTATTATTATTATTATTATCCATCTTGTTTTTGTACATCTTTCACTCCACAAGATAGGTAACAAACACACATACTAATTTGGGTGATATATCAGTGATAGAAATTTCACTTGTCCAATGTACAAGTTTGGTGTGATTTTCACTTGTCCGTCTGAATTTTCACTCATCTGTCTGAATGTTCACTTGTATGTGTGAATTTTCACTTGTCCGTCTGAATTTTCACTTGTCTGTCTGAATGTTCACTTGTCCGTCTGAATTTTTACTTGTCCCGGACAAGCGGGTACGCTCTTATTTCGAACGCTGTATATATTTATTTATATCTGCTTGTCGGCGCAAGCTCAACCGGAGTTTTCTGACACTTCTGGTCAGCCGGCAATGTACACCCCGCTAGTGGCGCCGCCAGTCCCCTAGTGGCGGGACCAAGCATTATCGTAGCACCTAGAACACCAGGGGAGAGGTGGTCTGCCCCGCTCCACCCTACACCCGTATAGTAATTATTAGTATGCATGTTATATAGATATAAATACCCAAGGTGTCCACATACACATCGACATTTTCACGTATTTTCTACATATTATTAAAGTTGCATAAGCCGTGTTTACACGGGAAATTGTGAAGCGATTTAGGCAAATCGATTTATATGAAGCGATGTAGTGGCGCGTTTACACGAGCGAGTTTGAAAGTGTGTCGGCAACCGGGAACCAGCAGCCTTAGTGTTGCGCCTGTAGCCGGCAAGCACTGCTATTTGTTTAGTTTACACACGTCGTTTCGACGCAGATGTAGCTGCTACGTTAATATCGCTTGGAATTTAAGGTTAATTTAATTAAATTTCATTACTTGAGTCTGTAATTCTGTTAAATATGAGCGCATTCAATAGATTTCGGCCTAATCGGTCCCTAACACTGCCGGGCACCAGCGATAGTTACAGCTGAGCTTGTAGCTGGCGAGCACTGCTATTTTACACTATCGCCGCCCGGGAAGCAGCTGAATCGCTTCAAATAAACCACCTTGCGACGTGGTATAGATGAACCGTTTCATATGAATCGATTCAGTCCTAAAACGCCACAGCATCGCGTCTACACAGCAAATGTGAATCGATCTAGGCAAGGCGTTTTATATGTGGCGTTTTAAATCGCCCGTGTAAACAGGGCTATAGTCAATGTTTTTGTGTGTTTTTGTGTGCAAATGGGAACCATTGCGCCAAGCGCCGGATCTAACTCACACTTCGACTAGCATTTTAGCATTTAATATACAGTAAAACCTCTCTATATCGACCCTTCCACAGATCGACCACTCCGCTCTATCGATCGCTTTATTTGGGTCTAAAAAATACCATTGTAAGGATATTCTAACTCTCTAAACCAATCACCTCCCTAAATGGACCACTTAAAGTCGGTCCCATGGTCGGTCGATTTAGAGAGGATTTACTGTATATCTAGACTTAAGTCGACGACGGGTTAAAACTGCATAGTCCGGTGGAAAAGTCAAATTTTCAAAAACCTAAACGCTTACCTAAGTTTAATCCTGCATATACAACTTACATACTAGTGCACTCATTAAACCGTTGCTACAGTTCGGTGCTCCTGTACTTTTACTGCTGCAATAGATAACGGTTAAACAACACCTAAGTCCAACATTTCGGTGTGCACAGCAAAGCTAAATTAGCATTTTTCACTTCAAATATCTGGAAAGTTACTACTGTAAAATGAAAATAATTTCAATCTGTCAAGTAGGTCAGAATAATCGATATTAATTGTTATATAGTTATGTAATGGGGTGATGAAAATAGGAAATATTGCACCTAGAGCGGGAATCGAACCCACATCTCTTTGCATTCCGGGCCATTCCGGGCCAGTGTGCTAACCATTAGACCACCTAGGCTCCCTGATATCACCATACTACCCACGCCTACCTGTCTATGTGGCTCCTTGCCTGAGAGGTCAGTGCAGACTACTACACTCGTCCCCCCGGAATTGTAAGTCTTAATGCTTACAATTACAAACATACAGACAATGCATTTACATATACATACACAGGGTAGGTTCAACAACCATACAGCGCGTAGCTTGTACAGGATCCTGGTCATGGCACCAGTCTCATGGGGGTGATGAAAATGGGAAATATTGCACCTAGAGTGGGAATCGAACCCACATCTCTTTGCATTCCGGGCCATTCCGGGCCAGTGTGCTAACCATTACACCACCTAGGCTCCCTGATATCACCATACTACCCACGCCTACCTGTCTATGCGGTTCCTTCCCTGAGAGGTCAGTGCAGACTACTACACTTATCTAAAACAACACTTTTTTAAAGGAAAAAAGTTCGAACCCTGGTCGAGTCAAACCAATGACTTAAAAATTGATACTTGTCACTTCCTAGCCGGGTGATCGGCATTATTAGGACAGGGCAAGGACTGGTTAGCTCAGTGTCAGGCTGTTGTTGTTGAAGATTTATACTGCCTATCATGGATAAGCCTGAATAGGCTTGTTTTCACCATTAGACAGTTTGTCGATAGAAAGCCCGAGCCTACACTTTTACCGACCCAAGGGATTTTTAACCTCCCACACCACATAGACATGATATGAGAGCAACTGGCCTTTGATGTCACTGTAAGTTATACACAGCGGTGGAAATCCAAATTGGCAGAGATGGGGGCACAGGGAATCGAGCCACCGACCTTCAGATTAGGAGTCTGACCTAGAAAAAAGTCAGGGACTCTAACCACTCCGCCACAGAGAACACCACTGATGTGACTGAGTGGGATATCAGGTCATGGCGCTGGCATCCTGGTCTCCCAGTGGGGCAGCACTATGAAGTTGCCATGAGTGCACGCTGTGACAAGTAGGTGCCCCTTCCTGATATGACATTTAATGTTGCCAGGATCTCAAACTCCAATAACCAACAGCCATCTAAAGACAAAACAAAAGGTAGAAACTCAAAACCAATGGATTGTGCAACATTTAAGGGCACCGATATTTGTATAGCGATGTTGCAAAATGTAAAACCCCAACAAACGTAATAAACAGTAGCAACAGTTGACATGGTCTCTATATCCATATATTCATAACCCAAGCACACAGACATATATACAATGATATATAGGTATTCAATTAGTTTTAGTGTTTTCTCTCTCCATAGTACAACAATTGGAGGGTGTGTGTGTGTTTACTGCTATCTGGTTTACTGCTATCTGGTTCAGAGTTCAATCTTTTTGTAAATGGACAAATTAGTATTATTGTTCTAATATAAATAAATCCTGCAGATACAACTTACATACTGGCGCACTCAGTAAACCTAGTTCGGTGCTCCTGCACTTTTGCTGCTGCAGTAGATAATGGTTAAACAACACCTAAGTCCAGCATTTCGGTGTGCACAGCAAAACTAATTTAGCATTTTTCACTTCAAATATCTGAAAAGTTACTGCTGTCAAATGAAAATAATTTCAATCTGTCAAGTAGGGAAACCCTCACTAATGGACAAATTGGAAATGTTAAAAATAAGCAATAATATAAATAAATACAAAACTTATAAAAAAGAAAAGGACACACAAAGAGCTAATTGCAAATGTTTTACCTATGAAATCATGGAAATGAATACCCCCCCCCCCCCAAAGTATCCTACCATTGAGCAAATTGTGAATTTTTCTCACAATGAAATCATAGCAACATATACAAGCTATCCAAAACGAGCCCACCTAGTGGAAATGTAGCGATTAAATCATAGAAATAAACAAAACCCACCTCCCTCAACAAAAAAAACCCACCCATGTCATTTGAAGGATAACTCGGTAACAATTTCCTTTAATTAATTAAATTATTAAAATTTCATTTTCATTGGAAACTATTCACTCCATAATCAACCATACTTCTCAGACCCATTTTCGTCGGGAGATCGGGTTTGCCCCCCCCCCCCCCCTCCAACCCCCCAATTTAATTAATTTGTGTGTGTGTGAAGATGGTTGGAGGGGTGCAATAGGCAATAGCGTACCGACACCTTCACATCGATCCTGCTCAGTGGACCCATTTGCAGTTTGTGCCATTTTCGGTTCCAACCAGTAGTCCACAACTGGTTCATCAAAGGCTGTGCTGTCTGTGAGATAGTGCATATAAAACGCTCCTTGCTGCTTATCGGAAAGAGTAGCCTATGTGGCAACAGTGGGCTTCCTCCAAAGAAATATGTCAGAATGACCATATGTTTCACGTCCAATAGCCGATGATACGAAAATCAATGTGCTCGAGAGGTGTCGTTAAATAAAACAAGCTTTACTTTTCTTGTGTGTGAAGAAGGTTGGAGAATTGTTAGTGAGGCTCTCCCGGGACGCCACCTCGTCTGTGTGCTGCCGTTTATGGTGGGGGGTTGAAGGGGGAATGGGGGCATGGGGGAGGGGGTATGGGGGAGGGAGGGCAAATGGACCATGTAATTACGGCTCATCACGCAGTCATCCGGGCCTTGGAAGAATCAGCCTGAGACGATCTTAAAAATTGCACAATCAGACTAAAGCATAACATTTTCGAAGCCAAAGAAAACTGCCCAAGTCTGTCACGTCGCTGCTGTTTTGTTTCGTCTCAGGGCAAACCTTTCGTTGTTTAGGATTCCCCACCAAGAGGCGGCAGGAGTAGAAGCATGTACATGGGGGTAGCCGAATGAGTTAGGTGTCCGCCTCCCGTTTTGGTAGGTTGCAGGATTCGACGCCCCCCCCTCTCCAAGTTCAAAACTCTGGCTTAGTGAAACCACTAATGACTTAAAAATTGATACTTGTCGTTACCTAGCCTGACGTTTGGCACTACTACTACTAGTAGTAGTACTACTACTACTATTAGTACTACTACTACTACTATTACTATTACTATTACTACTACTACTACTACTAGTAGTACTACTACTAGTAGTACTACTACTACTACTAGTACTACTACTAGTACTACTACTACTACTAGTACTAGTACTACTACTACTAGTACTACTATATTACTATTACTACTACTACTGCTACTACTACCAGTACTATTACTACTACTACTACTACTACTACTATTACTATTACTACTACTACTACTACTACTACTACTACTATTACTACTACTACTACTACTACTACTACTAGTAGGATGGGACAAGGAGCAGTTGAATGAGGAAAACCAATTCTCAATTCTCTGTGATTGAAATCTCTCCCCGTTAATCAATTAATGTATCAACTCCCCCCCCCCCCTCCCCTCCCCTCCCCAGGACCAGACGGGATTAGCGAATGAGTTGAGAGTCAGTCTCCCGCTTTGGTAGATCGTAGGGTTTGAACCCTGGTCGAGTAAAAATCGATGCCTTAGATATCGATACTTGTCACTTCCTAGCCAGGCACTTAGCATTATTAGGATATGGCAAGGGTTGGTTGAGGGCAAGGGTTGATTGGCTCAGTGTCATGATAATGTGAATGAGTGGGATGTCAAGTCATGGTTCTGGTGGTCTGGATCCCCAGTGGGGCAGCGCTATAAAGTCGCCATGAGTGCGCACTGTCACAAGTTGGTACCCATCCTGATATGAGCATAGATGTTGCCAGGACATAAAAACTCCACCCCCCCCCCCCCCACCGCCCGACCCCACGAAAAAAGATTATTTGCATGCTAGAAAAGCTTAGTATACTCGTAGAGTGAAAGAATGCATGGTGTGATTACAGGATATCACTCAATCCCACTGATGTCCTTGTACGGACTGAAGCTGTGATCTGGCATGTTTACACACCGTAAGGTCCAATGAAAGCATTACATTTTAAGAACAAAAACTTTCACCGAGAGACTCTAGTAGAGTTTGATCCCAATAAGGGAAGCAGAACGGTGATGGGATATATTCACAGGTTTGATAAGATGTTTACCTTAACTTATAATAAAGTAAATAAAACGTTGGCACGACACCAGGTACTCCCCATCCCATCCGGCAAATAGAATGCGCCGGGTCACATGTTAGGGCGGCGTCTGTAGGTCATTCAAGGTCAAGGTCAAGGCCAAGCTAAGGCCAGGGTGGCGTCATTCCTAAAGTTATGATCTGTGTTCTAATGAAGTGCTGTTTAATTTGTTTATTCCTTTATTATTAATATTAAGTATTATTGATATTTAAAATTATTAAATTATTTAAAAACTCCTTTAAAATTATAATTATTTTAAAGTTATTTTTAGAAATCTTCAACAATTATTTATTTATTCCTATAATTTATTTATTTGTTATTCATTATTCTATTTAACTTTCTATAATTTACTTAGTTTATTTTAAAATTACATTATGTATATTATCTAAGGAAGGACATGGAACAAATAAGTCACCCCTTAGATGTTATATTTGACTGGAAATGATGACAATTCTTTTGACAGTAAGGATTCACTTGATGGATATAGTTGATGGATACGCTTAACTTCGAAGGTCATCTTTTCTCAACGCGAATCAAAACCCGGTTTCAATGCTGAAGCTATTCTCTTCTCCGTTGACATGAAGCATGTTGAGAAGACTTTTCTTGAAAATCAAATTGCACAATGTCTCTAATATGGTACTTAAACCTTGGAAACTACAAACAACTTCACTGTAACTAAAGTATAAGTGACATCTTGCTGAAATCAAACATTCCATACAGCGAGGTAAAAAAATAACTAGAGTGATATTTGCATTGCTTCAGCAGTCAATTAAAAAAAATACCCCGGGAGAAAAAAAAAGGCTGGACAATTTCATGCTTTTTTCTAAAAGTGCACAATTTTCAGATATCATCTCAGACCTGCTGCATCACTCCACGTTCCAGAGCTGCAACCCCCCCACACAATATAATAAATGAGAGCTAGACAGGAGGTGAGAGGTCGTGCCAGAGCTCAGATCCTATCAGCTGTTGTTTCAATTAATATCCAGGCTAATACATGGTGCCTTTTGGGGCACGGCCTGTGCTTAATGTGTTAGCAAATGAGTTCGCAATTAACTCAGTGGACAGATTGGTGCAAAATACCAAAGTTATTAATTTAGGTATCGCACACGCAGGTGATGTCTGACGTCAGTATCTCCCAGAAAGTGTTCACCCAGTGTGTTAGCTGGGTGTGCAGTTATTCACACCTTTCATGTTTTTCTGTGTGTGGTTTAAAAAAAGGTTAAACAAAAATATATCCCCTTTCTTCTTTTCTCTGTTTGTGTGCGTGTGTGTACATGATGTTCTATATAGCAAGTGTGTATTTTTTCCTTTCTTCTTGTTCTTCTTGTTCTTTTATTTCTTTATCTTCTTTGTCTTCTTCTTCGTCTATTTCGTCTTCTTCATCTTCTTCGTCTTCTTCGTCTTCTTCGTCTTCTTCGTCTTCTTCGTCTTCTTCGTCTTCTTCGTCTTCTTCGTCTTCTTCGTCTTCTTCGTCTTCTTCGTCTTCTTCGTCTTCTTCGTCTTCTTCTTCATCTTCTTCATCTTCTTCTCATCGTCATCTTCCTCTCATCTTCATCTTCATCTTCTTCTCATCTTCTTCTTCATCTTCTTCCTTCATCTTCTTCTTCATCTTCTTCTCCTTCTCCCTCATCTTCTTCTCCTTCTCCCTCTTCTTCTTCTTCTTCTTCTTCTTCTACAAACACGTGAGTCACTGCATCAGACAGGAGCTTGACATGCTAAAGAAAAAATAAGAACATATCAACTTTCAAACAATTGAATTATATGCATTGAACATTTCTGAGTGTGCATAGCACAATAACGTGTAGGTGTTCTCAAATATGCTACCTAAATTCCAGCAGCATTAAAATGAGCATACGTTGCTTCCACCCCCCCCTTTTTTGGGGGGTCTATTTTTCACAATGTTCAATTTAGTTGAATCATTATTTGCTCCTTCAAAAAGTGAACGAGTTATTGGTAAAATCATATATATTTTTTTAAGAAAACTGTTTTTTGTTACCACAAAAAAACCCTAAGCAGTTTAACTTTAAGGGTAGAAAATCCTCCATGATGCACGGCAGGGTAGTTTTTGTGTAGGAAACAATCCCCATGTTCTTTTCTGCGAAATTGGCGTGTCAATATATTGACATGCCTGCTAGGCGATCCCGATCTCTGATACCATGTAATTCATCCACCCACTTAACCAATTTGCTTTCCTAACAATTTACCGACAATTATCAGAATTATATATGTGTCGTGGGGGTGATGAAAATGGGAAATATTGTGCCTAGAGCGGGACTCGAACCAACATCTCTTTGCACTCCAGGCCAGTGTGCTAACCATTACACAACCTAGGCTCCCTGATATCACCACACTACCCACACCTACCTGTCTATGTGGTTACTTGCCTGAGAGGTCAGTGCAGACTACTACACTCGTCCCCCTGGAATTGTAAGTCTTTTAATGCTTACAATTACATACATACAGGCAATGCACTTACACATACATACACAGGGTAGGTTCAACAACCATACAGCGCATAGTGTGTATAGGATCCTGCTCACACCACCAGTGTCATGGGGGTGATGAAAATGGGAAATATTGCGCGTAGAGCGGGACTTGAACCCACATCTCTTTGCACTCTGGGCCAGTGTGCTAACCATTACACCACCTAGGCTCCCTGATATCACCATACTACCCACACCTACCTGTCTACGTAGCTCCTTGCCTGAGAGGTCAGTGCAGACTACTACACTCGTCCCCCTGGAATTGTAAGTCTTTTAATGCTTACAATTACATACATACAGGCAATTCACTTACAAATACATACACAGGGTAGGTTCAACAACCATACATCGTGTAGCTTGTACAGGATCCTGGTCACGGCACCAGTGTCATGGGGGTGATGAAAATGGGAAATATTGCGCGTAGAGCGGGACTTGAACCCACATCTCTTTGCACTCTGGGCCAGTGTGCTAACCATTACACCACCTAGGCTTCCTGATATCACCATACTACCCACGCCGACCTGTCTATGTAGCTCCTTGCCTGAGAGGTCAGTGCAGACTACTACATATGTAATGAAATGTATGTCAACCATTGACTTTCAAAATTGATACTTGTGGCTCCCTAGCCTGGCGCTCAGCATTACTAGGATAGGGCAAGGACTGCTTTGCTCGATATCAGGATAATGTGACTGGGTGGGATATCGGGTCATAATGCTGGTGGCCTGGTCTCCCAGGAGGGCAGTTCTATAAAAGTTACTATGAGTGTGCACTGTCACAAGTCGGTACCCATCCTGATATGACCTTAGATTTTGCGATGACATAAAACCCCAACAAACAAAACAAGGTTGCATAGCTGGAACTGTACCAGCTCCGGATTGTATGCTTCCCGCTTCAGGTGGAGTACTTCCGGCTCTAGATGGAGCACTTCCGGCTCCGTATGGAGTCCTAGATGGTACACTTCCGGCACAATATGGAGTACTTCCCGCTGCATTTGCAGCAGGTCTGGCTGCATGTACGGGCATTTCCGGTAGCATATGCAACATTTCCACCTGCTTATGCCATAAGCATATTCAGCGCTAAACGGAGCGACCCAACTAGCCACGGTGCGACCCAACCAGCCGGGGTTGAACTCGTTTGAGCTCGTTTAAACTTGTTTCCAGTACAAAGGCTAGGGGACCAGGTTGGAAACTGAGCGATAATAGATGAAAACTCCTATGCCTCTGCATGAGCAAATAAATGCCAGGGGACCAGGCTAGACCTCCACAGAGCTAGCAGTGTAGTAAAATATTATTTGACTATGTTGTTGTTGTTGTTTGTTCAGACATTATCACATATTTATGTATCTTTTGCACAGATTAAATTGTTTGAAGTATATTTGAAATTGATCTACATTGATTTCTGTTTAAATCACACAATATCACTACTTAATGAATGGGAAACTCATCCTGCAAGGATATGCTCGATATTACCCAGTCGGAACTCGTTTTTCGTCCTTTCGTCGCTGTGGACCCTTCTCGCTGTGAACACTTCGGGTTGCATATGCAACACTTACACAAGTTCTGGCTTCATGTGCGGGCACTTCCGGTTGCATATGCGACATTTCCGGTCACATATTGCGGAGTTTCTGAAGGCTTCACCCTCAGCATGTCTACTGGTAATGACTGAATCTCCCAGGCACTATCAGTCTCAGACATCACGCATTTTTGTATTAAAAAAATATAAATAGGCGTAGTTGCAGAGATTTATTGACCTGGTGAGGTGAGGGAGGGCATAAGATCTTGACATCTCAAGGATATAGGGTACCAGTACTCGCCTGTGTCATCTAGTACTTGTGGAAGAGTAAAGTTGAAAGCACCCTGCTCGTCTTCATATGCCCGTATGCGAATCTGAACCAGCGCGAATGCGCTGTGATAATTATTTTGTTTGTTGTTGTTTTACGTCATAGCAGCATCTAAGGTCATATCAGGGCAGATACCAACTTGTGAGAGTTCTTCCAGTGTGTTGGCTACAGGAGAGACCAGGGAGGAACCGGCCTTGCGTGGCCTATCACAGTATCCTAGACGGTTGACAGGAAGAGAGGCTCTACCTAACCTTGTTATGGAAATGGTTCTTTGGGTAAATGAATTTAATCCAAATGGATATGTCACTTCTCAGCGCATACACACAACACATATATGACTTGGAGTGGCTGTCACCTTCACTTCCATTTTGTGTAAACGCGCAGGATCGCTGGTTCAATCCATCCGCATCAACCAGCGGATAGCAGCAATGGAATACCCCTATTGGAATGTGGTGTTGCTAGCACCAGCTAATAATGACTTACAAAATGGATACTTGTCGCTTCCTAGCCAGCTGCTCAGCATTATTAGGATAGATCAAGGACTGGTTGGCTCAGTGTCAGGATAATGTGACTGAGTGGGATATCAGGTCATGGTGCTGGTGGCCTGATTTCCCAGTGGGGCAGCACTATGAAAGTCACCATGAGTGCACACTGTCACAAGTTGGTACCCATCCTGATATGACCTTAGATGTTGCTGGGACATAAAACTCCTACAAGCAATCGCCACCAGCACATGCAGCCACATGATGGCAGTCAGAGCTCATTGTCATCCTGGATCAGAATGGTTGAAGACATGGTGTGGGAACTACACAGATCCAACCAGCACCCCCCCCCCCCCCGACCATCATTACCACTACCACCACCCCGAGCGGGGTGGGGCTTTCACCTCATGTCATATTCCTGTTTCCTCAACGAGCCACTTATGCACGGATGACGTGGTGTGTTTCACGGGTATTACACACGGCAGTTCCCGAGTCAACGCCCCACTCAGAGCACCCCCACCCCCTCCCACATACCCCCACACCCTCCCACATACCCCACATCCTCCCACATACCCCCACACCCTCCCACATACACCCACACCCTCCCACATACACCCACACCCTCCCACATACACCCACACCCTCCCACATACACCCACACCCTCCCACATACACCCACACCCTCCCACATACACCCACACCCTCCCACATACACCCACACCCTCCCACACCCGCCCACATACCCCACACCCTCCCACATACACCCACACCCTCCCACATACACCCACACCCGCCCACATAACCCCACACCCTCCCACATACACCCACACCCTCCCACATACACCCACACCCTCCCACATACAACCACACCCTCCCACATACACCCACACCCTCCCGCATACACTGACACCCTCCCACATACCCCCACACCTACATACACCCATACCCTCCCACATACCCGGACACTCTCCCACATACACCCACACTCTTCCACATACCCCCACACCCTCCCACATACCCCCACACCCTCCCACATACACCCACACCCTCCCGCATACACTCACACCCTCCCACATACACCCACACCCTTCCACATACACCCACACCCTCCCACTTACACCCACACCCTCCCACATACTCCCGCACCCTCCCACATACTCCCACACCCTCCCACACCCTCCGACACACACCCAAACCTTCCCACATACTCCCACACCCTCCCACACACACCCACACCCTCCCACTTACACCCAGACCCTCTCACATACACGCACACTCCCACATACACCCACACCATCCCACATACCCCCACGCCCTACCACATACACCCACACCCTCCCACATTCACCCACACACACCCACACCCCACATCCCACATACACCCACACACTACCACATACACCCACACCCTCCCACATACACCCACACCCTCCCAACTACACCCATTCCCTCCCACATACCCCCACGCCCTCCCACATACACCCACGCCCTCCCACATACACCCACACCCTCCCACATACACCCACATCCTCCCACGTACACCCACACACTCCCACATACACCCACACACTCCCACATACACTCACACACTCCCACATACACTCACACCCTCCCACATACTCCCTCCCACATACACCCATACCTCCCACATACACCGACACCCTCCCACATACTCCCACACCCTCCCACATACTCCCACACCCTCCCCCATACTCCCACACCCTCGCACATACACCCCACACCCTCCCACACTCCCCCACACCCTCCCACATACTCCCTCCCACCATACACCCACACCCTCCCACATACACCCACACCCTCCCACATACACCCACACCCTCCCACACCCCCCCACACCCTCCCACATACTGCCTTCCACATACACCCACACACTTCCACATACACCCACACACTTCCACATACACCCACACACTTCCACATACACCCACACACTTCCACATACACCCACACACTTCCACATACACCCACACACTTCCACATACACCCACACACTTCCACATACACCCACATCATCCACATACACCCACACACTTCCACATACACCCACACCCTTCCACATACACCCACACCCTCCCACTTACACCCACACCCTCCCAAATACACTCCCACCCTCCCACATACACCCACACACCCCCACACACCCCTCACCCTCCCACATACTCCCTCTCACATACACCCATACCCTCCCACATACACCCACACCCTCCCACATACACCCACACCTTCCCACTTACACCCACACCCTCCCACATACCCTCCCACATACACCCATACCCTCCCACATACACCCACACTCTCCCACATTCACCCACACCCTCCCACATACCCCCCACATACACCCACACCCTCCCACATACCCACATACCCCCACACCCTTCCACATATACCCACGCCATCCCATATGCCCCCACACCCTCCCACAGACTGTTATGGTGCCAGTGGCCTGATTTCCCAGTGGGGCAGCGCTATAAAGTCGCCATGAATGCGTACTGTCACCAATCGGTACCCGTAGATATTGCCAGGATGTAAAACTCCAACAACCAACTGACCATCCCCTCATGTACACCCCTCCTCCGCACCCACACCCATCCCCATCCTCCCCACCCCACCCCACATCCTAACATCCCCACATCTACACCGATACCCTCCCCCCACCCCCATACACCTACCCCACTACCACTCCCACATCTACAAGTACAATACCTCCACCCAGACCCACACCTCCCACCCCACCCCTCCTCACAAACACCCACACCCACCCACATGTACATCCCCCACCCCCATACACAACCCTCATATAACCCCCTTCCCACCCCCACTCCCACCCCAACCCCCACCCCAACATGTACACCCCCACCCGCACATGTACACCCCCACATCCACATGTACACCTCCCCCGACATGTACACCCCACCCCACATGTACACCCCACCCCCACATGTACACCCGCACCCCCACATGTACACCCACATGTACACCCGCACCCCCACATGTACACTCACATGTACACCCGCACCCCCACATGCACACCCACATGTACACACGCACCCCACAGTCCCCCCACATGTAAACCCACCCCAACATGAGCCACCCCGCCCCCACATGTACATCCCACCCTCACATGTACACCCTGCCCCCACATGAACACTCCACCCCGCACATGTACACCTCACCCCGCACATGTACACCCCACCCCGCACATGTACACCCCACCCCACTGTACACCCCCACATGTACACCCCCACATGTACACACACATGTACACACACACATGTACCCCCCCCCCCCCCCCCTACACACACACACAACACACACATGTACACCCCAACCCAACATGTACACCTAAACCCAACATGTACACCCAAACCCAATATGTACACCCCCAACCCCCCACACACACCTGTACACACCATCCGAACATGTACACCCCACCCCGTACACCCCACCCCTACACTTACATCCCTCACCCTCCACACACACCCCTCACCTTCCACACACACACACACACACACATCACATATACATGTACCGCATGAAAACCGCCCCCCCCTCCCCGCCACACACAGATACACCCCTTCTCCCTCCACATACACCCCCTCTCTCTCCACATACACCCCTCTCCCTCCACACACACACCCCCTCTCCCTCCTCCTCCACATGTTCCCCCTACACGCACACACACACATACACATACACACGCAGTAGTTTCACAGCGGGGACTTGGCAGTGGCGAGGCGAGGCGTGACCGACAATTTAATCATCTGTCTGTTTGAACGACGTGATTGCCCGAGGCAAAACTGGCGGCAAACAAAAAAATACAATGTTGACTCGTCGTGGTTACTACAAGCCTCGTTATGGCCCACTCCGTAATTGGGACATTATGTGGGGGAGGGCTGGTTGGTTGGTTGTTTTACATCCTGGCAACATCTAAAGCCCCAGTCACACATACCCGGACGAGGCCCGGATTTTTAGTCGGACCACTCGCCCGGACCACCCTGGATAAAATCGCTATTTTTTTTCCGTTTTTGCCTCGCTCTTACACCTACCCGGATGAGCCACGGATTAGTCTCGGATCAGCCCTGCACAACCATTGGACAAACCCCGGACGAGCCCCGGACAACCCCCGGACTACTCCGGGAGTATAAAATGGCCCGGACTGCCGCGGACGAGACACGGATGACCCCCGGACAACCCGGATGAGTCACGGATCACACACGGATGATGCCAGTTAACTCCGGATTGCAATATTCCCCGGATCGCCCCGGATGTTTTAAACATTTAAAAACATCTGGGGCGGACCCCGGATGAGGCCGGACCAGCCATGGATGAGCCATGGATCGCCATGGATCACGCCGGATCACATCCAGGGCTCGTCCGGTCCCTGACACTGATCTAACTAGTACTTGCCCCTATCCTATTAATGTCAAGCACCAAGCTAGGAAGCAACGAGTATCAATTTTATGTCATTGGTTTGACCAGGAACCAAACTCGCGACCTTCCGCACGTGAGGCTCGCGCTCTACCGATTCGGCCACCGCACCCGGTGGTGGGTGGTGGGTGGTGGGTGGTGGGGGTTTGGGAAGGGGGTAGGTGGGAGGTATGCAGGTATAGCAATACCTCAGGGAGTTTGACGCCCCTGCCTTGCAGAGTTGTAAACCACTGCCTTGTGGTACAGGTCCTTGACAGAACCGAAGGCTAAGGGAGCAAACCCTAAACAGAAAACCATGTCACTGTGGCAGCATTAAGGGCGGTTGATGTATGGAACTCCCAACATCTCCCGACCAGCCACTGCAGGGACAAATAGTTTTGCGCCTGTCTTGACATGTTCTTGCCGGTGTGAAACCTCTATTTGCTCCCCGAGAGAGTGCCGCTGGTAACTTGCAAAAGCCAGCAGCACTTCAACACTTTTGCAGGCAGCTTTCATGAAATGTACCATCAAGAGAAACCTGAAGCTGAGAGACATTAAGACCGACTCATGGACGCAACTCTCACAGCAGAGAGCTAAATGGAGAGCGGCAGTCAAGTAATGAAAGCAGTCTTTGTCGCATCGCGACCGACAGCATGATGATGATGAGGTGGGAGGACTTTTTGCCATTGGAATTTTGGATATAATACATTCTCAGTTGCCTCTTTAACACAGCAGTTGACGCTTGTCGTGAGTTAGCGTTTTAATTCAGACAGTGCCAACTCGACATGTGTGCATTTATCATATCGCTTAGATAAATGGAATGCAGAAAGATATCATGATGAAATTTCAAACGCAACTCATCAAGTGACTTAACGATAGGGAATGGAGATGTACAGGGGTGACCAGATGAACATGTATTGTCACTGGGGAATGCTGCACTGGCGCGACACACAGACACGCACACATACAGACAGACACACACACACACAGACAGACACACACACACACATACAGACAGACACACACAACCACACACCCACATACACACACACACATATATATATATATATATAAATATATATACACACACAGTAAAACCTCTCTAAATCGACCGACCTTGCAACCAACTTTAAGTGGTCCATTTAGGGAGGTGGTCGGTTTAGGGAGTTAGAATATCGTTACAATGGTATTGTTTGGACCCAAATAAAGCGATCGATATAGGGGAGTGGTCGATCTGTGGAGGTGGTCGGTTAGGGAGGTTTTAATGTATATATATATACACATATGTCAATACATATCTATATGTATAGATGTATCGCGACATATATATGTGATGTATACAAATTATACGAGTATAAAGGCATGGAAGGGAAGATTCCCTATATTGATCACCCATATGTTGTGTACTACTTCATGGGTGACCCCTTTTCACTGTTGGGACAGGTGGCGCCACCACACCCAACCCGTACCAGTGCCGCGAATACTGTCACTCACGCACTGGAATTTTTGGTTGGTTTTATTGTCCTGTAGTAAAGATTTTATATATATATATATAGACCAGACAGGATGGCCGAATGAGTTCAGCATCCATCTCCCATCTTGGTAGATAGTGGGATTCGAACCCGTGGGTTGGAACTCTGGTTGAGTCAAACCAATGACTGAAAAATTTATGTTTATCACTTCCTAGCCAAGCACTCGGCATTATTAGGATAGGGCATGGACAGGTTGGCTCAGTGTCAGGGTAATGTGACTGAGTGGGATATCAATTCATGATACTGGTGGCTGGTCTTCCAGTGGAGCAGCTCTATAAAGTCGCCATAAGTGCGCACTCTCACAAGTCAGTGCCCTACCTTAGATTGGTTAATTGGTTGTTGGAGTTTTACGTCCTGACAAAATCTAAGGTCATATCAGGATGAGTTATGACCTTAGATGTTGCAAGGATGTAAAACTCAAACAACCAACCAACCAATTCTCTTGGGAGATGGAGTATATACATATACTCTCTCGTTCTAAAGAAAGTCTATGTAAATGTGAAGTATATATAGCATTATGCATATACTGCGAGTTCGGTTCGTGGTCGAGTCAAACCAATGACTTAAAACTTGATACTTGTCGCTTCCTAACCTGGTGCTCGGCATTATTAGGATACGGCAAGTACTGGTTAGCTCAGTGTCAGGATAATGTGACTGAGTGGGGTCATGGTGCCAGTGGCCTGATTTCCCAGTGGGGCAGCACTATAAAATCGCCATGAGTGTGTACTGTCACAAGTCAGTAACCATCCTGATATGACCTTAGATGTTGCTAGGATGTAAAACAACAACAAACATCATCCAATAGAAACTCTTCTGGGTTGAGTGACACTCCCTGCGGGTATGTAAACATCGTCCATGGTGATGATGACAAATTGGTGGGCGAGGCATCCAAAGTGCTACAGCCATTAAAGTACAGTTAAAGTAAATAGTTAGTTAAAATTGGATACCATTTCACTCCTTAGAAGTTAAAGCTGCATAGTCTGATGAAAACACCAAACTTGTCAAAACCAAAACACTGATCTAGATTTGATTCTACGTATCTAACTTAAGCCCTGTTCACACGGGCAATGTAAATCGATTCGTAGAAAGCGACTTGCCTAGTTCGCCTCACATTTGCCGTGTGAACGGACGTCTGAGGCGGATTAGGGCTGATTCGACTCACGTGATGCGGATCGTGTAGACCACCTAAGCGAGGTAGTCTACGTGAGGCGATTTCTCTGATTCGATTTATTTTGCCCGTGTGGACGCACTGAGGCGGATTAAGCACCTCACACGCATGCGCAGTCGACCTTAGTTTGTTGACTTTCCGGTCGATCAAAAGCGCATATTATATAATTTAATTAATGAAACCGCTATCTACGCACAGATATTTTTTTCATCATTTATTTTTAGGGTTTCACTGCCCAGCAGAAGTTTTGATCGTTCCAAACCAATAAGGTTCATTAAATACATATCTAGGTCGAACCCACACTCTCTGGTGCCAGCATCGTCGAACCCAAAATGGCGCTGGTTAGTCTGTACTTGCTCATGCGCAGATATCCACTTCCGCCTCACGCAGTGTCCGTGTGAACGGGCGCCTAATTCGCCTCACCTGATTCGATTTGCCTGATTCGCCTCACATTTTGCCGTGTGAACAGGGCTTTAGATACTGGTGCTCTTATCAAACATTTGTCGTCACATAGAATGGAACACATGAGCCAAATTTAATAGAAACTGTTACAGCGGAGTTTTGGCGTGCTCACTGAAATTAATTTTGTACGTTTGCAATTCAACTATCTCAAAAGCTAGCCATTTAAAATAAAAGTTACTTCAAACTAAAGTAACGTAGATCATAGCAATCAACTTAAAATATTTATCTCAGAAAATGACAGAAACTCAGAGCCATCGAACTATGCAACTTTATTGTGCTAGCGTATCGTATTGCTATGGCAACAATAGTGTTGACACATCATAGCCGGGTGGCAGAAAGGGCATAAAAGGGCCGCAACTCAATGTCACTATGCATCAGTGTGTGACCTAAACCGACTGCGGAGAGCAATTCAATTAGCTACAATAGAGGGGGTGTAATGACGTCACAAGACAACTTTCGGTGGCCATATTGGATGACATACAGAAGGCTTGCAACAGTCTACACTGTGTTTATTTACTGATTTGTTGGTTTATTTGGCCTCAGAAGTTGTTGCTAAAGTGCTGTCAGTCAACCCATTGGATGTAAACCTCCCAGAACCTCCCATAACACAAGAAAACTCTGTTTTACTGCATCTGCATGCATTCACAACATGGCTAGGGAGGGTGCTCGTAATCCAAGATGGCTGACCGCTGATTGCTAAGTAATGACCTCACGTGCTCTCCCTCTATAGCAGTAACCACACGTCAGTTACCAGAACACACACATTACATTGTGTGTTCTCTGTGGCAGAGTGGTTTGAGTGTCTGACTTTTTTCTAGTTCGGACTCATAATCTGAAGGGTGGTGGTTCGAATCCCCGTGCCCCCCTCCCCCCCCCACATCTGCCAATTTGGATTTCCTATGCTGTGTATAACTTACAGCATCATCAAAGGCCGGTTGCTCTCATACCATGTCTATATGGTGTGGGAGGTTAAAAATCCCTTGGGTCGGTAAAAGTGTAGGCTCGGGCTTTCTATTGACAAACTGTGTAATGGTGAAAACAAGTCTACTCAGACTTATCCATGATAGGCAGTATAAATCTTCAAGACAGAATCTTCAAAAAAGAAGAAAAAAAAACAAAAAAAACTAACAGTAACAAACATGCACTTTATTTACTCAACTGAAATGCATCTGCGTGTACAAGGGGTCGTCCAAAGTTGTCAACATGTTCACGGTCGTACAAAGCGTACGACAGAGGGGGGGGGGGAGAGGGGGTTGACAGTTAAGTACGACTTTTATCATTTAATAAAAATGTTGATATTTTTTGGCGATTTTTATTAAACAATTCTTTTAAACATTAGTTTGCCTGTTGTTACATCTAAGGTCATATCAGGATGGGTACCGACTTGTGACAGTACACACTCATGGTGACTTTATAGTGCTGCCCCAACGGGATACCTGAACACTGGCACCATGATCCGATTTCCCACTTGGTCACATTATCTTGATATTTAGCTAACCAGTCCTTGCCCTATCCTAGCAATGCCGAGCACCAGACTAGGTTGCATAACTTTTGTTAGTCATTAGTTTGACTCGGCTGGGTTTTAAACTCCCGCACGTCAACCCAATGAGCTGATGAAATTGAAAGTCTCACGCTGAAAGTGAAAGAGGTGATACTGACAAATGATGGAAGGCTGGGTGTGGCGGGGGCAGGGCGAGGGCAGGGTGGGGGCAGGGCGGGGGAAGGGCGGGGGCAGGGCGGTGGCAAAAGGGGGTGGAGCGGGGACAGGGCGGGGGCAGGACGGGGGCAAAGCGGGGGCAAAGCGGGGGCAGGGCTGAGACTGGGTTTGGGTTTGGAGTTGGGGTGAGACTGGGTTTGGGTTTGGGTTAGGAGGTTATACTGGGACATATTGCCTGCAGTCAGAATACGCCTGCCAAGTTGGTGTCTGCCGTTGTTCACACAAGAGCTTTAACCTTTATCACGGGCAGCTAGTTCCCTTCCGGCAGGCCCCCTGGTGGCGAGTTCTTCCACAGCAGCTCAACTGACCCAGTTAGCAGTTCTGGAGCCCCTATTGCGCATGTTCCCTTTCAGTCTCCGCTTCGCACCCACCCTCACTTTCACCCACCCACACACCCACTCACCCACACACCCACCCTCACTTCTATCCACCCACCCTCATTTCCAACCTTCCTCGCAAGCTCGCCCCTTCTCCCTCCCCTCCGTCCTTCTCTCCCTCCCTGCCTCCCTTCCTCCGCCCTTCTCTCCCAACCTCGCCCCCTCTCCTTCCTGGACCAGACGGGATGGCCGAATGAGTTGAGCATCCCGTTTTGGTAGGTCGTGGTATTCGAACCCAGGCCATGGTGGAGTTAAATCAATAACTTACAAATTGACACGTGTCGCTTCCTTGCCAGGCACTCAGCATTATTGATATTAGGATAGTGCAAGGACGGGTTGGCTCAGTGTCAGGAACATGTGACTGAGTAGGAAAACAGGTCAATGTGCTGGTGGCCTGGTCTCCCAGTGGGGGCAGCACTATAAAGTTGCCTTGAGTGTGCGCTGTCACAAGTCGGTACCCGTCCTGATATGACCTTAGATGTTGCCAGAACGTAAAACTCCAACAACCAACCCTACCTACCTACCTCCCTCCCTCCCAGCCTCGCCCTCCCTCCCTCCCTCCCTCCCTCCCTCCGCCCCCTCCCTCCGCCCCCTCCATCCCCCCTCCGTCCCTCCGTCCCTCCGTCCATCCGCCCGTCCCTCCCTCCGCCCCTCCCTCCCTCCCTTCCTCCCTCCCTCCCTCCGTTCCTCCGTTCCTTCCTCCCTCCCTCCCTCCCTCCCTCCCTCCCTCCCTTCCTACCTACCTACCTCCCTCCCAACCTCCCTCCCTCCCTCCCCAACTCCCCACCTATCCACCTCCCTCCCTCCCTACCTACCTCCATCCCAACCTCACCCCTCTCCCTCCCCCCTCCCTTCCTTCCGCCTTCCTTCCCTCCCAACCTAGCCCCCTCGCTCCCCCCCCCCCCCCTTCCTTCCTCGCTCCCACCCCCTCCCGCTACAAGCAAAAGTCGGGTGGGTAATTGATGAGTTGTTATGATGGTATTGTTCTAGAGGCGGAGAGAGGGTGAACTTAGGTATACGCACAAACATGCAGGTTACACACACACACATACACACACATACACACACACATACACACACACTGGTTTAAAACACACACACATACACACACTGGTTTCAAACACACATACACACACTGGTTTCAAACACACACACATACACACACACACTGGTTTCAAACACACACACATACACACACACGGGTTTCAAACACACACATACACACACACACTGGTTTCAAACACACAACAGCCAGGTGGTCTAGTAGTAGCGCTACCATAACTACAGACGTCAACTGCGCTGTAGGCGCCTGTCGTCTGCGCGAAAACATCGGATCGTGGTAATAATATATATGAATCCAGTCACTAATTGTAGTCTCAAGGGGTTCCTAAGCTAGCTTCAAAGATAGTTTCGTGGTCTTGCTTCTGTGGTTCATGGACAATGCTGGTGCCCTGGCTCGTCTGTGTGTTTATAAATACAGCCGTGACAAGTGGCCTTGTGTAGCTTTAATAGGGCGATGGATTAACTAAGTGTGATGTAAAGTGGCCGCTACTTGATTGCCATACGCCCTGACTTCTAAATCCAGCTTGGTACATTTTGCTAACAGTTAATCCAATGGTTTTTTATAAATATATTAAAATTTCATCTAAAAAAAAAACCCGGACATAAATATAATTTATTACGTTGATCGTTAAAATCAACTGTACTTCAGTTTGAATTAATGTTTATTATAAATGCATAACTTTGAAGATATTTGAAGTGAAAACATCACAATAATTTCGGTGTGCACGTTGAAACTTTGACATCATAAGCCGTGTTAACATCCACAACTTTAGGCCGACTTAGATAAGGCGAATTAGATGAAGCGAACTAGTGTCGTGTCCACGACGGTTTAAGGCGGAAATCGATATCTGCGCATGAGCAAGTCCATACTAACCAGCACCAGTTTCGGTTAATCGACGTCGCCACGAGAGAGTGTGGGTTCGACCTAGATATGTATGGACTGAATCGTATTGGTTTGGAACGGTCAAACCTTCTGCTGGGCAGTGAAAACCTTAAAATAAATCATCAAAAAAATATCTGTGCACCTCTAGCAGGTTCATAGGGCAAATTTACTGGAAAGTCAACAAACTCAGGTCTCGACTGTGACGTCCTTAATCTGCCTCATCTAAACCGCTACTGTCCACACAGGCAATATGGGCCGACTTAAGTTAGATCGCTTCATATAACCTACCTCGCGACGCGGTTTACTTGAAGCGAATTAGTTGAGGCGAATCAGCCCTAATCCGCCTTAGGGTCGTATCCACACGGCGAATGTGAGCCAAACTAGACAAGGCGAATTAGTTGCGGCAACTTAACTCCCATGTGTGAACACGGCTATAGACTTCAGCAGTAACATGCTGTGTTAACTCGACTTAGTATAAACCCTTTGATGCAGCAAAGTGAATGCTTATTAAGTGACCGGGCACAGTGGCCGAATCGGTAGAGCGCACGCCTGCCATGTGGGAGATCGGGAGTTCGGTTCCCTGTCGAGTCAAACCAATGACTTTAAAATTGATACTTGTCACTTCCTAGCCAGGTCTTCGACATTAATAGGATAAGGCAAGGACTGGTTAGCTCAGTGTCAGGATAAGGTGACTGAGGGGGATATTGGATCATGGTGCTGGTGGTCTGATTTTCCAACTATGAAGTCACCATTAATGCACATTGTATATATCTTTATATGTGTATTATGTATATATGTATATATGTGTCTGTAATATAGATATGTATATATATATGTATGTATGTGTGTAATTTACACATATATATATACATTTTTCACTACCCAGTGAAATCCTTGTGAGAGTACTTAATGACATTTTCTAGTTACCGCCAGAACTAATGCCTGAATTTAATCTCAGGTCGGGACTTCCCCTTTGACTGAGTTCGATTAACTAAAATCTTATACCTCCTTTGACTACAAGTCATTACCCATCCTGATATGATCTTAGATGTTGCTAGTGTGTTCTCTGTGGATGAGTGGTTAGAGTGTCTGACTTTTTTCTGGTCAGACTCCTAATCTGAAGGTCAGTGGTTCGATTCCCCGTGCCCCCACCTCTGCCAAATTGGATTTCCACCACTGTGGATAACTTACAGTGTCATCAAAGGCCAGTTGCTCTCATACCATGTCTATGTGGTGTGGGAGGTTAAAAATCCCTTGGGTCGTAAAAGTCTAGGCTCGGGCTTTCTATCGCCAAACTGTCTAATGGTGAAAACAAGTCTATTCAGAGACGTAAAACAACATTACGTGATCATTACTACCCAGATTGTACACAACTCTATATGATATATCAATGTTCTGACGAGACATGTATACACAGTTTTGAAGTAGTACTGCATTTCATAATTGAATTCTCAATGGAAATCCTAGTTGACAAAAGTTGGTTGATTGTTGGAATTCTACGCCCTGGCAACATCTAGGGTCATGTCAGGATGGGTACCGACATGTGACATGCACATTCATGGTGACTTTATAGTGCTGCCATACTGGGAGAACAACCATGCTGCCAGAACCATGACCTGATATCTATCAAAGCGGGATACCGACACACAAACTTGTTCGGCCATCCTGTCTGGTCAGTTTACAAAGCAACAAAACAACAAAAAAAAAAGGTTCTCGACTCCAAATAACCTTGACCCAGAAGCCGATATTTTCGGCACCTTTGTAATTAATTGTAGCCCAGTAAGGGGGCCCAACAAAGCTTAATCCCGTTCGAATAACCCTTAGAACTAATTATGATGGTGACGCCTTACGTTGACCTTGCGGATCAGCGTTCCGTGCGAGGGTTTGCAAGCAGACGACAAGTACGCTTCTGGAACAATGCGCCGTTGCTGAAATCAGGCGCGACGTAGAGCTATAAGTTCACCGATCATTGCCACGCAAATAAAGTGACCTTGATGCGTTACTATGACAAGGTGCCCTAATTGTTTGTTGTTTTACGTCCTAGCAACATTTAAAGTCATATCAGAATGGTTGCCGACTTGTGACAGTGCGCACTCATGGCGACTTTATAGTGCTGTCCTACTGGAAGACCAGGCCACCAGCACCATGACCTGATATCCCACTCAGTCACATTATCCTGACACTGAGCCAACCAGTCCTTGTCCTATCCTAATAATGCCGAGCGCCAGGCTAGGAAGTGACATGTATCAATTTTTAAGTCATTGGTTTGACTCGACCAGGGTTCGAACCCACGATCCCATGATCTACCAACCCGGGAGACGGACGCTCTAACTCATTCTGCCATCCCGTCTGGTCCCCAGGTCCCCTAGCTTAGGACTAGTAGGCGGCTGTCGTGACAATATATAGCCCGCGAAACTGCATTTCTCATCCATCTACTACTAAAGTACTCATATTAGTATTACTACTAGTACTACTAGAACCGGTGTCGCAGTTTGAGTGCCCTGTCAGTTTCAGCTGACTGCATACACTCAAACTCAAGGCATTGTCAATGGTCGTGAGCAATCTTCATACAGAAAATACAGAAGAAGTGAAATATCTCTAAAACCACACCACCTATTAACAAATCGCTTAGTACACATATCGAAAACATCTTTACCAAAAAGGTTATATTAAATTTATACGGTTAGGGTTCTTGATTTCTTTTTATTTTGAATAAAACTAATGTTTTGCACTGCGCGTACCATCAAACTCAAGGCATTGTCAATGGTGGTGAGCAATCTTCATACAGAAAATACAGCAAAAGTGAAATATCTCTAAAAGCACACCACACCTAGAAACAAATCGCTTGGTACAGATATAGAAAACATCTTTACCAGAAACATTATATTAAATTCATAAGGTTACTGACGATGCTGTCAGATTTTGGCGCATGCACATGAAACTGACAGTCAGCTCAAACTGGCAGGGCGCTCAAACTGCGACACCGGCCGCAGTGGAATTGGTAGAGCGCGGGAGATCGGGAGTTCGGCTCCCGGTCGAGTCAAACTAATGACTTATAAAATTGATACTTGTTGCTTCCTAACCTGGTGCTCGGCATTATTATGATAGGGCAAGGACTGGTTGGCTTGTTGTCAGGATAATGTGACTGAGTGGGATATTGGGTCATGGTGCTGGCAGCCTGGTTTCACCAGTGGGGCAGCACTATAAAGTTGCCATGAGTGCGTGCTGTCACAAGTCAGTACCTGTCATGATATGACCTGAGATGTTACCAGGATGTAAAACTCCAACAACAAACCACAACTACCATTAGTACTGCTACTTGGTAGTCAGTGCGACTGCTACTACCAATACTACTACAGTATAACCTTGTTAAACCAAGCTCGGTTAGACCAAATGATCGGTTAATCCAAACTTTTTTTGGCGGCCCGGCAAAATACTACCATTTATCATATAAAAAAAGTTGGTTAAACCAAAGTCGGTTAATCCAAACTATCGGTTAATCCAAACAAAATTTTCGGACCCCAGGCCACTTCCAGTATCGTTAAATCAAACTTTCATGTGGTTATAAAAAATCCATCTGTGACCCCACTGCCTTCTTTATATGATAAATGGTAGTATTTTGTCGAGCCGCCGAAAAACATTTGGATTAATCGATCTTTTGGGTTAACCAAGCTTGATTTAATGGGGTTATACTGTATATACATAAAAAAAACAATAATCAAAGTGTCCAAATACATTGTATATTACATTAATAATGCACCCACGTTTTTGCCAAAGCCAAGTCAAAGTCGAAGACAAAGCTCGGTTAAACCAATGATCGGTTAATCCAAACAAATTTCAAGGGTCCCTTCAAGTTTGCTTCAATGGGGTTATACAGTACTACTACTACCACCACCACCACCGCCGGACGGGTGTACGAATCAGTAAGAGCGCTGACTGACTTCCTGTGTGGGGCCTAAGAACTTACACTAACTTACACATGCTCTTCTTGCTGATCTAGGCTCTATTAGGTCTCTGATGCCAACTCCTTATGTAAAAAAAGAACTATATACTTTACACACATATGGAGATGGTCAGAGCCCTGAAGACATATAATTGAGGGTCTCCTCTCCAATGTCTATCCAGCCTTCTCTCAAATGCCCTTTGGTGCTTCAACCATTTAGTCTGCCTGAGTTAAGCAAATGACATTCAGAATACATATTTATTGCTACCTAACCTGGCGCTTGTCATTGATAGGATAGACCAAGCACTGGTGTGCTCAGTATCAGGATAATGTAACTGGGTGTGTTATTGGGTCGTGGTGCTGTAGGTTTGGTCTCCATAAGTGCAGCACCAATACCTGATATCGCACTCAGTCACATTATACTGACAGTGAGCCAACCAGTTCTTGTCCTGTCCTAATAACGCCGAGCATCTGGCTAGGAAGCGACAAGTAATAATTGTTACGTCTTTGGTTTGACTCGACATGGGTTCGAACCCATGGGTACGAGTCCCACGATCTACTAAAACAGGAGACGGGCGCTCAACTCATTCGGCCACCGCGTCTGGTAAACCCGCTATGGAGGTTTCCTTCTTTTTAAAATAGACGAGAATCTCGGTTTGGAATTATGTGCAGTTAGTTAGTTGGGGAAAGTACCCACACACTGCCAAGTGCAAAAAGTCGTGACAGTCGAGGCACCGAACAGCAGCGTCTTTCTCAAGTGCAGTATTTGCCCGGCCTTAGTTTTATGCTTGATTCATGTTTTTAAGGGGGGGGGGGTGGATGGGGGGTGGGGGTGGTGGGTGGTGGGTGTGGGGAGGGGAGGGGATGGTTTGTAGAGTGCAGTGTGTAGAGTTGGGGTGTGGGTGAGGGTGAGGGTGAGGAAGGGTGGGGGAGGCTAGTGGGGGGGGAGGCTAGAGGGTAGGGTGGGGAGGGGAGGGGAGGGGAGGGTTTGTAGAGTGCAGTGTGTAGAGTTGGGGTGTGGGTGAGGGTGTGGGTGAGGAAGGGTGGGGGAGGCTAGTGGGGTAGCGGTGTGTGTGTGTGTGGGGGGGGGGGAGGCTAGAGGGGTAACGGTGTGGGGAGGGGAGGTGTGGGTGTGTGAGGAGGGAGGTATGGGAGGGACGACTTTGGATGGTAGAAGGAAGGTGTGGGGGTAGGGGGGGAGAGGCTAGTGGGGCGGCGGAGGGTTATGCGGGGAAATATTGCTTGGGGCATGATGTGCGCGTGCTGTGGTGCGTGTGTGGGGGCGTGTGGGTGAGTGAGGTTGGAGGGGAGGGTGGGGGGGGGGAGGATGTGTGTGTATGTGGCGGTAAAGCAGTGATCGAGCTTGCGCCACCTAGCGGCGAGCCGTCAGGGCCTGGGGGAGATGAGGGCTGGGAGGTGAGAGGGCTGGGGGTTGTCAGGGCCTGGCGGAGGCGTACACGTGTAAATAGGACTAAGCCGATTGTAAGCGGCATGTCTGCACCTGGCAGACGGCCGTGTAGATGTAGACAGGCCCGAGCTGGCCATGAGCACTGGGGGACCAGGAGCCACCTGGAGGCGTAGTGAGTGTAGACCATACCCCCGCTAGGAGAGAGAGGGAGGGGGAGGGGGAGAGAGAGGTGCATGACGCTCCGTGTATAGTACTTTAGTAGTAGTACTAGTAGTAGTACCAGGAGTAGAGGTGTGGCACTGCGCATGTCCACGGGAATGCGCATTGATACTGGGCATGTTCAGGGAGTCAATGCTGGCAGCACAGTGAGGATGGATACCGTCTTTTGAGTACCCACATACCGGAAGTGATTGTAGGTAAGTAAATAACTACTCTATCTTTCTGTCTCTCTCTCTGTCGTTCTCTCTCTCTGTCTCTCTCGCTCGCTCTTTCGGTCTTTCTCTCGCTCTTCCCCCCTCTCTCTCCCTCTCCCTCCCTCCCGCTCTCTCCCTCTCTCTCCCTCCCTCTCTCTCCCCCTCCCTCTCTCTCTCCCTCCCTCTCTCTCCATCTCCCTCGCTCTCTCCCTCCCTGACTCTCTCTCCCTCACTCTCTCTCCCTCGCTCTCTCACTCTCTCCCCCTCACTCTCTCCCTCACTCTCTCCCTCACTCTCTCTCCCTCGCTCTCTCTCTCCCTCTCTCTCCCCTCTCTCTCCCCTCTCCCTCCCTCTCTTCTCTCCCTCCCTCCCTGCCTCCCTCCCTCCTCTGCCTCCCCGCCTCTGCCTCCCCCTGCCTCTGCCTCTTCCTCTCTCTCCCTCTCTCTCTCCCTCGCGCTCCCTCTCGCTTTCCCCCTCCCTCTTGCTTCCTCTGTCTTGCTGTCTCTCCCTCTGTCTTTCTCCATGTGTCTCTCCGTATCTCTTCTTTTCTATCTGTGTCTGTCCGCATTTTGAAATCTACATGCTCTGAAGGGCCATTTCCAGACATTTCAGGGAGTTTACATACTGTTGATTGTTTGGGGGATGGGAGGGGCGGGGGGGGGGGGATTGGCGCTCCCCTCCGGGCTACACCCACCTCCGGGGTATCCCACTCTCCCCGCTAGCTACGGCCCTGGTTGAGTTCTCACGCTCGGAGGCTCTCCATGTGTCGGCCTTCATCGCCTGCGCCTGCAAACAACCTGCCTCGGCGCTGTGCCCTACTGTTGCATGTCGGGTAAAGGTATTGTGCAATGGGTCAGAGGGGTCAGAGTAGTCAAAGGAGGTATAAGATTTTAGTTAATCGAGCTCAGTCAAGGGGGGGAAGTCCCGACCTGAGATTAAATTCAGGCATTAGTTCTGGCGGGTAACTAGTAAATGCCATTAAGTACTCTCACAAGGATTTCACTGAGTAGTGAAAAATGTATATATATATGTGTAAATTACACACATATATATACATATACACATACATATCTATATTACAGACACATATATACATATATAATATATACATATATACATAATACACATATAAAGATAGATATATATAATGTGTCATTCTCAGAAGTTGTGTACCAATACTGTGACATCAGTACCACAAAATCAAAATGCTATCAAAGTCCTATTTACAAGCTTCCTCAATGTGCATGTCCTTTTGCATCTGAATAATTGAAAATAAACATATTCTGACATCTTTAAGTAGGTCAAATGATGCTCACACCCAGTAAAAAGCAGTATAGCATGGAAATCAATCTGACTCCAAATTCAGGTATTTTCCACACAAAGCTTGACATTTTTAGGACATTTCACATGACACTTGCTTTATAAACAGGAATAATAATAATTTGAAACCTCATTGCTATGGTTTTGTGTTATTTGTGGTGATTAAAGAGAAAAGCAGAAAAATATTAACAATGTAACTGTCTAAGTGGAATCAACAATTTTACACAAATGTTTGGCTCAAATTTCAATGTTTAGGAGAAATTTCAGGATTTATCTTTTACTATGCCATAACGGGGTCCATGCATAGTGTCAAATAGTGAAAATAGTTCCTGTACAGTATCTGTACTCAGCGTTTGATACAGAGTTTCATAGTACTTGCAACTGGAAACGAAACGTTACGATGTTAATGACTCCAGAAAAGGTTAGCTATTTCATAATTGCTATCATTCTTTTCAGAAATAAATGTCTTCAACTTTATGAATACATTGTATATAACAATTTGAAGTGAAATGTGCTGTTGTTCACAGGTTTTCATTAAGTTTGTGACACTTTATTTTCAATGCTGTTGGCAATGTCACAAATTAGTGATGTAATTTTCTATTTATTTAGCTACATCCATGCCAATAAGATACATAATACACAATATTAACATTTACTTTTGATCTCAAATATCTCCCACATTATTACGCTAAAGGATGAAATCTAAATATTGACACTCCAATAATGGGTTTCTTTGAAATATACATTTCAAGTAGACTACCTCAAGTGGTACAGTTTCTGAGAACGACCCATATACATATATATATATATATATATTTAAATGTTTGGCGGTAAGTGAGTACGATAGTGAACAGGCGAGCGGTGGCGTCACCATCGGAGCTGAGGCCTGAGCAGTAGATGAGTAGGCGAGGCTCAACCACCCGATTACTGGTGGATAGGTGTTAGGAGCGAGTATAATTCTTATACAGCATATATATATATACATATATATACGCGTATAACTATATACACATGTATGCATATGCATACACATATATATATATACATACACATATACATCGTCCTGATATGACCTTACATGTTGCCAGGACATAAAACCCCAACCAACCTGCATGTATATATAGGGGGGCCTACATATGCATACATCTCCGTACATATACGTACATATGCATACACATACACATATATACACATACACACATGTGCATATATATATGGACGTATGTAATGTGGGAATAAAGCGTTATTGCCAGATATGTGGTTTGATGCCCGAGCCCCTCTTGGTTAGAATTGTCGAGGTCAATGCGTAAGCGGGACTGAAGCCCCATATTAGGTCGATAAAGACGTAGGTAAAAAGTGTTAAAAGGCTTCTAGCCTTCAAAAAGCTGACACCAGTGTTATCGGACTAGGCAGATCGCCAAGCATTGCAGCGGATATCCGGGTAGAGAAAGTGTGTGTGTGGGGGGGGGGGGGACATTATATATATAATTACAGTACAACCCAGCTAAACCAAACGATCGGTTAATCCAAACTTTTTTTGGCGGCCCGGCAAAATACTACCATTTATCATATAAAAAAGTTGGTTAAACCAAAGTCGGTTAATCCAAACTATCGGTTAATCCAAACAAAATTGTCAGGCCTCAAGCCACTTCCGGTATGGTTAGATCAAACTTTCATGTGGTTATAAAGTCATCTGAGCTGCCGAAAATACTTTGGATTAACCGATCGTTTGGATTAACCGATCGTTTGGTTTAACCGATCATTTGGTTTAAGTGAGCTTGGTTTAACTGGGTTATACTGGATATACATAAAAAACAATAATCAAAGTGTCCACATACATTGTATATTGCATTCATAATGCACCAACGTTTTTGCCAAAGCCAAGTCAAAGTTGAAGGCAAAGCTCGGTTAAACCAATGATCGGTTAATCCAAACAAATTCCTAGGGTCCCTTCAAGTATGGGGTTATACTGTATATAGTTATGTTCCGGGCGCAAGTGACAATGTTAGCGCCGGAAGTATGGTCGGGCGGTGGTGGTATGAGTAAGGAGCAAAAAGATGCAGCGAGCCCATTGGCTAATAATATAATATCAGAATAATATAATATAATAAAGATATAGGAAATCCCTTCCGAGCTTTATACTCGCATAATGCTTATACATCACATATATAATGTGTGTGTGTACTGCATGGGGACCAGGTGGAATGAGTTGAGCATCCGTCTCCCATTGATTTCCAACACACGGGTTCGAAGCCTGGTCGAGTTAAACCAATGACTTAAATATTTATTCTTGTCGCTTCCTAGCCAGGTGCTCGGCATTATTAGGATAGGGCAAGGACTGGTTGGTTCAGTGTCAGGATAATGTGACTGAGTGGGATATAAGATTATAGTACTGATGGCCTAGTCCCCCCACTATAAAGTCGCCAAAAGTGCGCACTGTCTGTCTTGATATGACCTTAGATGTTGTCAGGATGTAAACCTCCAATAAACAAACAAACATAAAATATATGGTAGAAACTCAAAGCCATCGGATTGTTCAACCTTACAGGTGCATAGTCCGATGAAGCACCACGTGTTAAAAACCAAATCAATTGTCTAGATTTGATTCTACATATTTAACTTAGATACTGATGAATTTTCGCCACATAGAAGGGAACACTGAACCAATTTAATCAAACGTGTTACTGCAGAATCCTACAGTGTCAGAGTTTTGGCTAGATAAAGGATTCACCCAGTACTTGCAGTACACGGGTGAAGACCAGCCTTATATAAAAACGGTCGAAAAATCGGGCTAATGAAATGAGTCTTTATGAGAGCCTAATTTCACAATCTAAGAAGCAACATTTATTCTTTATATATATTTTCATATTTCCCCGCTACCTTTGAGTTCAAAAATATAATAAAACATCTGGTTTAATAAGATTTAAAAGCGAAATCGACCGCGTTCTATGGCCGCCATCTTGTCTTTTTGCTTTCTCTCCCATTTCACCAACTCTGTGCCTATATATGTAGCCATTTGATCCTGGAACCACAGTTTCTAGTTCATGTCCCATACTAAAGCTATTTTCGCCCGTATTTACACTACGTTGCCCTTCACCCATGTACTACAAGTACCGGGTGAATCTTTTATCTAAGTTTGGGCATGCTTGCCAAAACTAATTGTATATGTTTACGCATCAAATATCTCAAAAGTTAGTCATTTAAAATAAAAGTTACTTCGAACTAAAATAAGGTAGGATATGACAATCAATTTAATATATTTATCTCAGAAAAATGACACAAGCTCAAAAAGATCCAACAATGTATCTTTAAGTGCATATATGCCTAATCTCTTACAGTGTGTAGTTTATAGTTTCAGAACTCTTGCACGGTTTGCACTCAACAGGGCCAATCCCCGGTTGGCCTCTGTTGGTAATAATAGCCACTTGATGGCCTGTCACACCTGCATAATACGTCATAGAATCGGTGATTATCAGGTGACACGCTAAATGATGTTCACTTCCACGGACATCACAATTATTATAAAGGCGCAAAAGAGTGACTGACTGGGTTTGGGGGGTGGGTTACATCCGAGCAACATCCAAGGTAATAATGATATCAGGGCCACATTCAAGGAGCACCTCGGAGATATTCCAAATGTCGCGCTGGTCTGAACGACTTTAGCTGTTGGGTGCCTCAAAAATGGTGGCCTCCATAGGGTGCAGCAATTTGCAATTGAAAAGAACAGCTCTGATTGGCTGAAACCGCTGAATCAGCGTGGCCATTTTGAAGGTCCATTTTGCCTCCTATCTGAAAAGCATGACGTCTCGGAGTTGACTCCGAGGCGTACCCTGAACGCACATTGGCCAAAAAGATGTTGCGGAACCCTCTCCGGGGCGTACCCTGAACACGGCCCTGGATGGACAATGCATAAAGGGCGCATTCCATATACGCGTAATACGTAATGCGTAATGCGAAATGCGAATGCGAATGCGACAAAAAATCAAAACGCCTTGAAACCTATGAGCTACATTCCATACACGCGTAATGCGTAATGCGAATGCGAATGTCAAAGAAATCCATTATCCCGATCGCTCCATGTCGCGATCGGTGCGTAATGCGTAATGCGTAAAGGTGGTGCGAATAGAAATCTGAGTCTGATGTGTCCATTAGTTTAACACTAGGAGAGGCGACTGAGCATTACTTAACAGTCTCACAGAGGGGTGCTAATTGGAAACACATGGTGAGCTGGGCACCAGGGAGAGATACGGTTAGGGGAAAGCTAAAAATGCTACCATATGCACAGAAATATGAATACTTATCTGTAATTTGGTTATTATAAAGGTAGGAACCCCCATGTGACGTACAAAAAGGTACATATATATAAATGCAATATTTGGTCATATACAGAGCATTATGGAGAATAATTGTTTATTTTTATTTTTTAAATATAGCCAGTCGTGTGACGCATAATGCATTACGCATAAAGCTGAGATTCCTTACACGCGGTATGCGGTCTGCGAATGCGAATGCGAATGCGGCAAAAAATCGAAACGCCTTGAAGTCAATGGGGTGCAACCCTTACACGCGGTATGCGAATGCGAATGCGAATGCGAATGCGACAACTCGATCGGTCCCTGTAGCGATCGGTCCGGCATGCGGCATGCGACACGGGGGTGCGAATAGAAAAGCATCAGTCGCATTTGTCCATTGATATAAGGCTGGAGGAGGCGACTGATAATTACGGACAGCCAGGACAAGGTAGAGCGCGGACCTGTTAGGAAGCAGTCTCCAAGGCTTCTGAGTGGAAACATATGGTAGTGGTGGTGGTCCGGGTTGCTAAAAATGCTACCAGAGCCACAAAAATATGAATACTCATCTATAATTTGGTTATAATAAAGGTAGGAACCCCCACGAGTAGAAATAGCACACATAAAGACAAAATAATGGTTTTGTTGACCGAAAAGGACAGTCCTAACATGGGGTGTGAATAGAAAAGCATCAGTCGCATTTGTCCATTGATATAAGGCTGGAGGAGGCGACTGATAATTACGGACAGCCAGGACAAGGTAGAGCGCGGACCTGTTAGGAAGCAGTCTCCAAGGCTGCTGAGTGGAAACATATGGTATGGTGGTATGGTATGGTATGGGGTGTTCGTAACCTTACGACGGTTACCGGTTGCAGAACTGCAACATTTATAGAGAGGCTCCGATAAATCGGCCCAGTCTTTGGTTAAGACATGTCTTCTGCGGGTGAAGTGGTCTCAGAGGAAGTGTTGTGAAGGCTGGGACATCCTTCAAGACGTAGTGGCGGCGGGGCGCCGGGTGGCAGCGGATCTCTCCGTGCCGTCTGTTTGTAGTAAATCTGTATGGTGTCTGTAGTGTGGCACTTGCATCTGGTCAGCAGGGGTTCGAGGAAGGCGGGCAAAGGTGGGAGCAGCGGTCGTTCCAGCAACAAGAACCAGACAGAGAAACGGCAAAAAGGTCAAGAGCCCCACCCAAGAACACAACAACCCTGGTTAGGGGAAGAAGTGAGCCTGGGAGAAATCGAATGGGCAGATCTAGGAAAGAGAAATGAGGAGAGTTGAGTCAAAGGCCCGTGCCTATCTGCCCTATGGTGACCAACCGGCGAGCCATAGACACGGACAGAGTAAGAGTAGAAAGTGAAAATGCCGGCAGGCACCCCCTCCTGGAACTCTTTTCAGACATATCAAGGAGGTGTCCGGCCGGCGGAGAGGTGATAGAGAGAGGTGTGGACGAGGTGCGGTCCGGATAGCAAGTGAACATATGGTAGTGGTGGTGGTTCGGGTTGCTAAAAATGCTACCAGAGCCACAAAAATATGAATACTTATCTATAATTTGGTTATAATAAAGGTAGGAACCCCCACGAGTAGAAATAGCACACATAAAGACAAAATAATGGTTTTGTTGACCGAAAAGGACGGTCCTAACATGGGGTGTGAATAGAAAAGCATCAGTCGCATTTGTCCATTGATATAAGGCTGGAGGAGGCGACTGATAATTACGGACAGCCAGGACAAGGTAGAGCGCGGACCTGTTAGGAAGCAGTCTCCAAGGCTTCTGAGTGGAAACATATGGTAGTGGTGGTGGTTCGGGTTGCTAAAAATGCTACCAGAGCCACAAAAATATGAATACTTATCTATAATTTGGTTATAATAAAGGTAGGAACCCCCAGGAGTAGAAATAGCACACATAAAGACAAAATAATGGTTTTGTTGACCGAAAAGGACGGTCCTAACATGGCTCAGTTTAGGATGTTAGGACCGTCCCAATCGGGAGACTGACGGTTACCCTGTGTAAGGAATCCTAGCTTAAAGCTAAAAATGCTACCATATGCACATAAATATGAATACCAATGAATGTACACATGGGTGCACACTTTTATATGCTGCTTACCGCATGCCGCACGCCGCATGCCGTGTGTAAGGAATCTTCCCATTCGCATACCGCATGCCGCTTGCCGCATGCCGCATGCCGCTTACCGTGTGTAAGGAATCCTAGCTTTACACCTGTATGGAATGATGGCATTCGCATAATGCATTACGCATTACGCGTATATGGAATGCGCCCTTTAGTCATCGCAGTCACGGTTCACACAGAAAGTTGGCCACCAGATTCAAGAACATTCAAGAACACAGTTAAAATCAAGAACATTCGAGGTTACTCGATCCAAACATCTAAATTCAAATGACCAGACGGGATGGCCGAATGAGTTATTTGTACCTCTCCCGTTTTGGTAGATTGTGGGATTCGAATCCATGCGTTCGAACCCTGGTCGAGTCAAACCAATGATTTAGAAATTACTACTTGACAATTCCTAGCCAGGCACTTGGCAGTATCAAGGGTAGGGCAAGGACTGGTTGGCTCAGTGTGAGGATAATGTGACTTAGTGGGATATCAGATCATGGTACCGGTGGCCTGGTCTCCAAGTGGGGCAGCACTATAAAGTCACCATGAGTGTGCACTGCCACAAGTGGTTACTGTACTGCGAAATTATATAAAGCAGATGTACCCACGTAAGGAGTAGCGAAAGTAGGAAGAACAGTTTTATACAAATATAATTTTCGCATCTTAGTAATTGAGTATATTAATAGCAAAATAGATTTTAGAAACTGCCCATGAGTCAGACTCTGATTTTGTTGTCATCTTTATTTTCTGTAAAAATAAAGGTAGCTGTCCTGTGTGCTTTTACGGTATAAACCAAATGTATTCATGTTAGCTATTGCCCATTCAAAGGGCCCTACCGTAAAACCACGGTACAGAAGGAGCTTCCTTCTCGTATTTTTAATAAAACAAAGAAAAAGGGGAGAAAAAAAAGGGACACCATAGTCAGCCTGACAAAGATGCAGTGCTAAAAAAAAGTATTTATTAAGCGGGGGAACTTGTTATTGTGTATTCAAACTATAATTGGTCTCCTCCTTCCTCTGCCGTCCTGATATGACCTTAGATGTTGCTAGGACGTAAAAGAAGAACAACAACAACCTTCCTCTGCTCCTGACATGGGTACAACTGGTTTATACAATTTTATCTGCACACCTTCTCTTCTTAATGAATGGTACTTATTTCCCCTACTTAAACCGAATCGGTAGAGCGCGGGCCTCGCGTGCGGTAGGTCGGGAGTTCGGTTCCCAGTCGAGTCAAACCAATGACTTATAAAAATTGATACATGTCGCTTCCCAGCCTGGTGCTCAGCATTACTAGGATAGGGCAAGGACTGGTTAGCTCAGTGGGTCATTGGGTCATGGTGCCGGTGGCCTGATTTCCCAGTGGGGCAGCACTATAAAATCACCATGATTGTGCGCTGTCACAAGTCGGTATCCATCCTGATATGACCTTTAGATGTCGCCAGGATGTAAATGTCCCAACAACCAATCAACCAACCCCTGCTTAATAAATGAGTACATTAATAATAATAATATTAATAATAATATTATTATTAATAATAATATTAATACTATTAATAGGACCTACTTTAAGTACAACCAATGAATCACACTCTGACTTCGATGTTATCTATAAAAAAAATAAAAAAATAAAAAAATAAAACCGCTCTCACTTTTATATACCATGGTGTTCTCTGTGGCGGAGTGGTTAGAGTGTCTGACATTTTTCTAGGTCGGACTCGCTAATCGGAAGGTTGGTGGTTCTATTCCCCATTCCCCCAGCTCTGCCAATTTGGATTTCCACCGCTGTGTATAACTTACAGCGACATCAAAGGCCAGTTGCTCTCATACCATGTCTATGTGGTGTGGGAGGTTAAAAATGCCTTGGGTCAGTAAAAGTGTAGGCTCGAGCTTTCTATCGACAAACTGTCTAATGGCGAAAACAAGTCTATTCAGACTTATCCATGATAGGCAGTATAAATCTTCAAGAAAAAAAATACCATCCTGACATCACCTTAGATATTGCCAGGATATAAAACCCCCCCAGCAAACAAACCCCTTTATACACTATAACATTTTACACAGCTGCCTTTGAATGGTCACCAGCTGAGGACAATTAGCTTGAAGTAGCCGTCAGAAACAAGCAGCTATTGATTACCCCCAATCACAATGGACCCTGCCGGGAACTAGTGTTTCTTACACAACAGGAGACTTATACCTGGGGCTGTATTTCACAACTGCATCCAGAAATATCTTCCCACCCACCCACGCTCCACCCACATATCTCCCAGCATTTACACACATTGGGAAGAACAAAGATCAACATTCACATAATAAGCTGCTTTCGGCGTCCCATTTTCAGCTATTGGACTCGGCTCTTGCTGCCATATTGAATTTGTTTGTTTATTGGAGAGGGCTTTAGGATCTGGCAACATCTACGGTCATATCAAGACATGTACCGACTTGTAACAGTGTGCGCTCATGGGTGAATTTTATAGTGCTGCCGCCCTAGGAGAATAGGCCATGCCACCATGACCCGATATCCCACTCAGTCATATTACTCTGATAGTCCTTGCCGTATCCTATTAATGCATAGCGCTAGCCTACATTTTAAAATTGTTTTAATACAGTATTTATTCTGCCCATAGCATTTAAGCTCCTGTTAGGGTGCTTGTTTTCAACGCTGGACAGCTGGGAGGAATGGTATGGTGTATGCCCGGGTTCCGGTTCCGGGTTGGTATCCGGGACGTCCACCAGCATTTATTTAAGCAGTTAGTAGATACTAAAAACCCTTAATAAAACCCCCCAAAAATAAGATAGATATGTTATTTTTTTTGTCTTTTTTTGTGGTATAACTTCCTATCATATAACTAATATATTAGTCTAGTATGTACATCTAGTGAGATGGAAATAGGCTTGTGGATGAGGACGTGTTCCCAGCAATTTTGTTGTTGTTTATTTGCAGCTTTCCTTTCACTTGTGCCCTGTCCCTAGTTAGTGAGTAGATGTGCCAGAAAACATCCGTACTCTTTAGGATTGTGACCAGGCGGGTCAGCTGCCGTGTTAATTTGTTAACCATAGTTCTAACGGCATTGTCCCTGACTTTTTGGTTTACCATCTTCGTTTCACCTGTGCCCTGTCCCTAGTTGGTACATAGCGACAAGTATCAATTTTGTAGGTCCTATGGTGTCAGAATTTTGAAGTGCTTACCACAATGAATTTAACATCCTTTCACTTCAAATATGTGCGGGCCTAGAAGCTCTGGTGGCGACATCAACGGCGCCTTTTGGAACCAATGCGACGACGCCTCCTAAATTACTTGGTTTGAAAAAGTGATTTAGTGATCTATATATAGAATCAAATCTAAGTATATATGACCAAAATATAATATAGGAGCTGATTATGCCGGGCGTGGTGGCCTAATCGGTAGAGCGCGGGCCTCACGTGCGCAACGTCGGGGATTCGGTTCCCGGTCGAGTCAAACCAATGACTTTAAAATTGATAGTTGTCAATTCCTAGCCTGGTGCTCAGCATTAATAGGATAGGGCAAGGACTGGTTGGCTCAGTGTCAGGATACTGTGGCTGAGTGGGATATCAGGCCATGGTCCCGGTGGCCTGATTTCCTAGTGGGGCAGACCTATAAAGTCCCCATGAGTGCACAGTCACAAGTCAGTACCCGTCCTGATATGACCTTAGATGTTGCTAGGACGTAAAGCAACAAACAAAGCAACAAACAAAGCAACAAAACAAGTCGGTACCCGTCCTGATATGACCTTAGATGTTGCTAGGATGTAAAACAGCAAACAAACAACAAACAATCAAATCTAAGAATATATTATAACCAAGAAATAATTCCGGCAGAAAATCAAAAGGACCCCATTATGCAATGTCAATATCCAAACCACGTGAACAGATGCCGCTTGTCATGGGATGAATGTGTGAATGTATGCGCGTTATGTAACACCACACCCCCATAATTCTGGTTGGTTGTTGGAGTTTTACGTCCTGGCAACGTCTAAGGTTATATCAGGACAGGTACCGACTTGTGACGGTGCACACTCATGGCGACTTCACAGTGCTGCCCAACTGGGAGACCAGGCCGCCAGCACCATGACCCGATATCCCACTCAGTCACACTATCCTAACACTGAGCCAACCAGTCCCTGCCCTATCCTAATAATCCCTGGTTAGGAAGTGACGGGTATCAATTTTGTATGTCATTGGTTTGACTCGACTGGGAGTTGAACTCCCGATCTTCCGCCCGGGAGGCCTGCGCTCCACCGATTCGGCAACTGCGTCCGGTGCATGTGTGAATGTATGCGTGTTATGTGACACGACAACCACATCCCATGTAAGATTCTGGTCCGACATGTGTGCAGTTACAGTAGCCCTGTTAGGGGAGTAGCTACTAGATAAAAGATTCAGCCTGTACTTGTAGTACACGAGTGAATGAAAATGTAGTGTACATACGGGCGAAAATAGCTTTAGTATGGAACAGGAAGTAGAATGCCTGCCTCCAGTATCAAATGGGTACTTATATCGGCACAGAGTTGGTGAAATGGGAGAGAATGGCCGCCATAGAACGTGGTCGTTTTCACCTTTAAATCCTATTAAACTATAAGTTTTATTATATTTTTCAACTCAAAGGTAGCGGGGAAATATGAAGACAGATATAAAGAATAAATGTAAATTTAGGCTCTCATTTCATTTTCCTGCTTTTTCGACAGTATTAATATAGGGCTAGTATTCACCCGTGTACTACGAGTACAGGTTGAATCCTTTATCTAAGTAGCTACTAGCTTGTCTTGTTGCTGCGAGAACACGCGATAACACGCGATAATGGCATTGTTAGCCAGGGCGGGGCTCTGAGGAACAACAAGCACCGGATTTCTTTGGGGAGGAGAGAGCCAGGACTGGTTGTTAGGAGTTTTACATCCTGGCAACATCTACGGTCATATCAGGACGGGTATAAACTTTTGACAGTGTGCACTCATGGTACCTTTATAGTGCCGCCCCACTGGCAAACCAGGCCGCCGGCACCATGATCCAATATCCCACACAGTCACATTATCCTGACATTGAGCTAACTGACCAGTCCTTGCTCAATCCTAATAATGGCGACAGTCTGGCTAGGAAGCGACAAGTATAATTTTTAAGGAATTGCTTTGATTTGACCAGTGTTCGAGCCTGCTGGTTCAAATTCCACGATCTAGCAAAATGAGAGACGGACGCTCAACTCATTCGGCCATCCCGTCTGGTAGTCAGAACTGAGGCATGCCTTTTGCGCTATTACTTATCAGCAGGGTGCAGTGACGGGGCGGACACTTCTTATCCCGCGTGGTTGTGGTCTTTGTTTTCGGTTACATATCTCTCCTGTGAAAGCTCTGGCTGTGTTCTCCCGCCAAGCCACTGCAGCGCTTGTTGTGTGGAATGTTGCTTAAATATCTGTTGGCACTGATACTAAAGGCCCTGTCACACTATGATGTACGGCGTCAGCGCGTTCTCGGCATTAGAAAATTTGCCAGTACGTCGGCATTCGTCAAACTTTTCAGCGGCAGGGGGGTAAAATTGGGCATATGCACAATGTACACACAACGTACGTAATGTATGCAGAACATATCTCTGACGTATGAGAGCGTTCATGTGCCTCGCAAAACGTTCGCAAAACACCCACATATGGTCACGGAATGCTGACCAGAAGTACAGCATATATGTTAAATATGCTGGAGATACGGCAGGCATACATTCAAAGAATGTTAGGACTATGTAATGCGTCCATTGGCAGTATGCAGACTGTACGCGGATTGCACATCCCCACCGTATGGCTGGCATGCAGCAACGTATACCAACGTATCTCTGACATACTCCCAACGTACGCCGATGTATCCAGAATGTATACACAGCATACGTTCAACATACGAGCCACATGTCGCCACGTTGACAATTTTGAGCATGCACAAGATTTTTTCAGAGCCTCGACGTGCGTCGATGTAAGATGATGTGCACCGACGTATCCAGAACGTATACGCCATATGCCCAATGTACACATAACGTATGACAATGTACGCCGACCTCTTGGTCGAAAATCACATTCATTGGCGCACGTTGAGGCGATACGTCATAGTGTGACAGGCCCTTTAGTGATAGTTACTGGTTGGTTTATTTCCATGCATGTGTATATATATGTATGTATTTGCATGTATGCATGTATGTACTGTATGCTTGGGTGTATGTATATCTATATGTTTGTTGTTTTACGTCCTAGCAACATCTAAGCTCATATCAGAATGGGTACCGACTCATGACAGTGCACAAGGAGCAGGATGTAGCTCAGGCAGTAGAGTGTCCACCTGTGAAGGTTTGGGTCATCTGATTGATCCTGCTCAGTGGACACATTTGCCGTTTGGGCTAGTTTCCATTCCAACCAGTGGTCCACAACTGGTTCATCAAAGGTTGTGGTGTGTGCTGTCCTGTATGTGTGAAAGACCCCTTGCTGCTTATCAGGAAGAGTAGCCTATGTGGCGGAAGCACGTTTCCTCTAAAGAAATATGTCAGAATGACCATATGTTTTACGTCCAATAGCCGATGATAAAAATCAATGTGTTCTAGAGGCGGCGTTAAATAAAACAAACTTCTTGTGACAGTGCACACTCATGTTGACTTTATAGTGCTGTCCCACTGGGAAATCAGGCCACCATGACCGTGTCCCAATATCCCACTCAGCCACATTATCCTGACACTGAGCTAACCAGTTCTTGCCCTATTCTAATAACGCTGAGCACCTGGCTAGGAAGCGACAAGTATCAATTTTTACGTCATCGGTTTGATTCAACCAAGGTTTGAAGCCATGCATTCGAATCCCATGATCTACCAAAACGGGAGACAGATGATCAACTCATTCGGCCATTCCATCTGGTCTAGCTAGGAAGCAACAAGTATCAATTAATGCGACCGGGATTCGAGCTTCCGATTTTCCGCCTGTGCTCTACCAATTCGGCCACCGTGTCCGATTTATACATACATGCATATGTATGCGTCTATGTGTATACATGCATATGTATGTGTGTATGTATATACATTCATATGTATGTGTCTGTGTATATATACATGCATATGTATGTGTGTATGTATATATATACGTTCATATGTATGCACCAATGTATATATATGCATATGTATGTGTGTATGTATATACATGTGTATGTATGTGTGTATGTAGAAACATTTATGTATGTGTGTATGTATATATACATGCATATGTAAGTGTCTATGTGTATACATGCATATGTATGTGTGTATGTATATATATATGTGCATATGTATGCACCAATGTATATCCATGCATATGTATGCGTGTATGTATATACATGTGTATGTATGTGTGTATGTAGAAACATGTGTATGTAACAAATCAATGACTATTTTGTTCTCCCTTTCTGAAACCAATTTTCAAGCGGGACCAAACGGGACGGCCGAATGAGTTAGAGCATCCGTCTCCCGTGCTGGTAGATCGTGGGGTCGTGTGTTCGAACCCCAGTCGAGTCAAACCAATGACTAAAAAATTGATACTTGTTGCTTCCTAGCCAGGCGCTCGCCATTATTAGGACATGGCAAGGACTGGTGTGCTCAGTGTCAGGATAATATGACTGACTGGGATACCAGGTCATGGTGCGGGCAGCCTGGTTTCCCAGTGGACCAGCACTATAAAGTCACCAAGAGTGCACACTGTCACAAGTCGGTACCTGTCCTGATATGACCTTAGATGTTGCTAGGACGTAAAACAACGTAAACAAGCCAATCGTGTTACAAGTCGATGCCTGTCAGTCAGGATTAGGGACTGTCATCATGCAGACTAACAAACCCACAGCTCTGGCTTCTCGTGCATTGGATTCAGACCAAACGAAATACGCGATTATCGAGAAAGAGATGCATGCCATCTGTTTTGGGTGCCAACGATTCCATGATTATTTGTATGGTAAAGAGGTCAATGTTCAGACAGGTCATACGCCACTTGTTTCAATCATGGAAAAGCCGATCCATAAACTGTCCACGCGGATGCAGCACATGAGGAACGCTTATGTTTTTTTCAGACACTATCGCGGGCCCACAGTAAAGACAACAGTAGTGTGAGTTTGTTTGACGATAGCTTAATTGTAGCCATGGTCGATTCTCCAGCATCGAATATCCTTATTGACATTAAACAAGAGTTTGAGGCGAGTTTGATGGTAGAGTTTGAGGCGAGTTTGATGGTAGAGTTATGCAAACAAATACAGCAGCGATGGCACTCTAGCCTGGTGCGCATACCCCCAGGTATACGACAGTACGCATCATTCAAAGATGAATTAACAGTCAATAACGGTCGGATAATGAAAGCGAACTGAATCATCGTCCCAGGTAAATTAAGAAACAACATGTTGGATATACTCCATGAGACACATTTGGGTGCTACCAAAACAAAACAGCTCGCTAGAGAGAGCATTTTTTGGCCAAATATTGATAAACAAATTGAGGAGCAAACTAACAGATGCAGGACATGTCAGAACAATAGAAAACTACCACGCACCGAACCACTAATACACCATAGCGTCCCGTACGAGAAGGTCGGAGTAGATTTATTTGAGATAGACCACATAGCATATATTATTAAAGTAGATTACTACACAAAGTGTCCAGAAATAACTAAATTAGATAATATGTCCTGTAACAATCTAATTAATTCATTAAAAGATAACTTTGCTAGACACGGGATACCCAAAATCGTAGCATTGGAAAACGGGCCGCAATTCACAAGCTGTGAATACCGTGATTTTGCAGAGCACTATGGCTTTACCCCATTGTATTCAAGCCCACAATACCCAAGGAGCAGTGGACAGATCGAACAGTTTGTCCAAACGGTGACGCATATGATAAAGAAATGCACCGAGACAGGTAAAGACATACAATTACCCTTATTGAATTACCGAAATGCTCCAATACACGTTCTGAATGCTTCTCCAACTCAATTGCAGATGAGCAGGTGGTTTTGATTTCGCATACCCATGATAGCTCAGGTCCTTAAACCACATGTACAACAGGCGAAACCACAAGAAACATTGCATATTCAAGAAAGGCAAAAATACTACAATGACAAAAAATCGGGAAAGCCGCACCAGTAACTACACATAGGAGACCAAATAAAATATAAAAACCACCACAGGCTGTGGAAAAAGGGGTCATCAGCAGTTACACAGGCCCGACAGGGTGCGAGTACCAAATAGAAACCGAATCAAACAACCAATTAAACAGGAACCGAGTACATCTAATTAAAACGCCTCAGGCGAAGGACAGTACAAACACCACAACAGTAAACACACCAGCAGATAACCTACTTCCAGACCCACCCACCATAGACATAATGCCACACCCAATCAAAACATCGAGGTTCGGTTGAACAATTAGACCAGTGGTTAATTTATATGAAGTAGGGCAGGTGAGTAGCCCATTTGTGGGAACAGATATGCACGGTGGTAGGGAAAACACACATGTTAGTAATGTAATTGTAGTAGATAAAGATAGTGAGGTTCTGATTGAACATGAGAATTCAGAGGGAATGAATGTCATTATAGTTAGAAATATCAATGGATTTATAAATGGGTTTAAGGATATAAAGGCAAGTAGAAGGGTTACTTATGAAATTGTCAAAATTGTGTTGTTATATGAATAACTGTGTGGCGTTACACAAAGTTTGAATCAAAATGTTAGGTAAGATTGTGAAGATTTGATTAATGGTAAACGTTAAATTGTCACTTCTCATCTGATGACAAATTTGCCGTATGATTAACTTTGTTATAAAGATAGATGACGCGCTATGTGAACATTTGCAGTTCAAGCCACAACTGTAATTGAATAATATTTCTCACTTTCTTAAACCTGCCTTTGGGAAAGGGGAAGAAAGGGTGAGATGTGGAGGAACAAAAGTTAGATTTGTAAGACTAGTGAAAAGATTATTATATTTACCAATGCTGAGCTTGGACAGAGAAGTGTGTCAAATCTGGTGAGCAAATAATTGTAACAACTATGTTTAATATAAGAATCATGAGTAAAATGCAGTTGAATGTTTATTGTGAAATCTAGATGTATGGCGTCCAAGAATAATACATGGGCCATGTAACATCCGGCCGTATCGCCTGTATGAAGGGGGGATGTGATGTGTGCGCATAGCCCATGGCAGGGACCAGGGTAGTGGGATGAGCACCGCGGTGGTGGACTCAGAATAAAGCCAGTAGCGACCTATGGCTTTATTCCACCTCAACGCATCCGGACTCGCTTTATTACAGCTAGCACTATAAAGTCGCCATGAGTGCGCACTGTCACAAGTTGGTACCCGCCCTGATGTTGCCAGGACGTAAAACTCCAACAACCAACCATCCATCCCCGACCTGCTTCATGTACCTTTAAATTATACACACGATGGTTTAGTTATGCCATATCCGACACTCATCACACATACATTCCATGCCCACTGAGCACCCGCACCGAGCTCACCCACGTCACGTAAATCTCGTGTACGTTGGGGGAATCTCCCCCCCCCCCCCCCCCCCACCCTACCGTCCGTCACCCCCCCCCCCACCCCCTAACGTCCTCCTGCACCCCACTCCCCCATAACCCCCACATGACCTCTACCCCTCCCACCAATACCCCCTCGACCCCCTCCCCGTCCCCCCACTCCCCCTCCCACTCCCCCTCCCCATCCCCTTCCCCCTCCACTCCCCCCTCCCCCCCTTGCCCCCCCCTCTCCCACGATGCCTCCCCCTCTCCCTCAACGCCTCCCCCTCCCTTCCCCTGCCCAACAGGACCTGTCACCTCACTCCACGTCCCCTCTCCATCCCTCTGACCCGTAACGTCCCACATGCCCTAGACATCACTCCCTGCCCAACACGCACAGACGACCCTCCACGAGAACCAGACGAATCACGATAACGCCCGTCACCCACGCCTCACAATCACTCGCCACGACGACTCACCACGCATCCACGACCACGCCTCCGCCCCTCATCCACCGCCTCTCCTCCACCCTCCTACCACTCCTCCCTCCCCTCCTCCTGCCCTCTCCTGCCCTCGTCCTCCCATCTCCTCCCATCTCCTCCCACTCTCCTCCCTCTCCTCTCCTCTCCTCTCCTCTCCCTCTCCTCTCCTCTCCCTCCTCCCCCCTCCTCCCCTCCCTCCCCCTCCTCCCTCCTCCCCTCTCCTCCCCCTGCCCTCCCTCCTCCCCTGCCCTGCCCTCCCCTCCTCTCCTCGCCTGCCCTCTCCTCCCCCTTCCTCTCCTCCCCTCCCCTCTCCTCCACCCCCCCCCCCTCCTCTCCTCCCCTCCTCCTCCCCCTCTCCTCTCCTCTCCCTCCCCCCTCCCCCCCCCCCTCCCCCCTCCACCCCCCCCTTCCCTCGCCACCCCTCTCCTCCCCTCTCCTCTCCTCCCCTCCCCCTCCTCTCCTCTCTCCTCCCATCTCCTCCCCCTCCTCCCCTCTCCTCCCCTGCCCCTCTCCTCCCCTCTCCTCCCCTCTCCTCCCCTCTCCTCCCCCCTCTCCTCCCCTCTCCTCCCCTCTCCTCCCCTCTCCTCCCCTCTCCTCCCCTCTCCCTCCGCCCCCATCCCCATCCCATCCCCATCCCATCCCATCCCATCCCTTCCATCCACGCCCTCCGCACCTCTCCGGTCCCGTCCCCACCCTCACCCGTCCCCACCCTCACATGCCACCCCCCTGATTAGATTAATGACGATAATCTGTCAATAAAGCCCTGTCACACTGACTAACCCCTATTACAGTGGGCCTACTCTGGGGGCGCGGTGCGTGTTAGTAGCCATCTCCCGGGGTTAAGTGCGGCTAGCAGAGTGCACTGTTTACATGCTTTCCATTAACTCTTTCCATAACCCTTCACACACGCGCACACACACACACCGAGCACCAGCGTCAGTGTTGTACACCGCCGTCTGCGCAATTAAAGCTGCGTAGTCCGATGGTTTTTGTCATTTTATGAGATAAATAGTCTAGGGTGATCATTATAATCTACCGCATTATTATTTTATTGTCTTTACAGTGGTTTCAGTGTTGCGCTAAAACAGAGGCTACTGTTGCCTTGTTTCGAAGTGACTTGTGTTTTAAATGGCTAACTTTTCGGGATATTTGAAGTACAAACATGCATAATTAATTTAGGCAAGTACGTCTGACGCAATAGGTTTCTGCAGTAGCCGGTTCTGTTCAATTGCCTCAATATGCCATTTTCATGTGACCACACATATTTAATCAGTGTATCAGTATTCTAAGTTAGATATGTAGAATGAAATCTAGATACTTGTTTTGGTTTTGAAAATTTGATTTTTGATCGGACTATGCAGCTTTAAACAGGAACCAATTGAGGGCATTGGTGGGACAAGGGCCAGTCTTAACCCGGGTGTTGTTATTCCACTTGCGTGATGAATGTAACTCAAATGATGTAATGTGATATATTGAGATGTGATCTGGGCGCGTATGCAGGAGTCAGTGTTAGCGGGGTTTAGTGTTACAGCCTGTTACCATTTAGCTATCACCGACGTCGGGAACTGTGTCAAGTCGTATGCAGGAGCGCGTAACACTTTCATTATAGCTAAACGTGAATTTATTTATAGATTTGGGAAATCCCTCTGCGTCTGTAGCCATATATTAGGCTTAAATATATTAAATGCTATCATATTTAACAGAATTACATACACAATAAGTGAAATTTAATGAAATTAACCCTAAATTCGAAGCAATATTAATGCTGGCGCCACAATGGCGGCGATATTAATATTTTCGAACCGACGAATGCAAGCAACCACCGCCGCCAGTATGGAAAGCGACGTCGATGCGGCGGCGGTGGCGATTTGTTTACTTTACATTCGTCGATTCGAAAATATGAATATTAATATCGCCACCGTTGCGGCGGCAGTGTTAATCTCGCTTCGATTTTAGGGTTAATTTAATAAAATTTCACTATTTGACTATGTAACTTTGTTAAATATGACACGATTGAATAGATTTGATACCTTACACCGCTGTAAACTAGCTAAATTTCTGGTTTACCTTAACCTAGTTTAAGCTTCTGGTGTTAGGCCTATCACTTACTCGTGCATACCATTTTTCGCCGCTAAACGGGAATTCCTGCCAAACACCGTTTTGCCACGCTAACACTGACTCCTGCATGCGGGCCCTGATGTGATGAAATGTAATATAATATGGTGTTTGTTTGTTGGACTGGTTAGCTCAGTGTCAGGATAATGTGTCTGAGTGGGATATTGGGTTCTGGGGCTGGCGGCCAGGTCTCCAATGGGGCAACACTATGAATCGCCATGAATGCACCCTGTCACAAGTCAGTACCCATCCTCATATGACCTTAAATGTTGCCAGGATGTAAAACTCCAACGACCAAATAACTTATGTCATTGGTTTGACTCAGTGAGGACCCGAATCCCAGGATCTTTGACACAAGAAACAGGCACTTGACTGAGTAGGCTGTTTGTTGTTGTTTTACGTCATAGCAACATCCAAGGTCATATCAGGACGGGCGACTGAGTAGGCCATCTCGTCTGTTGATTGCTTGACATTGCTTTATGTCTGTTTGAGTATGGTGTCATTAGGCGAATTGATGTATTAAGATGGCGGATACGCAAGTTGTTGTAGAACGCCGGTTAATTATCTCCGGGTGTGTTTAATACTTTAATAGCAGCATCTGGTTTGACTATTTTATTGTTTATTTAAAGCTGCATAGTCCGATCAAAATACACAAATTTCAAAACCAATTATCTAGACTTGATTCTACATATTTTGTTGTTGTTGTTGTACATTAGTTGTTTAAGCAGGGGAAATTTCAGTCATAGACGACTGGTCTTCCTCATTCCACAGCTGGTCGATAGAAAGCCCGAGCCTACACTTTTACCGACCCAAGGGATTTTTAACCTCCCACACCACATAGACATGGTATGAGAGCAACCGGCCTTTGATGACGCTGTAAGTTATACACAGCGGTGGAAATCCAAATTGGCAGAGCTCGGGGCACGGGGAATCAAACCGCCGACCCTCAGATTAGGAGTCTGACCTAGAAAAAAGTCAGACACTCTAACCACTCCGCCTCAGAGAATCTGATGTAGATACTGGTACACCTATTATTAAGCATTTGAAGAGTTCAGGCGCAAAACCATGTAAACGCCAATCCAAAAATGTAGTTTAAATACAAGATTTCTACCTGAAAATAATGTTAATTCTCACCAATTCCACGTTTGATATGATCACATGCTTATGGAGAAAAGAACAAAAAAGTAGAAGCATAAAGAAATTAACTTTTTTAAGGTTTGATTCCAATGTTTATCTCCATTTTGGATTGGCGTATACATGGTTTTGCGCCTGAACTCTTCAAATTTTGTTGCTACATAGAATGGAGTATCGAGTCAATTTAATAGAACCTGTTACTGCAGAAGCCTGTAGTATCAGAGTTTTGGCGTGTTTGCCAACATTAATTTTGAATGCTTACATTTCAAATTTCTAAAAAAGTTAGCCATTTAAAAAAAAGTTACTTCAAACTAAAGTTAAAAGGGAGAAATTTTAATGATCAATTAATAAAAATATTAGAAAATTACCAAAACTTCAAAAACCATTTGCCTATGCAACTTTAAACTTCAATGATTAGCGATGCACGTATTATATTGACAACACCAACACCAACACTACAGCTGGCCAGCATTGAAAACAAGCCTGGGTACCCAGGCTTACATGCTATGGACACAATAAATACAGCCTCAATAAAAAAAATATATATATAAAAAAAGTCATCACATGATCCCTCAGAACACAGGTGATTTTATCCAGTTTCCTATCCACTATTATCCAGCGTAATCTGTCACTAGATGTGAAGTGCATTACACGCTTGACAGACTTCTCCATAGTGGAATTTGATCATTAGCTACACTGGTCCTACCTGCATGGTACACAAACGTTACTCTCCACGTTTTAAAGCTGCCTAGTCCGGTGAAAACACGACATTTTCGAGACCAAAAACACTTACCTAGATGTGAAATTGTGGTGGGGCTGATGCAAACGGGAAACATTGTCCACAGAGCAGCAATCGAACCCACATTTCTGCCATTCCATGCCAATGTGCTAACCATTACACCACTCAGGATCCCTGATGTCACCACCCTCTCCACGCCCAGCTGTCTATGTGGCTTCTTGCCGGAGAGGTCAGTGTAGACTACTACACTATTATATATCAAGCTTGGACCAGACAGGATGGCCGAATGAGTTAGAGCGTCTGTCTCCGGTGTTGGGACACCCTGGGATCGTGGGTTCGAACCCTGGTCGAGTCAAAGCAATGACTTAAAAATTGATACTTGTCGCTTCCTAGCCAGGCACTTGGCATTATTAGGGTAGGGCAAGGACTGATTGGCTCAGTGTCAGGATAATATGACTGAGTGGGATATCGGGTCATGGTGCTGGTGGCCTGGTCTGTCAGTTGTGCAGCACTATAAAGTTGCCATGAGTGCGCACTGTCACAAGTCGGTACCTGTCCTGAGATGGCCTTAGATGTTGCTAGGACGTAAAACAACAAACAAACTATATCAAGCTTAGATACTTGATAAAGTAGTAATGTAAACAAATAGTCAATATGGATCAGCATTTCCAAGGTAACCAGGAAGCTGACATTTCTTTCAATCTACACACCTTTTAATTTTTTTTAAGCGCTTTACCCAGAATATATTTGATGGGTTGTTGGAATTTTGCGTTCTGGAAATATATAAGGTCATATCAGGATGGCTACCGACTTGTGACAGTGCGCACTCATGGTGACTTTATACTGCTGCCCCACTGGGAAATCAAGCTGCCAGCACCATTACCCGATATCCCTCTCAGTCACAATATCCTGACACTGAGCTAACCAGTCCTTATCCTATTAATGCCGAAGTCAAGTTACGAATGGACAAGTATAAATTTTGTAAGCCATTGGTTTGACTTGACCAGGAATCAAGCTCCCGCTATTCCGCATGGGAGGCATGTACTCTACCGATTTGGCCACCGTGTCCAATCACCCCCAAAATATATATCATGCGCTTAGCTGGGCTAAACAAAAGTATTATTTATTGCCTTTATTCTTAGTTTCATAGATAACTGGGCCCCATATAAGGAAAATAAGATAAAGATGATTTGAAAAAAAAGATAAAACAATGGAATTTTTGTCCATAATCAAATACTTTTTTAAAAGTCTTTTTTTAAAGCACATTTTAGATTGATTCCTCCAGATTCACAACATGTAGCTATTATATATGATTATAATATAGCG
>CM059186.1:30491399-30631423 GCA_030323885.1 Branchipolynoe longqiensis
CAGTCTGTGACGTAGTCCCTGCTGCCACCACGTGGTGGTGGAGCTCATGTGCAAACTACTACACTGCCCCTACCCTAGATTCTCACTGGTCGCAGTAACATTGACCAGCAGAATTTGTCTTCAGGAGTTAAGTTGGTTATGTCAGCCTTCGATGGTTTGTTGTGGGTCGGTCGTGTTGGTTAGTGCACTGCATTATGCATTGCCTGTCCCAGCAAAGTATCCACATCTTTTGGGTGCCTAAATCCCAAGTACCCACAGACTCCCTGCGATTAATCTGCGCTTTAGGGACACGGACCAACTGAAAGGTATCACATCTAAGAATGTTTGCAGGGGTGAAAAGAAAGGGCAGATGTTTGCAAATGTTGACTAAACCCTCCCCCCATCACAAAAAAACATACAAAAAACCCAATAACCCCCCCCCCCCAAACAAATCAAAACAGCTCCCCCAACCCCCCAAAAAAGAAAACCACTACACACACACAAAACACAAAAAAGAAATCAACAAAACACTCAAAAACACTACCAAAAAACACAAACAAACACAACCTAGCTACAGGATAAAACAAATATATGTTCCGCTGTACCCACACTACAGGAGGGTGTGCAAACATCCATTTCTGCCCCAGTGCATGCCGGTCCAGTGGTCGCGCATGACACCGCGCATGTTCGTACTGGCTTAGTTCATCATGACCTTCGCTCAGTGAACTGATATGTATCAGTATACCACACAACAAATAAAAACAATAGTGGCTTTTCTAAATCCATGTCAAATAGTAATGGGAAATTAGGTGTTCTCTCTCTGTACTAGGTCGGACTCCTAATCTGAAGGTTGGGGGTTCAATTCCCCATGCCCCCACCTCTGCCAATTTGGATTTCCACTGCTGTGTATAACTTACATCATTATCAAAGGCCAGTTGCTCTCATACCATGTCTCTTTGGTGTGTGAGGTTAAAAATCCCTTGGGTCGGTAAAAGTGTAGGCTCGGGCTTTCTATCGATAAATTGTCTAATGGCGAAAACAAGTCTATTCAGACTTATCCATGATAGGCAGTATAAATCTTCAAGAAAACGGTCAGGATGGGGGGGGGGGGGGGCTATCATTTGTTTGATACTTCATAAGACCGCAAGGATAACAAGAAACTGAGTATGTTCTTTACCAGAGAAGCCACACACCTGCATGAATATGTAGTGAGGTGAATTGACCTCCCCAGATGAACAAAAAGTAAAGCTTGTTTTATTTAATGACGCCTCGAGAGTACATTGAATTTTATCGAGTCAAACATATGGTCATTCTGACATTATTTCTTTAGGAGGAAACCAGCTGCCACCACATACGCTACTCTTTCCGATGAACAGAAAGGGGGGGGCGTCGTCTTTTATATGCACTTTCCCACAGACAGGACATCACCTTTGAGTTTGATGAACCAGTTGTGGACCACTGGTTGGAACATAAAATAGCCCAAACATGTCCACTGAACAGGATCCATAGGATGACTGACATCTTCACACGTGGACACAGGATCCATAGGATGACTGACATCTTCACAGGTGGACACACTACCACCTGAGCTGCATCCCGCTCCCCCATCCCCAGATGAAATGCCACATACATAGGTAGGCTTAAGTTTATTACATCACACCAGGCAGCGTGGAAAGTCTAATGATTAGAATGCTAGCCCTGAAATGGTAGAAGTGTCGTTTCGAATACCGCTCTAAACACACTGCTCCTTTTCTTCGAAGGGACCCCCCACCCCCATGCCATTGGTGCTGTGACCAGGATTATGTACATGCTGTGCACTGTATAGTATTGAACCATCCCTATGTATGCGCTCTAAGTGCACTACCTGAATATTTGGTAATGGTAAGGGTGGACAATTCCAAGGGGACGAGTGCAGTAAGGATACAGACCACCCCACGTGAAATGCCACACACACACACACACATACACACACGCGCACACACACATGTACTCAGACACGCACTCACACGCACGCACACACACACTCACACACACACTCACACACACACACCGACACACTCACACACTCACACTCACACTCACACACACAGGTACAATTTGATAGATCGTGGGATTCGAACCCACGGAGGAAATCGTCTACTGCCTATATATGCATAAAGCATCTTGATAACAAAAAAGGTATAACTATTGTAAAAGTTGGGTCGTTCTACCTGCCCTAACCCCCCCACCCATCCATCCATCCATCCATCCACCCATCCATCCACCCACCTTTCCATCCATGCACCTATTCATCCACCCACCCATCCATCCACCCACGCATCCACCCACCCACCCATCCACCCACCTATCCATCCACCCACCTATCCATCCACCCCCCTATCCATCCACCCACCCATCCATCCACCCACCTATCCATCCACCCCCCTATCCATCCACCCACCTATCCATCCACCCACCTATCCATCCACCCACCTATCCATCCACCCACCTATCCATCCACCACCTAACCATCCACCCCCTATCCATCTACCCACCTATCCATCCACCCCCCCTATCCATCCACCCACCATCCTCCACCCCCTATCCATCCCACCCACCCATCCATCACCACCTATCCATCCACCCCACATCCATCCACCCCCCACCCCTCACGACCCCTATCCATCACCACCTATCATTCACCCTATCCATCGACCCACCTATCATCCACCCCTATCCATCACCCACCATCATCTACCCCCTCTCCATCCACCCCCTATCCCATCCCCCCCCCTATCCCTCCACCACCCATCCATCCACCCACCTATCCATCCACCCACATATCCATCCACCACCTATCAATACTCCCACCTACCATCACCCACCTATCCATCAACCCACCTATCCATCCAACCCCCCTATCCATCCACCCACCATCCATCCACCCACCTCTCCATCCACCCACCTATCCATCCACCCTCTATCCATCCAACCACCTATGCACCTCCACCCTCTATCATCCACCACCCATCCATCTACCCCTATCCATCCACCCACCAATCCATCCATCCATCCACCTATCCATCCACCCACCCACCCATCCCCCCACTATCCATCCACCCCCTATCCATCCACCACTATCCATCCACCCCCCTATCCATCCACCCCTATCCATCCACCCACCCATCCATCCAACCCACCTATCCATCCACCCACCTACCATCCACCACCTTCCATCACCCACCTATGCATTCCACACACCTATCCATCCACCAACCTATCCACCACCACCATCCATCCACCCCCCTATCCATCCACCACCACCCATCCATCCACCCACCTATCCATCCACCCCCTTCCATCCACCCACCATCCATCCACCACCTATCCATCCACCCTCCACCCACCCACCATCCACCACCCACCCATCCATCCATCCACCTATCCATCCACCCACCTTTCCATCCATCTGCCTATCCACATACTCATCTACCCATCCATCCACCCACCTATTCATCCATCCACCCTCCTATTTATCCATCCATCCAGCCCAGACGCGATGGCCGAATGAGTTAGAGCGTCCGTCTCCTGTGTTGGTAGACCGTGGGATCGTGGGTTCGAACCCTGGTCGAATCAAACCAATCACTTAAAAATTGATGCTTGTCCCTTCCTATCCTGGCCTTCTGCATTATTAGGATAGGGCAATGACTGGTGGGCTCAGTGTCAGGAGTCGCCATGAGTGCGCACTGTCACAAGTCGGTACCCGTCCTGATATGAGCTTAGATGTTGCTAGGACGTAAAGGACAACAAACAAACATCCATCCATCCATGTATATAACCATCCAGAACTGGGACTAGAACCATCAGAACTATTGAATTAATTTTGTCCTTCAAATGTTTTATTTTTGTTTATTTTTGTTTATATTTTTAATATTTTATGCGAAGGAGGCACTTGATTGCATTTCACCCAGGTAAGTTTGACTGAAGGTACAGGATAGTACTGTTATATTTACACGAGCATCGTCTCCGTCTCATAACCATACATCCCGAATGTCGTGAAGCCGACAACACAGACTTGGTTCAGGACGGACGGAGAGGTTGCATCAAAGATTCTACTACAGATAGTAGAATCTTTGGTTACACTCTGAGGAACCATATAAGTATATATAACATTATATGTAACATATATTATATCATCATCATCATCATCATCATGCTGTCAGTCGTGATGCGACAAAGACTGCTTTCATTACTTGACTGCCGCTCTCCATTTAGCTCTCTGCTGTGAGAGTGATGTCCATGAGTCAGTCTTAATGTGTCTCAGCTTCAGGTTTCTCTTGATGGTATCCTTGAACCGGAGACGAGGGCGCCCTCTCTCTTTCTGTAACAAGAAGACAGTTGAGAATAGAGGATCTGCTTTGGTAGCCTGTCTGATGACATCCTCATGAGGTGTCCAGTCCACCGGAGATTCTTTTTGATCAGAAGATCTTCCATGTAATGCTACCCCACTGGGAGACCAGACCGTCAGCACCGTGACCTGATATCCCACTCATTCATGTTATCCTGACACCCCGAGCCAACCAGTCCTAGGCCTATCCTAATAATGCCGAGCACCTGGCTAGGAAGCAAAAAGTATCAATTTTGTACGTCATTGGTTTGACTCGACCATCCGACCTTCCGACCTTCCGCAAGGGAGGCCTGCGCTCTACCGATTCGGCCACCGCGTCCGCTCTCGGCCCGCTGAGGATGGCTGTGGTTTACCGCTCATAGAATTCCTTATGGTTTTGTCAATGTTGACAGTGTTAACCAAACTCACCCTTTCAACGCCTCACTACCACCACCCCCCTTCACCAGCCCCCTCCCCCTCCCCCACCCCTCACCCCCACCCCCACCGCTCTGCCCGTATCGCACGTCTTTCATAATAATGCAGCTGTAGCTTCAGTTAGGAATCTGAGGGTTGTTTTGTAAGCTTTGCTCATGGTTCTGAGGACAACTCACACATCACACATCACCCATCACCCATCACACATCACACATCACACATCACACATCACACATCACACATCACACATCACACATCACACATTACACATTACACATTACACATTACACATTACATCTCTGTCCTGATATGACCTTAGATGTTGCTAGGACGTAAAACAACAACGAACAAACATATTACATATCATATATCACATCACATATCACATATCATCCGACCAGACGGGATGGCCGAATGAGTTAGAGCGTCCGTCTCCCGTGCTGGTACAGTGGTAGATCGTGGGGTCGTGGGTTCGAACCCTGGTCGAGTAAAACCAATGACTTAAAAATTGATACTTGTCGCTTCCTAGCCAGGCCGTCGGCATTATTAGGACAGGGCAAGGACTGGTGTGCTCAGTGTCAGTGTGACTGAGTGGGATACCAGGTCATGGTGCTGGCGGCCTGGTTTCCAAGTGGGACAGCACTATAAAGTCGCCATGAGTGCGCACTGTCACAAGTCGGTACCCGTCCTGATATGACCTTAGATGTTGCTAGGACGTAAAACAACAACAAGAAACTATCACATATCATATATCATATATCATATGTTATGCTATGTTATATGTTGCACATGTTGCACATGTTGCACATGTTGCACATGTTGCACATGTTGCACATGTTGCACATGTTGCACATGTTGCACATGTTGCACATGTTGCACATGTTGCTTATATTACATAACATATAGTGCATTGTATATACATTATATATATACTTATTCACATATATTATATATGACATATATGTGAATAATTCTATAATTAACCTGACTTCGTTAAAATGCGGTGTTAATTCAATTTATAATATTAATAATCCTATACCAAAGCATGCTAATCCACAGTAAAACGGTTTTGATGATATATATATATATATATGTCATGGGGGTGATGAAAATGGGAAATATTGCGCCTAGAGCGGGACTCGAACCCACATCTCTTTGCATTCCGGGCCAGTGTGCTAACCATTACACCACCTAGACTCCCTGATATCAACACACTACCCACGCCTACCTGTCTATGCGGCTCCTTGCCTGAGAGGTCAGTGCAGACCACTACACTCGTCCCCCTGGAATTGTAAGTCTTTTAATGCTTACAATTACATACATACAGGCAATGCACTAACACATACATACACAGGGTAGGTTCAACAACCATACAGCGCACGTAGCTTGTACAGGATCATGGTCACGGCAACCAGTGTCATGGGGGTGATGAAAATGGAAAATATTGCGCCTAAGAGCGGGCAACTCGAACCCACATCTCTTTGCATTCCGGGCCAGTGTGCTAACCATTACACCACCTAGACTCCCTGATATCAACACACTACCCACGCCTACCTGTCTATGCGGCTCCTTGCCTGAGAGGTCAGTGCAGACCACTACATATATATACATATAAATAATGACTTAACAAAAACTACTAATATCACTTCCTGCATAAGTTAATTGTCATTTTTGAGGGTGGATGGGAGTAAATAAAATCCACTCTCAACCCACCCAAAACACCCACAAATTACAACAACAAAAAGAACCACATATTATTAGTTTCCAATGTCTTTCAGTTCTAAAAATTTGTAATTACTAACAATAATAAGATATATAAATGAACATAACCCGACAACAGAAAAAGCATTAATTCCGAGTATGGCGCGGTTAAAGATAAAAGATATAACCAAAAACCAAAACGCATAAATAAAAGACAACACAACTGCACAAAAAAGTACAAGACAGTACTTACGCTGATTGCCCCCGTTCATGTGAAGTCTACAACTTAAGTCGAACAGTTTGTAACCTACCTATGCTCCATCCCGATATGACCTTACAGCGTTCGAAATAAGAACGTATCTCCTTGTCCGGGACGAGTGAAAATTCAGACCCGACATTATGAAAAATCACACCAGACAAGGGACAATTTTTTGCTTATTTCTATCACTGTCTAACCAACCAACCAACGAAAGCAACCTACCTAATGCTTCCCCTTTTCCTGTTACAGGGCGAGCTGACATCGCAGGGAACGTCACTGGCGAAGCAGATCTGGCTGCTCTACATCACCTTCGAGGATTTCATGCACCTGCACCACCCGGCCCGGTCGGTGCAGCTCCTAAACACCTCCCTCAGTGACGACGCGCGCTGGTCCCGGACCTGCTCCGCCAACGGCCCCGGCTCCGGTCCTCTCGGTGCCGACGTCCTGGTCGACACTCCTCGCCTCCTCCGCCCGGCCGCCACTGCCCCCACCGCCGCCGTCGCCGCTGCCGCCGCACTCGACGACCCCGGCGTGACTGGCCCCGTAACCAGCGCCAATTTGCGCGCGTGTCACAGCCACCAAATCAGTAATGCGCAGCCACAGGAAGTGAGGGGGCGATTGACGTCAGAGGCGTCGCGCCTACCAGAAGTACGCAGCATGGACAAGCTGGTTTCCGGCTTCTCCTCCAGGATCGCCTGTCTGGGGGAGGTGGAGGTGGAGGAGGTGGAGGAGGTGGAGGAGGGGGAGGGTGAGTGGGAAGGGGGAAGTGATGACGTAGCCAGCCAGGTGCGTTTTTACAGCTGCCGGGCCAGCCCCTCTTGTGACGGCACCTATGACTGTGATGTGACGTCACCGGGCACGACCTCTAGTGGGTACGAGACCGATCAGGACTACATGACCTGGCAGGAGACACGCATGCGCCAAGGGAAGTTGTTCATGGCGGCCATGCATGACGCACGCGCCAAAAGGACGCTGTTGAGGACATCAGTCCGCCACTCTCACGTGCATGCGCACACCCACACGCACACGCACACGCCCGACCCGGCACGCCGGTCACAGCAGCAGCAGAAGCAGCAGATGTACATCATCAGAGCAGATGACCTTTACCATGAGAACTACACGTCGTCAAGCGACAACGACTCGGCCACTTACAAACACGGACGGCGGAGCGCGGGAAGCTTTGGCGGGCAGGAGCAGCACGGTCCGCCAGCGCCGAGGCAAAGTCGTCTGCAGCAGATCGGCACCACCCAGTGTGTGCAGCGGGAACTAGCGAAGGGGCAGCTGTATCACAGCGACGAGATGCTAATGCCAACAACGCCAATGTCAACGCCAACAACGCCAACCCCGGTGCACAACGCCAGCTGGAGTATGCGCAAAAGGTCCACCCCGACCACACCTGTCACACCCACCAACATCAACAACAACATGAACATCATCAACAACAATAATAATATCATCAATAACAACAGCAACAGCAGCGGTAACAACAATGGCGGCGGTATCAATCACAGCAGCAACCACCACGACCGTCTCCCGAACATCAAAACCAGGAGGATTTCATCGGAGAAGAGCAGGCTCTCAGAGGTGAAGAAGACGATGCAGGACATCATCTGTGACCTCGGAGTGGACAGTGAGGCCGATGATAGCTATACCAGGACGCTGGACACCAGCCTCCTTGCCTCGCGACCGGGCGAGGGCGATGCCTCCTTCGAGCGGCCGGATGCGGTGGAGTCTTTCCCATGCGGGCCGGACCGGAAAGGTTTAAGCCGGACCAGCCCCCGGAGCCCCCGGCACCACGGAGACGGGGACGACGCCCCACTGCCTCCCCCGCCATCACCCACCAACCACAACCACCATCACCATCCCCACCATCACCACCACCACCACCACCACAACTCGCATCACACCAATCACCATCACCATCGTGACCATGACCATGAGCATGACCATGACCATGACAATATGCCCCAGGACCTGCAGCCAGCTCGCGCTCACCCGAAGGAGATGGCCCCACCGCCCCCTTTCCGCCGATCCCGCGCATGCGCGAAGGGCAGCGGGCGCATGTCGCCGCTGGTGGTTGTTGACTCGAGTGAAGTGAGTGAAAAACCGCCCCACCACCACCATCGTCTTCCCGACCACAGCACCCCGCAACCTGCTATGGGGAGGCTGGGCGGGGGCGCTTGCAGAGACATGGGCGGAGGCAGAGGCGGCAGCGGAGGCAGAGGCGGAGGCGCAGACAGAGCGCTTCCCTTCTCCAGTGGTCCCCCGACGTCTCGGCGACTGCTTTTTAAGCATGACGTCACAACGTGTCATGACGAGCCTAGTAAGCGGTTGGATGTAGGGTTTAGAAACCAGGTAATGACTGCTGCAGGGAATGTCACATCTACCACCACCACCACCCACACCCACACTAACACCCACACTCCTACTACCACCTCCACCATCACCCACAATATCTCCGCCACCGCCACCACCACCGCCACCGCCCCGTACCATCCCTGCTCCTCTGGCAGCATCAGTTCGGACTCCGGCATGGCGAGTTTCGCGACCGGGGAGTATTCAATGGAGTACGACGGATACCCCTCCTGTGTTTTGGCTTCCTCCACAGGCTGCAGTTACCTGGAACGCGCGGCCTCCCGGGAGGAGAAGCTGCCGCATCCGCCACTGCCGCCACCATCACCACCACCATCACCGCCACAGGAGAACATTTACGAGACGATCCCGGACGAGCTAGTGGTGTGCTGCGACAGCGTAGACCTAGTCAATGCCTCCGAGACGCAGCAGCGGAAGAGCTGGCCGCCTCGATCTGAGCTCAGCTGGCCGCTGGTGGATCAGTCTGGTGGTGACGGTGCCAAGTGCTTTTCCATGCGCGTTGCGCAGCCTTCCCGCCGACTCAGTACGGATAGCATCGCGACGAACAACACATACGCGACGATTGACACTGACCTGGTAGCGGAGGATGACCCTCCCCCGCCTCTTCCCCCTGCACGACCCCTCCCCCTCCCACTCCCTCTCCTTCTCAGGCCGATGGACCGGGTCGTCGGCGGGGGCCGGCGCCAGGAGCGGCGGTTGCGGAGCGCGGCAGGGCGCGATCAGCTGGCGAGGGTCTCGGCGTCGGCATCGGCGTCGCCAGCTCATCTGAAGGCACCGAAGCAGCCGCCGCCACCGCCGCACATGGACGACATCGTCAAGTCGTCGGACATCCTCTGCGACACGCCCGGCAACCACATGTACACTGTGAACGACGTGCTGCAGAGCTTCGAGCGGCTTGCTGGACACCTACCGGCCGAGGAGCCACATAGTCCAGAGCCACCCCGGGAGGCGGTCGGTCGTGTCGAGGTGGGTCAGGTGGGTCAAGGGCTGGTGGCTGTGGAAAAAACCCGCAGCACCCCGCCGCCTCCACAGCCACAGCCACAGTCGCAGCTGCTGCCACAGGGAGAGACACAGCCAAGGAGGCTACAGCCACAGGCACATCCACAGGCACATCCGCAGGCACATCCGCGGGCACATCCACGGCTAAAGGGACAGGCACAGGCACATGCACATGCACAGGCACATGCACAGGCACATGCACAGGCACAGGCACAGGCACATGCACATGCACAGGCACAGGCACAGGCGCAGCGACGCCTGGAAAGTCCACCAGGGGCGCAGCTGTCGTGTCGGCGCCCGTCAGGGCGCGCTGTCGTTCTCCAGGTGCTGGCGACACCTGGCGGGATAAAAGGAGGAATAGGAGGAGCAGCAGCAGGAGGAGGGGCAGTGGTGCCCCCGGTCCAGGAGACGGGCAACTACAGCCCCGAGCCGTGGTACCTGCAGCCGTGTCCGTCACTCATGGGCCCGGTTCCGCCCACGGAGAACCTGCCGGCTCGCAGCAGCAGCAACAGCAGGCAGAACTGTGACTATAGCAAAGCCATCAACAACCAAATACAGCAGGATCAGTGGACAGTGGACCAGCGGGCCAAGATACTGAGCATGCCGGGCACATACTGCTGACTCATGCCTCGCTCGCCGAGGTGTCTGGCTTTTTAGACTTTGGAAATATATATATATATGTAGTATAAATATACGCGTATATATGTGTGTGTATATATATATGCGCATGTATTTGTACATTTTTATATAGATATGTACATATATTAAATACATACATATATATATCCATGTATATATCCATATGTATTATAATTTATATATATATAAGAAATTATATACATATACATGTTCATGCATGATTTATATATATGTATGCATGTACCTACATATGTATACATGTATATATGCATACATGTATATATATACACGTATGCATATATATACATGTATGTATACATGTATATATACATTTACAGTTACGTATATATGTGGATATATGTGGATATAAGTGTGTCCATATATGTGGATGCATGTGGATGCATGTGGATGCATGTGAATGCATGTGGATGCATGTGGATGTATATGTGTACATGTATTTACATGCATACACATGTGGGAAGATGTGCATAGATGTGTATAGATTTGCATGTAGGTATAGATACGTATACAGTAAAACCTCTCTTACCGACCACCTCCACCCCCCTATATCGATCGCTGTATTTGGGTCTCAACAATACCATTGTAAGAATACTCTAACTCCCTAAATCGACCACTTAAACTCGGTTCCATGGTCGATCGATTTAAAGAGGTTTTATTGTACATGTGTTTATGCATATTTATGCAAGCGTAGGCAAGTGCAGACAAGTGTATGCAAGTGTATTCAAGTGCATGCAAGTGTATTCAAGTATATGCAAATCCAAGTGTATGCTTGTGCACGCGTGCTTATGCGTGTTTAGGCATGCTTATGCTTATTTATGCATATGCATGCTTTATACATGCTTATTAATACTTATACATGTTTAATTCATGTTTATGCATATCTATAAGGTCCATGTATGCTTATAGTTATACACATCTATTCATGTTTATACTTGTGCACACTTGTACACACATGCGCACACATATGTATGTACTTGTGCATATATATGTATACTTTTGCTGACATATGTATACAGTAAAGCCTCTCTAACCGACAACCTCCACAGATCGACCACTCCTCTATACCGATCGCTTTATTTTGGTCCCAACAATACCATTGTAACCATATTCTAACTCCCTAAACCGACCACCTCCATAAATGGACCACTTACAGTTACAGTCGGTCCCATGTTCGGTCGAGTTAGAGAGGTCTAACTGTACTTATCAATATATTTGAATGCTTGTGTATAAATATGTATACATGTGTATGTATATTTGTACTTGTGCAATAATATATACATATATACTTAGGCATATATTTATACTTGCACAGATATGCATACATGTGCATGTGCATATGCACGTGCATGTGCATATCCATATGCATACTTGTACATGCATATGTGTGTAGGTATATGTGCACTTGTGCATACATGTGTACTTGTGCATACATAATTTATATGTGCGCATCCATATGTGCCATACATATATATGTATGGGTATGCATTCATATATATGTATGCGTACATATATATGTATGCATATGTGTACATATATATGTATGCATATGTGTACATATATATGTATGCGCATGCATACATATATATGTACCTGTATGCGTACATATATATGTACGCATTAATTTGGATACCTGTGCATGTGCATTAGATATATGTGCAAATATACATATAAGTGCATATATGTATGTCTATATGTATGTATATATATACATATATATATATATATGTATATACTTCTATGCACATGGATATATATGTATATATATATTTGGTGCTTCCCGACTAGATTTTTGCACTTTGCTCCGACCATGTTCTGATGGTTTTGTATAATTAATTGTACATGCAATCTGTGTTCCACACACATTGAATGATTCACACACTAACCACATAGTGTTGTAAGGGTGTGTGTTTGCGACATTTAATAATATTTATCCTTACCATGGAGATGCTTATCATATTGTACATACTGCTCTAATAAATTTATTCTGTGACATAGCTCCCAATTTGTACATATAATAATAATAATAATAAAAGGATAATAAAACACGGTTCTTATTCTTATAAATGCAAATTGTGTTTCTCTTATTTCTTAGGCTGGTTAGCTCGGTGTCAGGATAATGTGGCTGAGTGGGATATCGGGTCATGGTGCCGGCGGCCTGATTTCCCAGTGGGCAGCACTATAAAATCGCCATGAGTGCGTACTGTCACAAGTCGGTACCCGTCCTGATATGACCTTAGATGTTGCTAGGACGTAAAACAACACACACACACTTATTTGTTAAAGGTGCATAATTCAATAAAAGTATAAACATTTTAATGTATGTATATCTGATCCTACATATCTAACCTGTACACTCATTAAACATTGATGAATCCCTGTGCTATACTACCCGTCCTGATATGACCTTAGATGTTGCCAGGATGTAAAACTCCAACAAGCAACCTGTGCTGTACTATATGCTCGAAAACGGGCCATAAACCTCTCTGCTGTCTAGTATTTTAGTATGCACTTAGCAATAATTTAGTTTCAAATTTCCTTTTTTGGGGGAGTTAAATCCAGTTAATCAAGGATAAATCCAGATAGGATAGCCACATGAGTAGGACCGCTGGCTGGCTTCTCGCGTGGGAGGGTCATGGGTTCAAATTTAGCTAAGTCAAACCAATGACGTCCAAAATTGATGCTGCTCATTACCTAGCTTGGCACTCTGCATTAATATGATAGGGCAATGACTGGTTTGCTCAGTATCAGGATAATGTGACTGAGTGAGATTTCTGGTCATGGCGCCTGTGACCCTGCCTTCCTGTGGGGCAGCACTATAAAGTCGCCATGAGTGTGCACCGCTATAACTCGGTCAACTCCTGAAATTACTTAAAACTTGATACTTGTTGCTTCCTAGCAAGGCGCTCGACATTATTAGGATAGGACGTTAGATGAGTGTCAGGATAATGTGATTGAGTGGCATATCGGGTCATGATCCTCGCATCCTGATTTCCCAGTGGGACATCACTATAAAGCCGCCATGAGTGATGACCACCATCACAAGTTGGTACCCGTCCTGATATGACCTTAGATGTTGCCAGGACATAAAACTCCAACAATCAACCATCCCAGTGGGGCGGCACTATAAAGTCGCCATCAATGCACACCATCACCAGTTGGTACCCGTCCTGATATGACCTTAGATGTTGCCAGGACGTAAAACTCCCCAACAACCAACATGCCCACAGCGTGGTTTTCCGAATGCGCCCAGATACGAGGCACATTGCTGGGGTTTTCTCTCTCTTTCCATCAATGACAAACTAGCATCATACATCATAGATGGCGTAACATCAGCATTACGATGTCATCTATAACGGCTCGCAAATTATAGTCCCTGCAACCAGCCGGCTATATGTAAGGAACGCGGCTTGATACTGATAGGCTTCCCAGCTATTGATGGCGAATTAATTGCATGTTTTTCGCAGGGTAGGCGTAACATTGAGATATTAGAGTGCCTGTAGTCTATATACCCAATGTGTACACATTAAACTATCACTCATGTGATGAATGTACACTTATAGTAAATTACCCCATCCTTCTCCTTCTCCCCCTCCTTCTTCTCCTCCTTCTTCTCCTCCTTCTCCTCCTTCTCCTCCTTCTCCTTCTCCTTCTTCTCCTTCTCCTCCTGACCAGACAGGATGGCCGAATGAGTTAGAGCGTCCGTCTACAATGCTGGTAGATCATGGGGTCGTGGGTCCGAACCCTGGTCGAGTCAAACCAATAACTTTAAAATTGATACTTGTCGCTTCCTAGCCAGACGCTCGGCATTATTAGCACAGGGCAAGGACTGGGGTGCTCAGTGTCAGGATAATGTGTCTGAGTGGGATATCAGATCATGGTGCCGGCGGCCTGGTTTCCCAGTGGGACAGCACTATAAAGTCGCCATGAGTGTGCACTGTCACAAGTCGGTACCCGTCCTGATATGACTTTAGATGTTGCTAGGACGTAAAACAACAACAAATATAACAAACAAACATCCTCCTCCTCCTCTTCCACGTCTCCCTACCTGACTTGTTAGTTGTCTATTTGCTTTGCCTCATGTGTAGGGCCATAGATAGCAAGGGTCTAGTTTGGGATTTTAAAAAAAAGAAGAAATAAAGTTAGTTTGATTTATTGAAGCATCTAGAGCGCATTGATTTTTATCCTTGGCTATTGGATGTCAAACATGTTAAGGTCATTCTGACATATTTCTTTCGACGAAACCTGTTGCCGCCACATAGGCTACTCTTTCCGATAAGCACCACGGGGTCTTTTATATGCACTTTCCTACAGAAAGGAAAGCACATACCATATCCTTTGATGAACCAGTTGTGGACCACTGGTTGGAACAGAAAATAGCCCAAAGTGCAACTGTGTCCACTGAGCAGGATCGATAGGATGACTGACACCTTCACGAGTGGACACGCTACCTACCGCCTGACCTTGGAATTTTCACGTGGCACCCAGACCTTTCGTCAATGGAATAAAACGCTATTTGGAATAAAACTCCGTAGAATAAAGTGCTATAAAACATGATATATTTAAATAAATGTTTGTATTTTCAGGTGGTACGCACCTGCACACCTCCATCTATGGATGGTTCGGTGGTTGTTGGAGTTTTACATCCTGGCAACATATAAGGTCATCAGGACAGGTACCAACTTGTGATAGTGCACACTCATGTCAGCTTCATAGTGCTGCCCCACTGGAAAACCAGGTCGCCAGCACCATGACCCAATAGCCCACTCAGTCACATTATCCTGACATGGAGCCAACCAGTCCTTGACCTAGCCTAATAATGCCGAGCACCTGGCTAGGAACTGACAAGTATCAATTTTTAAGTCATCGCTTTTGATTCGACCAGGGTTTGAACCCATGGGTTTGAATCCCGCGATCTACCAACATGGGAAACGGACGCTCAACTCAATCGGCCATCCCGTATGGAAGCTAGGCCCCGGTGTCACAGTTTGAGCACCCTGCCAGTTTGAGGTGACTGCATACGCTAAAACTCAAGGCATTGACAATGGTCGCGAGCATTCTTCATACAGAAAATACAGGAAAAGTGAAATATCTCTAAAAGCACACCACCTAGTAACAAATTGCTTAGTACACATATAGAAAACATCTTTACCAAAAAGATTATATTAAATTTATAAGGTTAGGGTTCTTGATTTCTATTTATTTTGAATAAAACTAATGTTTTGCACTGCGCGTACCGTCAAACTCAAAGCATTGTCAATGGTCATGAGCAATCTTCATACAGAAAATACAGGAAAAGTGAAATATCTCTAAAAGCACACCACCTAGAAACAAATCGCTTGGTACACATATAGAAAACATCTTTACCAAAAACATTATATTAAATTCATAAGGTTAGTGACGATGCTGTTAGATTTTGACGCATGTGCATGAAACTGACAGTCAGCTGAAACTGGCAGGGCGCTCAAACTGCGACACCGGGATAGGTAAAGGTTGGCTCCACCCCCACCCCACCCCACCCCACTGCTTAATCACCTAGCCGCAAGGGAACTAATGTGTTCTTTGGCGGACAAGCTGATCATAGCTTTCAGGATCAATTAACTGTCCATTTACACAGACTTGGCAAGCTGTGCCTACCTGCATGACTTTGATGTATGTGTTCTACTCATCTGGGTGAATGAGGTGAAATAATAGATGCACATGCACGAGAAAGGCTTTAATTACCGGGAGATGTGCGTTATTAATGCCCGATATGGCGTGTGTGAAAACCAGAAGATGATTCTCTGGTGACCGTATTGACCGAGATAACAACCAAAGAAATCTGAAAAATTGAGGACAATGCTTGTTTAAAGGGACTCAAAATCCCATTCCCTCCCCCCCCCCCTCCCCCCCACTTTGTTTGCAAAAATACCATGCATGACATTGGTACCATGACCAGGATCCTATCCAAGCTACACACCGGATGATCCTCCTATGCGTATAGACAGGGAATACAGTGCGCAGGTGCGGACCTCCATTGTATGGTTGGACCAGACGGGATGGCCGAATGAGTTGACCGTTCGTCTCTCGTTTTGGTAGATCGTGCGATTCGAACCGATGGGTTCCAACCCTGGTCGACTCAAACCAATGACTTAAACATTGATCTTGTTGCTTCATAGCCAGGCGCTTGGCATTATTGGGATAAGTTGGCTCAGTATCAGGGTCATTTGATTGAGTGGGATATCAGGTCACAGAGCTGGTGGCGTGGTCTTCCAGTGGGGTAGCACTATAAAGTCACCATCAGTATGCACTGTCACAAGTCAGTACGTGTCCTGATATGACCTTAGATGTTGCCAGGACGTAAAACTCCACTAACCACCGAACCACTGTATGGTTGGCGAACTGATACATATTTGGAGCCTGATGAGGTGGTTGTTTGGTTTTTGGAGTTTTACGTCGTGGCAACATCTAATGTCATATCAGCATTGGTACTGACTTGTGACAACGCACACTCATTTATTTCTGTACCTTCGCCATGTTCTCCAGCCGCTTTGAATTGTGAACGCGTCTGATTGAAATAATCCCAAGCATCAATACCTTCACCACAGTAACCCCAAACACAGATCAAACCTTGAAACATTTACCAGGGAGCAGTTATTGCCAAAGCGAACCAGGAATAGTCTCATCGGACATTAACTCAGGTGAAGGTGCCCATTATCAACAATCAGTCACCTATCTATAATGACGACATAGCATTTCGTTGTCCCAGATGTGACCTATCTGTACTAAAGAAAAACACCACGTGATGCAAACCGGTAATTCTACATTTCTTAGGCTCACACTCTACCTGAGCCTCGTCTTGGTGTTCAGGTAAGTATAGTATGTAAATCACCCACCCCCTCTCTCCCAAGTCTTAGGATATTAGGGAACAAAAGGTGAGTGAAGTGTGTGTTGGTTGTTGGGGTTTTACGTCTTGGCAACATTTAAGGTTATATCAAGACTTGTACCGACTTGTGACAATATACACTCATGGCAGAACTGGACGCGGTGGCCGAATTGGTCGAGTGCAAGCTTCCCGTGTGGAAGGTCGGGAGTTCGAATCCCGATCAAGTTAAACGAATGACTTACACAATTGATACTTGCCGCTACATAACCTGACACTCCACATTACTAGGATAGGGTAAGGACTGGTCAGCTCAGTACCAGGATAATGTGACTGAGTGGGGTATTAGGTGATGGTGCTAGCAGCCTCGTCTTCCAGTGGGACAGCACCATAAAGTCGCCACGAGTGTCTATTTAGCGACCCCCCAGCACAATAAGTTTTATGTCCTAGCAATATCTAAGGTCATATCAGGATGGGTACCGACTTGTGACAGTGCGCACTCATGGTGACTTTATAGTGCTGCCCCACTGTAAGACCAGGCCATCAGCACCATGACCTGATATCCCACTCAGTGACATTATCCTAACACTGAGCCAACCAGTGCTTGCATCCTATTCTAGTAATGTTAAGCACCAGGCTAGGAACCAACAAGTATCAATTTTTAAGTCATTGGTTTAACTTGACCAGGGTTCGAACCCATGACACCACGATCTAACAACACGTGAGACGGACGCTCTAACTCATTCGGCCATCCCGTCTGGTACATTAGGTGTTGCCAGGATGTAAGACTCCAACAAGCAAAAATATCAACAAAGACTCATGGCAACTTTATAGTGTTGCATCACTGGGAGACCAGGCTGCTGGCACCATGAGCCGAATTCACATTAACTTGATAGTGAGCTAACCAGTCCTTGCCAGATCCTTGTACAGTACAACCCCATTAAACCAAGCTCGGTTAAACCAAACGATCAGTTAATCCAAACTTTTTTCGGGGGCCTGGCAAAATACTACCATTTATCATATAAAAAAGTTGGTTCAACCAAAATCGGTCAATCTAAAGTATCGGTTAATCCAAACAAAATTGTTGGCCCCAGGCCACTTCTGGTATAGTTAACCCAAATTTTCATGTGGTTTTAAGGTCATCTGAGACTTTTTTTATATGATAAATAGTAGTATTTTGCCGGTTTGCCAAAACAAGTTTTGATTAACCGATCGTTTGATTTAACCGAGCTTGGTTTAATGGGGTTAAACATAGAAAACAATAATCATAGTGTCCACATACATTGTATATTACATTCATAATGTACCCACGTTTTTGCCAAAGCCAAGTCAAAGTCAAATCAAAGCTCGGTTAAACCAATGATCGGTTAATCCAAACAAATTTCTAGGGTCCCTCAAAGTTTGGTTTAACAGGGTTATACTGTATTGCCATCGGAGGAACAATGAAATGAAAGAGTCAGTTTATATATTGACAAATTATCCGCTCATGGCATGTGTTCACCCTTACAAAGGATCGCTGCATACATGTAGCATTGTATCTCACATGAATGCTTAATGATAAATCACTTCAGTTTACTTTGAAACCAACAAAAATAGATTAAAATAGTTAAAATATTAACTTCAGTGTATTTTGTAATCTTCACTACATTACAAATGAAAGAAAACTAAATAATTTATTTCAAGTACAGTGATTTGATAGTCACCTTTAAAAAAAAAAGAGGCTCTAAATCTCTGTTCAATGACACTCAACCAAATAGTCATATTTCAAGTACAGTGATTTGATAGTCACCTTCTTAAAAAAAAGGCTCTAAATATCTGTTCAAGGACACTCAAACAAATAGTCATATTTCAAGTACAGGGATTTGATAGTCACCTTTTGAAAAAAAGAGGCTCTAAATCTCTATTCAAGGACACTCAAAGAAATCGTCATATTTCAAGTACAGTGATTTGATGGTCACCTTTTTAAAAAAGAGGCTCTAAATCTCTGTTCAAGGACACTCAACCGAATAGTCATATTTCAAGTACAGCAATTTGATAGTCACCTTTTTAAAAAAGAGGCTCTAAATTTCTGTTCAAGGACTTTCAAACAAATAGTAATTTCGCACCCCCACCTTTATCTTTAATCCCATGTTTACACGCATTCAACAATTCAATATAGAATGGAAATATATGGAGAAAATAATGATTAATATTAATTGTCCAGGTGTATTCTGGTTTCTCAATACAGATGTTCCGCTACTAATAATATTGTAAACATTTATGCCATGGCTTTAATTCGAATTACACCGTGACCAAATTATATTTTTACATTCCCCCCCTCGCCTTTTTGTAAGTATTCAATAGTGTGATGTCAGATAGTCAGTCTATCACAGACTTCCTTGAACCTGTCACCGGACCTGGTGGCCGAATCGGTAGAGCGCATTCTCGGTTCCTAGCCTGGCGCTTAGCATTACTAGAATAGGATCCCATCACTGGTTTGCTCAGTGTCAGGATAATGTGACTGAGTGGGATATTAGGTCATGGTGTCGGCAGCCTGATTTCCCAGTGGGGCAACACTATAAAATCGCCATGAATGCGTACTGTCACAAGTTGTGTACCCGTCCTGATATGACCTTAGATGATGCCAGGACGTAAAACTCCAACAACAAACGCTTAGCGCCCATGTTTGGTTCACGTGGCGTCCACAATACACCTGGTTCTGACTTTGCGTAAACTGGGCGTCTCTTTATTTGGTCACACTCTCAGCAAAACGCAGTGTCATATTAATTCAAACCTGCCCGTGTTTACTCCAGGTCGGCTGTCATAACAGACCATTCACTGCTTCTAGGAAGAAGATAAACTTCGTTTGTTTAATGGGGCTTTAAATCCTAGCAACCTTTGAGGGAATATCAGGACTTGTGCCGCTGAAATAGTGACAGTCCAAACTCATGGTGACAACATTTTGAGTGTTGCCTAACTGGAAGACCAGGGTCATCATCATGATGCTGTCAGTTGCAATGCGACAAATACTGCTTTCATTACTTGACTGCCGCTCTCCATTTAGCTCTCTGCTGTGAGAGTGATGTCCATGAGTCGGTCTTAATATCTCCCAGCTTCAGGTTTCTTATGATGGTATCCTTGAACTGGAGACGAAGGCGCCCTCTCTTTCTGTAACCAGAAGACAGTTGAGAATAGAGGATCTGCTTTGGTAGCCAGTCTGATGACATCCTCATGAGGTGTCCAGTCCACCGGAGATTCTTTTTGATCAGAAGATCTTCCATAGAGGGCAGCCCCATCCGTTCGAGTAATGAACCAGACCATGGTAGTGGCATCATATCCCGATCTTCCACTCAGTCATGCTAACCTGATATTTAGCAAAGCAATCCTTGATTATCCTGTTAAAGCTGCATAGTCAGATGTACACATAACATTTTCAAAAACAAAGCAATTATCTAGATTTTATTCTACATATCTAAGTTAGATACTGATGCACTTATTAAACATTTCTGTCAGCATAGAAGGGAATACTGAGTCAATTTAATAGAATCTGTTACTGCAGAAGCCTATAGTGTCAGAGTTTTGGCATGCTTGCCAAAAATAATTTAGCATGTTTGCACTTTAAAAGTTTAAGTTTGTTTGGTTATTGGGAGTTTAAGTCCTAGCAACATCTGATGGAATATCAGGACTTGTACCGACTTGTGACAGTGCACACTCCTGCTGACTATATTTATAGTGTTGCCTCATGGGAAGACCAGGCCCCTGGCACCATGACTGATATTTAGCGAAGCAATCCTTGCCGTATCCATATTCAAGATGCATAGTCCGATGTAAACATCAAATTTTCAAAACCAAAGTAATTATCTCGATTTGATTCTATGTATGTAACTTAGATACTGGTGCACTTAATAAACATTTGTCGCCACCATAGAAGGGAATAAATACTGAGTAAATCGAATATAACCTGTTACTGCAGAAGCCTATGGTGTCAGATGTTTGGCAAGCTTTCCAAAATTAATTGTGCATGGTTGCACTTCAAATATCTCAAAGGTTAGCAATTTAATATAAAAGTTCATCTCAAATATCACATGGCATGTTATAATCAGAGTTCATGCAAAACATTAACCACCAGATTGAAGAACATTCAAGAACATACAGTTAAATTCAAGAATGCTTGAGGGTACTAAATTATTTTTTGAAATTTCTAGAACATTCAGGACTTTCTGCAACCTGTGATGCGCAAGTGATTGGAAACGCCGGAAGTTAGGGTCGGGGCCGTTGGTGGCGCCAGCAGTCCCCGTATGAGTAAGGAGCAAATATATGAAGAGTACCAATTGGCTAATAATATAATATAATAATAATAATATATAATAAGTAAATAACAATATAATATAATAATCCCTTCCGCATCTTTACACTCGCATAATGCTTACACATCATATATATATATATTTATATATATATATATATAATCTATTATGGGATAATAAACAAGGACACTATCTATCTTTGTTTCGCTATGTAATAGTATATTCACTATATCCGATCTAACTGACCCTGTGTGGTACAGTATTGGGCACACTGGCGCCACCTGTGAGGGGCTCTAATCACTGTAGGCCAACTGTGTCTGGTCATTATCGCCTGTAGACCCGTTTGGACGGTCAATATATAATGGATGTATATAAATACACAACATAAAGTCACCAGGGCCGTAATCGATTAACATGACCCAGGCGACTCCGGTCACCCGAGTCGTCAGAATTTTCAAATAGAACACCGCAAGTGGAGTTGACAAATACACGTGCCGTGTGCAAAACAACCCGACCCCAGTAACCCACCTCTTGGCTGGGGTTTGCAAGGAGCGATGACATCACATTTCCGCTGGTACCGTCCTGCAAGATAACAGCCACCGGTACCAGTGATACATTTTTGTTGTTGTTGGTAATAACATAGATTAATGAAATGGAAATATCACTAAACTATGCCATCATAAAAATATTTAGATCATATTTTGCTGTAATTATATCGGCTATTAAAAAACTAATAAAAGGGCTACCATTTTTGTCACCCTGAGCATGAAGAAGCATATTCGATTATTCGACCCGAGTCTGCAGGATGTGCGCATGCGCCAAAAAGTGGCTCGGGTGACCAGAGTCGATTAATCGATTATGCCCCAGGAGTGCACACTGCCACAAGTCGGTACCCGTCCTGATATGACCTTAGATGTTGCCAGGACGTAAAAATCCAACAACCAACCAACAATATGAAGAATAACACTCAACGTTTCTATACATCTCCCATTTCTCGCTAGGTGGCAGCACTGTAACCAACATTGAACGTTATGGCAATGGGAACAGGAGCAGTGGTTAGGCTCAGAATGCGCATATTGAGGATTTGCGTCAAACGATTAACACCTCGTCACCAGTGCCTCGTCGGCCATCATGGTTGGATAGAAAGTACAGCATAACACTGCCGATGTGGAGGGGGTGTTAATATCACCAGGATTTGGGGTTTAATTTGACCAAATTTCACTTTTTGAATAAGCTATTCTCATAAATAACATTATTTAAACCCTGATTTGGAACCATTCATGGTTCTAAATAACAGAATTAGATTGTACCAGTGAATAGATTTGTGTGTTTTGTTTTGTTTACCTTCGACAATATCGCCGCTGATACGGCGGCAGCATTAATATCGCTTGGATTTTGGATTTAATTAGACAAAATTTCACTTTTTGAATAAGCTATTCTCATAAATAACATTATTTCAACCCCCGATTGAATTTTCATGGTTCTAAATAACAGAATTATATCGTAGCAGTGAATAGATTTGTGCTTTTTGTTTTATTTACATACACTTGATGGGAGAATGAACTGCTTCTATCCAACCACGATGTAGGAGTAGTGTGATGCCTACGTCACAAGCAAATCCTCAATACTAAAATAGGTGTGTGGATGGGCAAGAAAGGAGATATCATCTTTTAATATAGTGCTGAGTCGAGCATCACAGATAGAGCCATTAGTAATCTATCAACAAGAAATAGCTGTCAAAGTTCGATTGGAGATAGATCGAGGACAGTAAGTAGTGTCGTCACATGTTAGAGGGGATTGGCAAAGCATGGAACACCACACTGGATGGCCGAATGAGTTGAGCGTCCGTCTCCTGTTTTGGAAGAAAACTGCGGATCCGAACCCATTAGTTTGAAGTATCTTTTATTTCAAATGGCTAACTTTTAGGATATCTGAAGTGCAACCATGCAAGATTAATTTTGGCAAGCACTCCAAAACTATGACTTCATAGGCTTCTGCAGTATAATGTTCTGTATGGTGACATAAGTGGACCAGTATCTAAGTCAGATAGGTAGAATACAATCTAAATAATTGCTTTGGTTTTGAAAATTTGATGTTTTAATCGGACTGTGCAACTTAAAGCCACTTTTTGGTGCATGCATACATCCTATAGACTCGGGGTGGAAAAAATGATTAAAAAAAATATAACCGATAAAACTACAGCAAAATAGGATTTAAAGTATTTTATGATGGCCTCGTTTAGCTATATTTCCATTTCATTAATCTAAGTTACTCTACCAGTACCATGTATGACTGGTACTGGTAGCTGTTATCCTGCAGGATGGTACCAGTGCAAATGTGACATCATTGCTCGTAGCCAACCCCAGCTACGAGGTGGGTTACTGGGGTCGGATCGTTTTGCACACGGCACATGTATTTGTCGACTCTACTCGCAGTGTTCGATTTGAAATTCTGACGACTCAGGTGACCCGAGTCGCCCGGGTCGTGTTAATCGATTACGGCCAAGATTGTAAATCCATGTGGTTATGTCCATAACCCAGCGTCCCAGCACTTTTCCCATAGCATTCTTTAGCAGCGTTGTCCTGGAGATAAACAAAAAAGAAGTTTGTTTTATTTAGCGATGCCTCTAGAGCACATTGATTCTTATCATCGCCTATTGGACATCAAACATATGGTCAATCAGGGATATTTCTTTTGCAGGAAAACCGCTGCCTCCAAATAGGCTACTCTTTCTGATAAGCAGCAAGGGGTCTTTTATATGCACTTTCCCACATACAGGACTGTAAATACCCCAGCCTTTGATGGACCAGTTGTGGACCACTGCTTGGAACGGAAAATAGCCCAAACTGCAAATGGGTCCACTGAACAGGATCGATCGGATGACCCGCACCTTCACAGGCAGACACTCTATTGCCTGAGCTACGTCGCACTCGCTGTCCTGGAGATGGTGCGGTGGGATTAACTCGAAGCCACCCAGCGCTCTTACTGATTCGATCCCCTCCTAATACTTAGTAATAGTGTACACGCCATACTGATATTCTTACTCCCAGAGACATCAGCTAATAGCCCAGTCACACTACTTCTTGCGACCACTTTGCAACCATAATAAGGATGGTCGCAAAGAGGTCGCAAAGTGGTCGCAAGTGGTCGCAATGTGGTCCTCAGTGGTCGCTGACCTTATTGCGACCATTTTGGTCATTTTGACCATTTTGGTTGCAAGGAGGTTGCAGGTGCTGCCCTAAAAACATCCTTGCAACCAAAATGGTCACCCAGAGGTCAGCAAGGTCGCAAGGAGGTGGAGTCTTTGGTCCAAGGTGGTCGCAAGTGGTCACAAGCCATAGTGTGACTGCGGCTTTAACTAGTCATACCCATATACACGGAACCAGAGAGGATGGCCGAATGAGTTGAGTGTCCGCCTCTCGTTTTGGTAGATCGTGGGATTTGAACCCATGAGTTTGAACCCTGGTCGAGTCCAACCAATGACTTAAAAATTGATACTTGTCGCTTCCTAGCCAGGCACTCGCCATTATTAGAATAGGACAAGGACTAGTTGGCTGAGTGTCAGGATAATGTGACTGAGTGGGATATCAGGTCATGGTGCTGGTGGCCTGGTCTCCTACTGGGGCAGCACTGTAAAGTTACCATGAGTGCACACTGTCACACGTCGGTACCCATCCTGATATGACATTAGATGTTGTCAGGATGTAAAACTCCAACAAGCAACCAACCAACCATGCACACGGCACACACTCATCAACACACGGCAACTAACTAACCACCCACACCCCAACACCCACAAGTCACCTTGGGTGTGCACACGGCACACACTCATCAACACACGGCAACTAACTAATACCACCTTCTACGAAGCCTCCAATGTCAGGTTATGGTGTCAGCAGCACTATTAAGTCACCTTGGGTGTGCACACGGCACACACTCAACAACACACTGCTACTAACTAAATACCACCTTCTATGAAGCCTCCAATGTCAGGTTATGGTGCCGGCAGCACTATAAAATCACCCTTGGGTGTGCACACGGCACACACTCAACAACACACTGCTACTAACTAATACCACCTTCTACAAAGCCTCCAACGTCAGGTTATGGTGCTGGCAGCACTATAAAGTCACCATGGGTGTGCACACGTTACACACTCAACAACACACTGCTACCAACTAAATAACACCTTCTAGTTCTACGAAACCTTCAGGGTTTACCCTGCATTTAGTAATCTGCCCGCTGTGCACTCTGACCTTTGACCTCTCGCACCTGAGGTACTTGGCGTTATCTCCTGCCTGTTATCACGTGGTCAGGTTTTATTGGTTCTGTTTCGCTCCACAGTAGATATTGGATTTAGTCACGGATTGACCGCTTCAACGTGTAGCGTTTGCGAGGTGGCTAGCCGAGGTAAACGCTTCCAAACACAAATCACAAGGTCAGTTTACAATCTTGTCTTAGTTAATATCATGTGTGGCTGAAAATTTCGGACTGCTTGAGAGAATGTGTTAACAATAACACTAACACTAAACAATGCACACGACCAGATGGGATGGCCGAATGAGTTAGAGCGTCCGTCTTCCGTGCTGGTAGATCGTGGGGTCGTGAGTTCGAACCCCAGTCGAGTCAAACCAATGACTTAAAAATTGATACTTGTTGCTTCCTAGCCAGGCACTCGGCATTATTAGGACAGGGCAATGACTGGTGTGCTCAGTGTCAGGATAATGTGACTGAGTGGGATACCAGGTCATGGTGCCGGCGGCCTGGTTTCCTAGTGGGACAGCACTATAAAGTTGCCATGAGTGTGCACTGTCACAAGTCGGTACCCATCCTGATATGACCTTAGATGTTGCTAGGATGTAAAACAACAACAGACAAACAAACAAACAAACAATGCACACGGTCAGTTTATAGTCTTGTCTTATATCATGTGTGGCTGAGAAAATAACACGATGGAAAACAATCACCACGCACCTGTGAGTAGGGCTGACTGAGTAGGGCGCCCGCTTACCGTGCGGAAGGTAGTGGGTGCAATCCTCGGTCGAGACCAGCCTAATATAATTGATGCTTGGTGTAACTGTGGTAGTTTGCACAGACCTCAATGGGAAAGGATCCGCATGCACAGATAGGCTTGTGTAGGTTGATTGAACAAGGGAGCCTAGATATACCAATGGCTAAGACGCTGGACGTGGAATGGCTTTGTTTGTTTGTTGTTGCTTTACGTCCTAGCAATATCTAAGGTCATATCAGGACGGATACCGACTTGTGACAGTGCGCACTCATGGCGACTTTGTAGTGCTGTCCCACTTGGAAACCAGGCCGCTGGCACCATGACCTGGTATCCCACTCAGACACATTATCCTGACACTGGGCACCCCAGTCCTTGCCCTGTCCTAATAATGCCAAGCGCCTGGCTAGGAAGCGAAAAGTATAAATTTTAAAGTCATTGGTTTGACTCGACCAGGGTTCGAACCGATGACAGCATGATCTACCACCACGGGAGACGGATGCTCTAACTCATTCGGCCATCCCGTCTTGTCTTTTGGAATGGCAGAACTGCTGGTTCAAGTCCTGTTCTAGATAACACCCTCCCATGGCATTGTCTCTTCTTGCGCTTGGTTTGTTGGTTGTTGGAGTTTTACATTCTGGCAACATCTAAGCTCATACCATTGTGGGTACTGGCTTGTGCCAGTGTACCCTCATGGATACTTTATAGTGCTTCCCTACTGGGAGACCAGGCTGCCAGCACCATGACCTGATATCCCACTCATTCATATTATCCTGACACTGAACCAACCAATCCTTGCCCTATCCTAATAATGCGAGCGTCTGGCTAGGAAGTGATAAGTATCAATTTTTAAGTCACTAGTTTGACTGGACCAGGGTTCGAACCCATGGGTTGGAATCCCACGATCTACCAAAACGGGAGACGGACACTCAACTCATTCGGCCATCCCGTGTGATAGCAGTCAAGGACTGGTTGGCTTACTGTCAGGATAGAGTGATATCAAGGCGTGGTGCTGGTGGCATGGCATCCCAGTGGGGGCAGCACTATACATTAAGTCAGCATAAGTGCGTAATGTCACGAGGCCGTATAACAAAAGTCATAATTACACCTATGCGTAACAAATTAGAAAGCATTCGGTGACTTGATTTGGCTGTTCAATGATGTATTTGCATGTGATATATTTCCATCATCAATCAATAATAATAATGAAATATTTATTTCCATTGAGCATAGAAGGTGATATTTATATCAGTAATGTTTCACATAGAAAAGGAGAAAGCAGAATTACAATCAGGTTATGATATGCCCACGCACAATATGTAGTGACAGTACAGTGTTAAACTATCTATTGATCAATAGAGCAATGTACAACGCTTCTTCGTTTTATTGATTATTTTTCAGACAACATGAGATTCTTTCACTCGTACATTCAGTGATAACACGCATACCTTAAAGGTCCACTAATATGACCGACGCAAGTTTACTTATTCACAATTAGTTTGATTGATTAATACTATTTATAGTACCAGACTGGATGGCCGAATGAGTTGAGTGTCCGTCTTCTGGTTTTGGAGATCGGGGGATCCCAACCCATGGGTTTGTGGGTTCGAACCCTGGTCGAGTCAAACCAATAACTTAAAAATTGATACTTGCTGCTTCCTAGTCAGGCACTCGGCATTATTAGGATAGGACAAGGACTGGTTGGCTCAGTGTCAGGATAATGTGACTGAGTGGGATATCAGGCCATGGTTCTGGTGGTACGGTCTCCCAGTGGGGCAGCACTATAAAGTCATCATGAGTGCACACTGTCAGAAGGTGGTAGCTGTCCTGATAGGACGCAACACAACAACAAACAAACTATTTATCGTAGTAACTCTCTATTTTCTGGTTTTATTTAGGGCCTATTCACCTGTGTTTTGGGTTCGGAAATTGGATGCTTTTATCGGCCTATGGCTATGCAGCTTTACATATAGCACGTGTATGTTGCTTCATTGCAAAAGCTTTATTTCTAATTTCAGCTGTTTTCCCTACAGGACAATGCTGTTCTGGACATCTGACGCCATCATAAACACTTCAAATATAGACCACCTCCGCAAGTAAGCAACCAGAGACTCGTCATGCCATCCAACCACACACTGTTTTCAGACTACACATTCACGTTACTAGATGGCGCTGTGGTTCTTGGTGGACTACTGGAGGTGTCCATCTTCATAATGGCCATGTGTGCGGCTGTAGGCTATCAATCAAAGAGAGAGTTGGGCGACAAGAAAAAACACCGACAACAGCGAACAGTGAGCGAATATACTGAGGCAAGCAACAGTGCTAGCAATAATAATAATACTAATAATGTTAACCGCCTTGTTCAATTGCACCAAGGAGAGCATAGATCACCAGCCATTAAGAAAACGGTGATAACACCCACCCAGCCAGAGGACCATCACCATCAGGACTTAGGTGTGTTACACAACAGGACAACAGCTGCCACAATAGAGACACTACACAGCACATCGAATCGGATCGGGAACAGGGCAGCAGAAGTCCAAGAAGACCTCCCAGTGGGTGGAACCTCTGACGATGACTCTGTTGCCAGTGTCGTCCTTGGCATCATTCGGCTGCCACCTTCCTGCTCCAATCTGAACATGGGCTGTTCTGACAATGAAGCGTATCACTGTAGCAACAGTTCCCCATCATGCTCTCACAGCGTCTTTCCCAACGACAATGAAGAGCAGAGTTATGCCAATGCTTTGCGCATGTCCACCTTCTTTAAGTTCAAGCGTGAAGACAGTCCCATTCCGCCCAAACCGAGCATCCCCTCCTATGACGCCATCTTTGTGAATGGTGGCTTTGAGTTTGAACCCTGTGTGGAGGAACCAGTGGGTACCGAGGAGAGCTTTGACAGTGGCCGCAGTTCAAACATCGCATCGGACAGTTCCAGGGCTTCTTCGGCTGCTAATTCCAAAGCTCTGCACGGTGGGTGTGACAGTGAAAGTCACACTGTGACAGCGTCAAGGTCAGTGTCACTGCCAGTGAATGAGTACCCGGAGGTGTCAGTGGACACTGGGCTCCCTGTCACTGAGCACGACCTTGGTGTTGACCCTTGTGACACTGACAGTGTCAAAGACACCATCGTTACGGCGGCACCAATTGACAGTGAAATGAGGGAACCTGACTTAGGCCTAGATCTACTCATTGCAGCCCAGAGACACTCCGGGCTTGGCGTTCAGGGCGAGGGAACCAGAGATTGCAGTCTCCGCAAGATTTGTTCCTCTGAACCCCCTCAAGCCAACACAGCCGTGTGTAGGCCTAATGCGCATGCGCCGCGGACAGAACCAGCGAAGCGCAGTCGGTATTTTAGCTCACCCGGTAAACCGTGCAAGTTGAAGGATTTTGACATTTTCACAGATGTGTGGCCTGGGAATGGATTGGTTGAAATATGTGTGGACACTGGACGTTCACTGAACAAGGCCAGACGATTACAATTATTGGAGACAAGTACTGTTTAGACCGGTGACTTTTGTACCATCGGTAGGTCGGGAGTTCGAATCCCGGCCGATTGAAACCAATGACGTACATAATTAATACTTGTCGCTGGCTAGCTAGCTGGGTGCTCTGCATTACTAGGATAGGGCAAGGACTGGTTAGCTCATTGTTAGGATAATGTAACTGAGCAGGAAATCGAGTTATGGTGTCAGCAGCCTAGTCTCCCAGTGGGGCATCACTATAAATTCGTCATGAGCGCACATTGTCAAAAGTCGGTGTTCGTCCCGATATGACGTTAAGTGTTGCTAGGATGTAAAACATCAACAAACCTGCATTGAACAGATCATTGAACACGTGACCTTCAGCTCCACTCCTCTGGTTGGCTGGTTGTTGGAGTTTTACGTCCTGGCAACATCTAAGGTCATATCAGGACGGGTACCAACTTGTGTGCACTCATGGCAACTTTATAGTGCTGCCCCACTGGGAGACCAGGCCACCATCACCATGACCTGATATCCCACTTAGTCACATTATCCCGACGCTGGACCAACCAGTCCTTGCCCTATCCTAATAATGCAGAGTGCCTATCTATGAAGCGACAAGTATACATTTTTAAGTCATTGGTTTGACTCGACCAGGGTTCGACCCATGGATTGGAATCCTACGATCTACCAAAACGGGAGACGGGGATCAACTCATTCGGCCATCCCGTCTGGTACCCACTCCTCTGGAAGCACAATATAATTGAGCTTACCATTACCTGAAAAGTTCGTTAAAATTGCATAATCCTATCGTTGTCATATTTGTTTTTGTCTGTTTGGAGTCCACTGACACCGGAGAAATTCTGCTCGAACTTGTAGATTTCATGGTTTTGCGTTCAAGCCCGCTTTACCAATAGCATGCAAGACAATGTAGAGCATGGATACATTTTAGAGTTCATAAAACAGCTGGGCGTGCATCACATCCATGTTTTCTTAAATCGCTTCATAATGAGAACAGAGAGCAGAATTGTTTAACCATGGAGGCACCTGGGCCCGTATGCATGGAGCGGTGTTAGCGAGCCAAAACTGGTTTTGGACAGGATTTCTAGTTTAGCGGCGAAAAGTGCCTATGCATGGACCGGTGTTATGGAAACACCGCTAGTTTAAGGTCGGCTACGCTAACACCACTCCATAGCAGGTTTAAGGGCGGTGTTAGGTATCGATTAGGCCCAAATCTATTCAATGCTATCATATTTAACAGAATAACATAGTCAAAAAGTGAAATTTGCTCAAATTAACCCCAAAATCAAAGCGATATTAACGCCACCAGTACATCGGCGGCGATATTCATACTGTCAAATCTAAACAAAACAAATGGCCGCTGATGCAGCGGCGGTGTTAATATCGCTTCGATTTGGGCCTTACTTTGACCAATAACAATGACAGAATAACATACAAAAAAAGTGAAATTTGGCCAAATTAAACCAGAAATTGAAGCAATATTAACGCCGTCGCCAAATTTTGGTCAAATTAAACCAATAATCGAAGCGATATTAACCCCGCCGAGGCCGGATCGGCGGCGATACTGTCAAATAGCGGTGCTCACTGGGAACATGCTCAGAGGGATTTCCCAAATCTATAAATAACTGCTAGGTTAGCTAACACCACCACGCTTTGGACCCGTACATACCCCGTGATCCATTTCGGAACAGTGTCGTTAGCTACCCCGGCGGCCGCCCTTAACACCAGAGCCGATACAAACTTGTTCATGCATACGGCCCCTGTACAGAACATTAATATCCTGCCTGAGAAGACAGCGTGCAGCAAACAGCAAACAGATACGTTGAGATACGTGCTGCCACCTGGCGTATTTCTATCAAAGCACCACCTTGGGTTTGTGAATGAACCTACAGGTGGCAGCACCAGCAGAACAAATGTAAACGCGTCAGCGTCTCCGAGTACCCTGTAGAAATATGAGATTATTTCAATGAAACCAAGACAAACGATGCTATAAGCCATACGTTTGGGGTGGACTATCTCTCCGGCTGGAAATAACGGCCATATTATTTATTAAAGCACAATCCTGTAATCAACTCGCCTCTAGCACTCTCGATAAAAGATTCACCACTACCCAAGAAGAGTCGGGGTGAATGTTTTTTGTGTTTTGTTTGTTGTTTTACGTCCTAGCAACATCTACGGTCATATCAGGACGGGTACTGACTTGTGACAGTGTGAACTCATGGCGACTTTATAGTGCTGCCCAATTTGGAAACCAGGCCACCAGCACTATGACCTGATACCCCACTCAGTCACTTTATCCTGACACTGAGCCAACCAGTCCTTGCCCTATCCTAATAATGCCGAGCACCAGGCTAGGAAGCGACAAGTATAAATTTTTAAGTCATTGCTTTGACTCGACCAGGAGGGGTGAATGGCAGTTCTATGACTAAATCTGAGAAAAAACTGCTTCAAACAGAATTATCTGTAGAGGAGGTGGTTTCAGTGTACAGTGTTTATCTATATTGACATGGAGTTGGTGAAATGGGAAGATATGTTTCGCTTCTTAAGTGCCTGTCACACTATGGCGGATTGAACAACGGACAGAACCGGACAAAGAATACTCTAGTCTGGTGTTATTCCGACTTGAAATGTCTCGATTATGTAATGGACGGGTGACGGACGGGTAATTTGAAGATCAAGTAATGTAGATTGTAACGATCAGTTTAATAATATATTTATCTCAGATAGATGACAGAAACTCAAAACGATCGAACTATGCAATGCTAAAGGTCCTGTCACACCTCACTGGATTGGGGGAAATGGATAGAAACCGAACAAAGTCCGTTTTGTGTCTGTACAAGTTTTGAACATGCACAAAACTAGGGACGGATGCCGCCGGACTGATGTCTACGGTTCTTGTCCGGTTTGAGTTCGTTTCGTCCATTGGCTATCCGTTCATGTCCATTTCATGTCCGTTTCATTTCCGTTCGTCCAGTTCTGTCCGTTGCTCAATCCGGCGAGGTGTGACAGCTGCTTTAGACCCAATGAGAAAACGCACTGGCTATTCGCAAAGCTACGCATCGCGGTGTTTACCCGACTTTACCATTATGCGTTACTCTTTCCCTTGCTGTCGGCCACTTTTAGAGGTATTACCAAGCTGGTCTTTTGCACCATGTAGATGAAATATTCTTCATCTGGGTCTTCAAATCTTTTGAATCTGACACTAGAAGTTCAATGAAAATTGCTCCGAATTCTTTTTTGTTTGTTTATCAAAAACCTCTGCAAATCACTAAAATTTGATGATATTCATCTTTGAACCTACCATATTCATTTTCACATCCCTGTTTTTGATCTATTGGCCAATTTTACTGAACATTGAGTGATGATCAGCAAGCACTCTGAAAGTACAACGTCTGAACACTTTGACTTCTGGATACTGAATGGTTTATTCATGGCCTAGGGCATGCTTGACCCGCCAGCTAAACTTTCCATGACATCATCTCATTAGCATATTCCTTTGTCTCAAAGCCTGCATCTCATTAGCATATATTAACCACAGTTCTATACGTCTACTACGCATATATCACAAGCACACTCTCACTCTCAGCAATTTTCAGAGCAGCTCTGCGAATAATTTTCAGGGGTGTTCTGGCACACTGGTGTACTATCTAAGGACAGGGCATGGGTGAAAGGATGCTGTAGCAAACCACAATGGGATGGGATCCTCTCCCACAGGCCTGTATGTCATCTGCGTAGATGTACATAGTAGGCTAAGTTATCATATACAGTTTAGGAAAAAACTTGAAAATTAAAAAAAAACTAATATAGAAACTACTAACACCCAAAACCGCAAAGGTTGTCCCGAGAAATATCAGGTAAAGACTCCCGAGTGCGGGACCAGACCAATCCAGTATCACAGCTGTCCAGCGTTGAAAACAAGCACCCTCACGGGAGCTTATAGTTATACGTTATGGGCAGAATAAAAAACTTGTTACAAAAAAGAAAAAAAGAAAGAAATTCTTCCGCTAATTCACAGAACAAAGCAGCTCTGCGAATAGCCTCATCAATTAGAAAAAGTGTTCTCTCTTTGAGCGACCATACCTCCAACTCCCAAAAATACTAGCAAAATAATTTGTTTTTTGGTTAAAGAAGGAGCACCTTGTATCTGTTTGGAGACATTGCCCTACAATCTTGCTATTATCCGTAGCTTCCCACCTGTACTTAGTCTCACAATAGCATTTAGCATAATCGCTAATCAATACTAAAATGTCACATTAAAATGGTTTTGAAATCCCCACAATCGCTATAGACCAGCTCTGCGGAACGGAAACGGCATCTAATATCAGTGGGCGATAAAATAATTACATTAATCTGCTTAATGCGCAACACGGGGACCACCGACTTACTGATTCTACGGGAGGTATCCCGCTTTGGTGGCAACTTAATAGGTTGGTTGTTGGAGTTGTACGTCCTTGCAACATTTAAGGTCATGACATATCAGGACGGGTACCGACTTGTGACAATGCGCACTCAAGGGCAACTTAATAAGAACTTAGTGTGTGTGTATGTACATTATGTAGAGATACACATATATGCAACATACATAGATACATACTAGATACATATATACATACATAAATACATACATACATACATAGATACATACATAATACATAGATACATGAATACATAGATATTCAAAGACATATAAACACTGTGTGTATACAGATGCAAATATACACAGGTAGATACACGCATATATACATGAATACATAGATACTCAATGACATAGAAACACTTACTGTGTGTGCATACACATGCAGAGATACATGAGTAATACATATATACAGGCATACATAGATACATGAATACATAGATACTCAATGACATAGAAACACTTACTGTGTGTGCATACACATGCAGAGATACATGAGTAATACATATATACAGGCATACATAGATACATGAATACATAGATACTCAATGACATAGAAACACTTACTGTGTGTGCATACACATGCAGAGATACATGAGTAATACATATATACAGGCATACATAGATACATGAATACATAGATACTCAATGACATAGAACCACTTAGTGTGTGCGCATACACATGCAGAGATACATGAGTAATACATATATACAAGCATACATAGATACATGAATACGTAGATACTCAATGACATATAACCACTTACTGTGTGTGCATACACATGCAGAGATACATGAGTAATACATATATACAGGCATACATAGATACATGAATACATAGATACTCAATGACATAGAAAACTTACTGTGTGTGCATACACATGCAGAGATACATGAGTAATACATATATAAAAGCATCCATAGATACATGAATACATAGATACTCAATGACATAGAAACACTTACTGTGTGTGCATACACATGCAGAGATACATGAGTAATACATATACAAAAGCATCCATAGATACATGAATACATAGATACTCAATGACATAGAAACACTTACTGTCTGTGTACACACATGCAGAGATACATGAGTAATACATATATACAGGCATACATAGATACATGAATACATAGATACTCAATGACATAGAAACACTGTGAGTGCATACACATGCAGAGATACACAAGTACATACATGCATACATGCATACATAGATGCATGAATACATGGATACTCAATGGCATAGAAATACTTACTGTGTGTGCATACACATGCAGAGATACACGCGTAATACATATATACAAGCATACATAGATACATGAATACATAGATACTCAATGACATATAACCACTTACTGTGTGTGCATACACATGCAGAGATACATGAGTAATACATATCTCCATGAATACGTAGATACTCAATGACATAGAAACACTTACTGTCTGTGCATACACATGCAGAGATACATGAGTACATACATATATACAAGCATCCATAGATACATGAATGCATAGATACTCAATGACATAGAAACACTTACTGTGTGTGCACACACGCAAAGATACATGAGTACATACATATATACAAGCATACATAGATACATGAATACATAGATACTCAATGACAGAGAAGCATATATAGAAAAACAGAGATATAGAGATATATAAATATATACATGGCTACATGGGGACATGGAAACACATATACATAACTAGATAACTGCATTGATACACATATGCATACACACATATATACATAATACACATACCTGAATGTCTGAATGCATACATATGTATGAAGATACACATACATCATATATATATAATTATGTTCATACATGTACACATTCATACATATTTACATACTTAATGTGCATATATATTCCTAAAGAGTCAACGCTGAAAAGGAATGTTTCTTGAGCATACCATTACCAGTATCCAAGTTGGATATGTAGCATCAAATTTAGGTAGATACATACATACATACATAGATACATGAATGCATAGATATTCAGGTAACTGTTTTGGTTAGGAACATATTTTACGTTCATTATGTAGCTTTACCTAAAATTATTACTCCAATTTCCCCCCTGTCAAATAAAAAAAAAAAACGGAAAAAAACCCAGAAAAAAATTACATTTATATATATATATGTGTGTGTCTATATGAGTTCATTTAATTAGGATATCTCCTAAATCAGGAAACCTCCCTCATAGCCAATACTTTCAATTGCAGTTTTGGGGACATTGAAAGCATTGTGGTTGGTGTTGAGGGTGATTGGCGGGGGTAAAGAAGAAAAAAAGAAAAAAGGAAAAAAAAAAGAAAAAGAGAGAAAAACTGAATTATTAAATTTATTAGCGATAATTCATTTAATCAGGAGATCTCCAAAATCAGGAAAGCTCCCTCATTGTCAGCGCCTTCAGTTGGGGATTTTGGTAGCATTGAAAGCGTTGTGGTTGCCGGCAGTGGGTGCCCACAGCTTAACCAGTGTTAACGCCGTGGCTTCCTTTGTGTGAGCCCCGCAGAATCACAAAACCGGCAGCGCAACTCCAGCCGTGCATGAAGGAGAAGCCGGAAGTGCCGCAGCTCTGTCACGACACCAGTGCCGAGCAGTGGCGCTACCATGGCTTTTTCTTTTGCTAGTTCACAATATCACCTTTATTATTAGTGTATTTTATTATAAATAATAATTTGGAGTTTACGGTTATTTTGTTATTTATATGGGACAGGTAGGCTTTCGTTCCCCCAGGGTTTCCAACTGCTTACACGATGACAATTTTATGACAGTGCTCAGCATAGCTGGCTTTATAGTGCTGCCTCACTGGGATACCTGGGTTTTATTTGGTTTTTATTTATTGAAGGGTGGTGGTTTGTGTCCTAGAAGAAGAAACAAGGGAAACAAAGAAAAAAAGTGAAAAACTGAATTATTTGCTGCCTCACTGGGATACCGGGGTTTTATTTGTTTTTTATTTATTGGAGGGTGGTGGTTTGTGTCCTAGCAACAACTTGCGTCATATCAGGATAAGTATTGACTTAATGGCCGTAAGCACTGATCTCTGATGGTCGATTTATAGTGCTTCGCCACTGAGATGCCTGACAAATAACACGTCATGAATAACACTTTTGCATTTGTAGTACTAGTGGTAGTAGTCTGCACTGCTCTTTCAGGTAAGGAACCACACAGACAGGTGGGTGTGGATAGGGTGATTGCATCAGGGAGCCTAGGTTGTGTAATGGTTAAAACACTAGCCTTAGATTGGCAAGAATTGTGGGTTTGAATCCTGATCTAGGTGCAATTTCCCCCATTTTCATCACCCCCATCGCACTGGTACCATGACCAGGACAACATTTTGTCCATCATAATGATCAATATATTATCTGCTTATGCATTTACTCAGGATAAACTGATTTGTTTTTTACATGGTGTTTCATAATCCCAATAGAATACATATTGATTTGAAGCAAATGTCCTTGTGTTTTCAGTCTAACTGTTTCTGTGCTGTTTTGTGTCAATCGTTACAATGGACAAAATAACGAAGAATTAGCACCTTTTGAGACAGGCTCATATGTAAGTGAATTGCCAGTATGCATGCAATTGTAAGCATTGTAATGACTTATATATGGAAACCATTTAAAGGCTATGGCTGTAGTAGTCTGCACTGACCTCTCAGGCAAGAAGCCACATAGACAGGTGGGCATGGATAGGGTGATTGCATCAGGGAGCCTAGTTTGTGTAATGGTTAGCATGCTAGCTGTGGAATGGCAAGACTCGCAGTATTTCCCCTTAGCATTACCTTCATGACACATGTAATTATTAATGACAGTCCTGTCATGAATGAAATGGAATGAAATTCATGAAATCACATCCCTACACACACAACTTTTATCTTTGAGATGAGAGCTGATATCTCTAGTAGGGAAGCCATGAAAGCCATCCCATCTGGTGAAACAGAGGACGGTGAACAGAGAGAGATACAGCAGAGAGAAAAGGATATAGAGACAAAGAGAGAGACAGAGATGCAGAAACACAGACAGAGACATAGTGAGAAAGAGACAGACAGACAGAGAGAAATACAAAAAGACAGGCAGGGAGACAGGGATACATAGACAAAGTAAAACTTGTTTTATTTAACGATGCCTCGAGAGCACATTGATTTTCATATCATTGGCTATTGGATGTAAAAGGTATGGTCATTCTGATATAATTCTTTGGAGGACACTCGCTGCCGTCACATAGGCTACACTTTCTGATAAGCAGCAAGGGGTCTTTTATATGCGCTTTCCCACAGACAGGACAGCATATACCACAGCCTTTGATGAACCAGTTGTGGACCACTGGGTGGAACGGAAAATAGCCGAAACTGCAAATGGGTCCACTGAGCAGTATTGATAGGATGGTCGACACCTTTACAGATGGAGATGCCACCGCCTGAGCTGCGTCCCGCTCCCGCAATACAAAGATAAACAGACAGACATTGGCAGGCAGAAATAGGGACTAGTTATGAGTAGTATTAATGCTTCCTTTGGTTCTGGCAGGTGGCTTCCGCCCCAATTACACGCGTTGCCTGGTGGCATTACATCAAGGCCTCCTTTGCCTGACGAGTCAATGATTAGCTGCCCATGCCACCTGGGCCGCCTCCACCCTTACAGGAGTGCACATGCCCACTATGGATCTGCGAGATGCGACACCCAGCTTGGTACTACTACTATATGCCAGTAGCGATCTATGCACTCATGTGACAGCATTCATGTGCTGTTGTGACTGTGCGCATGTGTGACGACATGCATGTGCATGTTACTCATGTGGCAGTGTCACAATGTGGCGATCTGTCACAACGTAGCTATGCGACTGTTTACATTCACCTGTATGATAGATATCATGCACGTGACACCATGGGAGTACACACTGTGGGAGTACACACTGTCATTGTATGCATATGACACTGTCACCGTAAGCATGTGACACTGTCACTGTAAGCATGTAGCTATCATGCCCGTGACACTGTCACTGTGGGAGTGCACACTGTCATTGTATGCATGTGACACTGTCAGTGTAAGCATGTGACACTGTCACTGTAAGCATATAGCTATCATGCACGTGACACTGTCAGTGTGGGAGTGCACACTGTCATTGTATGCATGTGACACTGTCACTGTAAGCCTGTGACACTGTCACTGTAAGCATGTGACACTGTCACTGTAAGCAGGTGACACTGCCACTGTAAGTATGTAGCACTGTCACAGTAAGCATGTGACACTGTCACTGCATAAGCATGTCTAAGGCATTATGGCGTTAATAGTATTGTGGCCACTGTCGTTCATCATTCATAGGATATGCTCACTCTGCATTTGTTAGACACTATGCATGTGTGTGACAGCATGAATACTGTTGCCACTGCTGTCATCGATTATTCCTATGATGTGCTCATTAAGTGGGATTTATTGACACTGTGAATGCATATATGTGCATCCATGTGTCAGTATTCACCCACGTGACACTATCAGTATGTGACACTGTCCAGCCATGTGACCCTATGCACCAATGTGATACTATTAGTAGGTACAGGCAGCGAAATTTAAAAATATGCACAGGGTACAATATTGTTATTCCTTCCTGTAGACGTTGAATTTACAAACCCAAATCCAAAAAGAGTTAGGCTATATATATTATTGTTTTTGAGATAATCAATTTTAAAGAATTAATATATAAAAATGTATTAATTTCCAATTAAAAGTGGAACTTTGACCAAGTATAATAACAAGTGGAACCATGTCAGGTGTTTTCTGCTAACCAATTTCTATTGTACATATATAAAGGAATTTAAAGTGCTAATTGCTAAATCAGTTCTTCAAGCAGATTTTTAATAAGACGATGTCAAAAAGTGCAATTCGTAACAAAAAAATCTTTCTCATTTGGCCAAATAGCCATTTTCAAAGCATGGTATTTTCTTGAAAAACTGCAACAATACTGAATAAATGCAAAATAGTTCACATATTCATAACAGTTTAATAGTCTATTTTTTTCCAGACCTCTATCTGCAGAGATTCAAAAGATATTTGCATCCAAAAATGTGAAAAAGTGTAATTGTTTGCATGTAAACAACATCTGTAAGTGAAATTTGTATAATTTTCCTATCTTTGAAAGCTCATTGCAGCTAAACAACCTCTTGAATCTTCCTCAGATTTGGCACAGTATTACAATAAGCATTCCCTGAGACTAATAGATATTATGTATATCAATATTATATTCAAAAATATGGAAAATATTGAATTTTGATTGAACATATAAAGATAAATTGTCAAAAAACCAAATATATTAATTTGATGAATTTTTAAATGTTGATTGTAGCTTAACCAATTGGTGTATCATCCTATAAATTGACAGTGCATATCATCTGGAGGTAATACACATTATCGTTTTAATATTCAATCTAGAAATACAAAATGTGAATTTTGATTGCATATACTAAAGAAAAGTGTACAAAATCAAAAATATAAATTAGTTCATCAAGCTTTGAACACTCACTGTGGCTTATCTAATAGTTGGATCTCCTTCAAATTTTGCACACATAGCATATGGAACTAATGCATATTAGCTATACCACAGATTTAAACTGAAAATATGAAAAGCTGTATTTTGATTGCAAATACAGATTAAAAGTGTATCAAACCAAAAATATTGATTTAAATAAATCTTTAAATATTCACTGTACATAAAGTAATGGTTGGATCTTCCCCATATTTGGTACAATATTAGATTATATATTTTGTGATATAACTCAATAGACATCAATGTCAAATACATGTTTCTAAATGGGTGTCATCATTGTGAAACTACTATGGTCAGCAAAGGCCCAAACAGGTTGGTGTCAATATTCTGCCTGCGCCTCCTTGGAATACATGGCACTATAGTAAGATTGGTATCATTAGAAAGGTAATTAAATTGTCTTTCTATCCATACCAAATCTTATTAGGTTTAAAATATTTTTTAATTCAGTAGATGGGCTTTAAACTTTCAAAATTATTTAAATTGCAGAATTTGACCTGATTGACCTTTTTGACCTAGGGCAAACCATATATGGTTAGAAAGGTGAGGTCATTGCGCTTCTTGTGATACCATCCCTGACTTTCTACGAGGTAGTGCAAGGAAGCGCGAGCCCATTAAAAATACCCTGTTTTAGCAGTCGTTTTCATTTAAATCAGGAATGAAGGAATATTCACTAAATACACTCATCATACAAATGGAGTTTACTTAAATACAAACTTACTATATATTCTATCCAACAACATCATCGGATAGAACATATGTTGATGTTCTAGGTTATGTAATTTCATCTAAATCATATACATACAGACATAGTTACAAGCATGTGAATATTGATGAAAAAAGCACCATTCCTGGACTTTTACATGTTGCATAGTGGCATATGGGTGCATAGTAATGGGGAATCGAACCACCAACCTTCAGATTAGGAGTCGGACCTAGAAAAAAGTCAGACACTCTAACCACTCCACCACAGAGAACACCACTACCTATATACACCTATTCACCTATACACCTCTAGGCAGCTAATGTATCATCATGCCCGTGAGTCCCATACACCACTAACCATGCCTAGGAACTCAACAAGACACAGGCTCCGCAGAGACAGGCAAGGTGAAAGGGTCCCGTGACCACAGGAGGCCCAGGGTGCCTGATCGATGTATTCCTTCAGCTCTCCTGTTTTATGTCACCGATAAAAAAACCCGGCTGGAACTATTTTCATTCCCCAACCCACATCGCCAAAGCACGAAGGAATGGAATGGAATGGTTTTATTTATTTATTTAAAATTAAAAAAATATATATACAGTATAATCCCGTTAAACCAAACTTGAAGGGACCCTAGAAATCTGTTTGGATTAACCGATCACTGGTTTAACCGAGCTTTGACTTTGACTTGGCTTTGGCAAAAACAGGGGTGTATTATGAATGTACAATGTATGTGGACACTATGATTATTGTTTTTTATGTGTATACCGTTTAACCCCATTAAACCAACCTCGGTTAAATCAAACGATCGGTTAATCCAAACTTTTTTCGGCAACCCAGCAAAATACTACCATTTATCATATAAAAAAGTTTCAGCTGACCTTAAAACCACATGACAGTCTGGTTTAACTGTACCGGAAATGGCCTGTGGCTGACAATTTTGTTTGGATTAACCGATACTTTGGATTAACCAACTTTGGTTTAACCAACTTTTTATATGATAAATGGTAGTATTTTGGCGGGCCGCCGAAAAAAGTTTGGAGTAACCGATCATTTGGTTTAACCGGGCTTGGTTTAACGGGGTTGTACTGTATATGGATAGTGATAAGACCGTTATCGCGTGTAGTAAGATCTGGAGTTCCCCCTCCCCCACCTATGCGGGTGGGAGTCCGGCATGCACCCCTCACCCCCCTGCGCGGGGCGCTGACACTCCACTCGCTGGGAAGTTTAATTACACGGGGGAAGTTTCAATTGCAGGCAAATTGGTCTTGCTTATTCAACGGCGCCTTTCCCTCTTGTCATAATGAACTGAACTATGTGACATAGCACCGAACACATCAGTGATAACAGCTAGTGGACACAGTGGCTGGGAGTTTATAGTGCTGCCCCATTGAGAGACCAGGCCGCCAGCACCGTGACCTGATTTCCCACTCAGTCACGTTATAAGCATGAGCGATCTGACAGGTTTGTTTGGTAAATCTTGAGGGAATTTGAAATATTTCAGTAGCACCAGACAGATCATTGACACAAACTAGCGGACATAATGGTCGGCAGTTTGATTCCCATGACTTATAAAATTGATTCTTTTTGCTACCTAGCTTGGCACTCGGGGTTACTAGGATAGGGCAAGGACTGGTTAGTGCAATATCAGGATAATGTGACCGAGTGGGAAATCAGGTCATGGTGCTGGCAGCCAGGTCTCCCAATGGGGCAGCACTATAAAATCGCCATGAGTGTGCACTGTCATAAGTCGGTACCCATCCTGATATGACCACTGTCATAAGTCAGTACCCATCCTGATATGTCCTTAGATGTTGCCAGGACATAAAACTCCAGAAACCAACCAGAGAGGTTATCGACACTGATGGCAATACAAGCATCATTGATCAAACAGTTTGTTCGACGAATAGTAAAGTTGCATACTCCGATGGTTTTGAGTTTCGGCTATTTTTCTGACATAAATATATTAAATTGATTGTTATAATATCTACCTTATAACTTTGGATATATTTGAAGCACAAACATGCTAAATTTATTTTGGCAAGCACACCAATACTCTGACACCATAGGCTTATGAGGTAACAGGTTCTATTAAATTCACTCAGTGTGCCCTTCTATGTGGCAACAAATGTTTAAAGCTGCATAGTCCGATAAAGCATCAGATTTTTTAAACCCAACAATTATCTAGAATTGGTTCTACATACCTAATGTAGATACTGCGGCACTTATTTACACTGATTAAGCATTATTTTGTTGCCATATAGAAGGGAATAAAGACACCGTTGAATAGAAGCTGTTACTGCTGAAGCCTATGGTGTCAGAGTTTTGGCGTGCTTGCCAAAACTGATTGGACATGTTTGCACTTCAAATATCTCAAACCTTAGTCAACTAAAATAAAAGTTCCTTCAAACTAAAGTAAGGTAGTTTATAATAATTCGAACAGAGGAAGCTCGACAACCAATGTAATATATTTATAAAAAAAAAAAAAAAACACAAGAAAGTCAAAACCATCGGACTATGCAACTTTAATAAGTGCACCAGTATCTAAGTTAAATATATAGAATCAAATCTAGGTGAGTGCTTTGCCTTTGGTTTGACAAATTTGATACTTAATCGGACTATGCAGCTTTAAGGAAATTTGAAACACTGAGCGCGGCTTTGACAAAGGCTGTGGTCAGCATAACTGACAGCGGGCAGTCGGCCACCCGTCCCTTCAGTTGAAAGCAGGCATAACTCTGGCTCTGATGTTGGACCGCTGATAGGACATGGGCGATAAAGGGGGCATCGATAGACCACGGTTAGCGCCACCTGCTGGTACAGAAGTCCTATATCGACCCTGGGATATTTATCCATATGGTGGCGAATAATGGCGGGTTGTCGTAAAGCATCAGGCTCAATAAGGGCGATATTCTCACACTGCTAACTTAAAGCGACATAGTCCGATGAAAACATCAAACTACCGAAATCAAAACACGTATCTAGATTTGAATCTACACATCCAACTTAGATAGCGGTGCACTTGTTATTGTTAAGCAAATCTTTCACCCCACATAGAAGGGAATGAATGTTAAGTCCATTTAACAGAACCTGTTACTGATAAAACCTAAGGTGTCAGACTTTCGATGTGCATGCCAAAATAAATTTGGCACACTTTCACTTTAAAAATTTCTAATTCTAAGGTCAGCCATTTAAAATAAAAGTTACTTCAAATTAAAATCAAGGTAGATTATACGATTATAACAGGCAATCTGGTGTATTTATAAAAAAAAACACAGACACTCAAAAGCATGGGTATATGTAGATAAAAGATTCACCCCGTACTTCCAGTATAGGGTGAAAACCAACCCATTAGAAAAGCTGGCTAAGAATTTCAATGTGCTGGCTTAATTAACTGAGCTGGTAAATTCTTAATTTAAGAATCACAATATATTCTTTATGTACATCTTCATATTTACCCGCTACTTTTGAGTTGGAAAATATAATAAAACATATACTTTAATTCAATTTAAAAGTGAAATCGATGGCGTTCTCTGACCGCCATCTTGTCATTTTGCATTCTCTCCCTTTTTACCAACTCTGTGTTGATTTAAGTAACCATTTGATACTGGTACCAGGCATTCTACTTCCCGTTCCATACTAAACCTATTTTTGCCCGTATTTACAATTTAGACTACGTTGTCGTTCACCCCTGTACTGTAAGTATGGGGTGAATCTTTTATCTAGGGCATATGCAGCCCTCATTGCCAAACATAATATTATTCAACTGCTATTAAAGTTGCGTAGTCCAATGGTTTTGAGTTTCTGTCATTTTCTGAAATAAACATATTATTTTGATGGTTATGATCTACCTTAGTTTAGTTTGAAGTAACTTCTATTTTAACTGGTTAACTTTTGAGATATTTGAAGTACTAGCGTGCAAAATTAATTTTGGCAAGCACACCAAAACTCTGACCCCATAGGCTTCTGCAGTAACAGGCTCTATTAAATTGACTGTATTTCCTTATATGTGTCAAGAAAATGTTTATTAAGTACACCACTATCTAAGTTAGATATGTAGAATCAAGTCTAGATAATTGCTTTGGTTTTGAAAAATTGATGTTTTCATCGGACTATGCATCAGCATCAACATATGAGCTGACATTGCTATTAGGAAGTATATCACTCATGTGATCAACCGGGCGCGGTGGCCGAATCGGTAGAGCGCGAGCCTCGCGTGCGGGAGATCGGGAGTTCGGTTCCTGGTCGAGTCAAACCAATGACTTATAAAATTGATACTTGTTGCTTCCTCGCCTGGCACTCGGCTTTAATAGGGCAGGACAAGGACTGATTAGGTCGGTGTTAGGGTAATGTGACTGAGTGGAATATCGGGTCATGGTGCTGGCGGCCTGATTTCCCAGTGTGGCAGCACTATAAAGTCGCCATGGGTGAGCAAGTCCGTACCCATCCTGACATGACCTTAGATGTTGTCAGGACATAAAACTCCAATAATCACCTATGTGATCAGCAAATGATGATGTGCTATGGCTAGCCAGGCATTCACTTACTTATTGACCATTGATTTGATAAGCTGTGATCTTGTATCAGGATATATATGACACCTTTTTGTGGAAGGGGGGGGGGTAGAGGGTGTAAGCATTTATTTATAAAAATATACACATTTGTTTCAGGTCTGATACACTGGTTGATTGTTGGAGTTTTAGATCCTAAGGTCATATCAGGACGGGTACCGACTCATGCCATAGTGCACACTCATGGCGACTTTATATTGCTGCCCCACTGGGAAATCAAGCTCCCACCACCCGATATATACATGAACGGCAGTTATCCTATTTTGAAGCCCGCTGAATACTTCTGAAAGTGTCATCAATGGGAACACGACCATGAATGTATTTACAGCAATATAGATCTATTTCATATGACGTCAGCCTGGGTATTTAGGTCAGTGCGCGCGCTGTTTGGCTGAAGGATAACACACTGCCACACTGCAAACTCAATGGCTATGAGCAATCTTCATACAGAAAAGGTGAAATATCTCTAAAACCAGACCACCCTGACACAAACCGCTTGGAACACATATATAAAACATATTCAAAGAATAGATTATATTAAATTCATAAGGGTAAGGTTCTGAATTTCTATTAATTTTGAATAAAATAGACGTTTTGCACTGTGCATACTGGCAAACTCAATGCTTTGTCAATGGCGGTGAGCAATCTTCATACATAAAAAAGTGAAATATCTCTAAAACCACACCACCTAGATACAAACCGCTTGGAACACATATAGACAACATATTCAACAAATAGATTATATTAAATTTATATGGTTAGGGTTCTGCATTTCTATTAATTTTGAATAAAATAGACGTTTTGCACTGCGCATACTGGCAAACTCAATGTATTGTCAATGGCCGTGAGCAATCTTCATACATAAAAAAGTGAAATATCTCTAAAACCACACCACCTAGACACAAACCGCTTGGAACACATATAGAAAACATATTCAATAAATAGATTATATTAAATGTATAAGGTTAGGGTTCTGCATTTCGATTAATTTTGAATAAAATAGCGGCAAACTCAATGCATTGTCAATGGCCATGAGCAATCTTCATACAGAAAAAGTGAAATATCTCTAAAACCACACCACCTAGCTACAAACCGCTTGGAACACATATAGAAAACATATTCAACGAATAGATTATAATAAATTTATAAGCTTACAGTTCTGTATTTCTATTAATTTTGAATAAAATAGACGTTTTGCACTGCGCATAACGGCAAACTCAATCCATTGTCAATGGACGTGAGCAATCTTCATACAGAAAAAGTGAAATATCTCTAACACCAAACCACCTAGACACAAACCGCTTGGAACACATATAGAAAACATATTCAACGAATAGATTATAATAAATTTATAAGGTTCGGGTTCTGTATTTCTATTAATTTTGAATAAAATAGACGTTTTGCACTGCGCATACCGGCAAACTCAATGCATTGTTAATGGCCGTGAGCAATCTTCATACAGAAAAAGTGAAATATCTCTAACACCACACCACCTAGACACAAACCGCTTGGAACACATATCAAAAACATATTCAACGAACAGATTATATTAAATTTATATTCTTAGGGTTCTGCATTTCTATTAATTTTGAATAAAATAAACGTTTTGCACTGCACATACCGGCAAACTCAATGACAGCGTGCCTTCGTTCTGCAACCAAGTTGCGCGCGCATACACAATGTTTATAAACATTCAAATGGGTCTATAAGGACCATTTATAAGGACCATGTTGGCGGCATTTTGCTTCCATTTGCCATCATTACTTCGATGCGCTGCTGGCTTTTAAGGAGGACCCCGAGCGTGCGCGCGCATTTAATCGGTCACGTGTCTACCTGGTGGCGCTAATCTCTTCCCCCGGAGTTTGTCTTGTCGGCCACCAGGGGTCCTTAGAAACTGGCGATAAGAGCGCCACCGCGTGCACCTAGTGATGCCCTGGTGGCAGCGACCCGAACTAGCAGCCACTCGCCAAGCACACGCTCGCTCACTTCACAGGGATAGATGGACCAGGACTCGGGAGAGAGAGAGAGAGAGTGGGGTTGTGCTTGGAGAGTAAGCACTGTAGCGAGCAGACGACACAGCTTGGTATGACGCGGTTAGGATTTCTGATGGCAAATTTATATTTTAAGTTTTTCTATTGATGGCACAAGATACATTTCTGCTCAGGTTTTGTTGTTGTTGGAGTTTTGCGTCCTGGCAACATTTATGGTCATATCAGAACAGCTACCGACTTGTGGCAATGTACAGTCATGGTGATTTTATAGTGCTGCCCCACTGGGAAATCAGGCTGCTGGCCTGATGACCCAATGTCCCACTCATTCACATTATCCTGACACTGAGCTAACTAGTCCTTGCCATATCGTGTTAATGCTGAGTGCCTGGCTAGGAAGCGAAAATTATCAATTTTGTAAATCATTGGTTTGACTCGACCGGGAACCGATCTGCCGATCTCCCACAAGTGAGGTCAGCACTCTACCGATTCGGCCAAGGTGCCCAGTTTCTGCTACGGGCCTGTCACACTGTGACATATGGTGTTAGCGTGTGCCCAACGTACGACAATTTGCCAGTATGTCAGCATTCGTCAAACTTTGCAGGGGCGGGGGATAAAAATGGGCGTACACACAACGTACACACAACATACACACAACATACAGACAATGTATGTAACGTATGAAGAACATATCTCTGACCTATCGCATATGGTAGGCATACGTTCGAAGTATGTTAGTAGTACATTATGCATCCGTTGGCTGAATGTACGGCTGAATGTACGGCTAACGTGTTCCAACCTATCCCAACCTACCCCTAACGTGTGAATAATGTACACCGAGATATGCCGCGCATACGCCGAGCATAGGCCGAGCGAATGAGAAACTTATGAGCCATAGGGCAACATACGTTGACAATTTTGAACATGCACAAAATATTTTTAGCGGCTCGACCTATGCCGACCTATGGCACCATATCCCGAGCATACTCGACGTATGCCCAACATATACATAACCTATGACACCGTATGCCGATGTGATGGTCGAAAATCGCATACATCAGCATAAGCTAACGCTATACGTTGTAGTCTGACAGGGCCTTAACTTAAATACGTAGGATCAAATCTAGGTAAGTGCTTTCATTTAGAAAATCTGATGCGGGTACGGGGCTAGTGGAGGGGGGGGGGTATTGGGGGTGAGAGTGGGCGGTAGTGTGGGTGGGTGTGTGGGCTCATCTTTCCGTGTTGCATGTTTAGCCAGAGGGTAGTTCTTCCCATCTTCCTCTTAGTCTTAGACTGTACATTGGCAGTCGACATTGAGTGGAACTAATATCGCCATGGAAACAGTGTTCCTCAGATTCAGCTCTGAAGGTACTCGGCATCCTTTGAATTTGTCCATGTTTCTGCCCAGTAACTAGCACACAACCATCTCAATGTTCAACACATGTGCCTGCCAGAGACCAGAATCTAATGCCAAGTACACACCTACCGTATACGATTCACGCACTAAAACTCGCGACCCGACCCGATTAAAACTGAAAACGGGCCGATTCATTTTTCGAATCGCGAATCGCAATCGTAAGGAAGCAGTTTTAGCCCTAAAACTGAGTTTTAAGTCGCGAATCGCAATCGGTAGATGTGCTAGGGTATCACACACCTAACGACTTTTGTGCGTGAAACGGGCAGTTTTAGATCGTAAACGGTAGGTGGGTGCAGATGAACGGTAGGTGTGTACCTGGCATTACACTCCTGTATCATATAAATGTAGTATACTTAATTGTAGAAATATAAATTAACGGAGGACTATTATTATTAATTATGTTGTTCGCGCATGTATTATTATATGATTATATTCCAAGGTGTTCGGAGTCGCGCACCAACCCCTCGGGTCAATGGTGCGGATCGACGCGACTGGAGCGCCACCTGCGAGTGCGTTGGAAACTAAACCCGCCTGTGTTATATTTATATATGTGTGTATTATATTTAAATAACATATCCATATGTAATGTATGAATATATGTGTGATATACATATGAAGAGTTCAGGCACAAAACCATGTAAATGCCCATCCAAAAATGCCATTGAGATAGCAGATTTGTGCCTGAAAATAATTTTAGTTCACATTAATTCCACTTTTCTTATGATGACATGGTTATGAAGCAATGAAGAAAAGAGTAGGAATGTAAAAAAATATACTTGTTGAGGGTTTGAATCCAATGTTTATGTCAAATTTTGGACTGGCGTTTACATGGTTTTGTGCCTGAGCTCTTCATATATATATATGTATTATATTTATATAACTACAATTTAGGCAGATGTAATATACATATTTGTTATATATATACATCTCTAGAGATGTACATTTATATATAAATATGTGTAAGAACTACTCCAGACAGAAAAAGGAGATAAGAGACTAGGTTTGTATTAGATTTATTTCAACCTTTGCTGAACAACTATTCAGCCCTCACTTAAAGTGACTCCCACCCCCCAAAACAACCCTCTAGGAAAACAAAACAAAACTGCACATGTGGCGAATGCTTCATAGCGTTCTAGCAGTAAGTGGCAGCTCTCAAGGCCATATGCAATTCAATATATAGTCCGACCTTGGCGCCCCCTGGGGTCATGCGTGGACACCAGTTGGGTACCCAAGGTCTCACCACCCTAGCACTCTCTTCACATGTGACAGTGCGCACTCATGGCGACTTTATAGTGCTGTCCCACTGGGAAACCAAACCACCAGCACCATGACCTGATATTCCACTCAGTCACATTATCCTGACACTGAGCCAACCAGTCCATGCCCTGTCCTAATAATGCCAAGCGCCTGGCTAGGAAGTGACACATATCAATTTGTATGTCATTGGTTTGACTCGACCAGGGTTCGGACCCATAGCTTCGAATTCCACGATCTACCAAATTGGGAGACGGATGCTCAACTCATTCAGCCATCTCATCTGGTAAGTGGTAAGTATATTGCGAATTTTACGACAATATACTTATCAAATATTACTTAATATGATTGTTGTTACACTCCATAAGACGCAACACTGTACCGGTGGCGGCGCCATCTCGGCCCACCTCTCCTCCACCAGATGTTGACCAATGTCAGTCGCACTGGAGGATTCTTTTCTCTCTCTATACATGTATATAGAATGTCTATAAGGTGTTGATAACACCTTCTCGACAATAAAGGTCATAGTTATGGGCGCATTCTTTATGTTGAAATGTGTTCCCAGGTGGTTACCCATCTCTGCTGACAAGCCTCAATGATCTGTAGGGTTGGGGATCAGATGAGAACCGGTGATTTGGATATGACCATAACATTAAAGCTGCATAGTCCGATGAAATATCGAATTTTCAAAACCAAACCAATTATCTAGATTTGATATTTAACTTAAATACTGCTGCAGTTATTAAACAATTGTTGTCACATAGAAGGGAATACAGTGTCAATTTAATATAACCTTTTTCTGCAGAAGCCTATGATGGTAGAGTTTTGGCAAGCTTGTCAAAATTAATTAATGACGTTTGTATTTCAAATATCTCAAAAGTTGGCCAATTAAAATAAAAGTTACTTCAAAGTAAAGTAAGGAAGCTTATAATGATCAACCTGATATGTTTATCTCCGAAAATGAGAGAAACTCAAAACCATCGGACTATGCAACTTTAAGCATGGCAGCATTCTCAGGAATGTAATTGCAGCTTATACTCTCCAGTGAACTCTTTAAAGGCACAGTAACATGACAAACATAACTTCACTTGTTCACAGTTATCATCTTCAAATATGACTAGCCATAGTTTGTATGGTTTGAAACTACATATTCTCTCAGGAATTAATGGCACTTAACCGTTTATGTTCATTCAACCCTAATGACCCTTGTAAGCTTTTGGAGCTTGGATCTGCCTCATTCCCTCACGGCTACTCACTCACTCACTCACTCACTCACTCACTCACTCACTCACTCACTCACTCACTCACTCACTCACTCACTCGCTCGCTCACCGACTCATTCCCCACACACTCATCCATCTACCCACCCACCCACCCACTCAGTCACTCACTCAGTCACTCACTGACTCACTCACTGACTCACTCACTCACTCACTCACCACCCACCACCTACCCACCCACTCACTCACTCACTCACTGACTCATCCCCACACACTCATCCATCTACCCACCCACCCACTCACTCACCCACCACCCACCCACTCACTCACTCACTCACTGACTCATCCCCACACACTCATCCATCTACCCACCCACCCACTCACTCACCACCACCCACCCACTCACTCACACACTCCCACCGACTCATCCCCACACACTCATCCATCTACCCACCCACCCACTCACTCACCCACCACCCACCCACCCACCAACCCAACTCACTCACCACCACCACCCACTCACTCACCGACTCATCACCCCACACACATCCATTTACCCAGCCACCCGCCCAACTCACACTGACCCTGTACCCACCCCACCCACCCACCCACCCCCTCACTCATCACTTACTCACTCACTCAACCCTTCCATCCTGCCCTTCTTCTCCCCCTCCATCCCCTCTCTCCCTCCTCCATCCCTCCCTCTCTCTCTCCCTCCCTCCTCTATGCCACTCGCACTCACTCACTCACTCACTCACTCACTCACTCACTCACTCACTCACTCAGACTCACTCACATACTCACCCACCCACTCATTCACTCACACACTCACTCACTCACCCATTCACCCACTCACTCACTCACCCACTCACTCACTCAGTCACTCAGTCACTCACTCACTCACTCGCTCACTCACTCACTCCCTAGCCCCATGCATTAAGGAGGTGACGTGCTGGGGTCTTTGATAATGGGTGGGTGGTTCGCTCCCCCCCCCCCTCTCCGCCCGAAGAACAGCGACCACCGCGGTAGATATAGAATGTCAAGGAGACGCCGCAATAACCACGTGATCTACACGTGGCGTCCCCCATGAATCGCGCGCTGGGCGCCATTTTGATGGCATTGCGCGCGCGTAGTAATACGCACCCTTGCGGGGGCCAAACTACCGCCGGCTCAGAAAGTAGTCCGTTCGCTGGTGCTTCATGGCCGCCCTTGACGCAGGTGGGGGGGGGGGGGCGGATGGGGGGTTATATAGCCTAATGGTAAGAACGATTGTCCTGTAATGGCAAGAACTGTGGGTTCGATTCCCGATCTAGGCGCAATGTTTCCCACTTGCATTTCTTTTAGCCCCTTTCTGCACCAGAAAATGACGAATATATATATATATGATGCATAAGTATTATGCAAGTATAAAGGCGGGGAAGGGAGATTATTATTATTGCTGCTATTATATTGCTATTTGATATATCTATTTGGTGCGGAGCACCCCTCCCACATGACCAGTCGTTCCACCACCGCCACCAATCCTAAGTATGGATGCTCAACACTGTCATTCACGCCCGAGAATATTCATCATATATATGACGCATAACGCATTATATGTGTATAAAGATGCGGAAGGGAATAACTTATTTTATCTGTATGTCTTCTCTGCCCAAAGTAGATGACCATTTGCGCCCCTCTTGGGCTTCCTCAAACCTGACCAGTGCTGTCTGGTTATATATATATGTATATACAGTAAAACCTCTCTATACCGACCCCTCCACAGATCGACCACTCCCCTATATCGATCGCTTTATTTGGGTCCCCAAAATACCATTGCAAGGATATTCTAACCCTCTAAACCTCCCACCTCCCTAAATGGACCAAATAAAGTCGGTCCCATGGTCGGTCGATTTAGAGAGGTTTTGCTGTATAATAATTATGCACATATGTATGCTTAGCAGTCCACTTTAGATAAATCTCATGAACGCACATCACTTACATTCGACGCATACCACATGATGCACACCGCAAGTAGTACATCGCAAGTCGCACTATGTGTGACATGTGAATAATCTAATAGTTTTGAATTTCTCCCATTTTCTGACGTAAATACCTTAAATTGATAATTTTTATCTACTTTACTTTAGTTTAAACTAACTTTTATGCTAAGTGGCTAACTTGAGAGATGTTTGAAGTGAAAACATTCCAAATTAATTTTGCCAAGCATATGTAGCAACATAGCAAATGGTAGACAGGAAGTGTGAACACTTATTTGTCTCTCATTAATTTTTTGGGTACATTAGTTGTCCCAAGCAGGGGAAATCCCAGTCACAGACGACTGGTCTTCCCCACTCCACTGCTGGTCGATAGAAAGCCTGAGTCTACACTTTTACCGACCCAAGGGATTTTTAACCTCCCACACCACATATACATGGGTTCTATTAAAGCTGCATAGTCTGATAAAGGCATCAAATTTTCAAAACCAAAACATTTATCTAGATTTGATCCTACATATCTAACTTAGATACTGATGCACTTATTTAGTATTTGTTGCCACATAGAAGGGAATGGTGAGTTAATTAATATAATCTGTTACTGCTCAAGCCTATCTTGTCAGAGTTTTGGGGTGCTTGCCAAAATTTCTTTTACATGTTTGAACTTCAAATATCTCCAAAGTTAGCCATTCAATCCAAAAGTTACTTGAAACTAAAGTAAGGTAGATTATAACCATCAACCTAATATATTTATCTCAGAAAATGACAGAAACTCACAACCTATTGGACTATGCAACTTTAAGATTGGCTGAGTATCCCCTTCTATGCACCAATACATGCTTAATAGGTGCGCCAGTATCTAAGCTACATGATTAGGATCAAATCTAGGTCAAGTGTTTTTGTTTAGGAAAGTTGATACTTTCATGGGATTATGCAGCTTTAACGACTTCAAAACAGGCGGGGTTGTAGACATCCCGATAACAGGCTTATCGCCAACCAAATCAGTGGTTGTTTGGTTGTTGGAGTTTTACGTCCTGGCAACATCTAAGGTCATATCAGGACAGGTACCGACTTGTGAAAGTTTTTTGTTTGTTTGTTTGTTGTTGTACATTAGTTGTTTAATCAGGGGAAATTTCAGTTGCAGACGACTGGTCTTCCTTATTCCACTGCTCCTTGCCCTATCCTAGTAATGCCGAACGTCTGGCGAGGAAGCGACAAGTATCAATTTTTAAGTCATTGGTTTGACAGGATTCGAACACACGATCCCATGATCTACCACCACGGGAAACGGATGCTCTGACTCATTCGGCCATCCCGTGCACTGATGGCAACTTTATAGTGCTGCTCCACTGTGGAATCAGGCCACTGCCACCATGACTCGATATCCCGGTCAGTCACATTATCCTGACACTGAGCTAACCAGTCCTTAGCCTATTCTATTAACTGATTAATGCAGAGCGCCAGGCTAGGAAGTGACAAGTATCAATTTGATAAGTCATTGGTTTGACCGCGCCCGGTGTGGCGTTTTCAGCCGTGTACTGTGTTCAGCCATGTGATTAGACTCAAACTCAAGGCATTGTCAATGGTCGTGAGCAATCTTCATACAGAAAATAGAGAACAAGTGAAATATCTCTAAAACCACACCACCTATTAACAAATCGCTTGGTAGACATATAGAAAACATCTTCACCAAAAAGATTATATTAAATTTATAAGGTTAGGGTTCTTGATTTCTATTAATTTTGATTAAAACTAATGTTTTGCACTGTGCGTACTGTCAAACTCAAGGCATTGTCAATGGTGGTGAGCAATCTTCATACAGAAAATCCAGGAAAAGTGAAATATCTCTAAAACCACACCACCTAGAAAAAATCGCTTGGTACACATTTAGAAAACATCTTTACAAAACATTATATTAAATTTATAAGGTTAGTGACTCACGACCATTGACAATGCCTTGAGTTTGAGTCTATGCACATGGCTGAACACGGTACATGGCTGAAAACGCCACACCGGTGTGGCGGTTTCAGCGCCCGGTCAGTTTCAGCGCCCGGTCAGTTTCATGCGCATGCGTCAAAATCTAACATCATCGTCACTAACCTTATAAATTTAATATAATGTTTTTGGTAAAGATCTTTTCTACATGTGTACAAAGTGATTTGTTTATAGGTGGTGTGGTTGTAGAGATAGATCACTTTTCCTGTATTTTCTGTATGAAGATTGCTCGCGACCATTGACAATGCCTTGAGTTTGAGTCTATACGCGCCGTTGAAACTAACCGGGCGCTGAAACTGCGACACCGGTACTAAATCAGTAGTCTGCATTACTTGTTGGAGTTGACCAACTCACTCGCGATTGTTGATGGTGTACGCTAGGCTTAGCTCGATATCTCAACTGTTGAGTTTTTAATGCGGGTGCACCGGTTACCAATGTACCCTCGCCTTTAATCTCCCTGTGGGTATTCACATGAAAGGACTTGCAGTGAAAGTGGAGAAACATTTACAACATTCGGGGGTGAACTATTTCATTAAGTGCCACCCAGTGGCTTTCACTGGTACTCGGCTGAGCCTGAGGAGGTGCTCTCTTCATGAAGTTTCAGCCGGCTCTGAAAGACTTCAGTTAATTATTCCAACTCAGCGAATCGACAACTACATTTTCAATCGATTGAAAAACATACAGGTTTGTAACTTCGATAATTACAGTAAAACCTCTCTAACCGACCATCTCCACAGATCGACCACTCCCCTATATCGATTGCTTTATTTCGATCCCAAATTATCGCTCATACAATATCATTCTAATGATAGGAAAACTCCCTAAACCTCCGCTCATACAATATCATTCTAATGATAGGAAAACTCCCTAAACCTCCTCCCTAAATGCACCATTTAAAGTCGGTCTCATGGTCGGTCGATTTAGAGAGGTTTTACTGTACTTTAGAGTTGCATAATCCGATGACAGGGTAACATTTTCAAAATCAGAAACATTTTGCTAGATTTGATGCTACATATCCAACTTAAGGGCGCATTCCATATACGCGTAATGCGTAATGCGAATGCGAATGCGAATGCGACAAAAAATCGAAACGCCTTGAAACCTATGAACTACATTCCATACACGCGTAATGCGTAATGCGAATGCGAATGCGAAAGAAATCCATTATTCCGATCGCTCCATGTAGCGATCGGTGCGTAATGCGTAATGCGTAAAGGTGGTGCGAATAGAAAGTCCTCAGTCACCTTTGTCCATTGATATAAGGTTGGAGGAAGCGACTGATAATTACGGACAGCCGGGACAAGGTGGAGCGCGGACCTGTAGGAAGCAGTAGAAGGAGCAGTATGGAGAAGGAGACGGTGCAAACATGTAGGTTTATGCGGCGGACCTGTTAGGAAGCAGTCTTCATATTTGGGACGGTCCTAACATCCCTCCAAGCAAGCTAAACTGAGCCATGTTTGGACCGTCCCATTCTGTGTGTGTGTCTCTGTGTGTGTCTCTGTGTGTGTATCTGTGTCTGTGTGTGTGTCTCTGTGTCTGTGTGTGCATCTGTGTGTGTGTGTCTGTGTGTGTGTATGTGTGTGTGTCTCTGTGTTGTGTCTCTGGGTGTGTCTCTGTGTGTGTATCTGTGTCTGTGTGTGTCTGTGTGTGTGTCTGTGTGTGTGTCTGTGTGTGTCTCTGTGTTGTGTCTCTGTGTGTGTCTGTGTCTCTGTGTCTTTGTGTCTCTGTTGCTGTGTGTGTCTGTGTGTGTAGCTCTGTGTCTGTGTGTGTCTGTGTGTTTCTGTGTGTGTGTATGTGTGTGTGTCTCTGTGTCTGTGTGTGTGTCTGTGTGTGTCTGTGTGTGTGTCTTTGTGTCTGTGTGTATGTCTCTGTGTGTATGTGTGTGTGTCTCTGTGTGTGTCTGTGTGTGTGTCTCTGTGTTGTGTCGCTGTGTCTCTGTGTGTGTCTGTGTGTGTGTCTCTGTGTGTGTCTGTGTGTGTCTCTATGTCTGTGTGTGTCTGTGTGTGTGTCTCTGTGTGTGTGTCTCTGTGTTGTGTCTGTGTATCTCTGTGTGTGTCTGTGTGTGTATCTGTGTCTGTGTGTATCTGTGTCTGTGTGTATCTGTGTCTGTGTGTGTCTCTGTGTGTGTCTGTGTGTGTATATGTGTCTGTGTGTGTCTCTTTGTCAGAGACACAGACACACACATAGAGACACACACAGAGACACAGAGTCACACACACTTTTTATATACTTTTTATATACTTCACTGCATAACGCATAACGCAATACGCATTACGCGTATATGGAATGCTGGCATTCGCATAACGCATAACGCGTAACGCATAACGCATTACGCATTACGCGTATATGGAATGCAGCCTTTAGATACTGATGCACTCATGACGCGTTCCTTTGAAGCTTTTCCCCCCTTATGAATGTCAAGAGTTTGTAGCTTTGGTTGACAGCCAAGTTAACATAGCAATGAAATATTGGATTAGACAAACAAACAATCCACACTTTAATCAATGAATGCAACAATACAAAAAATATAAAAAGAGAAATTCAGAGCAGACTGAATGTGATATTTCTTTTGGGCATAATTCATTTCTTAGGCATCTTACTACATGTTAAATAAGTATAGATAATAATTTCAGTATAACTGTAGGGGGCGGTAATGATGGGTAACTACTATATAGATTGTGGCTACCGAATAAACAACAAGACTTACATGCAACTGGGTTGAGTAGTTTATATCCTTCTCTGGCTCGAGTATAACTGCTAGTACCAATACAAAAGGAAACGTTAAAGGGTGCATTCCTTACACGCGGTATACGGTATGCGGTATGCGGTATGCGGTATGCGGTATGCGAATGCAAATGCGACAAAAAATCGAAACGCCTTGAAGCCTATGGGCTACATTCCTTACACGCGGTATGCGGCATGTGGCATGTGGCATGCATCAACACGATCGGTACCTGTAGCGATCGGTGCGGCATGCGGTATGCAGCACGCAGTGTGCGAATAGAAACATCAGTCGCACTTGTCCATTAGTTTTAGACGAGGAGAGGCGACTGAGCATTATGGAACGGTCACACACAAGGGTGCTGAGGGGAAACATATGGTAGTGGTGGTGGTGGGGGTTCGGGTTGGTAAAAATGCTACCAGAGCTACAAAAATATGAATACTTATCTATAATTTGGTAATTATAAAGGTAGAAACCCCCATGTGACATACTAAGAGGTACATCGATATAAATGCAATATTAGGTCATATACAGTGCAGTATTGAGTATACTTGTTTATTTTTAATTTTTAAATATAGCCAGTCATGTGCCGCATGCCGCATGCTGCGTGTAAGGAATCATGCCATTCGCATACCACATGCCACATACCGCATACCGCATACTGCATACCGCGTGTAAGGAATCCGCCCTTTATACGTAATGGCACCGCATACCTGCACTCCACCTCCATAGACCTATTTCATATGACGTCAGCATGGGTATTTAGGTCAGTGCGCACACCTTTTGGCTGCAGGACGACACACTGTCACACTGCAAACGCAATGGCTATGAGCAATCTTCAAACAGAAAAAGTGAAATATCTCTAAAACCGCACCACCTAGTCACAAACCCCTTGGAACACATATAGAAAACATATTCAATGAATAGAGTATATTAAATTTATAACGTTAGGGTTCTGCATTTCTATTAATTTTGAATAAAATAGACGTTTTGCACTGCATGTAGTGGCAAACTCAATGCATTGTCAATGGCCGTGAGCAATCTTCATACAGAAAAAGTGAAATATCTCTAAAACCACACCACCTAGACACAAACCACTTGGAACACATATAGAAAACATATTCAACGAACAGATTACATTAAATTCATATGGCTAGGGTTCTGCATTTCTATTAATTTTGAATAAAATAAACGTTTTGCACTGCACATACCGGCAAACTCAATGGCAGTGTGCCTTCATTGTGCAGCCAAGCTACGCGTGCATACACAATGTTTATAAACATTGAAAGGGGCCTATATCCAAGCCATAGCCCGTGCAATGCGGATGGCAGACACGCAGTACTCGGGCAGTGAATCCTAGCCCTGACCCCATTGCTCAATTAATCCTAATATTTCCAATATGTGGTATATAAAGACATTATATAAATATTATTTAACAGAGGGCCTATAGCTTTCGTCCAGAAATGCTCAATCGCCCCGTCCGCTGGCAAATGCAGCGGCCTGGGTGACTCGGGTTTGCACTCAGGTAGGCAAACCCGCCGCGAGCTGTCGCCGAGCCGACACGAGCACTACCAACACCCTCACTCTCGTCGGACAGAAGTCATCCACATGTAATTCAATGCGCTTTATAATCATTTCTCAATATATTTCTACCACCTCTCTCAATATATTCGCAAAATATCTTATTAACTTACAGATTAACTTACAGATCCTCTTCTTGCTGATCTAGACCCTATTGGGCCTCTCTAAGTCTAATGCCAGGTCATTAAGGTAAAATAGAACTATTTATTTACACACATATGGAGGTCGATGGAGCCCTGAAGTAAAATAATTGGTGACGTCCTCTCCAATGTCTATCCAGCCTTCTCTTAAATACTTCTTTCTACCTTGTAGGTCACACAAACCCTTATATTGTTATAAGCTCGACTTGTGTGGACCAACCTTATATAATGGCCGGGTGTTGGGGGCGGCGTGTTTTCATCAGACTGCATTGTGTGTCGGCCTGCCTATATGTGCATCCTGACAGACGATGCACCCAGGGGCATTGCCCGAGCACTCGAAGGCCAATCGGCAGTCACCATTCCCCAATTCTCCATCAAGTGACATGCAAAGTCCGTCACACACCACACGTCGTTGAAGACCGGCGAAGCGCTGTCATCACTGGAACACGTTATATTGGTTGTTGGAGTTTTACATCCTGGCAACATCTAAGGTCATATCAGGACGCGTACCGATAGTGACAGTGCGCACTCATGGTGACTTTATAGTGCTGCCCACTGGGAAATCAGGCCGTCAGCACCATGACCCGATATCCCACTCAGTCACATTATCTTGAAACTGAGCTAACCTAGTTCACTGGTCCTCATATCACAAAGAGTCTATACTGCTACTCTTACTCACCCCCATTAAATATATATATATATGTGCTCTATAATCTATTATGGGAATATAAACAAGGACACTACCACCTATCAGTTCTCTTCTATATATATTAGTTATTACCTACTGTCATAGAAGTTAGTTCCTGCTTCTGCCACTATGGTGCCACCTGTGAGTGGCTCCTGGCCACCCTGATGCCAGCTGCGTCTGGTCACTACCGCCTCCAGACCTGCTCGGATGGTCAGATTTTAAATTAATTGCCAATTAACAAATTCCCACCAGAGAATATATACTCTTCTCAACCACTCCAGTCTCTTGTTATTCAGTTTCTCAGGGGCCAACTGTTTTGATATATATATATATATATATATATATATATAGACACAGAGGATTCTTTATATTTGTGCGGCTATATCGCGTGACCATCGCAGTTCCCGATTTATCACCAGTACGTGGACCAAATATCGCTTATCGATAATTGTACAGTGAACGATGGGTTCTATATGTATCTGTTATGATATAATCGCAATACACGATTTTGTATGCGTGTAGGGATATATAGTTGTACATACATATAAATTGGTTGATTGTGGGGGTATATATAAGAATCCTCCAGTGCGATTGATGCTGGTCAAAATCCAGGGGAGGTGAGGTGGGCCGAGATGGCGCCACCGGTACAGTGTTGTATCTTAAGGAGGATAACAATAATAATAATAATATTAAAGTTGCATAGCCCGATGGTTTTGAATTTCTGTATTTTTTCTGAGATAAATATATTAGATGGATCACTGATATGACCTTAGATGTTGCTAGGATGTAAAACAACAACACACAAACAACAAACAAACAAACTTTACATTAGTTCCAAGTTACTTTTATTTTAAATCGTGAACTTTTGAGATATTTTGAGTGCAAACATGGAAAATTAGTTTTGGCAAGCTTGCCAAAACTCTGACACCATAGGCTTCCGGAGTAACAGGTTCTGTTAAATGACTCAGTATTTCTATGCAGAAACAAATGCTTAATAAGTGCATCGGTATCTAAATTAGATATGTAAAAACAAATCTAGATAATTGGCTTGGTTTTGAAAATTTGATATTTCATTGGACTATGCAGCTTTAAGTAATATTCCCTTACATATTTTTATACTTGCATAATACGTTATGCATCACATATATGAATACATATTATATATATATATATATAGATTGATTGTAGGTGGTTTGAAGCTGAAGACATATGCAGTATAACCTCTCTAAATCGACCGACCATGGGACCGACTTGAAGTGATCCATTTAGGGAGGTGGTCGGTTTGGAGAAGTAGAATATCCTTACAATTGTATTGTTGGGACCCAAATAAAGCAATCGATATAGGGGAGTGGTCGATCTGTGGAGGGGTCGGTATAGAGAGGTTTCACTGTATATTATATATTAAATATATAGATTGATTGTGGGTGGTCGGAGTAATTTCAAATGGTTGATTTAAGCCAAAACCTTATGATTCCGACAAGTATGTACGATAATGTCGTTCCGCCCATTTTTCTTTAATCATTTATTGCGTGTGTGTACAGTTATGTAATATAACTGGAATGCCTGGCAGTCTGAGTCCCAGATACACCACTTATTCTTCCCAGGTGCATTCTGACAACTGTCTGTCAGTTCACACCTGATGCCCCTCACCAACAAACTCATAAGCAAGAAAGGGAAGACAAGTCGTGCAATATTGACAGTGAAAAAGATGTGCTTTATTGGCATCAACTCCTGTTCACATACTAGCGACCTATCACCCTGACTCCTTACCTTCTGTCCACACAGAGCCTCATTACTCTCTTTAGTATGTATAGGAATCAGTGTCTACAGCCCATTGAACCAGAGTCCCATGGTTGTTGCACACAGCTCAGTTTGTATATGAAAAGGTGGAGCCTCAGACAGAGTGTCTGGGTCCCTGGACAAGAGAAGAGTGTGTCTCACTCAAGAGTCAAGAGTAGAGTGTTCTCTAGTAGTGCCTGTAGCAGCATAGAGAACAGAGTGTCTAGAATAATCAATATGAGAATGAGGCTGCTTGGTCAGGTGAGGCAAAGGAGTGCAGGTGACTGGGCCTCCCACAGCCAGCCAATCAGACACCCTCTACATCCTGGGGGGGTGACCCCTAATAGGGGCTGCGGTCACTCAACCCCAGCTGCAGGTGGTGTCCATAATGTATGCAGAGTGGCTGGGTGTGCTTACCCATCGGTCCTGTGGTAACAGGTAGATGCAGACAGTTACAATAAATATATATATTAAAAATGTCCTTCTCCTCCACTTGCACCCTTACTGGTGCATAGAGGGAACATTTCACCAAACATTAACTGTCTCTTATATAGGAACATCTCATCATAATCTTGTATTAACATATATTTCACATAGCCTAATATGTCACACAGTCAGTGGGGCACCGATTGCTTTTCTATTACATAACCTTGGTCCCACTCCGTCGCCTGAGGATAATAATGCTCTCTGCCAATATATAATTCCGAACTGAAAATCCGTATATTTTTACAGTTAGTTTGCTATTTGCTTTAGAACTACATTCCGGTGACTTCATATGGCACTAGTGCCATTCGGTCACGCATACGGCATCTGTGTAGCAGTGCAGGAATAATGACTTCACTTTAAAAAAACCCAACAAATAGTAATGAATGGTCAGAAGATCAGTGTTCTGGCGCTGACAAAAGACAATATTCGCTGAATAAAATACATTTAATAAAAAACCCACAAAAACCCCTTCAACAGTAGCAGATGAACGCAGTCCACAACAAGTTGTCACGGTATGTACAGTGATCGTGCCCGATGGCCGAATTGGTAGAGCTCAGGCCTCACGTGCGGGAGATCGGGAGTTCAGTTCCCGGTTGAGTCAAACCAATGAATTATAACATTGATACTAGTCACTTCCTAGTATGGCACTCGGCATTAATAGGATAGGGCAAGGGCTGGTTAGCTCAGTGTCAGGATAATATGACTGAGTGAAATATCGGGTCATGGTGTCAGCGGCCTGATTTCCCAGTGGGGTAGCACTACGAATTCGTCATGAGAGCACACTGTCATAAGTCGGTAACCATCCTGATATGACCTTAGATGTTGCCAGGACATAACACTCCAACAACCAATTGGTATGTACAGCGGTTTGTTTTTGTATGCGTTCAAACCACATCAGGACTTAGATGTATATATATATAGCACGCTACCTATAGATTAAAAAATAACAAGCAGGCAAGATTGCATTCCGCCCACACCCCATAGTAGTGATGTCCTACAATCTAGAACTGCAATATTTATTATTTAAAAAAAACACAAGAAAAATTCCCCCCAAATATAATATATATATATGTATATATATATCTATATATATATATATAAAGTGTGTGCTCTATAATGAAGTTATGGGAATATAAACGAACTCTCAGCTTAAGTCCAGTAGCGGTGCCTTTTAATTTGACAACTAAAGCTAAGATTCCTTATATGCGGTATGCGGTATGCGGTATGCGGTATGCGGTATGAGGTATGCGGCATGCGGCATGCGGTATGCAAATGGGAGGATTCCTTCTATGCGGTATGTGGCATGCGGCATGCGGCACATGACTGGCTATATTTAAAAAATAAAAATAAACAAGTATACTCCATACTGCACTGTATATGACCTAATATGGCATTTATATCTATGTACCTCTTGGTACGTCACATGGGGGTTCCTACCTTTATAATTACCAAATTATAGATAAGTATTCATATTTCTGTGGATATGGTAGCATTTTTACCAACCCGTTACCCCACCACCACCACTACCATATGTTTCCCCTCCGCACCCCTGTGTGTGACCGCTCCATAATGATCAGTCACCTCTCCTCATCTAAAACTAATGGATACATGCGACTGAGGTTTCTATTCAAATACCACATGCCGCATGCGCACCGATGGCTACAGGGACCGATCGAGTTGCCGCATTGGCATTGGCATTGGCATTCACATTCGCATACCGCGTACAAGGACTGTAGCCCATTGACTTCAAGGCATTTCGATTTTTTGCCGCATTCGCATTCGCATACCGCATACCGCATACGTAAGGAATCTTAGCTTTAGTAGCTATATTCACATTCCTATGGGCTTAGTTACCATTCTTCTTACTGTTGCTACATATGGGTGCTCATTTACATTACAACCTGGTACTTTTGGACCGTTATTTTGTTCCCATATAAATGATATATATATAATTATTAGCTAATATTTAGTTGATATATATATATATATATTTTGTTGTTGTACATTAGTTGTGTAAGCAGGGGAAATCTCAGTCACAGATGACTGGTCTTCCTCATTCCACTGCTCCTTGCCCTATCCTAGTAATGCTGAGCATCTGGCTAAGAAGCGACAAGTATACATTTTTAAGTCAATAGTTTGACTCGACCAGGATTCGAACCCACGCTCCCACGATCTACCAACATGGGAGACGGACGCTCCAACTCATTCGGATATGAGGACCAGCATACTATAATTTTTAGTACACTGGTCCTCATATCACAAAGAGTCTACAAGGCTACTGAATAGAAGAAGAGCACAGAATAGGGTTCCATAGAAAATTCCTCCTGTGCGAGTTTAGGCTTGGCGCGTCAAGTAGGGACGCCAAGCGCCGGTGGCGGCGCCACCATCCAGCGGAGTGCAGGAGGCAGTACATAGAATCAGGGTAATAAAATTATATATAATCAAATAATTCCATTCCGCGCCTTTATACTCGTATAATTCGCTATACATCACACACACATATATATATATATATATATATACATATATATATATATATACATAGATATATATATATACACACACATATATATATATATATATATATATATATATATATAAGCTGGAAGGCTTCCGCTTGTCTAGACCATGGTCTGCTGCTCTCAGCCCCAATCCCTACATTTCTCCCTTATCCGGGCCTTCCAGGTTCCTGCATGGCCCCCCCCCCCCCCCCCCCCACACACACACACACTTCCCCCTCCTCCCCCCTCCCAGCTCCCGCCTCCCGCCTCCCGGTCACCTCCACCACAACCCCCACTCCCCGAGGACACGTTTTCCTCCTCTTCCCACTCCTCCCCCTTCCCCCACCCCTCTTCCTAGTCCCCTCCTCTCTTCCTCCTCCTCCACTTCGTCCCACTCCTCTAGCCCTTCCCCCCTCCCCTCCTTCTCATCCCCTTCGTCCCACTCTTCTGCCCCTTCTCCTCATCCCCCTGTCTCCTCCTCCTCCTCTCCCCCCTCCTCTCCCATTCTCCCCTTCGTCCCTCCTCCTCCTATCTCCTTACATATTCTTCCTCCTCCATCTCCTTGTCCTTCTCCCTCTCCTCCTGCCCTCTTACCCCCTACTCCTCCTCCACCTCTTCTCCCCGTCCCATCTCATCCTCCTCCCCGCCTCCTATTCATCCCTCTCCCCCCTTCTTCCTCATCCCCTCCTATTTCCCCCTCTCCCTCTCTCCTCCCTGTCCACCTCCTCTCCTTCTCCTCTTCTTCTCCTTCCCCCTCTTCCCCCCCCCCTCCCCCTCTCCACCTCTCCTTCTCCTATTTTCTTCTCCTCCTTCCACCCTTTCTCCCTCCCTCTTCTTCCACCCTCTCCCTCTCCACCTCCTCCTTCTCTTCTTTCTTCCCCCCTCCCCCATACCCCTGCTGCTGTTATACTTATAGGATAAGATTTGCCAACACGGCAAAACATATGCAACTGGAGGCTGGACAACAAATATCGATACCCAGGGCCTGTTTGTCTCCACGTTGATCTCTGGTAGAGACCCTTTGAATACTCGCAGCTCCCAGCTCCCCCTCATTCCTCATCTCCCCCACCACCCACACAGCCTCCCCACCCACCCACCCACCCACCCACCCAGTCACCCTCCCCCATACAGCCCACCATTCCCCAGCTTACTACAAGTACAACCTTCACCACACGGAGAACACCAGTCTCTCCCCTCACCCGCCACCCCACCACCCTACCACCCCACCACCCCACCACCCCGCCGCCCCGCCGCCCCGCCGCCCCGCCGCCCCCGCCGCCGCCGCCGCCCCCGCCGCCCAGCCGCCCCGCCGCCCCGCCGCCCCGCCGCCCCGCCGCCCCGCGTTCCCATGATACCCCCTACAAGTGGCGCCACCGTGCGCCTTGTTGATCGGGCGGTCACGTGGCATCTATCTGACCAATCAGAAGAGCCTTCTCCCGAGGGACGGGCCTGCGAATGGAGATCGTCAAGAAGAGACACCCTCTTTCTAGGTTTTTTTGCCGATCTTTTGCGGTCTTGCAGCGCCCCCTGGGAGCGTCCGGCGAAGCCTACATGTCTGCGTCCAGAGCCGGGCCCGTCCTACCAACAACTCACTAGCAGCCTCGTGGGTGCTGCAGATAATGGTAACCTTTTACAACACTGCCATCGATTACTGACCAGACAGGATGGCCGAATGTAGTGTCCGTCTCCCATTTTGGTAGATCGTAAAACCCTGGTCGAGTCAAACCAATGACTTAACAATTGATGCTTATCACTTCCTAGCCAGGCGCTTGGCATTATTAGGATAGGACAAGGACTAGTTGTCTCAGTGTCAGGATAATGTGAGTGAGTGGGATATTGCGTCATGGTGCTGGCGGCAAGAAGAGACACCCTCGTTCTAGTTTTTTTCCCTATCTTTGCGGTCTTGCAGCGCCCCCTTCGAACATCCGGCAAAGCCTACATGTCTGTGTCCAGAGCGGGGCCCATCCTACCATTTTTAGGATAGGACAAGGACTGGTTGGCTCAGTGTCAGGATAATGTGACTGAGGGGGATATTGGGTCATGGTACTGGCAGCCTGGTCTCCCAGTGGGGCAGCACTATTAAATCACCATGAGTGTGCACTGTCACAAGTCGGTACTCATCCTGATATGACCTGAGATGTTGCCAGGATGCAAAACTCCAACAACCAACCAATCAATTACTACTGTGGCAGTTTATTGCTTCCCTGCTCGGTTCTATTGGTTGTGGTTGTCGCTATGGTTGGTGAAAAAAGAAAGTTTGTTATATTTAACGACACCTCTAGAGCACATTGATTTTTATCACCGGCTATTGGACGTCAACCATATGGTCATTCTGACATATTTCTTTTGAGCAAACCTGCTGCCGCCACATAGGCTACTCTTTCCGATAAGCAGCAAAAGATCTTTTATGTTCACTTTCCCACAGACAGGACAGCACATATTACAGCCTTTGATGAACCAGTTGTGGACCACTGGTTGGAACGGAAAATAGCCCAAACTGAAAATGGGTCCACTGAGCAGGATTCGATTGGATGACCCACACTTTAGAAGGGAATAACCAGTATGTCAAATTAATAGAACCTCATTCTGCTGAAGCTTATGGGTGTCAGAATGTTGACGTGCACCTAAGCGAATTAATATATATTTGCATGTGTTTCAATTCAGATGCCTCCAAAATTAACAATTAAAAAAAAGTTTCTCCAAACTAATGCTGCAGATTAAACCCCAATATCTTAATTAAATTCCAATATCTCCGAAATTATCTAAGTAAAATAAAATTACTACAAATTAAAGTAATGCAGATTATACCGATGAATATAATATATTTATATCAAAATAAAATAAAAAGATAGGAACTCAAAACCATCAGATTCTAATTCAATTTTCTCGAAAATTAACCGTTTAAGATAAAAGGTTACTACAAATTAAAGCAAAACAGATTATGCCAATCGATCTAATATATTTATCGAAAAGAAAAGATAGAAACTCAAAATTGCACAAATTTAAAGTTGTATAGTCCGATGGTTTTGAATTTCTTCAATTTTCTGTGATAAATGCATTATATCGATCATTGTCCATATTGCTGCGGCAATATGGGTAATCCGGGACCGAGCCAGAACAGACCCTCCCTACCCCTGCACTCCTCCCTCGCCCGCCTCACCAACTACCCTCAGACCCTCCCTTAACTCCAGGCGGTGACACCGCCGTGCACGCCGGAGCCGCTGCCTGTACCCGGTGACCCCTCTGACGTCGCTTCCGCCGCCCATGCTGCCCATCCACACTTCTCCACCAGACCCCGGACCAGCAACACATATTTTTTACCGGCCCACCCGACCCTACTTTAACGATTAGAGGGTTGAGGCCCGGGTCATCAAGAGACTTTGCACACTTACCTATTCGATTACCTATTCTTACCTTGTTGTTGATCGTTACCCTGTATTGACTACCATTGCTCATAATAAATACTCCATACTGTGTAGTTCCGTCTTGTGTCCTGAATTATAACCTACTTTACTTTAGATTGAAGTAACTTCTAGGTTAAATGGCTAACTTCAGGGATATTCGAAGTGACAACATGCCAAATTACTTTCGGCAAGCACACCAAAACTCTGCCACCATAGGCTTAAGCAATAACAGGTTCTAAGGAATTAACTCAGAATGCCCTTCTATGAGGCAGCACATGCTTAATAAGTGCACCAGTATCTGAGTTAGCAATGTAGAATCAAAACGTATGGCAAAGATTTTAATGTGTATAGCAAAACTGATATTATAAAATAGAACATTTTAAATCCTTTTTATCCAAATTCATCACGTAGTTAGTCCTTTGCCATACCTTTGCCATATTTGTGATTGAGGTAGTAGAGTAGGGGTGGGGCAAGATGCCCCCTCGGGGTAAGATGCCCCCTGCCATTTACTCAGTCCCTCTCAACTTCCCGATGGTTTCCACTGACGGAATATAATGCTGCTACCTAGTAATAGCGCCATACAAAACGACATGAACAAAACATCAATGGTTAATAACATATATGCATTTTATATTATTACAGTTATTTGATGTAAATATTCTAAGTAGTAAATGGTGTTGTGAAAATACTAAGTTAATGTGTATGAATGATCAATCAATTAAGTATGCATTATTAATAAATCTACTTTAAATTAGTCTTGCAATGTGTAGGCGATAACAGGTGTTTTGATCAATATGGACATTTTTATGCGTCATGTATAGGGTGGGGAAGAGAAGGATAACAATATCCCGAACAACATTCTCCAAAATGTATAGAGTGTTAACATCAAGTAAGATATTTACAAGGACAGCGTATTCTTCAGTGTTATGTGTGGTCTACTCTAATGTATGGGGCTGAGACATGGACAATCTCTAAGAAAATGTACAAACGTTTAGCAGCATTTGAGATGTGGACTTATCGAAGGATGATGAAAATATCATGGACAAAGAAGATCACCAACAAAGAAGTTCTCAGAAAAATTAAAAATAAGAAAAGCTTGTTTGCCACTATACAGACAAAGAAACTTATTTATTTTGGCCACATCATTCGTCAGAGTTCAATATACCGTACATTGTTGGAAGGGAAGGTGAATGGCAGCAGAGGGAGAGGGAGACCAAGAACATCATGGTTTACAAATATTTCACAGTGGACAGGCTTGAATTATTCACAGTCTATCAGAACAGCACACCATCGGGACAAGTGGAGAACCATTGCATCCAACCCTCGACTAGAGGAAGGAACTATTGATTGATTGATAGGGTGGGGAATTTAGGAAATTTGATGCTTCATCGGACTATGCAGCTTTAATGTCAGTATGAATCCATCAATGTGTGTCACTCTACTATGCCCCAAAACTGGCCCCAGCATCTCCCAATACCAACACCAGGAAGTCGACACCAATATGTCACGTCCCATACAAGTGCGGTTGATACTTGCGGAGGGTCATTCCCTTGCTTACTGGCACCGAATAGATAAAGATGGTCGTCGATGCCCATTGCTTCCTGGGATACTTACTCCGTAATACAACAATCCCCACGCCTTTCCAATACATCACTTCCAAGATACCAACATTTATGTCCAACCAGCTATAGTCAGGCCTCCCCGTCCTGATATGACCATATATGTTGCTAGGACGGTAAACCCCACCAAATAAATAAATAGTCAGGCCTCCCCGTCCTGATATGACCATATCTGTTGCTAGGACGTTAAACCCTACCAAATAAATAAATAAATAGTCAGGGGGAGCGGTGTGTGTGGGGTGGGTGGGTGGGTGGGTAAAGCACATTACAACGCCACACACTGCTATACATATATATACATATATATGTTGTGGGGTGGTGAACATGGGAAATATTGCGCCTAGAGCGGAGCAGGATTCGAACCCACATTTCTTGCTATTCTTGGGCTCTGTTGCTAACTATGAGTCATGAGTTCATAACAACATTATTGTGTTAGGCCTTGTGGGAGGCGGGAGGCGGGAGGCGGAGGCGGAGGCGGGAGGAGGGAGGCGGGAGGCGGGAGGCGGGATGCGGGAGGCGGGAGGCGGGAGGCGGGAGGCAGGAGGCGGGAGGCGGGAGGCGGGAGGCGGGAGGCGGGAGGAGGGAGGCGGGATGCGGGAGGCGGGAGCTGGGAGGGGGGAGCGGGAAGGTGTGTGTGTGGGGGGGGGGAGGTGCTGGGCATGCAGGAACCTGGTGGATAGGGTTGCGAAGGAACTTCAGCCCATGGGTTCAAAGCAGCTTTATAGTGTTATAGGCCTTTACTGGTGGATGGGGCTGCGAGTAAACCTCAGCCCATGGGTTCAAAGCAGCTTTATAGTGTTATAGGCCTTTACTCGTGGATAGGGCTGCGAGGAAACCTCAGTCCATGGGTTCAGAGCAACTTTATAGTGTTATAGGTCTATAGTATTAGGCCTATACTATAGTCGTGGATGGGGCTGCGAGGGAACCTCAGCCCATGGGTTCAAAGCAGCTTTATAGTGTTATAGACCTTTACTGGTGGATGGGGCTGCGAAGGAACCTCAGCCCATGGGCTTCAGCTTTATAGTGTTATAGCTTTATAGTGTTATAGGTCTATAGTATTAGGCCTATTGTGGTGGATGGGGCTGCGAGGGAACCTCAGCACATGGGTTCAGAGCAACTTTATAGTGTTATAGCTTTATAGTATTATAGGTCTATAGTGGTAGGCCTATAGTGGTGTATGGGGCTTCGAGGGAACCTCAACCCATGTGTTCAAAGCAGCTTTATAGTGTTATAGGCCTATCCTTAGCCGATGCATTCAAAGACACTTTATAGCAGTGAACCTATTCTGGTGTATAAGGCTGAGAGGGACTATCACCCCACTTCCGGTATAGAAGCATGCTAGATCGCAGCTTCAGTCCCTCCTCAGGAACCAGCAGACAGTACCCCAGAGTAGACGCATTCGCTTGCTCATATTCCTTTCCCTTTTCACGCAGCAAATATCCATTCCCTTTGTCGGTTGTTGTTTAATGTTTCACCAGGAAATGAGGCGGAAGAATTTACCTCATAGCTACCCATGCGATATGATTAATATTAATTCATTTAATGTATTTAACTTGCACAGCTATATTTACACAACAAGACGTGGTGCTGATTATTAATTTTAAGAAAGAGGTGGTTCTATGAAAATTAAATACAGCAATGTCGTATTTCTTGGAAGAATGGTTCCACTATCTTACCTGTTTTTCTTCGATTTAATCAATTTCTTTCCAATAATAATTTACCATAGCTGTCCTTCATTCCTACTAAAACCACGCTATCCACAACAAGCACCAACATTTCTGCTATCATAATAGCCATAACTATTACTACATGTACACACACAACTACCGCCACAACTGTCACTTCCACCACAATCTCAACAAATACTACAATAAAAATTACTACTACATAGCTACTATTACTTATTAGTATTATTAAAAAAACATCAAACCACAACTACCGCTACAACCAACAAGAACTAGTACTACAATCGAAACAATCACCAGAATCATAGCTACCCCCACAGTCATAGCTACTACCACAACCATGCATATCTTCACCACCATCACAACCACAAATACCACCACAAATACCACCACAAATACCACACTAACTACACCACAACCACCCCACAAAAACTACAATTAGCATCACAACCACAACCACCACCACAAGTACAACTATTGACATGATCACAACCACAACTAATACCCAAACCATCACAATCATTGCTATTACTAGAACCATGACTATCATCATCATCATCATCATACTGTCAGTCGTGATGCGACAAAGACTGCTTTCATTACTTGACTGCCATTCTCCATTTAGCTCTCTGCTGTGAGAGTGATGTCCATGAGTTGGTCTTAATGTCTCTCAGCTTCAGGTTTCTCTTGATGGTATCCTTGAACCGGAGATGAGGGTGCGCTCTCTTTCTGTAACCAGAAGACAGTTGAGAGTAGAGGATCTGCATAACTATCATGCAACTATGTTAACCACCACCATTACCACCACCATTACTATCAAACCAATCACTCCAATCATATATATCCCCCACAACTACAGCTACTACAACAACTCATAAATACCATGACCGCCACAAATACCATCACAACCACAAATACCACCACAAATATCACCACAAATGCCACCACAACTACACAACAACGACACCACAATTAGCATCACAACCACACCACAACTACACCATAACTACACCACAACTACTCCACAACCAGCAGCACACCCACAACTACCACCATACCTAGAACTACTCCCTTGACCACAACCACAACTAATAACTAAACCATCACAATTATTGATATTACCATAATCGTAGCTATAATACAACTATATTTACCACCATTATAAGTACCACCATTGGGGCCTACTACCACAACACAACTACTACTAAAAAAACAGCCAAAATTATCAGCACAATCAGCACAACTACTATTTTCAGAACCACACAAAAACACTATAAACTACTACCACCATAACCACGACTACTACCATAACGGCCACTACTACCACAATCACACCTATCACCGCAATCACAACTACCGCCAAATAATAGCATAATTAAAGCACACGAGACAGACAGGTATGGATAAGGTGGCATTTATTTGTTTAGTTTTAGTCAAGTTTAGTCATTAAAGGTATAGATATCATGTTACGAAGGGACTTAACCCTACCTGTCTAGTCTTGAAAGCTGGGGTGGGTGGGATGGCAAATTAAGCAGCCTGAAGAAGTTTGTGTTATCGATTTGAAAGCTAAGGATGAAGTGATAACTTCTGAGTTATTCGTCATAAGGTTTGCATGTCTTTAAGGCTAGATGGTGCGTCGATAGGCGGCCATTGATCGTTCTTTTCTAACACTACAGGGGGCGCCTTGTGCGTCCTTAGGAACGAATGCCATCTGCCCGCATGCCAAATTACCCATGTTCCGCAACATGAACAATCTATCTTCATATGATGGCTTACGTGTTGAACATATCTCAGTTGATAAAAACTATTTCCCTTTTTGATTTTGATCTTATACAAATTGACTAACACATTAAAGTCACTCATTAAATAGGACTGTCTTGCCCCACACCAAAGAGGGGTTTCTTGCCCCACCCTATACTATGACGCACAAAAATGTTCATATTGATCAAAGTACCTGTTATCGCCTACATGTTGCAAGACTAATTTAAAGTAGATTGATTAATAATTCATACTTAATTGATTGATCATTCATACACATTAACTTAGCATTTTCACCACATCATTGACTACTTAGAATATTTACATCAAATAACTGTAATAATATAAAATGCATATATTTGATTAACCGTTGATGTTTTGTTCATGTGATTTTGTACAGTGCTAGTAAAAGGTGGCAGCATTATATTCCATCAGTGGAAACCATCAGAAAGTTGAGACGGACTGAGAAAATGGCAGTGGGCGTCTTACCCCGAGGGGGCATCTTGCCCACCCTACCCTACTACCTCAATCACAACTATGGCAAAGGTATGGCAAAGGTCTAACTACGCGATGAATTTGGATAAAAATAGGATTTGAAATGTTATATTTTATAATATCAGTTTTGCTATGCACATTAAAATCTTTGCCATACATTTTAAAAATGAACCATAGATAAAACCAAAAACATGTGATATGTGACTCCCAGACCAGTCCAATATCATTTTCATCGGAACAGGCCAGAAGCTCCGAGGATGCAGGACGTCGGTCTGGTGTCGGGTCAGGTCACGGGTCAAGTCACAGGGGAGGTCAAGAGAAGGTCTCGGGCAGTTCTAAAAATATGCCCTGAGCAGGTCCTTGGCTGGGCAGATCGCTAAGCATGTCACGTGGCAGGTCACATGACAGGTCACGTGGCATACCACTGAGTAGGGCATTGGGTGTTGCCAGAGAGAATGACCACCTGAGTTGAGCGCTCGCCACCCCCCACATCCCCATGTTGCGGGTCGTGGGTTTTGAATCCGGATTCAAATCTCCACTGAGTCAAACAAATGAGTTTAAGCAATGTATGCTTGTCGTTTCCTAGATTGGTACCATGCAATACTACTGCACTGAACTCTCAGGCGAGGAGCCATATAGACAGGTGGTCGTGGATAGAGTGGTGGCATCAGGGAGCCTAGATGGTGTAATAGTTAACACACTGAACCCGAATCCAAGAGATGTGGGTTCGATTTCTACTCCAGGCACAATATTTCCCATGTTCATCACCCCTATGATACTGGTGCCATGACCAGGACCCTGCACAAGCTACACACTGTATGGTTGTTGAACCTACCCTGTGTATCGTAAGCTGTATTCACACGGGCAAGTTAAAACGCTTCACGCAAAACCACTTGCCTAGTTCGACTCAGATTTGCCGTGTGAACGCACGGCTGAGGCGTTTTAGGGCTGAAGCGATTCATATAAATCGTTTATTGTAAAACGCTTCGAGAGGTGGTCTACAGGAACTGATCTATGTTGAAACGTTTTATCTTGCCCGTGTGAACGCATATGAAGCGATTTATGACATCACACGCATGCGCAGTCGAGTCCTTGGTTTGTTGACTTTCCGGTCGATCAAAAGCGCATATTATATAATTTAATTAATGAAACGGCTATCTATGCACAGATATTTTTTTCATCATTTTTTAGGGTTTCACTGCCCAGCAGAAGTTTTGACCGTTCCAAACCAATACGTTCAGTCATTACATATCTAGGTCGAACCCACACTCTCTGGTGCCAGCATCGCTAACCAAAATGGCGCTGGTTAGTCTGGACTTGCTCATGCGCAGATATCGATTTCCGGCCCAAGTACTGCCCGTGTGAACGCGCATCTAAATCGCTTCATATGATTCGCCTTGCCTAGATCGCTTTACATTTTGCCCGTGTGAATACAGCTTAAGTGCATTGCTTGTATGTCTGCAATTGTAACCATTTAAAAGACCTTCCAGGGGGACGTTTGTAGTAGTCTGCACTGACCTCTCAGTCTCAGACAAGGAGACACGTAGACAGGTGGGCGTGGGTGTGGATAGGGTGGTGACATCAAGGAGCCTAGGTGATGTAATGGTTAGTACACTTGTCCAGAATGCAAGAGATATGGGTTCGATTCCCGCTATAGGCACACTATTTCCTAGTTTCATCACCCCAACGACAAAAGGATGTGGCAAGGAGCAGTGGAAGGAGGCAAACAAATTGTCTGAAATTGAAATTATCCTCGATTAATCCCAGACGGGCTGGCCGAATAAGTTGACGGTCTACGTTCTGTTTTGGTAGGTCATGGGTTTCGAACCCCAGTTTCAAGCCATGGCCAAGTCAAACCGATTACTTAAGCATGTATACTTATCGCTACCTAATGTGGCATTCGGCATTACTAAGATAGGTCAAAGAGCAGTGGAATCAGAAAGCACAAGTGTCTGCGATTGAAATTTATCCTGCTTAATCAACTAATATACACCCCAAAAAATAGGAAAAACATCAATAATTGCACAACAACAAAGACCCACAGAAATTCTGCTATTAGATTAGATTAGATTAGAGTGTTTGCTCAGGACAAGTCGGAGACTCCACCATCAGGGCTCACAGCATGTGGTGAGGATGCTCTGTTCAGTTTTGTCATGTGCAGTAATGAGTTTGAATCTGCTGGCGTTAGCTGGGTGTATCCTGGAATCTGTTGTTCATTTGGTATTGTTGTTAACACCTTGTCAAGCTGCCTTTTGAATGATTGTACACTGCAGTTTGATTGATTTCTAATGTAAGCTGGCATTGTATTAAAGAGCTGTACTCCTTAGACAGAAAGACTTCCTTCCTGCAGTGTTTTTGTTGACTGTGAGGCTTTTGTATTTATTGCTGGTACCTTACCAAGTCTACCATATCTTTTTGGATGATACATTGGTATGCCATAATTTGGTACTTTGCTGAAATTGACTGTGATTCAGTTACACTAGTAGACGGTTGTCATTATAAACTATAAAGATAAAAGAAAGCAAATTACATATAATATACACTATCAAGCAGGCCCTTGTGCAGTCACAGTAAAGGATCCTCCATGGTATAACCAAACCATAAGTGGGCGGCCAACAAACCCCCGGCCTTAGTCCTCCCCCTCCTTTCATTTGTTGCCATTCCCCCATTGTTTCTAGTCAACCACCTACAATGACAGTGACAATCCAAACATAACATAATATTTCGAACCAAATGCACTGAGGTCGGTCCCACTGCTTCCACCGGTTACAGCTGGTCCAATGTGTTACTAACAAACCCAACCCAATAACAGGACTCATTTTGCTGTCAAGTTACTATTAACACTAAAACAACAAACTGCAACTAACAAACTCAAATAGCTAACCATGATAGAGTAACACTAGATTAGTCATTGTCTAACTCCAAGTGACCACCCACACTCTACATAAAACTTATTGCAACTTTACCAAATGAAAAGAGAAGATAATGTCTGCTTGCATTCTAAATACTGTCATGGGTGCGATGAAAATGGGAAATACTGTGCCTAGAGCGGGACTCGAACCCACATCTCTTTGCATTCCGGGCCAGTGTGCTAACCATTACACCACCTAGGCTCCCTGACATCACCATACTACCCACGCCTACCTGTCTATGTGGCTCCTTGCCTGAGAGGTCAGTGCAGACCACTACACTCGTCCCCCTGGAATTGTAAGTCTTTTAATGCTTACAATTACATACATACAGGCAATGCACACATACATACACAGGGTAGGTTCAACAACCATACAGCGCATAGCTTGTACAGGATCCTGGTCACGGCACCAGTGTCATGGGGGTGATGAAAATGGGAAATATTGTGCCTAGAGCGGGACTCGAACCCACATCTCTTTGCATTCCGGGCCAGTGTGCTAACCATTACACCACCTAGGCTCCCTGATATCAACACACTCCCCACGCCTACTTGCCTGAGAGGTCAGTGCAGACCACTACATCGTCCCCCTGGAATTGTAAGTCTTTTAATGCTTACAATTACATACATACAGGCAATGCACTAACACATACATACACAGGGTAGGTTCAACAACCATACAGCGCAAAGCTTGTACAGGATCCTGGTCACGGCAACCAGTGTCGTGGGGGTGATGAAAATGGGAAATATTGCGCCTAGAGCGGGACTCGAACCCACATCTCTTTGCATTCCGGGCCAGTGTGCTAACCATTACACCACCTAGGCTCCCTAATATCACCATACTACCCACGCCTACCTGTCTATGCGGCTCCTTGCCTGAGAGGTCAGTGCAGACCACTACAATACCATGAAAATACTCACATCGATCTAACTAATATTGATGTAGTCATATGATACTACTGCTGCCATATTGCTGTGGAACTTGTGGGTAACTATCAGAATTCCATTGTGCTATATGCTGCAAATTGTGTATTCAACAGCTATTGTTTACTCACCTTATATAACTTAAGCCCCTGTCACACATCACCGGATTGAGCAACGGACAGAATTGTCTAGTCCAGTGGTGTTCGGGCGTGATAAGTATCAAAATGTATTAAAATGTGTCAAAATGTTGCGATATCAGGTCAAAGGCTGCTGGACGAATGGACATGAAACGGACATGAACGGATAGCCAATGGACAGTAAGCGGACAAAAAGGACTCAAACCGAACAAGAACCATTGATGTCAATCCGGTGGCATCCGGTCCAAGTTTTGTGCATGTTCAAAACTTGTAACGGATCAGGCCGGATATCCATGGATATGAATGGATATGCAACGGATATGCAATGGACACAAACCAGACTTTGCCAGATATCAACGGACTTTGTTTGGTTTCTTTCCGCTTCCTCGCCGGATTGAGGACAGGGGCTTTACTCTCTATACCATTGTTGCATAAATAATCCTGAATTGAAAAATGGCTGGAAGAGCAGTGTTTAGCACTGACAAAAGAACTTATTCAGCACAGCAGAATAAACATATTTACCCACAAAAAAAAACATTTTCTGTTGTTGTTGGTAAACCAGTTTATTCATCAGAACATATATTTTGTTCAGCGCCGAGCCACTGCTAGAAAACACCCTGTAAAACGCTGGAGCTTCAAAATGGCTGTAAGAGATTATTTATTCTACAGACACGCAAATCCGGTCTGCGTATCTGTTTGTATATTTTCAACAGGCTGCCCTGAAAGATGGATGTGGAAGGAAGGACACAAGACTAACTGCGACCTTAGCTTGGGTTTAAGGTGCTCAGGATGAGGCTCCTGTGTTAGCATTTGTTGGTTATTTCTTGGAGTTTTACGTCCTGGCAAAATCTAAGGTCATATCAGGACGGGTACCGACTTCTGAATATGCGCACTCATGGTGACTTTATCGTGCTGCCCCACTGGGAAATCAGGCTGCCAACATCATGACCCAATATCCCACTCAGTCAAATTATCCTGACACTGAGCAAACCAGTCCTTGCCTTATCCTATTAATGCCGAGCGCCAAGCTAGGAAGCGACAAGTATCAATTTTGTAAGTCATTCGTTTGACTCAACCGGGATTTCAACTCCCGATCTCCCGCACGGGAGGCTTGCATTCTACATATTCGGCCACCGCGTCCGGTTTGGCAATATGATGCGTGTAGCCATACAATATCCCTGGAATATAGCGATGGCTTCTGTTTAGCTAAATGATGTTCAAACCGAAATGGAATAATGAGAATATATCAATGCCTTCTGTTGGGCAATATAATGCTAGTGCCCATACGAAATCACGAAACTGCAGCAGTGCTTTCTGTTCACCTGAATGTCACTGGTGTCGCTTTAAAGTCACTTGAATGTAATGATGCATGAAGGCACCGCTCTATTCTACCGACTTCATTTAGGTACTAGTATCATTCATTTTTTGGGTGTTTTTTTTGGTTGTCTTATTTTTTGTAAATATATTTATTCTGCTGAATAAATTCTTTTGTCAGCACCGAAGCACTGGTCTTCCAGCCATTGTTCAATTCGGGATTATTTACTAAATAATCGTATATACAGTAAGGTTTTTGTAGCTGTTTGTTGTTTTACATCCTAGCAACATCTAAAGTCTTATCAATACGGTAGAGTAAGAATAACTGTTCAATAAACACACAAAGATTCGCTATTTTCTACTGACTTCATTGTGGTCCTAATATCATTCAACCAAACAGAAGCCACCACTGTTTCAACTAATTAGCATATTGTCTGTTTTTGCTGAATTAAATACAGCAAAAGCGAACACTATCTCGCCCCCCCCAAAAAAAAATTTGAACATGCGTTGTAATGGACAGGAAATTGCCTCCTGACGATAGGAAACCTTGGGTCAAGGTTAGAGGGCGACAGGATCGATCTGGAGACTGCCAACTGCCTCCTACATAAATAAAGATTGATAATGACCACTCCCCAAGCCCCCTGGGTCCTTCTAGTGCCCACGTCTCTCACGAGACCCTAAGAGCTTTTCTGATGTAAACATTGCTTACAAGTTACAGCCCCCCCCCCTCGCCCCCCCCTCCCTACGCAATACCCCATCCCCATTCCCATCCCGTGGACATTATCTTGGGTTGAATCGAGTTTTGCAGTTTGATATCCAAAGGTAATATTGCATGTTGTCATATCATTCCAATTCACTGTTTATTTCTCCCCGTCGTGATATGACCTGAGATGTTAATAGGACGTAAAACAACAACAACGACACTCGTTTATTTCTTATTTCTTCCCATGCTCCTGTCCTTCAATAACTATCTTTCGATAAAGGAAATATTATTTGATAAAATGCAGTATGACCGATTTACTATTATTGCTAGCATACTTGTTTGTGACTTTATGTAATATATTTTACATAGAACTATTTTGTATGGGTCAGGATCACGAAAAGAGACCAATTGGTGGAAGTTGTCGGCGTCGAGCATTGGATGTCAGCGTCGATCGGTATAAGTATAATTTAGCATTGACAGAGGTGTTGGAAAGTCTTTAAATTTATCCTGAATGTAAAGGTCAAGAAAATACAACAACCTTATTTGTTTCTAGGATAATTTAATATAAAACAAAGAAATGCATGAGACTTTAAGAATTGCAATGCCGACATCTGTTAAAGTTGTTGGTGTCGATCATTGGATGTCGGCGTCGATCGGTATAATTATAGTTTAGCATTGACAGAGATGTTGGAAAGTCCTTAAATTTATACTGAATGTAAAGGTCGAGAAAATACAACAAACTTATTTCTTTCTAGGATAATTTAATATGAAACAAAGAAATGCACTACACTTTTAAGAATTGTGACCCCGACATCTTCACTTGACCACCGATTGGCCTGTTTTCGTGAGGCTGACTCGTATAAAGAGCTATGATTGCACAACCACCACAAATTGATGTCTGAAAAATAGCAAGTATTAAACATAAAATATATTTACGAAACCGGAAGAGATAACGTTCAACCATCTGCTAAATATATCTAGCGAGATACATAGATAAAGATGTAGACAGATAGAGACGTAGGCATGTATATAGAGAAATATAGATATATCTGTCAACGTGGGATCCAAACCCTGGTTGAGTGAAACCAATGACTTAATCATTGAAACATCACACCCTCCAACCACACCCTGTTCCAGGAGCCTGCTGGCCCTCGATCGCCCACCCTATGACGGGGTCCTGGAGGACCAACACGCCACCCATGGCCCTGTGGCCGACGACACCGGTTCCCGCTTTGATCACCGGTGATGGAGGTACAGGACCGTGGGCCCCAAGAATGTGTTGCCACCACAGGGCCACCGCCGCACCACACCAACACCACACTGATGCTGTGAAAATAAACCTCCCCCCCCCCTGCCATCCCACAGAAGAAGATGGAGAAGAATGGAGAGAAAAAAGAAAAACACAAAAACTACCAAAAACGGGCCGTTTTAACGGCGCCGTTTATTCAATGCTGCAGTTCTGCAGCCAGTCACGAACACCCCACAAATGCAAAAATGGTGGGTGAGTGGGTAGGTGCGTGAGTGATTGAGTGAGTGAGTGAGTCACTTTCTAGCCAGGCAGTCAGCATTAATAGGATATGGCAAGGACTGGTTGGCTCACTGTCAGGATAACATCACTGAGTGAGTTGGATATCAGGTCATGGCGCTGGCGGCCTGGTCTCCCATTGGGGCATCACTATTAAGTCGCCATGAGTGCACACTGTCACAAGTTGGTGCCCGTCCTGATGTAACCTTACATGTTGCCAGGATGCAAAACTACAACAACCAACCAACCAACCTCGAGATGCGGAAAACTAGGATTACTAAGAAATTACAGGCCAAAAAATCGTAAAAGAACAAAAAATAGACAAAATAAGAATGAGCGAATAAATAATGAAATAAAAAAAAGAGGAAAAAGAAAACACAGAGTTATAAAAACAGAATAATAATATTAATAATCAATGAACAGGTTCAGCCAGACAGTAGCCAAGTCGTCTGCCTTTGGTGGTTTGTATCAGTTCTATGGACGCCATAGTAGGATGACGAGTCTGAGTAGGCTATGCACAGACAAGATGGCGCCCGATTCAATTTGTGCACAGGCGGGGTGAAGCTAGTCAGGTGAAACTAGTCGGATGAAACTAGTCGGGTGAAACTAGTCGGGTGAAACTAGTCGCGGGAAAGTAGTCGGGGGAAAGTAGTCGGGGGAAAGTAGTTAGGGGAAACTAGTCACGAGAAGCTAGTCAGAGGAATCTATTTGGATGAAACTAATTGGGTGAAAATAGTCGGGTGAAAATAGTCACTCACTCTGTTGCTCTCTCACTCTCTCATTCACTCGCTCATTCTCTTTTGCTTTCTTTTCTCCTTTTCTCTCTTTTGTTCTCCCGTTCTCTGTCACTTCCTCACTCTCTCACTCTCCCACTTTCGCTCTCTCGCTCTCTCATTTAGTAGCTCGCTCGCTCGCTCGCTTACTCACTCAACCACTGACTCACTCCCTACCCCCTGACTTAACCACTCACCCAGTGACTGATTTACTCCCTCCCTCCCTCACATACCCACTCACTCGCTGACTCACTCCGGTGCTCACTCACTCACTCACTCACTCACTCACTCACTCACTCACTCACTCACTCACTCACTCACTCACCCACTCACTCACCCACTCACCCACTCACTCACTCACCCACTCACTCACTCACTCACACACTCACTCACTCACTCACCCACTAACTCACTCACTCACTCACTTCACTCACTCACTCACACACTCCGACTCACTCACTCACTCACTCACTCACACTCACCCACTCATCCACTAACTCACTCACTCACTCACTCACCTCACTCAATCACTCACTCACTCACCACTCATTCACTTCACTCACTGACTCATTCACTGACTCACTCACTAACTCACACACTCACTCACATCACTCCACTATTCACTCACACTCACTCACTCACTCTCACTCACTCACTCACCTAACTAACTCACTTCACTCCACACTCACCCACTCACCCACTCACCCACTCACCCACTCACTCACTCACCCACTCACTCACTCACTCATTCACTAACTCACTCACTGACTCACTGACTCACGAATTCACTGACTCACTGACTCACCCACTCACTCACTAACTCACTCATTGACTCACCACTCACTCATTAACTCACTCACTCACTCATCCACTCACTCACTAACTCACTCACTCACTAATTCACTCACTCACTCACTAACTCACTCACTCACTCACCCACTCACTCACTCACTCACGCACCCACCCACTCACCCACCATTTTTGCATTGATGGGGTTTTCGTGACTGGCTGCAGAACTGCAGCATTGAATAAACGGCGCCGTTAAAACGGCCCGTTTTTGGTAGTTTTTGTGTTTTTATTTTTTCTCTCCATTCTTCTCCATCTTCTTCTGTGGGATGGCAGGGGGGGGGGCAGGTTTATTTTCACATCATCAGTGCGGTGTTGGTGTGGTGCGGCGGTGGCCCTGTGGTGGCAACACATTCTTGGGGCCCACGGTCCTGTACCTCCATCACCGGTGATCAAAGCGGGAACCGGTGTCGTCGGCCACAGGGCCATGGGTGGCGTGTTGGTCCTCCAGGACCCCGTCATAGGATGGGCAATCGAGTGCCAGCAGGCTCCTGGAACAGGGTGTGGTTGGAGGGTGTGATGGTTTTAGTGTCCACGGCCACAGCACCCACTCCATCGCTAATCGAAGCGGGAACTGACGTTGTGGGCGTGGTTGTCGAGGCTTTCACACCCGGTCTATTCGGGACTGCCCGGGGCTCCCGATCTGGGTGCAGTGTCCCGGACCTCACGGGGCTCTCAGTGTGGGTGGGATTTAGAGGGTTGTGTATTTTTTTATGTGTGTTTTCTTTCCTTGTGGTATTTGTGGTCGGAACCTCACTGAGCTCTCTGCATGGGGATGTGTTCTGCTGACCCTTGGCAGGGTGTGAGCCAGGGGTGGTGGGTGGGTTGGGGTTAGTTTGCCTCCCGTTTATTTTAGCTTTGGATTTGTTTGGGGCCACGTAGGGCTCCCCCATGGGACCTCATGGAGGTCCCATCAGGGAGCCCCAGTACTCTGTGGTGTTCTCGGTGGCGGAGTGGTTAGAGTGTCTGACTTTTTTCTAGGTCGGACTCCTAATCTGAAGGTCAGTGGTTCGATTCCCTGTGCCCCCAGCTCTGCCAATTTGGATTTCCACCGCTGTGTATAACTTACAGTGTCATCAAAGGTCAGTTGCTCTCCTACCATGTCTATGTGGTGTGGGAGGTAAAAAATCCCTTGGGTTGGTAAAAGTGTCGGCTCAGGCTTTCTATCGACAAACTGTCTAATGGTGAAAACAAGCCTATTCAGGCGTATCCATGATAGGCAGTATACATCTTCAACAACAACTCCATCGGTGATCGAAGCGGGAACCGACATTGTGGGTGTGGATGTCGAGGCTGTCACACCCAGTGTATCCAGGACCGCACGGGGCTCCCGGTGTAGGTGCAGTGTCCTGGGCCTCATGGGGCTCTCGGTGTGGGCGGGATTTAGTGGGTTATGTTTTTTTAATGTGTGTTTTTGTTGTTGTGGATTTTGTGGTCGGGACCTCACAGGGCTTTTGGCCTTCGGATGTGTTGTGCTGAGCCCTGGTGGGGTGTGATCCAGGGGTGGTGGGTGGGTCGGGGTTAGTTTGCCTCCCGTTTATTTTAGCTTTAGATTTGTTTGGGGCCATGTAGGGCTCCCTGATGGGACCTCACGGAGCTCCCTGATGGGACCTGATGGGGCTCCCCCATGGGGCTTCACAGGGCTACCTGTTGGGCCTCGCAGGGCTCCCTGATGGGACCTCACGGGGCTCCCTGACAGGACCTCATGGGGCTCCCTGATGGGCCGTCGCGGGGCTCCCTGATTTGACCATGTGGTGCTTCCGGCCTCTGGGACCGCACGGGGCTCTTGGGGTGGTCATAGGACGCAGCTTGGTGCAACCCTGCAGGTTGGTGGTTGCTCGTCACTGTCATTACTGTCGGGTTCAGAGTTGTCGGCAATGGGTTCAGGCCGCCGACGATCCCGAAGGTGTGGTAGTTCTGTCTATAGAATCTGCCAAGGCTCACCCACCCACCCAACTCACCCACCAACTCACCCACCAACTCACCCACCCACTCACTCACTCATTCACTCACTCACCCACTCTCCCATCCACCCATGCACTCATCCACACATCCACTCACCCGCTCATTCATTCAACTCACCTACAACATTCGCGACAGCGTTTGCAGATAACACGGAGTCTCGACGGAAGTGTCGCAGACCCGATTTGCGCGTGCGCCGTATGCCAAAGCTGATATCGTTGTCGACACTGACGCTACCCTCACGTGTCCAGTGAGGCGTGAAGACGTGGCGTCGGGCGACTTAACCCTGTTGCAATGCATCTCAAACAGGCGGGGAAATTGAGCAAATCGTCGCCAATTCACGACAGATCTAAAGGCCTTGTCACACTACGACGTAACGACATCTGCGTAGGGAGAACGTGAAGAACGTTGAACTTCTCAGCGTAGTATGCAAATTTGGGCACAAGTTGAACGTGGATGCAGCATAGTTGATGAGAGCGTAAAGTCGGTAAAGTGTAGAGATACCGTCATTCAACGAGAGAGGACAACGTCATTACGCTCACGGAACATTTTGAACGTTATTCTGACATCATCATAACGTAACCCAATGGACGTCAACGTAATGACAAAACGTGATCACGTCAGGCTTACGTTTGCTCGTTACATCGTAGTGTGACAGGGGTATAAATTGGGGCTAAAATTGAGTGAATTCTTATACAGTAAAACCTCTCTAAATCGACCGACCACGGGACCGACTTTAAATGGTTCATTTAGGGAGGTGGTTGGTGTAAGGATTACAATTATTTCACAATGGTATTATTGTATGGGCGATCGTTTGGGACCCAAATAAAGCAATCAATATAGGGGAGTGGTCAATCTGTGGAGGTGGTCGTCGGTTCGAGAAATTGTACTATAGTTGCATAGTCAAACGGTTTTGAGTTTCTGTCATTTTCTGAGATAAATATATTATGTTGATCGCTATAACCTACCTTAATTTAATTTGAAATAACTTTTATTTTAAATGACTAAGCTTTGATATATTTGAAATGCAAACATGCAAACCTAATTTTGTCACGCATGCCACAACTCCGACACCATAGGCTTCTGTGGTAACAGGTTCATTTAGATTACCTCAGTATCCCCTTCTATGTGGCGACAAATACTTCATAAATACATCAGTATCTACAAGTGTCTAAGTTAGATGTGTAGAATTAAATCTAGATAATGTCTTTGGTTTTGAACATTTTATATTTTCATCAGACTATGCAGCTTCAATGAAATGTCATATCAAGTGATAAAGAATTGCGAGGATATTTATTAAATACATAATTGGGGTTTCCAGTAGATATTTTGTTATGCTGCTGATATCTATCCATTTCAATTTACGACACGAACAAGCAGCTCTTTGAATCGGATTTTATTCAAAAACATAGTATTCAGGAAGTTATAGAACAGTAAATGGGAGATCAACAATATGATATTCAATAATTTACATACAGGAACAAACTGGAGACAAGACAGAGAAGGAGATAACAACAATTTTACTGGAGAACATAACCTGCAGGCAGGTCGGTCTTGGCTGGAGAACATATCGGTATCGTGTATCGTGTAATGAGTTAAATGACAATGATTTTATTGAGGTATCATATAGAGTACCAGCAAGGTTAAACGATGTCATGATAAGTGTCAGGCATATCGAACAATTGATTAGTGATTAGAGATGAGACTAGTTAAATGTTGTTATGTTGTGAGGAAATGGAAAGGTCAGGAAAGAGATGAGAGAGAAGAACTAGCACAGAACCAGCAGCCCTCAACCCCTACCCCTTACCTCCTTCATCATTGGGTGGGTGGGTGGGTGAAGCGACTTGCAAGGAGAAAGACCGGCATGAAAGTGAAGTGCGAGTCAGTAGTCAGTGACGAGGAAATAGGGCAAGAAAGTAGTGCCGAGAGAAAGTAGTGCAGGTGTTCCCACCAGTAAATTATCCATGTTGACAGTGCCAACATGCATAATTTACATACGGGAACAAACTGGAGACAAGACAGAGATGGAGATAACAACAATTTTACTGGAGAACATAACCTGCAGGCAGGTCGGTCTTGGCTGGAGAACATATCGGTATCGTGTATTGTGTATCGTGTCATGAGTTAAATGACAATGATGTTATTGAGGTATCGTATAGAGTACCAGCAAGGTTAAATGATGTCATGATAAGTGTCAGGCATATCAAACAATTTATTAGTGATTAGAGATGAGACTAGTTAAATGTTGTTATGTTGTGAGGAAATGTATAGTATTCAATAATGAGTCAAGGTCATGAGCTTAAGATCAGTTGAAATTGGAGGCAGACATAAGTGTGAGATCAACAGTATAGTAGTCAATAATTAGTGAAATGTCATGGCTTAGATTAGTTGAAATTGGACCCTTACAGATCGGGACGTATGATATCAAGAGCATAGTAGTCAATAATGAGTCAAATGTCATAAGTTTTAGATCAAGTTGGGAATCAACCCAGGCCCTCAACCCTTCTGCATTTGTGTGTTCGTCGTTTGTAGGGATGGGTGGGCGGCTGAGTTGAAGTGCTGAAGTCCAGAGACCAAGCATGATTCATAACACGTAGAATCGACAAGATCCTGATATGACCTTAGATGTTGCCAGGACGCAAAACTCCAACCATGCATGATTCATAACACGTAGAATCGACGCGACCCGGTGGTCAGCGGCGACAGAAGGCCCCTCTTTACAAACCACGTCTGTGCGTCAGATACTGCCATTTGTGCCGCACTGCGAGAGGGGAGCCCATATAGCACGTGCTATATAGTATATCGACGACCCTAATTCGATTCGCCACGTGATTCGATTTTAACGGAGTGGTGAACAGCAGGTGGCAGGTGGGGGGGGGGGGGGTTGAGGGCGGCGGGCGGGCGGGCGGCGGGCGGCGGGCGCGGGGCGGCCGGCGGGCGGTGGAGGGCGGTGGGCGGGGAGGCGGGCGCGGCGCGGGCGGGGGGCGGGCAGCGGGTGGGCGGGCACGAGAGGCGGGCGGCGTGCGGCAGGCGGCGGGTGGTGGGCGGCGTGCGGCGTGCGGCGGGCGGCGGGCAGCAGGCAGTGGGCGGCGGGTGGTGGGCGGCGGGCGGCGGGCAGCAGGCGGCGGGTGGCGGGCAGCGGGCGGCGGCTGGCGGGCGGCGGGTGAAGGGTGAAGGGCGAAGGGCGAAGGGCGAAGGAGGGCGTGAGGCAGGCAGGATGGGAGGAAGAGAAGAGGGAAGGGAGGGGGGCACCGGCGCCGGTCCCAGGACTGGCGACAAATACTGACGCGATGGGTCAATAGCATTGGGCCCGGTCCCCCTGGGATAGCGACTCGCGCCTCACCTGCTCAATGGGCGGCGGCGACTCTGAGGGAGCAATTCTGAGCGTTCTGAGCAGCTCAGAGCAACTCAGAGTAGCTCAGAACAGCTCAGAGCAGCTAACATGGAGCTCACGTAGCGTTACTAATGACTATGTATGGACACCAGTGTGCAGGTGGATGGGTGATGTTGGTGTAGGTGTGCGTGTGCGTGGTGGGAGGGGGGCTGGGGCCAGTGCTATATCCCATAGCATATTCAGAGGACATAAAACTACTTCCGGTCCCAGACTATGTCATGTCTAAAAACACAATTTGTATCAAGATGGAAGAAAAGCAAACTGTGTGGATCTTGTTGGATATTATGAAATGGTAGAGTGCGGAAGGCAGAGGTGGGTGGTGTTGGTGTAGGTGTGTGCGTGCATGGGGGGGGGGGGCTGGGGCTGGGGCCGGTGCTATATCCCATAGCATATTTATGGGATAGAAAACTACTTCCGGTCCAAGACGATGTCATGTCTATAACATATTCTATAGTAAGATGAAGGAAAAGCAAACTGTGTGGATCTTGTGTATTATGTAAGTACAAATTATACATAAGACCGTAACTTGGTGATTAGCTATACTGTTTGTGAACTGATATGACATGAATTTTAACAACATGCATACACCTGAATCTTGCTTGATCATCTATAAATATAATTAATGTATCTTGATGAAATATTATAATGTTTCAAGAGGTCCTGCCTTTCTTATGCCAGTATAGCTGATTCACTAGGAAAATCACGTCATACCACCCCATATATCACGGTATAAGGACATTATCTGTTAGCTTTGTCCGATTTATAATAGTGCAAATAGACTCCTAACATCAGAATATATGTTTATATCGATGTACACATATATACATATATACATATATACATACATACATATCCATATATATATGTGTGTGTACCTGTGTGTGAAAGAGAGGGCGCCCTCGTCTCCAGTTCAAGGATACCATCAAGAGAAACCTGAAGCTGAGAGACATTAAGACTGACTCATGGACGCAACTCTCATAGCAGAGAGCTAAATGGAGAGCGGCAGTCAAGTAATGAAAGCAGTCTTTGTCGCATTGCGACCGACAGCATGATGATGATGATGATGATGACCTGTGTGTGTGTATATATATATATATATATATATATGCTAATGTTGGGAAAACCTGTACAATATTTATATATATATAATCCCATTATCGCATGTAATAAGCTCTGGAGTGTCCTGCCCCCCTCACCCCTCACCCCTCACCCCCAACCCTCACTCATGTGGGTGGGTGATGGGTCCGGCATGCACCTCGCTGGCCCCCTGCGCGGGGCGCAACACGCCACTTGCTTGGATATTTGTATATATATATATATGTGTACATATATATACATGGGTGTGCATATATACATATATATACTGATGTTGGAGTACCTGTGCACTATAAATATATATATATATATAATTCCCACACACCACATATCAGATATAATTTTAGTAAAACTACCCTACTAATACACCATGCAAATTATCCCAGCTAGCAGTCGGAAAAAGTGCTTTACATACTGTACCTCATTGCAAACACATAAGTCACATATGCATGGCGTGACATATTTCTTCACCCAAAATGACGTCATATACTACTTAAATCAGTGCATTAAGAAATACACCTGCCTTTTCGACATGGCCTGTTGCTGCTGTTCATTTCAATTATTAGCCAGAGTGTGATGAGGCGAGATGTCTGTAGAAATTCGTATACAATACAGTGAAACCTCGCTTTTCGAACAGCGCGCTTTTCGAACAAATCGATTCACAAACATATTTTTTTAACAGAAAGTGCATCGGTTTCCGAACGCATTCTCAGTTTACGAACAACTTTTTCTGAGAATCACATGAAATGCTTACATATATGTATATATAGAGGGATATATCTGATTCTAGGCGAATATTTCATTCGCCGATATGTAGTGACAATGTATGGTGCATAAGTATGAACTTAAATTTAATGTAATATTGGTTGCTTGGCTGGAAGGTCACTCCTTCAGGAAGCCATACAATTACCTTACTAAATGTTTCTGGTTAAATAAATCAAACACAACTGAACTATCAGGGTCATTGCAGTGACAGGCAGCATGACAGGCATTTCAGTTCATTTGGGGGTCAGGAACGGATTAATCCATTTTCCATTGTTTCACAGGTAAACATAGGTTTGAGTTTACGAACAAATCGGTTTAGGAACAACATTTAGGAATGAATTATGTTAAAAAAAACCGAGGGTTCACTGTATGTACAAAATTGCCTACTGATAGAAGGATGAGCAAGGGAGCGTGGGGGGAGTTAGGGAGTGGAGGGGCAGGGGTGTGGGCGTGGGGGGTGGTAAAGTCAGGAGGTGTCCGGGCCTACCGAGCAGTATAAGTATTCCCAGTTCCACTGGTCCCTCATTAAGAACTGAAGCTGCGACCCAACACGCCAGGTCGCAGCTTCAGCTAATACCCCTGTCACATTGGAACGTGTTGTGCGGCGTGCCGGCAACGTGGACAATATTTGCTAGCATGATGGACACGTCCAAGTTTTCGGCGTCTTGGGAGAAAGTTTGATGAAACCGCAGCGCGTGAGTAGCATGTTAGTAACGCGCTGCGAACGTGTGTCGACGTGCGGCGGTAAAAAAAAAAGAAGAAAAAGTCTGCTTGACCTAGTTTACTCCCGCGTTTGTCGACGCGCGTCAACGTCCCGCCAGCGGGTTCCCAGCATGCCATCAGCGTGTTATCGGCACGTTGTCGGCGCTCCGCCAGCGTTTCTCAGCGCGTTGGACGTGTTGCCGGCGCGCCTGGACGCGTTGGCGACGGGTCTTGGCGCTGTGCCGGCCCTACCCGAATGCCAACGTTAACCGACTTTGATCAACGTCCTGCCAGCGTTCCGCCGGCGGGCCCCCAACGGGTTCGACGTGTTGGCAACGCGTTGGTAGCATGTCCATAACGTCCCTCCAACACGTCTGCACGCGTCGGTCCGCGCCGAAAGTTTTGTGCAAGCACAAAACAATCAGCGCGACCCGACACACGCCGACGGCCGCGATGTGTAGATTCACACGTTGCTATGTACCGACACGCCGGAAACGCGCCGGAAACGCACCGGAAACGTACCGGACATGTACCGACGTTTCGACAAAAAAACAAACACGTCGGCACCCGTCGAGCCTCGTTGGGCCGAAACGTTGTAATGTGACAGGGCCATTACATGGCGGAGGGTGGGGGATGCTCGCCCATCCCTCTCAGCCCTGTCCAGCATCACAAATCCTATCCTTTAAATCTACACAGATGATTCTGATGAAAGAATAACAATTTCAAACCCAAACCACTCACTGGATTTGATTCTACGTATCCAATTCAGAGACTGTTATAGCAATTAAGCAGTATTTTCTGTATAGAAGGGAACGCTAACTCAATTTAATAGAACATGTTATTGCTAAAGCCTGTGGTGTGGAAATCTTGATGGATTTCAACATTAAAATTGAGTTGCCATGTTTTTGTTTTACTTTTATGTGTATTATAATGCATTCATCATCATCATCATCATCATCATCATCATGATGCTGTCGGTCGTGATGCGACAAAGACTGCTTTCATTACTTGACTGCCACTCTCCATTTAGCTCTCTGTTGTGAGAGTGATGTTACATTTCATGAAAGCTGCCTGCAAAAGTGTTGAAGTGCTGCTGGCTTTTGCAAGTTACCAGCGGCACTCTCTCGGGAAGCAAATAGAGGTTTCACACCAGCAAGAACATGTCAAGACAGGCACAAAACTATTTGTCCCTGCAGTGGCTGGTTGGGAGATGTTGGGAGTTCCATACATGAACCGCCCTTAATGCTGCCACAGTGACATGGTTTTCTGTTTAGGGTTTGCTCCCTTAGCCTTCGGTTCTGTCAAGAACCTCTACCACAAGGCAGTGGTTTACAACTCTGCAGGGTAGGGGCGTTAACCTCCCTGAGGTATTACTATACCTGCAATACCTGCATACCGATCGACCGGCCTATTAATGCATTATAATAATAGAAAAGGAACGGAACATAACCCATTGTTAATTATATTATATATATTGTTTATTATACTATCAATTGTATGTACTCAGAGTCGCGTGCCCACCTTAGTATGGAGCATGCGAATGGGGCGCCACCTGCTTGGTGCAGAATTAATCAAAATCATTGTCACTTCTATTACAATTTTCTTTTTTAGGTAGGGTACATATAGTCCCAGCCAGACAACTAATAAAGAACTCAGCGCAACTCTGCATTTGTCTAACGTTATTGCCCAGTGGATTTATATTAATATATCTCAAGTTAGCCATTCCAAATAAAAGTTACTTTAAACTAAAGGAAGGTATATTACATTGGTCAACTCAATGTATTCATTAAAAAACAAATGATAGAAGCCCAAAACCATTGAACTATGCAACTTTAAACTCACTTTGCACCTTTAAATTAGTTTAATTACACCCTCCTGTTGACCAAGTATGGGAAGGTTATTACCATACATTTGTTTCTAACGTAGGTTGCCATATGCATGTGTTCGGGTTAGCGCTGCAAAGCTGGTTTTTGGCGGGTTTACCGGGATAGTGGCACTAACTCCGTATGTATGTGTTGGCGTTAGACAAACACCGCGAGCTTAAAGTCACCTGCACTAACCCCAAGCCATAGGATGGTTAACGTCGATGTTAGGGACCGATTATGCCCAAATCTATTCAATGCGATCATATTTAATAGAATTACATACGCAATAAGTGAAATTTGATCAATTTAACCCTAAATTTGAACCGTTATTAACGCTGCCGCCGCATTGGCGGTGATATTAATAGTGTCGAATCGACGAATGTAAAGTAAACAAATCGCCTCTGCCGCAGCGACGTCGATATCCATACTGCCAACGCCGCCGCATCGGCGGCAATATATTAGGCCCAAATCTATTCAATGCGATCATATTTAACAGAATTACATACGCAATAAGTGAAATTGAATCAAATTAACCCTAAAATCGAACCGTTATTAACATATAACGCCACATTGGTGGCGTTATGCACATTGTCGAATCCACTAAGAAGGCTGCTGGTTCCCGGCCGCTGATATTGTCAAATAGCGGTACTCGCCGGCAACAGGCTCAGCACTAAGGCTGCTGCTTCCTGGCCGCCGATATTGTCAAATAGCGGTGCTCGCCGGGTACAGGCTCAGAGGGGCCCCCCCAGTTGCTAAATAACTAATATGTTAACTAACCCAGCAGCACTTTGGACACATACATACCCCTTGACACATCTGGAACACCGGCGTTAGATAACCCGGGACCTGCCGTTAACACCAGAGCCGATAAAAAGTTGCTCATACATATGGCCCCAGGTCACCAATGTGAAGGTCACACCCACCTGGTGGCGCCACTGATCACGTCCGGCTACCAAGGGGTGGGGTGGGAGGTGGAGTGGGAGGTGGAGTGGGGGTGGCGGTGTGTGAGGCGGCGTGTGAGGCGGCGTGTGAGGCGCCGTGTGAGGCGGCGTGTGAGCGTCGTGTGAGCGGCGTGTGAGCGGCGTGAGAGCGGCGTGTGAGCGTCGTGTGAGCGTCGTGTGAGCGTCGTGTGAGCGTCGTGTGAGCGGCGTGAGAGCGGCGTGAGAGCGTCGTGTGAGCGTCGCGTGAGCGTCATGTGAGCGGCGTGAGAGCGGCGTGTGAGCGGAGTGTGAGAGGAGCTGGAGGTTGATTGGTTGCTGGAGCTTTACGTCCTGGCAATATCTAATGTCATATCAAGACGGTCACCGACTTGTGACAGTGCGCATTCATGGCGACTTTACCGTTCTGATAGAGAGATAAACAGAAAGAGCGAGAGAGGGAGAGAACGACAGAAAGGGAGAAAAAGAGAGAAAGAGACGAAGGAAATAGAGGAAGATGTATAAATATATAGAAATAGATAAAGAGAGAAAGAGAAAGAAAAAGACAGGGAGAAAAAGATAGAAAGAAATTCAGGGAGAAAGAGAAAAATATAAAGAAACAGAAAGAGACAAAGAGAGAAATCAAGAAAGAGAAATCAAGAAAAAAGAAATAAAGTGAGAAAGATTGTGAGAAAGAAGAGAGGAGAAGAAAAGGAAAGATCAGATACAGACAGAGAGGTTTATTCGTTGTTGGAGTTTTACGTCCTGGCAAAATCTAAGGTCATATGAGGATGGAAGACAGAGAGAGAAAGAAAGAGAGAAATAGATAGAGAGTCGGCCTGTTAAAATACGCAATAGAATTGCACACCACAGCACCACCTGGAATGTGTTCCTCGCAAATTATACATGGGCAGATTTCTCGCATCTGGTATTGGTGACTGGATCTACTGATTTGCATATTTAGAATATAATAAACATATTTACAATATAATAAATATATTTGAAAAAAGAAGAGAGAAAGAAAAGGAAGAAAGAAGTGTTTAAAGACAATTCTAGAATCATGCAATCCCATGTGATGCATACTCACCAAGTGCATAATACATATGTTGAACTGGAATTGTATGCAGTTACTATTACAACTAATAGTTCATTTATATTATGATTCTATTATCCTGTGGCTATTATTGCAACTGATATTGTCATTTATGTACCAACAAATTTTACTGAATGGCTGGAAGACCTGTGCTCTGGCGCTGACGAAAGACATTATTCACTGAATAAAATACATTTTTGTAAAAAAAATCAACCCTCCTCCCACCCCCGCCCCACCTCCACCAGCTCTGCACCATCACCAGCTGTGACAGCACCACCACCACCACCACCTCCATCACCACCACCTCCACTACCACTATCATCATCAGCAACACCACAGTCACATGCACCACCACCGGCACCTCTTCCACCACCACCTGCACCACCACTATTTCCTCTACCACCACTAGCACCACACACCACCACCTACACCATCCACCACTACCACCTCCACCACCACCACCACCTCCATCACCACCACCTCCACTACCACCATCGTCATCAGCACCACCACAATCACATGCACCACCACCGGCACCTCTTCCACCACCACCTGCACCACCATTTCCTCTACCACCACCTCCACCACCACAGTCACCACACACCACCACCTACACCATCCACCACTACCACCTCCACCACCACCTCCACTTCCACCACCCCCACCACCACCACCACCTCCAGCACCTTCACCACCTCCACCACCCCCACCTCCACTAGCTATGTACCATCACCAGCTGTAACAGCACCACCACCCCCATCACCACCACCTCCACTACCACTATCATCGTCAGCACCACCACTACCATCACCACCTCCATCCCCACCCACAACTGCACGACCACCTCTACCACGACCACCACCATCAGCAGCACCTGCACCACCGACATTACCACCACCTAGATGACCACCACCCCCACCTCCACCACCCCCACCACCATTATATACACTACCACCAACTCCACCGTCATCATCATTGGCAACATCATCGTCATTGCCACCACCATCATCGTCATCATCATCATCATCATCATGCTGTCGGTCGTGATGCGACAAAGACAGCTTTCATTACTTGATTCTCCATTTAGCTCTCTGCTGTGAGAGTGATGTCCATGAGTCGGTCTTAATGTCTCTCAGCTTGCCACCATCAACATCACCACTACCATCACCACAATCACCCCCACCACTCCCTCCACCTCCACCACCACCTTACACTACCACTACCACCACCACCATAATCATCATCGTCATTACCACCATCACCACCACCTCCTCCACCACCACTACCTCCACCACCACCACCTCTACCACCACCACCTCCACCTCCACCACCAGCACCACCACCTCAAGTGGTCTTGAGTTCATTGTGGACATCGTGCCTGAATCGTAGCACTAAGTAGAGATGACAGGCTTTCCGCAGCTTCCCCTCCCACCTCCACCCTACCCCTCCCCCACCCACCACCCACCACCACCCTCACACCTCACCTCCCATCCACCCCGACCCACACCAACACCCATCCCTACCTCCCACTCCACGCTGCACTCAAAGACTCTCTAATGTATTCATGAAACTAATGAATACATTCCTATTCTAAGCGTTCCTGTCCTCCAACGCCACCTGGTGATGATTGCCGGTGGTGTCTTCTGGTCCCAGCAAACTGTTCGAAGAAGACTTTTTGTTGTAGCTCTGTTTATTTCTGTTGTTGTCTTGTTATTGTCACCGTATTCAGTTCTTTTGCACGTCTGTTAGTGTTAGTCTCAGAGGTTTATTGCTTTCTGAATGATTTTGTTCTGTATTATCTTTTCACCTTGATTGGTTTTTATGTCAATTAAAGCTGCATAGTTCGATGAAGCATCAACTTCTCAAAACCAAAACAATTATCTAGATTGTATTCTACATATTTCTTTTATATGGTTAATCTTTATTTATAAGGTTAATCTTTATTTATAAGGTTAATCTTTATTTTGTATTATGTGATTGTTGTCAAGGTACAGCTTTGCACGCCTGTTGGTCTAAGATATTTTTTTGCGTGGGTGCTTCTGTTGGGCTTAATGAATTCTTTTATCCTTGTCATTGTGGTGGTTTTATATACCAATTGGCGTCAATACAATATTGTCTATACAAGGATCCTGTTTTCCACGAGGCCTGTCACACACTAGCCGGTAATTCAGACACAGGACACGAAAGTGGTATAAAGTGGTAGTTTATTGATCTTTTTTCTTATGATGGAATTCTTGGGTTTCGAGTAGTTAAAGTTCGGTATAGTTAGTTTTGTCCCACGTGCGCTCAGCCATGCGTGCCAGATGGGTGGGTGGGATGGCTAGAAAAGACAGCAAAGCTTCAGTGGCCACGCGGCAGGTTCGGGCGCACTGGTCGGTGTGAGTTGCTCGGGCTCCTCTGCTGGCGAGTTTGTGAAGGATCCGCCAGGTAGCGCATCGGTTCGATAGTGAGTCTCGTTGAGTATAGGTGGCGCCACGGTTGTCCATAGAGTTTAAGGCTGAAGGGCTTTCGGTCCCGCGACCCAAATTACCCATGTTGCCGCCACAACATGCACAATTCAGACACAGGACACAAAAGTGGTATAAAGTGGTAGTTTATTGATCTTTTTTCTTATGATGGAATTCTTGGGTTTCGAGTAGTTAAAGTTTGGTATAGTTAGTTTTGTCCCACGTGCGCTCAGCCAAAAGTAGTGGAGAGCACGGTGGGGCATGCGCGGATGGCGTCGCGCGGGACGTAGAGGTGGACGGCGGTCGAGGTCCACGTCCCAAAGTTCTGGATGTCGTCCAGTGTAGAGCCGAGCGCGGCGCACGCCTGCGCGCCGCCTCGACGCAGACTGTGGAGGGTGACTGCGCGAGGGGCCGGGTGGCCCGTGGCCGCCAGTGCGAGCCGTAGGGTGGCGAGGAGGGCGGAGGGGCGAAGGGGCATGCCCGATGTGGTGATGAGCGCGGGGCCATTGAGCGGCGGCGGGGTACGAGTCGCGTACCCGCGCCAGGCGGCGACCGGGCAGTATGGTGACCCCGGTATCGCCGGTACGGCTATGTCGAGGTGATGCCCCACCCTCCAGCGGGTCTTGGTGGAGGGCACATGGACATTCATGCCTGTCGCCGTGATGGAGATGTCCTTGGCGCGTATGGCGTGCCCGCGGGTCGTGGGGTCGGTCGATTGTAGTAGGTTGGACTGGCGTAGTATGGTGAAGTAGGCGAGGAGTAGAGCCGCCGTAAGGACCTTGCCGCCGTAAGGGCCCGCAGTCTCGAAGAACCTGACGACTTTCTTTATGTCATCAGGCGTGAGGGCTGGGGCTCGGGTCGTCTCGTGTGTGGATGCGCGCTGTATGCCCCTTTTTAGCAGGGCGACGGGGTAGGTTTCGAACGCGGCAGTGTTCCCCCCTATTGCCCTTATCCAGGTGCGTGCGCCGCTGAAGTAGTTGAGAGCGGCCCCGGGCGAGGCGAGGTCATCCGCGAGCTGTAGTAAATAAGATAGTATCACGTAGTGTGTGGGGGTCGCCGGGTCGGACCCGTGTTGCCGCATGTAGGTGACGTACCTGGCCGCCTGTCTGTTCTTGTTCCGCCAGGTTCCCGGGGCCAGCCCGGCGGCTATCATGCTCATCAGCCATTGGTGGTGTCGCGGCGTGAAACCTGCGGATGAAGGCAAAAAATTAGTTGCATTCGCAGGTTATAGTCTTGGGGTGAGCACATTGATCAGGTCGACGTGGACTTGTACGAGGCCGCGCTGTGCGACCAGGGCCTCAGCCGTTCGTCGAGCTTGGTTGTCGTCGTGCCGCCTGCTGAGTGCGTCGGCCAGGACGAGGTCCTTGCCGGCCTTATGTTGTATCTGGATTTCCATGCTCAAATTGGCCGCGTTGAGCCAGATCTCCCTCGCGCAGGCGGTTAGGACGGGGTCGCGGCCGCATCCCGTCGAAAGGACCTGCTGGGAGGCGGTGTTGTCGGTGTTGACCCGGATGGTGTGATGGTGGGGGTGCTTGGGGAGGAGAGCCCTGACAGCCGCGACGAGGTTTATGGCCTCTAGCTGGGCTATTGTCATGCCCTTCTCCCGCACCTCGTCGGGGTAGCGTTCGGCATAGAAGTGGGTAGGTGAGTGCGCGCCCGTCCCGGTTAGGGAAGAGTCACACTCGATGGGCCAGCCGATCCTGGGCGCCGACTGCAGGAGGACATACCCGTTGAACGACTCGGCGAACCTGTCGAACCAACGGATGTCGTCGACAAGGTCCTCCAGTATGGTGTGCTTACCGTGCAACGGGGCATTCCTGAGGGTGGCAAGTATTCTGGACATGAATCGGCGGGCTGGCCGTATGCACTTCGCCACGTGTTGGAGCCTGCCGACGAGCCTCTGTATGTCGCGTCGTGAGGCCCTCCTCCCGACGACCCAGAGGCCGCACTCGGTGAGGACGTCGGCCAGCTTGTCACGGGGGATCTCGAGCCTCATGGTGGCTGATGAGATCTCGAAGCCCAGCCAGTGTATCTTCTTCGCCGGGGGGACGCACTTGGAGCGGGCAAGGTCCAAGCCGAGGTCACGGGCGAGTCACAGGAAGTCCGTGTACGCCTCCTGGGCCTTCTGGTGGGTGGCGGCCGTGCCCACAAAGTCATCCAGGTAGCACAACACGAAGTGCCCTCTCTTCCGCATGAGGTACACCACCGCGTTTGTGGTTCTGGCGCAGGCCATCGAGGACGTTCTGCACCCGAACGGCGGTGCGGCGTCGATGTAATACCGACCCCCGTATGTGATACTGAGTAGCGGGGTCGAGAGCGAGCAGGTGCGGCGTTGGCGGTATGCTCTTGCGAGGTCGGCGCTCCATATGTACGAGCCGGTACCGAGTCAGGCAACCTCATCGGCCAGGTCGATCATGCTAGGTAAGGTGTAGGTCGCGGGAACACCCTGGTATTGCGCTCGGCGTATCCCCGCGTTCACGCTCGCCTTTCCTGGGTATGAGAGGTCGACGATGACGCGCCGGTCGGAGGAGACCCTCTTCGGCCGCGTCATCATCGGGCTGATCTGAGTCCATGGTTTGAATGGGGTTGGTCGAAGGGGCCCAGCAGTGCCCCGAGTTCCACTTCCTTATACACAAACTTCTGGATGTGGACGTCGTGGGCGGGGTCCTCTGAGTGGTTCGCGGTGGCCAGCACGGGCGGGAGGGGGCCCGTGTAGTCGGCCGGCCAACCAAACTCAAGAAATTTGACCACCTGTTTGTCGTGATAGTCGCGTAGCATGTGCCTCCAAGCCGGTATATTCAGGCCGGGGGGACCGGTATTCTTGTGCCCATGTAGTTGGGGAGGGCGCATTGTCGTACCCGGTCGTATATCTTCATATATGTTGCGTTGTTCTTCCAGAGTCGGGGTATCGTGCGGGGCCATATGGAGTGTAATGTCATCCTATACTCGGTGGGGGTGAGCGGTGAGTTGTAGGGCGGGGCGGCCGCCGCACCGAAGTCGTCGGGGACGGTGTCTATGTCGTTAGGCTGCCTGTGGCGCAGCAGCTCGTCGGTATTGAAGTCATATTGGTCACCGTCAAGCTCCTCGAGGGGCGCTGTGGGCAGCTCGGGGGCTGTGTGTTGGCGGGATGTGTTCGTGGCGTCCGCTGCCGGGATGTGTTCGTGGCGGTGGTTGTGACCGGCTGTCGGTGTGTGGATGGGGTGGGCGTGGCCGTGTGGGCAGTCCGAGTGCCCTGCTGGTAGGAGTGAGGTGTCGGGTTGTGGTGTGTGTCGGGGGTGGGGGGGTGAGCGGGGGTGGTGGGAGCGGGGTCGTTGCATGGATGAGAGGGGTTTGTTATGGTGGGCGTGGCCTGGGTGTTGTTGTTGTGGTGGAGGGAACTGTCATGGCCGCCGTCAGTGCTGCCACCTGCCATCAGTGCAGAGCGGCAAGATGGCGGCCGGCCGCTTGCGCGTGGGGCGTGGGTGGCGCCACCTTGTGTGTGGCAGGCGCATGCGGTGCCGGGGGTGGCTTCGGTATCTAGGTCACGTACAACAACACTGGCTTCACGGGACGGGTGGGGGGGCGGGCCGTGGTAGGGGGGGTGTGGTTGGCGGCATGCTGACGGCGGGCAAGAGGCCGCCAGGCCGGCTCGTCACGGCAGTGCATGCAATCCGCTCGCCGTCGAGCGGGCCGTCAACTGGTGGGGCAGCGGTATCCATTCCATAATCCGAGTCGTATGGGCGGCCGCTTAGCGAAAATCCGCTTTTTGGTCGGCTTTCTCTCCACCGTTCTTCCTCTCGTTAAAACGGCGCTTGTTCTGGCAGTCTTTCTCAGGGTGTGGGTTAGCCTTTGCATACTTAGACGCACACCAGGCGCACAGATGGCATTTACGCTCGGGGTGCATGCCGTGCGAGGTTGTGAACCCGCATTCATTGCCCCAATTCCATTTGGAGCACGGCTTCCTGTCGGCGTCTTTGCTGTAGACTGGGCGGACATAGTCAGTTCTGTCGTTACGTGGGGCAGCGCTCACCGCTTTCCTCGTCGGTGTCTCGTCTACGGTCGTACGGCCGGATTTTTTGCCGTCCAGTCTGGTGCCTTCGACGCAGGCGTCGCGCTGGATATCCTTAATCGCGCATTGGTCAGCCCACCCGTGCTGCAAGCCCCCGTCGCTTATCATGATGAAAACGTTCTCAGACCAGCGTCTGAACGTTTGCCAGTCGTACAACGTGGCCATTGTGGCGAGTTGTTGCATGTGGTGCAGTAACGGCTCGGCCCAGCTCGTCGGCATGGCTTTGTCGTGTATCATACGGCACAGCGCGGCAAAGTATTCCGCCCACGTCGCCTGATCAAGACCAACTTTAGTGCTACGGTGGCCCCGAATGACATATCTATGCGGTGCAATAATGCTATTACCTCTTTTGTCGTCGAGGGCCGTGCCGGCCGCGGCGAGCAACTCGTTAACCACATCTGTGCGATCCGTTTCCCCATGGTCAGTGTTTGAGATTAGCTCGTAGAAGGGTGTACGGGATGTGACGCGGTCACGTGCCAGGGCAGCGGGGGTGCGGAAAGGGTTGTCAAAAGGAACAAACTCACGGTTTTTGTGTCCGTCCACCTGCGGGGCGTAGTAGTACTGATCAGGGCACGTCGCGTTGGTGCCGGTGTCCCGGTGGCGGTCAGTGCTACGGCTGCGGTGGCGCTGGGGGGCCACGCCGCCCGTGCCAGTGCGCTGCTCCTTGCTCTGGCTCCGGCGAGGCGAGCGTGCCCGGGTGGGAGAGCGGCCATCTTGATTCCCGCGTGGTGAGCCAGTTCGGCGGCGTTTCTCTGCTGTGCGTTCAAACTCATCCATCCGATCAGTCATACTGCGGGCTATGCGGTTGAGCATCTCGTCCATTTTTAATTGGAATCCATTGAGTGCAGTGATCAGGGCGCCGCTTCCGTGCTCGGAGCTACGCCGGCTAGTGCTGTGTGTCGGTGTATCGGCAGTGGTGGTGCTCTCGCGTCGCTCCTCGGTGCGACTTGAACAAGTGCGTGTTTTCTTTGTCACATCCTCGTGTGAGACGACGGATTTTGGCCTACCACGAGGTTTCCGCGCGGGCGTGGGTTCGACCGCGGTTGGCGAGTCGGGAGTTGGATCCCTGATGCGCTTAGTGCAGGTGGCAGGCATGATGAATGCCTCGAAAAGACAGCAAAGCTTCAGTGGCCACGCGGCAGGTTCGGGCGCACTGGTCGGTGTGAGCTGCTCGGGCTCCTCCGCTGGCGAGTTTGTGACGGATCCACCAGGTAGCGCATCGGTTCGATAGTGAGTCTCGTTGAGTATAGGTGGCGCCACGGTTGTCCATAGGGTTTAAGGCTGAAGGGCTTTCGGTCCCGTGTCCCAAATTACCCATGTTGCCGCCGCAACATGCACAATTGGACATGGCCTATGTTGATCGGTGATCGGAAAGTCCCGTCTCCAGATTGTTTCCTAGAACCTTACCTTCCGTAATGCCCGCCTCACACTAGTTGATAATTTGACACGATCTTTGTTAATCGGTGATCAGGACTCCTGCTTCCAACTTGTTTCCTAGAACTACCATACCCTCCTTACTATCCTATTATCGGTTGGGGAAACACCTGAAATCAGAGTCTGTTGGTACAATCTGTATCGTTGATGTATTCCAGTATGTTAATTGGTAGGCTTTACTCTAAGAAAATGTGTTATCACCTATATCCAGTGAACTTTTTTCAACTGGCAAGAAATATTTATATTACGAGAAAGAGACAACCTGCTGCACCAATTAGGTGACTATCAACCACACGTGGTGTTTCATTTAAGGGTAATTAAGAATTTAATTTACATTAAAACAGAAGGACTTTAAAGTATAACATCTCATATCAACTGGCAAATAATATTTATATCATTAAAGAAAGCATCTGCTGGTTTTATATTTATGTGATCAGCGAGATGATCTGGTGATTGTGTTCTAGCAAAATACCCTTTATATGTGGCAACTGCTGTCTCAGGGCATCGACCAGAATGAGTGTGTGTGCACTGTGTGCTGTGTGTCTGTCACTGACCCCTGATCAGCCCTCCCAAACTGGACAGGAGTGCATGCTCTTTCCCCCATCACCCCCCCCCCCCCCCCACAGCCTCTCCCACGCCCCACACAGTGCGCTGGTTGGCAACAGAGGCCTCCATACTCTGCCTGAAAACAAGGGTGGGAGGGGGCTACCATGGTTACTAATTAAGACAGGGTGTGGGTGACCAAAGTTAGCACAGATGAGGGGGTTGAAGAACACACATGTAGGAAGTGATGTTTTATTTAATTACAATATTTGTTGGGACAATTTGGTGGTGAATGATGGTGGTGGGTGCATTTGTATGCATACACATCCATACATCCATACATACACATCCATCCATCCACATGGACGCATGCATGCATGCACACATACATACATACATGCATACATACATACATTTGAGCCTACCCAACACCCACGCTGGTAGGAGGGTGTGTGTGTAGCATCAAAGGACTGCGTCACAGCACCAGGAACATGTGTGATGGCCACCCGTGCAATAGGTCCCCTCTGCTGCTCACCATCCTATTTAAATGTTTGTAAACATCGTGTATGCGCGCGCAGCTTGGCTGCAGAACGAATGCACACTCCCACTGAGTTTGCCGGTACGCGCAGTGCAAAGCGTTTATTTTATTAAAAATTAATAGAAATGCACAACCCTAACCGTATAAATTTAATATAATCTATTCGTTGGATATGTTTTCTATATGTGTACCAAGCAGTTTGTTTCTAAGTGGTGTAGTTTAAGAGATATTTCACTTTTTCTGGATGAAGATTGCCCTCGGCCATTGACAATGCATTGAGTTTGCCGGTACGTGCAGTGCAAAATGTTTATTTTATTCAAAATTAATAGAAAGGCACAACCCTAACCGTATAAATTTAATATAATCTATTCGTTGAATATATTTTCTATATGTGCACCCAGCAGTTTGTTTCTAAGTGGTGTAGTTTAAGAGATATTTCACTTTTTCTGAATGAAGATTGCTCATAGCCATTGACAATGTATTGAGTTTGCCGGTATGCGCAGTGCAAAAGGTTTATTTTATTCAAAATTAATAGAAATGCACAACCCTAACCATATAAATTTAATATAATCTATTCGTTGAATATGTTTTCTATATGTGTAACAAGCAGTTTGCTTCTAAGTGGTGTAGTTTTAGAGATATTTCACCTCTTCTCTATGAAGATTGCTCATAGCCATTGAGTTTGCAGTGTGTCAGTGTGTCGTCCTGCAGCCAAAAGCCACGCGCACTGACCTAGATACCCATTCTGACGTCACATGAAATAGGTCTGGATGTGGGGGGGAGGCATGTGATCGGGTGTGGGAGGCATGACCAGGGGTTCAGTCAGGGACCTACCTACACACAGTGTGAACACACTCATTCTCACCCAATGTCACAAAGCCAGCAGTTACCATAATTAAGGGGTACTTTGCTAGAACACAAACACCGGATCATTTCCCTGATCACATGAAATATAAAGTCTGCAAATGTTTTCTTTAATACAATTATTTGTCTGTTTAACAATACTGCCATGATATAAGGTGAAATACATAAAAACCATTCTGTTTTAATGTAAACTCAATCCATAATCACTCTTAAATGAAACACCAAATGTGGCTGATAGTCATTTAATTGGTGCAACATATTTCAATTCCTGCGACACTCTCAGATGCAATCAGGTTCATCCAGCTGGTAAGAGTCATCTGCCCTTCCACCGCCCACAGCCACATACACCCCTACCCAGTGACTGAGTGGGAGGTGTGTGTAGGGGGGGGGGGGTCCATGGGGTGCAAATCGGATGACCCGGTCGAGGGGTGTGTGGAGGGTAGGGAGGCTAGAAGCTGGTGTCAATGTTCATGTGTGTGTACTGGGGGGGGGGGGGGGGGGGGGGGGGGGGGGGGGGGGGGGGGGGGGGGGGGGGGGGGTTAATGGAATCAGATGCTTTGGCATCTGATTCAGTGTTGTTTCTACCCTTTCTATCAGTTTTGGTGGTATCAATGTTTACATTTCTTATGGCTGGCACACACCTCCCGTTTACGACCTAAAACTGCCCGTTTTGCGCATAAAACTGGGTTTTAACTTTTAGTCATTAGGTGTGCGACCCCCGCGCACACCAGAACCTTGCAATTCATGACTTAAAACTCAGTTTTAGGGCTTAAAACTGGAATCTTATAAGATTCGAAAAATGAATCGGCCAGTTTTAAGTCGTAAACGGGTCGCGAGTCGCAGTCAGTTTTAGTGCGCGAATCGTAAACGGGAGGTGTGCGCCAGCCATTATGTGCAACTACTCTACCACCACTCCACCCCAATACCCACCCCCACACATACACAGCAGGAAGACAAGTCACACCAAAAGGTTCTCTGAAGAGGTGGGTTTGGGGAGGGGGGTCCCCTATAGTGATCCTTTATTTAGGTCCCAAACGATCGCCCATACAAACCATTGTAATGATAAAAAAACTCCCTACACCGACCACCTCTCTAAATGGACCCTTTAAAATCGGTCCCATGTATGCATGTATCCATGTATGCATACACATATACACATATACATATACACATATACACATATATACATATACACATATACACATATACACATATACACATATACACATATACACATATACTCATGTATATACGATTTGTTTATGCCACTGCCGGTACCTAATAGTAAATATGTATATATGTATATATGTATATATGTATATATGTATATATGTATATATGTATATATATATATATGTATATATGTATACATGTATATATGTATATATGTATAGATGTATACATGTAAATATGTATACATGTAAATATGTGTATATGTATACATTCATCTACATGCATACATACATATGTACTAACTAAAAATATTTAAACAATTATAAATGATCATAAAAAGAGGAGCACCAGATGGTGCATGTCATGTTCCAATAGTATAAATATCTATGGATTATTTAGTTATTGCACTGGAGGAAGGACTAATACCCGCTTCCGGCTGCTTTTGACAACCCTTACCCCCCTCTACCCCCCCCCCCCCCCCACACACACACACACTGCTCTTACTGACTAGGGGTGGCCATCACGCGAGTTCCCAGTGCTGTGCAGTGCTTTGATCCTCCACACACACCCTCCTACCAGGCTAAGATGTAAACACAAGCTATATGTGAAAATACATATATATACATAAATACAGATGTGTGTAAGTATGTATGTATGCATGTATGTATGTGTGTATATATGTATAGATGTGTATGTGTGTATGCATGCATGCATGTGTATGCATTTATATGATTCACACACTCCAAGAACCAGCCACTGTGGGTGATGTGCAGGTTGGAGAGCATACCTCGATTCAATTACCATGGTCAAATTGTATATAGGATTAATGTGCGGTTTGACAAATCTCTCTAAATGGACCATTTAAAATAGGTCACATGCTCGGTCGATTTAGAGAGGTTTTACTGTATACATACATATGCATCTGTACATCTATACATCTATACATATATCCATCTATCCATCTATACATATATGGGTCACTCTCCTGAAAACTGGTCAGAATGGGATGGGATTTTAAAACGTCAATAAAAAAACGTCCTACTTATTTTTTTCCTTTTACTTTTCATATTCATGTTCAGATTTGATGTAAGAAATAAGGGAAATAAAATAAACTGCGTGCAAAGTTTGTCTTTTTAGATATGAAGTGTTTTTGTACCAAAAAACCCCATTTTACAATCAGCCATTTGTAACATGACATATGGGACATGGGTGGATCCTTACTAAGATCTTGTATTGCATTGATATATCAAACAAAACAGTTCCCAAATCATAAGGAAGTATGCATGCTTAAATTTAAAACAAATGTATTTGATGTCTTCAGAAATAACATTACAAATTTCCATCACAGATGTAACCAGTGGTGTCTGGATGCCACACAATTATTGTACACTAATTATTCAGTGAATAAAGCATGGCTGGGAATTAAATGTTGTTATCACTATAAGCACTACATATTTCTGTATATTATGCCATGATTAATATGCTTCTCAGTATAAAATTATTTAATTCTGTTTAGATTTTTATTAAGCAGACTGTGTGGTGTCCTAAACATGTGTTACGTCTGAGCAACACATGTGATACGGCCATATGACATAGCTTAATCATGGACTACACCTTTATTTTTTATCTCATCAATTTATATTTTACATAGATGTAAAGGGGAGATTTCCAGCTTTCATTTGCAACCATAAAATGTTAAAAATTCAAATATTAGATTTTACCTCTCTATGTGTTACTTCTGGCCAGTTTTCAGGAGAGTGACCCATATACATAATTATACGCATGTATGTATATATATGTAGGTATGCATGTATGTATGTATGTATGTATGTAATGTATGTATGTATGTATGTATGTATGTATGTGTGTGTGTATGTATGTATGTGTGTATGTATGTATGTGTGTATGTATGTATGTATGTGTGTATGTATGTATGTATGTGCGTATGTATGTATGTATGTGTGTGTATGTATGTATGTGTGTATGTTTTATGTGTGTGTGTATGTATGTATGTATGTATGTCTGTATGTATGCATGCATGGATGGATGTACACCCCAACCCCATCATTCACCACCAAATTGTCCTAACAAATATTGTAATTAACTAAAATACCACTTCCTACATGTGTGTTCGCCAACTCCCTCTTCCTGTGTAACTTTGATCACTCACACCCTGTCCTAATTAGTAACCATGGTTACCCCCACCCACCCCTGTTTGCAAGCAGCAGGGCCCTCCTCTGTTGGTCACCAGTGCTCCTCACACTCTCTACTGTGTGTGTGTGGGTGGGGTGATGGGGCGGGGTGATGGGTGTGGGGGCATGTGGTCGGGTGCGGGAGATCTGACCAGGGGTTCAGTTAGAGAGATACCGACACACAGCGTGCACACACTCATTCTCACCCAATATCTAGTTATCACCAAATATGTTGCACCAATTAAATGACGATCAGCCACATTTGGTGTTTCGTTTAAGGGTAATTAATGATTGAATTTACATTAAAACAGAAGGATTTTTTATGTATTGCACCTCATATCATGGTGGTATTGTTAAACTGGCAAAAAACATCTGCAGATTTTATACTTATACTTATACTTATCCTCTTCTGCTTAAGAAATTAGGCATCAATGCCTGTTAGCAGCTTTGGCCTGTCTAAGTGGGACCTAGTGAAATTATAGTTTTCGTGCGGCGAGCGCTGACTGTAGCGGTAAATTACCCAGTGCTTATCGAGGCGTCCTTTGAAAGAGTTTAAGCTTGGGGCATTCACTACATCAGCTGGTAATCTGTTCCAAGTGTTCCCGGCTCTTTCAGTGAGGAAATTTTGACGAACTTGCTTGTTAGTTCTGGGTTTGACGATCTTCTTATTATGCCCTCTGGTTATCAGACCATGTGTTGGCTCAAGTATGATGTACCGGTTTTTGACTGTGTATATAAATGTGATCAAGGAAATGATCTGGTATTTGTGTTCTAGCAAACTACCTCTTAATTATGGTAACTGCTGCCTCATGACATTGCCGAGAATGAGTGCGTGCAGCACCCACAGTGGCTGGTTCTGGGAGTGTGCGAATCCGATTCCCACTCCGTAACCCCCCCCCCCCCCACACACACACACACACTCACAACCACTGGGCACAGTCTGTGTGTGGAGGGGGGGCGTGATCATCATCATCATGCTGTCGGTCGCAATGCGACAAAGACTGCTTTCATTACTTGACTGCCGCTCTCCATTTAGCTCTCTGCTGTGAGAGTTGCGTCCATGAGTCAGTCTTACTGTCTCTCAGCTTCAGGTTTCTCTTTCTGTAGCCAGAAGACAGTTGAGAATAAAGGATCTGCTTTGGTAGCCTGTCTGATGACATCCTCATGAGGTGTCCAGTCCACCGGAGATTCTTTTTGATCAGAAGATCTTCCATAGAGGGCAGCCCCATCCGTTCGAGTATTTCCTTAACATTTCATGAAAGCTGCCTGCAAAAGTGTTGAAGTGCTGCTGGCTTTTGCAAGTTACCAGCGGCACTCTCTCGGGGAGCAAATAGAGGTTTCACACCGGCAAGAACATGTCAAGACAGGCGCAAAACTATTTGTCCCTGCAGTGGCTGGTCGGGAGATGTTGGGAGTTCCATACATCAACCGCCCTTAATGCTGCCACAGTGACATGGTTTTCTGTTTAGGGTTTGCTCCCTTAGCCTTCGGTTCTGGCAAGGACCTGTACCACAAGGCAGTGGTTTACAACTCTGCAAGGCAGGGGCGTCAAACTCCCTGAGGTATTGCTATACCTGCCATACCTGGCGTGATAAGTGTTCTACAAAGCAACCCTAAATTGGGTTATTGTTCCGTCCTCCGTCACCCACTTCCCCTCCCCACCAGCAACCCTAAACTCCTTCCTCCCTCCCTCCTTCCTCCCTCCCACCTTCCCCCTCCCTTCCCCATAAGACATGTGTTGTGGTTGAAGGGGAGGGGGTCATTAGGCATGGCCATACACTCAGCCTCTTCACTCTCACAGCACTCTCCCATACACACTGGATATATGCTTGGAGTTATCCCATACTGAATTACATCAACGAAATTGATTGTACCAACAGACCCTCATTTCAGGTGTTTCCCCAACCTGATTATTCTATTTACTGCCTCCTTCGAATCAAACGCAATGCGAGCTTTGCGACCAATTAAAACCTATATTCAGAATTTCGACATGGATAGCAACATTAAAGTTGCATAGTCCGATGTTTTTGGATTTCTGTATTTTTTCTGAGATAAATATATTAAATCGATCACTAGTACCTTACATTAGTTCAAAGTTACTTTTATTTTAACTGGTAAACTTTTGAAATATTTTGAGTCCAAAGATGGAAAATTAGTCTTGGCAAACTTGCCAAAACTCTGACACCATAGACTTCTGCAGAAACAGGTTCTGTTAAATTGACTCAGTATTGCCTTATACACAGAAACAAATGCGTAATAAGTGCATCTGTATCTAAGTTAGATATATAGAATCAAATCTAAATAATTATTTTGGTTTTGAAAATTTGATGCTTCATCGGACTATGCAGATTTAATGTAGTATGCTTTCACTTCAAACATCTGCAAAGTTAACCCCTTAAAATAAAACTGACTTCAAATTAAAATAATGTACATTATTACAATTAACTTGATAAAAATAGCCTCCAGTGCGACATCATGTAAAAATATTGGTTCAGAATTATATATTGGCAGAGAGCATTATTATCCTCGGGTAAAGGAGTGGGGACCAAGGTTATGTAATAGAAAAGCGATGGGTGCCCCACTCACTGTGTGACATATTAGGCTATGTCAAATATATGTTAATACATAGTGCCCGAGATTATGATGAGATGTTCCTCCTATATAAGAGACAGTTAATGTTTGGTGAAATGTTCACTCTATGCACCAGTAAGGGTGCAAGTGGAGGAGAAGGACATTTTAAATATATATATTTATTGTAACTGTCTGCAACTACCTGTTCCCACAGGGCCGATGGGCAAGCACACCAGCCATTCTGCATACATTATGTACACCACCTGCAGCTGGGGTGGGTGACCGCTGCCCATAGGGGGGGGGGGGTGTCACCTCCCAGGCTGTGGAGGGTGCCTGATTGGCTGGCTGTGGGAGGCCCAGTCAGCTGCACCCCTTTGCCCCACCTGACCACACTAGCCTCACTTTGATATTGATTATTATAGACACTGCTCCAGACACACTGGGCAGGACACTCTACTCGTGACTCTCGAGTGAGACACACTCTCTCTTGGGCAGGAACCCAGACACTCTGTCTGATGCTCCACCTTTCATATATACAAACTGAGCTGTGTGCAACAACCATGGGACTCCGGCTCAATGGGCTGTAGGCACTGATTCATAGACAGACTAAAGAGGTAATGATACTCTGTGTGGACAGAAGGTAAGGGGTCAGGGTGATAGGTCACTAGTAGGTGAACAGGAGTTGATGCCAATAAAGCACAACTTCTTCACTGTCAATCTTGCGTGACTTGTCTTCCCTTTCTTCCTTATGAGTTTGTTTGAGAGGGGCATCAGGTGTGAACTGACAGACGGTTGTCTGAACGCATCTGGGAAGAGTCTGTGGTATATCTGGGGCTCTGACGGCCGGTCTCTCAGGTGAGCAGCACTATGACGCTACTATAACTGCACTTGGTATATAACCTTTGACACAGAATCCCAACAAAGAGTCTACTTGAAACCCAGACATGACGTCATCCATGGACACAGATGTGTTGGTATAATAATTACATTTCTTTTATCGACTACAATTGGCTTCAACTAACAAAAGGCGGTATATTAAACAGCTGCATCCCTGGTATGACAGGTTATGCAGAATAAGTGCGCCCAAGAATCTCTACATAAGCAATGACTTACAAAAATTGATACTTGTCGCTTCCTAGCCAGGCGCTCGGCATTATTAGGAGAGGGCAAGGACTGGTTGCCTCAGTGTCAGGATAATGTGACTGAGTCGGATATCAGGTCATGGTACTGACGAGCTGGTCTCCCAGTGGGGCAGCATTGTAAAGTTGCCATGAGTGCACACTGTCACAAGTCGGTACCCGTCCTGATATGGCCGTAGATGTTGCAAGGATGTAAAATCAACAAGCACTCGACGTCTACATAAGTAGTATAGACTATTTCTTTCACATATATTAAATTTTTATAGTTAAAATGTGTTTATTCAGTGAGAAATTTCCTTTCATCTGCGCCGAGGCTATGGCGGTTCCAGCAATGCAACATTGTGGTGTTTAAAAAAAAAGTTCAAAAAAATTATTTCTTTGCATAATTTGGTTAGCCGTGTGAAATGAGCAAGCGCATACTGTGTGTGGTCATAATAAGGGAATGATGTTAAACAAGGATTATAATCCAACTGCAGGGTCATAAAGGAGAGACAATTGTAGACAGTGCTATTATAGCGATATAGCGAATGGTAGACAGGAAGTGTGAACACTTATTTCTCTCTCAAATTTGCTTGAGTGCAAGTAAATAAGCAACACAAGGAGTAATTAGTAGCATGTGGTGAATAAGGGGTCCAATTTCCCTGGATCATCAGCCCATGCTTTTTCTAATCTATTCTTGAATGAATTAATTGACTCCGCATCAATAACATTTTGTGGGAGACTGTTCCATATATTTTTGATCCTGTTTGAGAAACTATGTTGCCTTAACTTTGAAATGGCTCTGGGTTTTACTAGTTTGAGAGTATGGCCCCGACTGCCTTCTCTTTTATTCAAGGTGAAAGATTTGTTCATATCTATTTTATCAAAACCCTTCATAATTTTAAGTACTTCAATTATGTCACTTCTTTTCCTTCTGTAGGAAAGGGTAGGAAGTTTCAATTCCCTAAGCATTTGTTTATAGGGTAGGTCCTTTATAACTATTGTGCAGGTCTTATATCGTAAAGCCTAACCATCTTCTCTTCCCCCCCCCCCGACCCCCGGTCCCATCCCCACTCCACCTCCACACCAGCACCACCTCCCACTTCCTCTTCATCGTGTCCTTCCACCAGTTCTTTATTCGTGGGACGTGCTCTCAGTGGTGGATGGTGGTAGCAGGATTTGCAATCAGATAGCTGATTCCCAGGGCCGCGATGTGGATGCTCCTGCTGTGGCCAGTTTGTCGATAGAAAGCCCGGGCCTACACTTTTACCGACCCAAGGGATTTTTAACCTCCCACACCACATAGACATGGTATGAGAGCAACCGGCCTTTGATGACGCTGTAAGTTATACACAGCGGTGGAAATCCAAATTGGCAGAGGTGGGGGGGGGGGGGGGGGGGGCCCACTTATTCAGCATCACCCCAATTCCATCACCATCCCCTACACCAATATCCAGCCCCCACCTCCTCTTCCAGCCCCCGCCTCCAACCCCACCCCCCCTCCCACACACACACCCCTTCTTATCACCCACACCCATTCCCACAGCAACTTACACCCAAACTGATATTCCTTCAGGACTAAAACCATTCTTAACCCCTTATCCCACCCCCAGGCGCCTCCCCGCCCCACCTCCCCACCTCCAACCCCACTCCCCACACCCAACCAAAGACATGTGCAGAAACCTCAACCAAAACTCATATTCCTTCAGCACTAAAACCATTCCTAACCCTTACCCCCACACCAATCCACGCCTCCACCCCTACCCCCACCCCGACCGCCCACCTCCCCACTCCCCACTCCCCACTCCCCACACCCCAACATAGACCTGTGCACGAAACCTCCACCCAAACTCCTATACCTTCAGCACTAAAACCATTCCTAAACCTTACCCCCACACCAATCCACTCCTCCACCCCTACCCCCACACCCCGAGCCACCACCCTCACCAGCACCCCAACCTCAACTCCACCTTCAAACCCATCCCACAACCTCCTACCACCCACACCTCTTCCCACAGCAACCTCCACCCAAACTCATATTCCTTCAGCACTAAAACCATTCCTAACCCTTACCCCCACACCAATCCACTCCTCCACCCCGACCCCCAAACCCCGAGCCACCACCCTCACCAGCACCCCAACCTCAACTCCACCTTCAAACCCATCCCACAACCTCCTACCACCCACACCTCTTCCCACAGCAACCTCCACCCAAACTCATATTCCTTCAGCCTAACCATTCCTAACCCTTACCCCCACACCAATCCACTCTTCCACCCCTACCCCACCCCGACCGCCCACCACCCCACTCCCAACTCCCCACACCTCAAACACAGACATGAATTGTGCAGCAACCTCCACCCAAAATCATATTCCTTCAGCACTAAAACCATTCCTACCCCTTACCAGAGAGCGTGTATATAGATGAGAGGGACAACTGTCATACTGGCCCATGTAACAGCTGTCGACTGTGGCACTCCAAGTGGTGGTTGTTGAACACTTTATGACACAGCTGGCAAACTCAAGGCATTGTCAATGGTCGTGTGAAATCTTGCTACAGAAAAAGTGAAATATCTCTAAAACCACACCACCTAGAAGCAAATCGCATAGTACACATATAGTAAACATGTTTACCGAAAGGATTATATTAAATTTATAAGGTTACAGTTCTGGATTTCTATTAATTTTGAATAAAATAAACATTTTACACTGCACGTACAGCAAACTCAACGCATTGTCAATGGTCGTGTGCAATCTTCCTACAGGAAAAGTGAAATATCTCTAAAACTACACCAAATAGAAACAAGCCACTTGGTAGACATATAGAAAACATGTTTACCAACAAGATTATATTGAATTTATAAGGTTAAGGTTCTGGATTTCTATTAATCTTTTAAGAAAATTAATGTTTTGCACTGCGCGTACCGGCAAACACAAGGCTTGTTCAACAATAACCGCCAGGAGCGCCACTGTAGCCTGTGTTACCTATTTTCGTGGGAGTTGTCCCTCTCATCTATATACACGCTCTCTGCCCTTACCCCCACACCAATCTACTCCTCCACCCCTACCCTCACCCCGACCACCCACCTCCCCACTCCCAACTCCCCACACCTCTCAAACACAGACCTGTGCAGACCAGATCTGCACACCAATAAGTGCTAACACGCTGGCAATCATTCCAGTCAACGCGCACCTCAGAGCACTCTCTACCATTGTCAGTGGTGCCCGGGACTTTATCCACCTTGTTCCCGATGCGCTGACTTCTACCCTGTACCATGCTGACCCACAAAGCACCCATCACGCCTAGCGAGATGCGGATGAATCAACAACGGCGACGAAAACACATTCAGACGAGCTCTTGATGTCTCTCAATTCTCAACATCACCATTTGAAAAACAAAAAATGTGGTTTTCCGTCTGAATCAAAGCTTCAAGATTGTGATCTTGGCGTTTGTCCTGAAAGGGGGGCTGTTTTTGTTGTTTGTTTTTTGAACTTTTTTTTTTTGAACTTGTACTTTTAATTTCTTTAAAAAAAAAATCACTGCTTTGAAGTATCTTTGAGGGGGTTTGGTATTTAATTTAAGCCCCCGTCTTCGGAAGAAATTAATATCTATAAAAGACATTAATGCATTACAATTTTTGTATTTTTGTTTATGAAAATTAGAGGTTATCAAAGAAGGGTGCAGAGATGGTGGGGTATTCTGCTGTGTCTATGTTGGTGGAGGAGTAGGGACCAATCTTTCTACATGACTGGCTGTTAAAATGACATAATCAGATTGATTTGAGTTTCTATCATATTTTAATAACAAATATATCAGGCTTTCATCAGACTGTCCAGGTTTAACAAACTTGGTTATTCCTTGAGATAACATACACCCCTCGATTCTTGTTGACGCTCATCCTTCTTCTAGTGCCGTAGTTTCCTAACCGTAGCCTTGACATGTAAATGAGCCTGTCTCAAAAGTTGATAACTCTTTCTTTTTTGTCCAGTTTAACGATTGACACAAAACAGCACAGAAACGGTTACACTGACAACACAAGGACATTTGCTTCAAATCAATATGTATTCTATTGGGATTATGAAACACCATAAATCAGTTTATCCTGAGCAAATGCATAAGCAGATAGTATGTTGATCGTTACAATGGACAAGGTTTTGTCCCATATTACTTATCACCTTTTGAGACAGGTGCAAATACTATTCATACTAAAGTAAAGTCACACAGTACACAGTTCTAGATTCGCCCCACTCTCAGGGATACAGTAGATCATCTCTACAGATGTAGACAGCAAACACTAAATTATAGGTGCAGATGCTAAGTGTGAGATCCAAATATTATGTTACCTTCAGCGCTTTTTTTTGGTATGTTTCTTTTGATTCGCTGAATTATCAAAAGTGTCACCTTTAATAGACAGCACTACCTACGATTCGGACAGAAGGGTTGTTGTTGTTTTTTTACGTCCTAGCAACATCTAAGGTCATATCAGGACGGGTACCAACTTGTGACAGTGCGCACTCATGGTGACTTTATAGTGCTGTCCCATTGGGAAACCAGGCCACCGGCACCATGACCCGATATCCCACTCAGTCACATTATCCTGACATTGAGCCAACCAGTCCTTGTCCTATCCTAATAATGCCGAGCGCCAGGCTAGGAAGCGACAAGTATAAGTTTTTAAGTCATTGGTTTGACTCGACCAGGGTTCGAACCAATGACCCCACGATCTACCAGCACGGGAGACGGACGCTCTAATTCATTCGGCCATCCCATCTGGTCGACAGAATGAGCCAACGTGGTTATATATTTTTGGATGGGAAATTTCTTTATTTAATTAACAATTTGCGGTCTCTTGTGTTCGTCTCTTAGGTTTGTCTCAATTGAATCAATGTTATCTAGGTCAAGGGGGGCCGACTCGAAGGGAACCCAGGATGCGCCTGTAGAGGAGCCCCGAGCCAAGCCCCTATCCTTAAGAGGGTGGGTGGGTGTGGTAATTTTGAGCATGGTGGTCAGGAGCTACTCCGCTGAATGGGGGACTATGTGCTATGAGAGTGACCTAGTTCGGAAATGCCCACGGGGTGGCGCATCGGCTCCTCCCTCCGAATCAACCACACTTTTGAAATTATGCGCCAATCTAAAAAAAAGGAAGTACAGATTTGATTATTCAACTAGAGCAGGTGACTAGGTTAATACTAATAATTTAATCGTTTTTTGGGGGTTAGCTGTTTGGGATTTTTATTTAAAATACTGTTTTATCTTTAATAGTAACACGACTTCAAAACCACATTAAAAATCGTTAATATCTGGTAAATTCTAGAAGCAATATCACATACATAAATTATAGAAATGGTAATGGGGGAAACATGAAGTTTTCAGCCACTATTTGGTGAAGCTAGCTATAAGTATAAGTCTACTGCACTCAGGTAATCAACACATCGGGCCCGCCAGCCATTCCACTAGAACTTCTGAACTTAAGAACTATTGAACATATAAGTTTCCTTGAAGTTTCCCTGAATGCTTTCAGCCACATCAGCTTGTGATTTGCAACTGATAAACCACTTCATATTGTTGGCAATTATGTTTAAATAGATTCACTTAATATAACCATTAAAGCATGGATTCAAATCTACATCACGGGTTACCTTGATGGTCAATTTTTATTTTATTCATGTTTCCATTATTTAGGATAAATCATGGAATTCTTATGACTTACAAAATTGACACTTGTCACTTCCATAGCCTGGCGCTCAGCATTAATAGGGTTAGCTCAGTGTCAAGATAATGTGACTGAGTGGGATATCGGGTCATGGTGCCAGGGGCCTGATTTCCCAGTGGGATAGGACTACAAAGTCATCATGAGTATGCACTATCGCAAGTCGGTACTCGTCCTGATATGACAGTAGATGTTGCCAGGACACAAAACTCCACCAACCTTCACGCTATTTCGCCTGGTGACAGCCTCATTCTGGGCACGTACTGTCACTGCTACAGTGTCCAGACAACTAGTCTTAGCTGAGGCGGACGATGGTGGAGAATTCTGATGTGTCATGCAATGGTTGCTATTCGGGGACTCCTTTGGCTTTGCAAAAGATGTTAGGCACACAGAAAACCAAGTCTTGTCAAATGGTCTTCAAAAGTATATCGAAAGTTAGGTGTGTGACCTTTAATGTTGGGAAATTCACGAATTCTACCTAGGAATTGGATTAAAGTGGAATAGTCACGATGGTTTTCAGTCTCTTTTATATTCAGTAGATGTTTGGTTGTTGTTGTTTTACGTCCTAGCAACATCTAAGGTCATATCAGGACGGATATTCATGAGATAAATCAAATTATTAATCTAATTGGATCGTTATAATTTACCTTACTTATACTTGAGTTGATTTTTTCATGAGACATTTGAAGTGAAAACAAGCAAAATTACTTTTGGCATGCACTCCAAAATGCTGGACACCATATAGGTATTAGCAGTGTTGTGCGGGTGATGAATATTGTGAATGAATATTGTGCCTAGAATGGGACTCAAACCCACATCTCTTTGCATTCCGGGACAGTGTGCTAACCATTACACCACCTAGGCTCCCTGATATCACCACACGACCCACACCTACCTGCCTATCTGGTTACTTGCCTGAGAGGTCAGTGCTGACTACTACACTCGTCCCCCTGGAATTATAAGTCTTTTAATGCTTATAATTACATACATACAGGCAATGCACTCACACATACATACACAGGGTAGGTTCAACAATGATACAGCGCATAGCTTTTACAGGATCATGGTCACTGCAACGAGTGTCATGGGGGTGATGAAAATGGGAAATATTGTGCCTAGAATGGGACTCGAACCCACATCTGTTTTCATTCCGGGCCAGTGTGCTAACCATTACACCACCTAGGCTCCCTGATATCACCACATGACCCACACCTACCTGTCTATGTGGTTACTTGCCTGAGAGGTCAGTGCTGAATACTACACTCGTCCCCCTGGAATTGTAAGTCTTTTAATGCTTACAATTACATACATACAGGCAATACACTAACACATACATACACAGGGTAGGTTCAACAATGATACAGTGTGTAGCTTGTACAGGATCATGGTCACTGCAACCAGTGTTGTGGGGGTGATGAAAATGGGAAATATTGTGCCTAGAATGGGACTCGAACCCACATCTCTTTGCATTCCGGGCCAGTGTGCTAACCATTACACCAGCTAGGCTCCCTGATATCACCACATGACCCACGCCTACCTGTCTATGTGGTTACTTGCCTGAGAGGTCAGTGCTGAATACTAAACTCGTCCCCCTGGAATTGTAAGTCTTTTAATGCTTACAATTACATACATACAGGCAATGCACTAACACATACATACAGGGTAGGTTCAACAACGATACAGCGCGTAGCTTGTACAGGATCATGGTCACTGCAACCAGTGTCGTGGGGGTGATGAAAATGGGAAATATTGTGCCTAGAATGGGACTCGAACCCACATCTGTTTTCATTCCGGGACAGTGTGCTAACCATTACACCAGCTAGGCTCCCTGATATCACCACATGGCGCACACCTACCAGTCTATGTGGTTATTTGCCTGAGAGGTCAGTGCTGAATACTAAACTCGTCCCCCTGGAATTGTAAGTCTTTTACTGCTTACAATTACATACATACAGGCAATGCAATAACACATACATACACAGGGTAGGTTCCACAACCATACAGTGCGTAGCTTGTACAGGATCATGGTCATGGCAACCAGTGTTGTGGGGGTGATGAAAATGGGAAATATTGTGCCTAGAATGGGACTCGAACCCACATCTGTTTGCATTCCGGGCCAGTGTGCTAACCATTTCACCACCTAGGCTCCCTGATATCACCACACTACCCACGCCTACCTGTCTATGTGGTTACTTGCCTGAGAGGTCAGTGCTGACTACTACAGCAGTTTACAGGTCCCGATAAATATACTTTGTATTCCACTGCTATCAAGGTGAGGGTTGGTGATGGAAATCCTCTACAAGCCTTTGCCACAGAGAAACTGCTGTGCAGGAAACTGCTATCCACCAGATTAGTTCTTGCTACTGCCATCAGAGGGCGGATTGATGGTGGAAATCGCTTGTTTTGTTGTTGTTGTTTTACATCCTAACAACATCTAAGGTCATATCAGGACGGGGGTGGAAATCGTGTTTTGTAGCCTGTGCTTCGGAGAATCAAACAACCGTTGTGTGTTGAATCGTTGCAAACATACAGGACAGCATTATATCACCTGAGCGGGACTAGAACCCTGGTGGCTGTTTGTTCTTCATCATTCCTGCCCCAGTAATGCGATGAGACAACCTGCCTGTTTAGGTGTACATGTTGTAAAATATTTCGATTTAATGCATTGGTAGGGGAATGCAAATGTTCTATTACAAAACAGGTATACGTGACCAGGTGCATGTATGTGTATATGTAGGTGCTGGTGGTGCTTGATTGATTGGTAAATAGACATAATGGTGCTGGCAGGACTGTGTGTAAGGGGCACTCAGGGCCTACCCCATCCCCCCTCTGCTAGTCAGGATAACCACACTCAGGCTCAAGGCAGGTGGTGGCCAGGGGAGCCACCCAGCTTGGTGGTGGTGGGCAGATCACTGGTAACCATGGGGACCAGGAATGCTGGATCCCATTGGTAGAGCTAAGAATGCTCGTTTCTCATTGGGAGAATGGGGTGGGGTGATACACTACACTGAATCCATGTACCATATAAATAATAAACCAGAGGGCTTGACTCTCTCTCTTCTTTCACTCTTTATATTCTTCCTTTCTCTTTGCCTGTATTGATTTCACTATAGCCTGCCTACACAACCACAGATTCAAGCCGTGGACTTTACATTATTGGTGACCACGACGAGTGGTATAACTATTAGTTGGAGGAAGGATTCAACTTTACTTTATGGAGACCTAGTCTTTACAATCTGACGTGAATACAGCTAACTCTGCTCTCACATCTTGCCTCAATGTGCATAACCACTTCAGACACATGTTTGGTGAAGTTTCTCACCGGAATCTTCCACCCAGAAGCGACGCGCTTTATACACAATTTACTTAAAATTCCATGGTTGGATGAAATATTTATTTTTCAAAACCAAAACATGTATCTTCATTTGATTATATATATATATATATATATATCCAGCTTAGATATTGGTGCATTAACTAGTGATTTGGAACAGCATAAATATATAGAATAATCAGTGAATTTACTACGTTAGGTGACCTGGCTGGTTTTGATTTCGGTCATTTCACATCATGTGGTCATCGTGAGATGTCAATACCAGTCATAGTGAAAGGACTTTTGGAAAGCTTGTCAAAAGTATTTTGGGTTCTTTCATCTCAAATTGCTTCAATACTAGCCATTTTTCATCAAAATGACTCCGGACTAATGATTAGTAGGTCATAACGATCAATTTGATATATTTATCTAAAAAATAGAACAACAATTCAAATGCGATGGGACTATGCAACTATTAGCCCCAGTCACATTATGGCTTGCGACCACTTTCTGACCACCTTGGACCTTGCTTGCTTATGGGGGGGTTCATGACCTAGCGGTCACTGGCTGCAGGACTGCAGCATTGTTTAAATGGCGCCGTTATAACGGCGCATTATTTTGGTAGTTTTGGTGTTTTTTCCCCCTTTTTAGCCCCTCCTTCTTTCTTCCAGCTCTTCTACTTGTGGGGTGGCAGGGGAGTGGGGGGCTCTTCATGGCGTCTGTGTGGTGGTGGCGTGGTGCGGTGGTGGCCTGGCAGGTGGCAACACGTTCTTGGGGCCCACGGTCCTGTACCTCGACCGGAGACAAAGCGGGATCCGGCATCATTGGCAACAGGGCCATGGGTGGCACATTGGTCCTCCAGGCCCCCATCGCAGGGTGAGTGATCCAGGGCCAACAAAGCTCCTGGTCCGGGGTGTGGTTGGTGGGTGTGACTTGGCGTCCGTGGCCCCAGCACCCACTCCATCGGTGATCAAAGCGGGAACCAATGTTGTGGGCATGGGGGTCCAGGCTGTCACACCCGGTGTACCCAGAACCGCACGGGGCTCCCGGTGTGGGTGCAGTGTCTGGGACCTCATGGGGCTCTAGGTGTGGGCGGATTTTAGTGGGTTGTGGTTTTTGTATGTGTGTTTTTGTTGTTGCTGTTTTTATGGTCGGGACCTCATGGGGCTCTCAGCCTGGGGGTGTGCTGTGTTGAGCCCTGGCGGGGTGTAAGCCAGGGGTGGTGGCTGGGTCGGAGTTAGTTGCCTCCCGTTTATTTTAGCTCCTTGGACCAAATAACTCACCTCCTTAAGACCTCCATGCGACCAAAACAATGGTGTTTACTGCAGTAGTTGCGACCTCTGCGACCACTGAACACCATTTTGCGACCAAGTTGCACCCACGTTGCGACCATTTTACGACCTCTTTGCGACCACCCCTTTATATATAGTCGCAAAGTGGTTGTAAGCAATAGTAATGCGCTATCTAGTGGCACTCGCAAGGACTATCTGGCTGACTACAACAAATATCAACATAATGTGCAGAGAAGCACAGGTGCTACCAGAAACTTACACAACACACAACTCATTTGCTTTGGAAAGTAATTATATATTATATGTACAGTAAAACCTCTCTAACCGACCACCTCCCTTTATCGATCGCTTTATTTGAGTCCCAAACGATCGCCCTTACAATACCATTGTAGCGATAAAAACACTCCCTAAACTGACCACTTCCCTAAATGGACCATTTAAAATCAGTCCGGTGGCCGGTCGATTTAGAGAGGTTTTAGTGTATTTATTGATTGTTTGGTTGCTGATTGTTCAGCGCTGTGTAATGGGGCTGTCACACTACGACGTTTCTAACCGGCGACCCGTCAACGTGTAGTGATTTTGGGCGATAATAAGTGAAACATCGGGATGCGCTGATGGCGCGTTACGGGGGAGTCGGTACATTTCACTACACGTCGGTACACTACATTTGACGTTGATGGTCGGCGCAAAACGGCGGCGAGTGCTATTGGTCGCCCAAGGTTTTAAGCGTGTAAAAAAAAAGCCAACGACCGGCAGCGTGCGCAATTATATGGGTAAGGACGTTAGGCTGACGTCGAGCTCCGTTGGACGCGCCGGAATAACGTTATGGGAAAGCTAGGCAGACGGCGCGCGCGTGGGCGGGTTGTCTCCACACATTGCGCCAAATCATTGCTTTCTTGGTTTACGCCCTAGCAACATTTAAGGTTATATGAAGACGTCGCGCCAAACTTTTTTTTTTTCCCCAACACGTCGACACACGTTGGTGGCGCGCTACTAACACGCTACTCACACGCTGTGCCAATATCCAATTTCCCGATATTTCCCCTAATTCTTTAACGTTTCTCGACGCTTAAAATGTTATTTTCAACGCTGACGGGTCGCCGGGAGAAGCGTCGTAGTGTGACAGGGCCTTTAGCAGCAAGGACCATTATTCATGGCGAAAAGCTAGTGGTAGCTAGCTTTTCTATCAGTCTTGTCAATCACATTCACCTGCCTACATTGAATTTAGATGGAACTCTGAAAAAATGACAGCAGGAACCATTTCTGATACAATTTTGAAGTAGGTAGACTTGTCTCAACAGACAGCGAAATCCAACTCACAAAACATAGCCAAAGGCAAGACCCTATAATACTAAGACCGCTCACTCAGCCTGTACTCTGTAATCAAAATGGTGCGCTGGCTGTTCTCTTGGTTAAACAGGTGCTATATTATATGTATAAATGTATATATGAATGTGAAAGACGTGTGATGATGGTGATGCTGATGATGATGCTAATGATGATGTGTATTTGTTCATATCAATTTCATATTGATGTGTATTCATACTTACCTATCTGATGTATAATATAATTGTATGTGTTTACATGTGAAACACCAACCAGCAGCTGGGCTGATCAAACCCACCACAAGGTGGCACTGCGAAATTTGCATTACCATGGGAGAGTTAGGAGTGAGCCATCTTAGTATTATAGGGTCTTTGGTTATATACAATATACATAAATACATATGTACATATTCATATCTGTAATAATGCATATATCTACATACATATATATATTAATATATAAGTACATAGATATATAGATATATATATATATACATGCATATACACATATCTTCTTCTTGGTTGTCCATCGGTGGCAATAATTACAGCAACGCATCATTTGTTGTGAACACGTCGATGACTGATGAGTCCAATTTGTAATCAGAATTTGCGGTGACATATTGGACATGTGTGTAGCTGCTGTCAGAGAGTCTGGTAAATGAAGGAGACAATCTTTTCTCTGCTGACACATTTATTTATGATCATTTGAGATATATGATCAGTTTCACAGAGTCAAGAGTTACAGAGTCAAGTCAGTAAATACATCTGAATAAACCTCTAGCTATTACACAAAATACTGTCATTGGTGACTTAAAACAGCAAAGTTGATAAGTACAAGTCAGTGCGTGCTTTCTGTTGTTATTGATCGATCTGTAACTTCATATATACATATATTTGCATATATGTATATATATGCATATATTATGTACATATATGTATATGAGTCAGGATCATGAAAATAGGCCAATTGCGGGAAGTTGTCGGTGTCGAGCATTGGATGTCGGCGTCGAACAGCATAATTATAGTTTAACATTGACAGAGGTATTGGAAAGTCCTTAAATTTATCCTGAATGTAAAGGTAGAGAAAATACAACAACCTTATTTGTTTCTAGGATAATTTAATATAAAACAAAGAAATGCACTACACCTTAAGAATTGCGACGCCAACATCTTAAATAAACCACCAGTTGGCCCATTTTTGTGAGGCTGACTCAATATATAAATTTGCCTATATCCACAATCAAAATCAGGGCCAACATTGGTGAAATATGGTGCCCTGACTATCGAGTAGTCCCGGGCTCGCAGGCACCGGCCAGCAATATATTTATTATTACACATTTACTCCGGCACTTTATAGACGTATAATATTATTATACTTCTTATAAATATATGTATATATATGAACATATATGTATATATGTATATCATTATGAATATTCATGTATGCATATATATGTATATCTGAATATCTTGATATATGTATATATGCAGATATGTAACTATGTATATACATATATGTGTACATGCATGCATATATATATATATATGCATATATATATATATATATATATATATATATATATATGCATATATATGAATATATACTGACTACTTTTTATGCTCGGTAAAACATCATATCTATATATTTGCCTTGTTTTAGGAGGCAGCTACTAAAGGCGATCCAGTGTATAGGGCCTAGGATCACCCAACCCACCCCTAAATTAAGGCTCACACATCCCATTAATGCCAGAGCATTTATTGACCTCGCAATTGGCTGTGTTCCCTTTCTGGTAGTTTTGCGTGATTGTGATCTAAATGGACGTGTTGACCGGATTATACTGCTCTTTGGTAATCGGAAATCACCATGTTTGTTTTTGGGGTTTAGCGTCCTGACATCATCTAAGGTCGTACCAGGCCGGGTACCGACTTTGTGACAGTGCGCACTCATGGCAACTTTATAGTGCTGTTCCACTCGAACTTGTGGTGTTCTCTGTGGAGGAGTGGTTAGAGTGTCTGACTTTTTTCTAGGTCAGACTCCTAATCTGAAGGTCGGTGGTTCGATTCCCTGTGCCCCCAACTCTGCCAATTTGGATTTCCACCGCTGTGTATAATTTACAGCGTCATCAAAGGCCAGTTGCTCTCATACCATATCTATGTGGTGTGGGAGGTTAAAAATCCCTTGGGTCGGTAAAAGTGTTGGCTCGGGCTTTCTATCGACAAACTGTCTAATGGTGAAAACAAGTCTAGTCAGATTTATCCATGACAGGCAGTATAAATCTTCAAGAAAAAATACCAGGCTGCCAGCACCATGACCTGATTTCCCACTCAGTCACATTATCCTGATACACAGCTAACCAGTCCTTGCTCTATCCTAGTAATGCCAAGTGCCAAGTTAGGTATCAAATTTCTAAGTCATTGATTTCACCTGAGTGGGATTCAAACTTCAGATCTTCCGCACTCGGGAGCCTGCGCTCTACCGATTCACACACCACGTGTTGTGGAATCAAAATTCGATATCTGGGATTGTCCATGTTATATGTAACATGGGTAATTCACGAGGTGGCAAGGTCATTTGGCCACTTCCACACTTGGCATCTAGCTTTTCATTATGAAACCCCAATGGTTACACCCTGCTGCCATCAAGCATGACGTCACTCCCGCTGCCAACTAGTGTAGCTCAGCCACTTCTCCCCCAGACCGGAAACTGTGCGGTTAGGCTCGTTCTCCACCAGACTTTCTTGCCGCCCACCCACCCTACATTTAAGCAGGATACTCTAGGACTGAGTGCCAGAGAACCATCATTGGAATAGAACCCATCTCGGGTGGAGACCCAACTGCATACTCCTTAAAGTGGCATTGTCCGATGGTTTTGAGTTTCTGTTATTTTTCTGAGATAAATATATTAAATTGATTATTATAATCTACATTGCTTTAGGTTGAAGTAACCTTTATTTTAAATGGATAAACATAGATATATTTGAAGGGAAGACATGTCAAATTAGTTTTAGCAAGCATGCCAACACCCTGAAGCCCTGGTCACAAAAGCGTTAGTGGACGTAGTTGAGTGTAGGTGAACGTAGTGGAGGCTAACGTGGGTCAAATGTGGTGTAAGTATGTTAAACTACGTTGAAATATGTTAAGGTACGCCTGGTTTTGGTACGGATAAATACGTTACGGTATGGATAAATACATTATGGTGTGGATAAATACGTTACGGTATGGATGCCGGTATGTTCTACTACGTTCAACTACATTCAACTACGTTAGCCTCCACTTTGTTCACCTACGTCCACTAATGACTATCTGACCAGGGCTTCGTCCAAGTACGCTAGAGCATGCTAGAGTATGCTAGAGAACATTAGACTATGCTAGAGTATGCTAGAGTATACTAGAGTATGCTAGAGTATGCTAGAGTATGCTAGAGTATGATATAGTATGCTAGAGTATGCTAGAGTACACTAGAGTATGCTAGAGTATGTTAGCATCATGGATGCAAATTCAGCCTCTAAGGTAGCGCTCTTTTGAACATGTCCAAAGATTAAATCGGAACTCACAGTCCACCCACAATATTACCAAGTTAGCATGACGGAGAAGTATGGATACCAGTACGTTCAACTACATTACCGTCCACTACGTTCAACTACATCCACTAACGTGTATGTGACCGGGGCATGACACCCTAGACTTTAGCAGCATCAGGTTCTATTTAATTGCTCAGTGTTCCCTGCTATATGGTAACAAATGCTTAATAAGTGCTTCAGTATCTAAGTCTTTTTTGTTTCTCAATGAGTTGGTCATTGGAGTTTTACGTCCTGGCAACACCTAAGGTCAGGACATGTACCGACTTGTGACAGTGCACACTGAGGGTGACTTTATAGTGCTACCCCACTGATATAGAATCAATTCTACATTATTGTTTTGATTTGGAAAACTTGATGCTTCGGTGGACTATACGGCTTTAAATAAGCCGCTATGTACCACTATTTTGTCTGTGTCATGAATTATTGCCAAGTTCAACTTCGATTCAAGATAGTTGCAACTAATATTATTTAGCTTTGTTTTTATTTGATACAAGCAACCTATCATATATAATCTCTGATCTCACAATCATAGGGATATATATGTGATATATAATTTATTACTATGAATATAAAAGGGCAGAGCTTCTATCCTATATTGGGTTAGGATCCTTGCATTTAATTCGCTATTTATTAATAACGGTCTATTTTTATTGTGCTATTTGCTGCGGGCCGGAACCCGCTGTGCTATCCTGGCACCACCACCAGTTAGCCAGATGCCAGCCAGAGCGTGTCACGGTTACACTAGCACCATTTTAACTTTTTCTGTAGGTAGGGCAGTTTATTGCTCAGCCAGATGGGCCTCGGTAAATAAAGGTAGGCTTCCACCACTCCTCGTCTTGGCTCTTTCTTGTCTCCTATGTCGTAGCCCAATTTATATATATATATATAATATATTACATATATATTATATATATATTATATGTATATTATATATATTTGATATATCTATTATATATATATATATATATATATTCATAGATAGGCTATTACAGCTTACAATACACCCGGAATACAAGCATAGACTTATATTCGCCACCAATGTGTAAACGCCTCTTAAAGTTGCATAGTCCGATGGTTGGGTTTCTGTAATTTTTCTGAGATAAATGTATTAAGCTGATTTGTTATTATCTACCTTACCTTAATTTGAAGTAACTTTCATTTTAAGTGACTAACCTTTGAGATATTTGGAACACAAACATGCCAAAGTAATTTTGGCAAGCATGCCAAAATTCCGACAGTAACAGTTTCTAGTAAATTGACTTATTACGCCCTTCTATCTGGCAACAAATGCTTCATAAGTGTATCAATATTTAAGTTAGATACACAATCAAATCTAGGTGAGTGTTTTGGTTTCGAAAATTTGGTGCTTCATCGGTCTTTGCAACTATAAGAATTCATGATAAATGTTAGTTCAATCTAAAGTAGAGAGAATACAATGATCAGCCTAATGTTTTCAACGCAAATAATGACAAACACTCAAAAGAACTAGACTGTGCAACTTTGCCATTCCACTGTTATTGTGCCATGCTCACATCATGTTTTCAGACGGGTGACGTCATGGGCAAAACTTTCAAGATAAACCTCCATGCACATTTAAATCAACCAGTCTAGGCCAAAGCAGATCAATGATACACAGGGTTCGGTGTTGCCATTCCTTTCCCTGTCCCCCCACTTCCCCCCCCCCCCCAAACAAACAAACATACACTGTAAACTCAACCAGTAGCAGCCAACTACACCAAAAAAACTCATCTACAACGGAATGATCCTGGAAATGATTCTAGTTGGATCCTACTGAGGTACATGATTAATCAATATTAACCTACTTACTAACTCAATAAGCCCCACCTGAGATTACCATGAACACAAGTTCAATCACAAAGGCCCACCCTACATCCCCCATCACCCTTTCAACGAGTATGTTACTACTAGAAAGATAATCAGTTATGCTCCACCGCCTACTAACGCCTACCATACTAGTCTAACATAGTTACCTCCCCGCATATGTTTCTTTTTAACTTATATTGTTCTTTACCTATCATTCATGTACCAATGTTTTGCTTATTTTCCTGTAATTGTCTATCTGAATTTTGTTGTAGATTTGTTTCCTTAGTGGTTGGATTAGATATTTATTGTCTTGACTATATCCATGCACTAGGGTTTTTAGGTGGATTATTCTTCTGTTTTCTTATAACATTACTTTAGTTCTTTTATGTATGTTATAGGTGGGGTGCAGTTTGTCTCCTTTGAGGCATGGCTCTATTTTACAGTATTTGCAGTTTTTGATTCATGTGAGAAGAGCACTGTTTTGGATTTATTTGCAAAATAAGTGATTCATGCGCCTTCGTTTAAAGTTGCATAGTCCGATGGTTTTGAGTTTCTGTCATTATCTGAGATAAATATATTATGTTGATCATTATAATCTACCTTACATTCATTTGAAATTACTGGTGCTTAAATTTTGAGATGTTTAAAGTTCAACCATGCACCATTAATGTTGATAAGCGTGACCTAGAAAACAAGGACATAGTAAGTAATTAGTAAATCAACAAAAGATAACCCTTGATCCCAAAGGAGATTGATATTTTGTCCCTCTGTTTTATTATTAAAAATATATCTATAACGAATATTTGTTTCAACATACAAGGTCACGGCTTCAATATGTTCATGTATGGATCTTACATATACAGTAAAATCTCTCTAACCGACCACCTCCACAGATCGATCACTCCCTTATATCGATCGCTTTATTTGGGTCCCAAAACGATCGCCCATATAATACCATTGTAATGATAAAAGAAAAACACCCTAAACCGACCACCTCCCTAAATGGACCATTTAAAATCGGTCCCCTGGTTAGTCGATTTAGAGAGGTTTTTACTGTATATATATAAATATATATATAAATATATACATAAATATATATATAAATATATATATAGATATAGATATATTTATATATATACATATATATATACATATATATACATATATACACATATATACACATATATATATATACATATATACATATATATGCATATACATATATTTATATATACATATATATACATATATATACATATATATAAATATATATACATATATATATAATCAATCTACAATAAAAAAAACAAAAACCCACCAAACTTCTACGCATGACGCCACCATTACAGAACAAGACCGGAAGTACCCTATTCCAGGATGCGCAGAAAGCTGCATATATAGACACTTGGCGTGCTTACCCACGCGCACAGCACACATCCGCTTCCGGTTTACAGAGAGAGCCTCTGCAGCGGATTACTACAACGCCTCCACGTAATGCCCGGTTCACAAGGGACGGTGACATTGCGCCACGGAATATAGAACAGTGGGCGTCGACCGCTCTGTTTGTTTGTTGTTGTTTTACATCCTAGCAACATCTAAGGTCATATCAGGACGGGTACTGACTTGTGACAGTACGCACTCATGGCGATTTTATAGTGCTGCCCCACTGGGAAATCAGGCTGCCAGCACCATGACCCGATATCCCACTCATTCACATTATTCTGACACCGAGCTAACCAGTCCTTGTCCTATCCTAATAATACCGAGCACTAGGCTAGGAAGCGACAAGTATAAATTTTTAAGTCATTGGTTTGACTCGACCATGAACCGAACTCGCGAACTCCTGATCTTCCATACGTGAGGCCTGTGCTCTACCGATTCGGCCACCGCGTCCGGTAAGACCGCGCCACGGAGTTGGGGGCGTGTAACAATGCCCGCCCCACCAGGCCAGTCAGGACGCGGCATTTACATACAGATGTGGCGCAAAACAAGGCTGGGCTGGTTCGTTGGTTGTTTGAGTTTGACCAAAGACCCTATAATACTAAGACGGCTCACTCATCCTGTACTGTGTAATCAAGATGATCAAACCCACCACATGGTGCGCTGGCTGTTCACTTGGTTAAACAGGTGCTATATTATATGTGAAGTGGGTGAGACTACTCGACCGCATTTTGCGGGGCCTCGTATTCCACACCATATGGTCGTGGATCAGGTGGGGTCGCGATTACGCTTATTATTTGGTGCTACAGCCGCGAACCCTGGTAGTCTCTCCCACTTTTCCTTTCTTAGATGAACATCAGTTCCTGTTGTTCATCTGGGGAGGCTGTGAAGTGGGCGAGACCACTCGACCGCATTTTGCGCGGGCTCGGATTTTGCACGGGCACACATTTTGCGCGGGCGTGCATTTTGCGCGGGTGCGCATTTTGCGAGGCAGGGTTCCCTGCTGTAAAGCGTTGCTTGGATACGTCGATTGTGACTATCCTAGCAACGATAGAAGGTCGGGCGTTCGGACCCAGACCCATCGGACGTTTGTTTTTGCACGGCTCCGATGTTTTAGCGATATTTAGGACTCTTTTTATTGCTGAAATTCCAAACTTATTTAACTTAATTATATGGGAGGGGATTTGGCTTATAACATACATTCCACTGTTAAACTATATTTAAATCATAACATAAGTTATATTGCTAAATTCATTCTGTTAGTCAGAGGTAAGAATAAATGGTGAGCTCCTAAGAAGTGACATGAACGTTCCTTGCATTCTTTACTGTCCTCCAAACTTATATTATTAACCGCTATGGTCAACTTCAGATTGCTATTTGGATTGCTCTATAATCTTATTTAATTAAGGGCCTTCTGCTCATGGTCTGTCAGGAGTCGAATTCTCCACCTCGGACATTGCTAGTCAAGGGTCAGGCTGGCAGGATGACAGACAACCGGCGGCAGGAGGCACAAGACATTCACATGGAAACAATTATTTATATTAACACGTAGGGTCGCCTTAAGCGGGGGTGGAATAGCCCGATGGTTAAATATGTATAAATGTATATATGAATGTGAAAGATGTGTGATGATGGCAATGATGATGATGATGCTGATGATGATGATGTGTGTTTGTTCATAGCAATTTCATATTGATGTGTATTCAAACTTACCTATCTCATGTATAATATAATTGTATGTTTTTACATGTGAAACATCAACCAGCAGCTGGGCTGATCAAACCCACCACAAGGTGGCACTGCAACATTTACATTACAATGGGAGAGAGATAGGGAGTGAGCCATCTTAGTATTATAGGGTCTTTGGTTTTACGTCCTTCGCAACATCTACGGTCATATCAGGTTGGGTACCGACTGACTTGTGACAGCGCACACTCATGGCGACTGTATTAGTGCTGCCCTACTGGGAGACCAGGCTGCCAACACATGACCTGATATACCACTCAGTCACATTATCCTAACACTGAGCCAACCAGTCTGGGTACCAACCTGTGACAGCGCTCACTCATGGCGACTTTATTAGTGCTGCCCTGCTGGGAGACCAGGCTGCCAGCACATGACATGATAGCCCACCCAGTCACATTATACTGACACTGAGCCAACCAGTCCTTGCCCTCTCCTAATAATGTTGAGAGGCAGGCTAGGAAGCGACAAGTATCAATTTTTAAGTCATTGGTTTGCCTCGACCAGTGTTCGAACCATTGGTTTTGACTTCCACGATCTACCAAAACGGGAGACGGAAGCTCAGCTCATTCGACCATCCCGTCTGGTCGGGCTGAGGTGGAGAACGTGGGGTCGGAACCAGGTCGCACATTTTAGTCGACACTTTGGAGGGTGGGAACTGGAAGTTGAAGAGAGAGGGTGGGGTGTGAGAGGGGCTGGGAAGGAAGGAGGGTGGGGGGGAGGAGGAGGGGGAGGAGGAGGTGTCCAGGTGTCCAGGTGTGGTTGTGTGGCGGTGAGTAGATGAAGAGATGAGGAGATGAGGAGATGAGGAGATGAGGAGATGAGGAGATGAGGAGATGAGGAGATGAGGAGATGAGGAGATGAGGAGATGAGGAGATGAGGAGGTGGAGTGTATGCAGATGTGGAGGTGGTGGTGAGGTGGGGAAGTGTGGAGGTGTGGCTATGGGAATGTGGATGTGTGGAGGTGTGGATGTGGGAATGTGGAGGTCGGTAGGTAGGGAGGTGTGGGGGGTGTATTGAGGTGGAGATGTGGAGGTGGGGAGTTGTGAAGGTGGGGAGTTATTTAGGTGGTGGGTCTGGAGGTGTAGATATGGGAATGTGGAGGCATAGAGGTAGGGAGGTGTGGATGTGGAGAGGGGTGTATGGAGGTGCGGATGTGGAGGTGTGGAGGTGTGGAGGTGTGGAGGTGTGGAGGTGTGGAGGTGTGGAGGTGTGGAGGTGTGGAGGTGTGGAGGTGTGGAGGTGTGGAGGTGTGGAGGTGTGGAGGTGTGGAGGTGTGGAGGTGTGGAGGTGTGGAGATGTGGAGGTGTGGAGGGGTGGCTATGGGAATGTGGAGATGTGGAGGTGTGGAGGGGTGGCTATGGGATTGTGGAGGTATAGAGGTTGGGAGGTGTAGTTCATATGGCTGATATGTCCAGTCATAACAACCACTAACCATTAGTTTTCCAATTAAATCTGGAGAGATATAATTGTCAGACTGCTCTGAGTGACATATAAGATCAGAGCCGCTTCATATATCATACATATAATCATACGCATCATGCATACGCATCATATGCATCCCTTGGGAGGCTGTCGGACACTTTTGTAAATCTCTCAGCAAAGAAAGGCTGCCTGAAGCGGGATTGGTTCTTCTCTTGTTTGGCTTGTATAAATAAATATTTGCTGCAGATTAGTTTTGTACTTTTTTTTGTTTTCTTGAAGATTTATACTGCCTATCATGGAGAAATCGGAATAGGCTTGTTTTCCCCATTAGACAGTTAGTCAATAGAAACCCAAGTCTACACTTTTACTGACCCAAGGGATTTTTAACCTCCCACACCACATAGACATTGTATGAGAGTAACTGGCTTTTGATGACAGTGTAAGTTATACACAGCAGTGGAAATCCAAATTGGCAGAGGTGATGGCATGGGGAATCGAAACACTGACCTACAGATTAGGAGTCCGACCTAGAATAATGTCAGATCCTCTAACCGCTCCACCACAGAGAACACCACACTTGGTTACTCTTAATATGACCATACCGGGCATGGTGGCCGAATGGCTAGAGCGCGTGCCCCGCGTGGGAGAGATCGGGAGGTCGGTTCCCGCTCGAGTCAAACCGATGACTTACAAAATTGATACTTGTTGCTTCCTAGCCTGGCACTCGGCATTAATAAGATTGGGTGAGGACTTGTTGGCTCAGGTCAGGATAATCTGACTGTCTTGGATATCAGGTCATGGTGCCGCTGGCCTTATTTCCCAGTTGGGCAGCACTATAAAGTCACCAAGTCGAAAACCGTCCTGATATGACCTTAGATGTTGCGGGGATGTAAAACTTCGAAAACGAACAAACGAACCTGTTACTTTCACATGTACAAACTCAGCCAGATTGTAGCATTTGTAGCAGTGTAGCAGCTGTGATATATCTGTGATGTATAAGTATTATGCGAGTATAAAGGCCCGGAAGGGACTTCTATTATTATTGTTACTATATGCTTATTCACTCCTCTGTGCATCCTGACCACCACGATCTGACTGGTGGCGCCACCACCGGCCGCCCTCATCCCTAGTGGACGCGCTCCCATGTTCATTCGCACATGAGAATTTAACAAAAAAATGTTTTGAAAATGTTGAGCGATGTGGAAGGGAGCCACATGAGGGCGCCATTAGCAGTGTCAGGATACAAGGCAGTGGGAGTAACAGGTAATAACTTCCCTAAATTTATACTTGCATAATTCGTATACATCACATATGACCTTAGATGTTGCTAGCATGTAAGATAACAAACAAAGAAGCTATGCATTTCAATTTGTTTTCAGTATGATTTCAATTAAAAATTTGTCCTGAAATAGTGTAGTGGTCTGCACTGACCTCTCAGGCAAGGAGCCACATAGTCAGGTAGGCGTGGGTAGTGTGGTGATATCAGGGAGCCTAGGTGGTGTAATGGTTAGCACACTGGCCTGGAATGCAAAAAGATGTGGGTTCGAGTCCCGCTCTAGGCACAATATTTCCAATTTTCAACGCCCACACAAAACTGGTTGCTGTGACTATAATCCTGTAAAGCTACGCACTGTATAGTTGTTGAACCTACCCTGTGTATGTGTAAGTGCATTGCCTGTATGTATGTAATTGTAAGCATTAAAAGACTTACAAATCCAGGGGGACGAGTGCAGTGGTCTGCACTGGCCTCTCAGGCAAGTAACCACATAGACAGGTAGGCGTGGGTAGTGTGGTGATATAATGGAGCCTCAGTGGTGTAATGGTTAGCACACTGGCCTGGAATGCAAAGAGATGTGCGTTCGAGTCCCGCTCTAGGCACAATATTTCCCATTTTCATCACCCCCATGACAATAGGAACACATCGAACAAAGGCTGATTCATGTAAACACGTTGCTATGTAACTTGGACTTCATTTGTCCTGTGGCAATATGTAAAGTGCTTGCATGTATGTATACGTACAGGGGCCTATATGATTCTATGTAAAATAGAAAAAAGGATCAGCTGCTGATTTATTTTTAACAATGTATCTTGTATTATTCATTACACAACAAACACAATACCAATATGGTTCTCAAATCTCTGGCTGGCTGGTTGAACCAACCCCTATATTTAAGCAAAATTCAGTGGCAGCAGGGGTCTTACTGCTGTGTGGGGCCTGCTTATAAACCCCCAGACAGCACCCAATCCCTACTTGCATGCACACACAGGTGCTGACCATACAGCTCAAGCTACTTATTCTAGAAAGTTCCAGAGGTCTTCATACAACTAACCTACTCCTCCAGTTCCATACATATAATATTTATATGATACTCCATTTTATATTTCACATAAACTTGTATGAAAATTACAGCAATGGGTGTCTCCTGAAATAGGAACAAATTAGACAAAGGCTATTGATGGAGTCACTATTGCATAACTTTGACATCACTGTCCTGTGGCCATATTATTATTTTTTTTGGTCCATTAGTTGTTTAAGCAGGGGAAATTTCAGTCATAGACGACTGGTCTTCCTCATTCCACTGCTGGTCGATGGAAAGCCCGAGCCTACACTTTTACCGACCCAAGGGATTTTGAACCTCCCACACCACATAGACATTGTATGAGAGCAACCGGCCTTTGATGACGCTGTAAGTTATACACAGTGGTGGAAATCCAAATTGGCAGAGCTGGGGGCACGGGGAATTGAACCGCCGACCCTCAGATTAGGAGTCTGACCTAGAAAAAAGTCAGACACTCTAACCACTCTGCCACAGAGAATGCCAGTGTATGTGTACATATGCATGTGAAATGCAGAGACATGCCCATACAGGGGCATATCTGAGTCTTTGTAAAAATTTCAATTGCTGATTTGTTGCAACAATGTATTTTCCATAAGTATGAACTTAAATTTAATGTAACGTTGCTTCCTCGACTGGAAGATCACCGCTTGGGAAAGCTATGCAGTAGTGACCTGGCTGCGTGTTTGTGGTTAAATAAAATTGAACTGAACTCATAGTCACTCCACACTATTTGCAATTGTTTAGAGTGTGGGGTGGTGGAAGCGAGGTTGGAATGTGGCGGACTGGGAGAAAGAAGGGTTGGCGTGTTTTGTATGACTGTAACTCACACATGCAGATACACATTGTTTGTTGTTCACGTTTTACATCCTGGCAACGTCTAAGGTCATATCAGGACGGGCACTGACTTGGGCAGCACTATAAAGTTGTCATGAGCGCACACTGACTTGTGACAGTGTGCGCTCATGACAACTTTATAGTTCTTCCCAACTGGGAGACCAGGCCACCAGCAACTATGACCTGATTTCCCACTCAGTCACATTATCCTGAGATTGAACTAACCAGTCCTTGCCCCATCCTAGTAATGCCAAATGCCAGGCCAGGTAGTGACAAGTATAAATTTAGTAATGGCCCTGTCACACTACGACGTGACTACGTCAGCGTAGGCAGAACGTGAAAATAATTATATTACGTCGACGTTATGGGCGTAATATGCAAATTGTGGATGTGAGCGTAACGTGAAAGTAACGTTGGTGTACGTCGTGACCTTAGCTGTAACGTGACAACGTTAGGGGGGAGGTGTAATTGGCGACGTGACCGGGCGTTAGTGTAACGTGAGCGTAACGTCGCCGTAACGGGTGCGACGTGGACGTAACGTGACCGTAACGCCAACGTAAAAGACCGTAACGTGACCGTAACGTGACCGTAACGTGACCGTAACGTGACCGTAACCGTGACCGTAACGTGACCGTAACGTGACCGTAACGTGACCGTAACGTGACCGTAACGTGCAAAACGCTGCCCACACCTTGCTCCCACCCGGGCCGTCGGTCTGACGTGACATAACGTGACTCTAACGTCATTTACGCTGCTATAACGATCGCGGAACGTCTACCTAACGTCATTGTCACGTCATCCCGACGTAACGGCTTCACGTCGAGATACGTCGAAAGTTTTGAACAGGTTCAAAACCTTGACGCGCGCCGACGTAACACGACGTAACATGACGTAGCTCGACGTCACTCTAACGTCATTATGACGTCATCATAACGTAACCCAACGTACGGCAACGTAATGACGAAAAATCATCACGTTAGGCTCACGTTGGCTCGTTACGTCGTAGTGTGACAGGGGTATCAGTCATTGGTTTGACTCGACCGAGATTCAGATTCCCGAGCTTCCACAGGTGAAGATAGTGCTCTTACAGATTCGGCCACTGCGCCCAGTTCATCCCGTGGCTTCAGTTTTCCAACAGTAACAAACAATGCTCTGTTTCTCTTCCTCGTAATCAATGTTGATGCTCACAAATGTCCCACTTCGGCGAATGCAGTGGATGAGTTTACGCACTAGAATGAGGCCGTTCCTACGCTGGGGCCATATGCATGAAGCAGTGTTAGCGAGCCAAAACGCGTTTAGACGGGATTTCTGGTTTAGCGCCGAAAAGTCGGTATGCATGGAGCAGTGTTAGGCCTAACACCACAAGATTAAACTAGGTTAAGCTAAACCAGAAAATATCTGGTTTACAGGCGGTGTTAGTTATCAAATCTATTCAATGCTATCATATTTAACAGAATTACATACGCAATAAGTGAAATTTCATTAAATTAACCGTAAATCCGAAGCAATATTAACGCTCCCGCCGCATTGGCGGCGATGTTAATATTGTCAAATCGAATCGACGAACGTAAAGTAAACAAATCGCCGCCGTCGCCGCATCGACGTCGCTTTCCATACTGGCAGCGGCGGCGGTTTGCTCACTGTACCTTCGTCGATTCGAAAATATAACTATTAATATCGCCGCCAATGCGGCGGTAGCCTTAATAACGCTTCGAATTTAGGGTTAAATTGATAAAATTTCACTTATTGCGTATGTAATTCTGTTAAATATGATCGCATTCAATAGATTTGAGCATAATATATGGCTACAAAGGCAGAGGGATTTCCCAAATCTATAAATACATTCACATTTAGCTAACACTCACCGTTTAGGCACCCATGCATACGGCTTGACATAGTTCTCTATGACGCCGATAACCGGAGATAGGTACCCGGAGTTAGAGGTATAACACCACACGCCGCTAACACCGCTTCATGCATACGGCCCCAGAC
>CM059186.1:30631923-30974520 GCA_030323885.1 Branchipolynoe longqiensis
ATTTAATGATGTTATTTTGTTAGGTTCCATCCTCAATATTAAAGTAGTGGCAGACTGTGACAGGTCCCCCCTATTTGTTTCTATATGTAAACTGTCTTGGTTTTTCAAAACCACGTCTTGGATTTCAAAACGTCTTGAAAAATCAAGACGTTTTGAAATCCAAGACGTGGCCTCTACCTGGTAACTTGGACTTCATTTGTCCTGTGGCAATATGTAAAGTGCTTGCATGTATGTATACGTACAGGGGCCTATATGATTCTATGTAAAATAGAAAAAAGGATCAGCTGCTGATTTATTTTTAACAATGTATCTTGTATTATTCATTACACAACCAACACAATACCAATATGGTTCTCAAATCTCTGGCTGGCTGGTTTAACCAACCCCTATATTTAAGCAAAATTCAGTGTCAGCAGGGGTCTTACTGCTGTGTGGGGCCTGCTTATAAACCCCCAGACAGCACCCAATCCCTACTTGCATGCACACACAGGTGCTGACCATACAGCTCAAGCTACTTATTCTAGAAAGTTCCAGAGGTCTTCATACAACTAACCTACTCCTCCAGTTCCATACATATAATATTTATATGATACTCCATTTTATATTTCACATAAACTTGTATGAAAATTACAGCAATGGGTGTCTCCTGAAATAGGAACAAATTAGACAAAGGCTATTGATGGAGTCACTATTGCATAACTTTGACATCACTGTCCTGTGGCCATATTATTATTTTTTTTGGTCCATTAGTTGTTTAAGCAGGGGAAATTTCAGTCATAGACGACTGGTCTTCCTCATTCCATTGCTGGTCGATAGAAAGCCCGAGCCTACACTTTTACCGACCCAAGGGATTTTGAACCTCCCACACCACATAGACATTGTATGAGAGCAACCGGCCTTTGATGACGCTGTAAGTTATACACAGTGGTGGAAATCCAAATTGGCAGAGCTGGGGCATGGGGAATTGAACCGCCGACCCTCAGATTAGGAGTCTGACCTAGAAAAAAGTCAGACACTCTAACCACTCTGCCACAGAGAATGCCAGTGTATGTGTACATATGCATGTGAAATGCAGAGACATGCCCATACAGGGGCATATCTGATTCTTTGTAAAAATTTCAATCGCTGATTTGTTGCAACAATGTATTTTCCATAAGTATGAACTTAAATTTAATGTAACGTTGTTTCCTCGGCTGGAAGACCACCGCTTGGGGAAGCTATGCAGTAGTGACCTGGCTGCGTGTTTGTGGTTAAATAAAATTAAACTCAACTCATAGTCACTCCACACTATTTGCAATTGTTTAGAGTGTGGGGTGGTGGAAGCGAGGTTGGAATGTGGCGGAGTGGGAGAAAGAAGGGTTGGCGTGTTTTGTAACTCACACATGCAGATACACATTATTTGTTGTTCACGTTTTACATCCTGGCAACATCTAATGTCATATCAGGACAGGCACTGACTTGTGACAGTGTGTGCTCATGACAACTTTATAGTTCTTCCCAACTGGGAGACCAGGCCACCAGCAACTATGACCTGATTTCCCACTCAGTCACATTATCCTGAGATTGAACTAACCAGTCCTTGCCCCATCCTAGTAATGCCAAATGCCAGGCCAGGTAGCGACAAGTATAAATTTAGTAAGTCATTGGTTTGACTCGACCGAGATTCAGATTCCCGAGCTTCCACAGGTGAAGATAGTGCTCTTACAGATTCGGCCACTGCGCCCAGTTCATCCCGTGGCTTCAGTTTTCCAACAGTAACAAACAATGCTCTGTTTCTCTTCCTCGTAATCAATGTTGATGCTCACAAATGTCCCACTTCGGCGAATGCAGTGGATGAGTTTACGCACTAGAATGAGGCCGTTCCTACGCTGGACTCTAAAACTGGTGTCAGGTCTGACCCAGGGCACTGAGAGCTTCAGCGTGTGAACACATTGCCGCCACCTCACTAATGGTGTGGTTTGGGTTGTGGTTGAGTGGTGGAGGTTGGGTTGGGGTTTGGGTTGTACTTGGGTAGTGGAGGTTGGGGTAAGGGTTTGCATTGCGGTTGGGTGGTGATAGTGTAGTGGTCTGCGTTGTGGTTGGGTGGTGAGTTACTGTAGTGGTCTGTGTTTTGGTTGGGTGGTGGAGGTTGGGGTAGTGGTTTGTGTTGTTGTTGGGTGGTGGGGGTTGGGCTTTTTGTGTCATGGTTGGGTGGTGGAGGTTGAGGTAGTGCTTTGTGTCATGGTTGGGTGATGGAAGTTGAGGTAGTGCTTTGTGTTTTGGTTGGGTGGTGGAGGGTGGGTTGTGGTTTGTGTTATGGTTGGGTGGTGGAGGTTGGTTTGCGGTTTGTGTGTGGTTGGGTGGTGGAGGGTGGGTTGTGGTTTGTGTTATGGTTGGGCGATGGAGGTTGGCTTCTGGTTTATGCTGGGGTTGGGTGGTGGAGGTTGGGTTGTGGTTTGTGTTGTGGTTGGGTGGAGGAGGTTGGGTTGTGGTTTGTGTTGTGGTTGGGTGGTGGAGGTTGGGTTGTGGTTTGTGTTGTGGTTGGGCGGTGGAGGTTGGGTTGTGGTTTATGCTGGGGTTGGGTGGTGGAGGTTGGGTTGTGATTTGTCTTATGGTTTGGTGGTGGAGTTTGTGTTGTGGTTTGTGTTATGGTTGGGTGGTGTAGGTTGGGTAGTGGTTTGTGTTGTGGTTGGGTGGTGGAGGTTGGGTTGTGGTTTATGTTGTGGTTGGGTGGTGGAGGTTGGGTTTTGGTTTGTGTTATGGTTGGGTGGTGGAGGTTGGGTTGTGGTTTGTGTTGTGGTTGCATGCTGGAGGTTGGGTTATGGTTTATGCTGGGGTTGGGTGTTGGAGGTTGCCTTGCAGTTTGGGGTGTGGTTGGCTGGTGGAGGTTGGGTTGTGGTTTGTGTTATGGTTGGGTGATGGACATTGGGTTATGGTTTGTGTTGTGGTTGGGTGGTGGATGTTGGGGTCGTGGTTTGTGTTGTGGTTGGGTGGTGAAGCTTGGGTTATGGTTTATGTTGGGGTTGGGTGGTGGAGGTTGGGTTTTGGTTTGGGTGTGGTTAGGTGGTGGCGATTGATGTAGTGGTTTGTTTTGTGGTTGGGTGATGGAGGTTGGGGTCATACAGTCTGTATAGTAGTTGGGTGATGATAGATAGTGTAGTGGTCTGTGTTGTGGTTGGATTGTGATAGTGCAGCAGTCTGTATTGTAGTTGGGTGGTGACAGTTAGTGCAGCAGTCTGTGTTGTAGTTGGGTGGTGATAGTGCAGCAGTCTGTATTGTAGTTGGGTGGTGATAGTTCATGCAGTGGCTTGAGTTGAATGAGGCCGGTTATTATACTGACTTGGATTATGATTGGCTTGCTTTAAATTAATGTAGGAATGTAATAAATCACAATGCGTGTTAGTGTGGGCAGACGCATGAAGGCTAAAAGCTTGACCTCTTCACATATATCAGTCATAGCGTTGTGCGTCCGCCCACTCTAACACGCATGGTGATTTATCACATTCCTGCATTAATTTTTAAAGAAAGAAAAAATAAATAAAGGTGTATCCAGCAAGCTAATTGACGATTTCTTTTTTTCTCTTCCAAATATGAAGAGTTCAGGCGCAAAACCCCGTAAACGCCAATCCAAAAATTTGGATTTAACATTGGAATCAAACCTTAAAGAAATTAAAATTTTGTTTAGATTCCTAAGTTTTTATTAATTGCTCCATAATCCTGTCATCACAAGAAAGGTGGAATTATTGAGCATTTCAGGTAAAAATCTGTTATTTAAATGACATTTTTGGATTGGCGTTTACGGGGTTTTGCACCTCACCTCTTCATATATTCATTGCACTGTGGCATAGCTCGTTCAATATTGATAAGAGCGACTTGGCATGTAGCTGGTTGAAGTGCTGCCTCATCAAGGCCCGGCTGCTGAATATAAGGCCAATATCACATTGGATGTACCAGTTCGCACCCAAGCACAAACATTAAAGTTGCATAGTCCGATGGCTTTGAGTTTCTGATCTTTTTAATAGATAAATCTATTTAGGTCAATCATTATAATCTGCCTTACTTTCAGTTGAAGTAACTTGTGTTTTGTATGGCTAAATTTTGAAATATTCGAAGTGCAACCATGCAAAATTAATTTTGGCAAGCACTCCAAACTCTGAGGCCACAGGCTTCTGCAGTAAGAAGTTCTATTGATTTGATTCAGTATCCCCTTCTATGTGGTGACACATGCTTAATAAATGCAACAGTATCTAGAGCCGTGTTCACACGGGGCAGTTAATTCGATTCATATAAATCGCCTTGCCTAGTTCGGCTCACATTTGGCGTGTGAATGCGCGGCTGAGGCAGCTTAGGGCTAATTCGAATCATATAATTCGGAATTTATAAACCACCTAAGTAGGTGGTTTATATGAACCAAATTTTATGATTCGACTTATATCGCCCGTGTGAACGCAACTGACTTACTTGAGGCAGATTAAGCACCTCACACGCATGCACAGTCGAGACCTGAGTTTGTTGATTTTCCGGTCGATCAAAAGCGCATATTATATAATTTGGTCTATGAAATCGCTACCTGTGCACAGATATTTTTTTCACCATTTATTTTTAGGGTTTCACTGCCCAGCAGAAGTTTTGACCATTCCAAACCAATACGATTCAGTCCATACATATCTAGGTCGAACCCACACCCTCTCATGGCGACGTCGACGAACCCAAACTGGCGCTGGTTAGTATGGACTTGCTCATGCGCAGATATCCACTTCCACCTTAAACCGACTCAAGCACTGCCCATGTGAATGCGAAACACTTTCAAACTAAATCGATTCATATTATTCGCCTTGTCTAAATCGCTTTAAACTTTTCCCGTGAACACGGCTTAGGTTAGATAAGAGAATCAAACATGTGTAAAAATATATGGTCTTTCAGTTGTGATAGCCGAGCTTGGAATCATATTAATATCTCCACCCATCCCGCAGCCATACAGCTTTCTGACTCTACGTATAAATAGTCAACAAGTGACTTGACACCTTTTTGTAGGAACGGCTCACTGTGCGGTATTTCACGCTCCTTATGTGCGGCTCACTCTACCAAAGGGAAAGCGGTGCCAGTTTCCCTAAGATATCTGTGTTCATTACAGGAGGGGTCCTGACACCCCATGTTGGTCTTTCAGTAGACTGAGCCTACAATAGCCTACAGAAGACCCAAAGTTGGCTGCTGGGAGGGTGGCTGAGCCTACATATTTCGTCCAATGTTGGTTGTATGAAAAGACTGGGCCTACATAAACCTCTCTCTCGACGGGTCAGGACAGAAGAGGACAAGTCTGTCTGTACTGGAATATATTTATTTATTTATTTATTTATCCGCTTATGTTACGTTACCGACGATAAAGTTTGCATAGATTTTTATAGTACGGCATTTATATAGGACGGAACAAAATCATGATATTTTTCGTCCCTGGAAATCTACGAATAGACTTCTCTTCTACCGCATGTATATATGACGCAACAAAATAGCGATGTTTTTCCTCCCCGAAAAATCTTTCGAATAGAGTTGAACAGACTAAAATATAGTAAACTAGTAAGATTTTCTCCCTGCTTTATTAAGGTTCGTTTTGGTACTGCCTGCATTTCCCTCCATAGGCACTATGTGGTGCCATCATTAATCTTCAGGGTTCTAACCTAATATCTCCAGGTAGCAGCACCGGACAGACAGAGGTCAGACGCTCCTCTTCTTTTCTAGTTGCGAACTTCCCTGCCACCACCCTTAACCATCATGAACAAACCAACAACACACCGAACATCCTACACAACTATCAATCTGTTTAAACACATTGAACATTACATAAGACAGACAAAATGCCTTGACAACTATAAACTTAGCTTGTTTTATAAGAGAAAAATGTAACCCACAACGATTGTTTGAGTCGCCCCGAGTATACACCTTCTACTCGGTGCTGCTCCCCATTTTTGTATGAACTGCAGTGACTGGTGCTGTACATTATACAGCAGGAGCCACTCCCTTAATTCTACACGATCGGTGCTGTGACTAATACAGCACTGATCAAACTTAGATTATTTAAAATGTCAATTCCGATAGTAAGATGGCCGGAAGACCAGTGCTCCGGCGCTGACAAATGTCATATTCAGATGAATAAATACTTTACCAAAAAAAAATCTTCACGCCTGATGGCACCACCTGTGCGAATGACACTTCATATCATTACCACTAGGTGTCTCACCGATTGACATGGTTTGACAAATAGGGGCCTATATACACTTGAGTTCCGTACAGCGAAATATTTTCCACTCAAAATAACTAATGGATTCGCAATATGAAACTTAATTTTAGGCTATCATGTGTAATCAGAAAAGAAATGTGCTCAAGCAAATCTAGTCAGATAACATAGGCAAGTGAGATAACAATTACAAAGTTTCTCACATTATTCTGGTGATAGCGTCCACCCGGCCCTCATTAATAAAACCACCCTCCACCATCGACCAAGGTCCGGGTGTGGTAGTGGCTATGGCAAAGAATATGAAATTTACCCCTATTGACATAAATGCCAAATAACTACTGTCTATCAAATGCCATCATTTCAATTCAATGCCATCAATTCAATTCAATTCAATACAATTCAATACAATGCAATTCTTTATCTCATTTATTTATTTATTTGAGAATCGGGACTATGATGGTCCATAGGAGGTAGATATAATGTTAATATCTGATAATCTCTTCAGGTCCATTCCATAGATAAAGATAAAGACAGATAAAGAACATAAAATTTACCCCTATTAACATACATGCAAAATAAAAAATGTAGCTTAAGTTTAATCATTTGTTATTGTCATCACTTGTTCATTCACATGACTGTAAGTTAAAATAAAAGAACTGAATGATGTAGTGCTATAGTGCTATGCAGGACTATGGCACTACAGTGGTGTCTCCTAGTGGGGGAAGCAGGAGTTAAATTACCAAAAGGGGGCAATGGCTGGTGCCACCTAGAGTGTGTATAGGCAGATGTAAACAAAGGCGGCAGGCGGCAACATTGTGTGGGAAAAAAAAGAAGCGGAATGGCATAATGCCCTGACTCGTTCTCAGTTGTTTCAATATCTTATTTGCATTGAACCGAAGAGGACAATGCTACAACGACAGATAAAGATAGATGAGAGTAATTAGGTGAGTTATTATTTTGTTATTAAGATGAGGATGGCCCTAAGCAGCAGGGGACCACTTCTATTCTCTTTTTTTTTAGTGTCCGAAGATAAGTGAATCATATGGCAGGCTGGAAAATAATCCGATGAAGAGGAACACAATTTTTTATTTTGTTGTTTATAATGTAGGGGGGTGGCTGAGGACGTGAAGCAGATGCACTGAAAACATTGACGGCGATATTTGAAAAAGGAGTCTGTGGATTCCAATGTCTCCATTTTCGCCTCATAATCGATATTTATAAATAATTGAATCGTAGGTGAGGTTGAAAAATATGTAGGTAGGCACAAATCACGAGAGTAAAACTTAATGAAGTTGTTTTTGGTGTGCTTGGGGGCCGGCCTGAGTGAAAGGTGGACGGCGAAATGTCCACCTGGTGACTGCTGCAAGTAATAACAGTAGATAGTAGCAACCACTCAGTGGTGGGTACGCTGTTCTGACTATAGTATGACTGAGTTGTTGCTGACAATATGCGTTACGGGTGATATCTCGGGCGATGGAGTTGGGGACCATTGTTATGTAATAGTGATGCAATGTGAGCCCATTCGTTGTGTGACATAAATAACTATGTGTAAATGTTATGACACAGGGGGACTGGGATTGCGGTGTGATGTCTGGATATTAAGATACCATTACTAATTACAGGAATGTTCCCTCCATGCACCAGGAAGAGTGCAAATGGAGAGGGACATGTATTATTGTTTACTGTAACTGTATGATGACTACTTGTTACCACGGGACCGCTGGGTAAGCACACCCAGCCAGTCTGCATATATTAGGGACACCACCTGCCCTGGGGTTGAGTGACAGGTGCCCCCTCTTGGGGGCCACCCCTCCCAGGCTGCAGAGGTGTCTGATTGGCTGGCTGTGTGAGCCCAGTCACCCTTGTACTCCTTGCACTTGCTGGACAGACCACACTCACTCTAGAGATACCAAAGGAAGCAGTTCCCCACTGAGCTGTGTGTAACACCCATAGGACTTAGGTTCAATGGGCTGTAGGCACTGACTTTTACTGAACAAGCAGAAGCTATGTGGGTCTGTGTAGCAGGTTGTAAGCGAGTCAGGGTCGCAGGTCACTAGTAGGTGAACAAGAGTTGTAGCATTAAAGCTCAACCTTCTCAATGTCAATCTTCGTTGACTAGTCTCCCTTTCTTTCTTATGAGCTGTGTTTTGTGAGCTGTATTTAGTGGGGGGAGACTGGCAGATAGTTGCCAGGATCCTCCTGATAGTACTGAGTATAAGATGAGTAACTGCGACGGCCAGCAGTAATTCTTCATTTGCTACAATGATGATGGAAGACACGGCTTGGGAGATGGAAGGGGGTCTCAGATGACAGGAGACTGGCCTCCAAAGACGGAAGGACACACAATGCTCGGTGATCGATCACTGACAACGGAGACGCGGTCCTGAGGATGATTGATGCTTCCTGATGATGGAATGCGCCTCCATGACGACAGAAGGCGTGCATCAGATGCTGGAAGGTGCGCATCGGATGACGGAAGGCATGGGGAGATGACAGATGAAGGGAGACTCATCTCTGATGACCAGGTAGGGTCCTGTTTGGTGTTGTTGCTTGTTTCGGGAATATGGGAAAGTTAAGGAAAATTTGCTGGTCAGTAGGAGCGGCGAGGGGGCTGTGGCTAATAACATATTAGTAGCTCACACTCCTTTAACCAGGCTACTAAGTGAGGGTAGATAGGGTGCTGGGATGCATGCCTGGGTGACTCCATTCACCTTTATGGCCAGCCTGGGGGCAGTGAAGGCCGTCGGAGCTCTGTATTTGTGTGGGTGTGAGTGTGATTATATGGGTGGGGTGAAGTGCATGAACTTGACCTGAGGTGACCTAGACACGGTAGGTCAACATTGTGTATATATGTGTTTTGTATATATCTATGTTGAAAGCAGGTACACTCAAGGAGCAGCGGGCTCAGGCCGCACAACACACACAACACACACACTACATACCACACACACAACATACAGGATACATAAGCATTGTAAATAAGGTGTTTTTTTGTTGTTGTGTATCTGTGTGAATAGGAAGGAGCCAGGTTGGTTGATTGTTATATAGCTGAGACGGAGTGAATTAGTTAGCACACCGGATAGCCGGACCCAGAGTGGGGCCGACAGGGCGCCGAGAGATAGGAGCAGGTCCAACTCTAGATCCTCCAGATGTAGCAACCTGGACTGGTTGAGGGGAATTAGGCCTCCAATAGATACCAATGCCACCATGGCGGAAGCGGAATTCAATAAGGGGTTTGCAGATTGGTTTGCGGCTGGGGTTGCTGTCATCCACATAGCAGTAGATGCTGATAAGCAACATTTATTGTACCGCAAGGACCATTTGTTGTGCTGCAAGGTCCTACCCCCTCCCTCCCCGTTATTAGTTCATAAGGACACCGTTGTACGGTATAAGCTGCATGGCTCAGTGTTGGAGCTGTCCGCACTTCCATACAGGGGTTAGTTTGGTTGCTAGCATGTTTGTACAGTGTCTCTAGCATCTGAACCAACAATTTTGGGGATGAGCAGGGATGCTGTATAAATTTGTGTAGTTATTTACAGGTTTCCGAGCTTCCTACTAGGGGTAGTGAGTATTCCTACGGTGGTATTCCGCATGTTATATACACTTCATTTGCATGTGAACCAAATTTAGGGGGACGAGCAGGGATGCTGTATAAATTTCAAAACTGGATGCTTTTCCTCATTTCGGCATAATTAACTGGTCGGAATTGGCCGCAGTAGTTATGAAGTGGAGTGAGAGTCGCTCGGAACTGCTGGAGCTTTCCATGATAGGGTTTCTAGTTACCTAACCCTCCTTTCCCATGCCTTACACTGGCCATGGGTAGCTGATTCGGGACCCTGGTAGTGCCTCGTCAGGATTTGGGAGTATCGGGAATTCAGGCTCCTCGCCCAAACCTAAAATCGAACAAGTAAGGGAGGGAGGATTTAATTAAACATTATGGGCCACTCTGATTCCTGCTTGTTGGAGTACAAGTATGGGGGGGGGAGTTAATTATGGCAATTAGTCTTTCCTCTGATTCCTGCTTGCAGTGAGCCCTCAGTAGCAAGTAAGGGAGGGAGGATTTAATTCATTACATTATGCACCTTTCTGATTCCTGCTTGCAACAAACTGGAGTGGAAATAGCCATGGGCAGGTCCTAGCGGAAACCTGACCCATCGGGCGCTGTGTGAGTCATAGGCAAGCTAGCTCCTTGGCCTGCTCACGTATTTGCACTGGACTGTACCGCCCTAACAGGGACGGGTCTGTGTGTGTGATAGTTGAAATTCGAGGAAAAACTCAGTAGGATGGAGGGTGTGGTGACATGCTGTGTACTCATCACGTCCCTCCATTTCAAGTACTTGTGTGTTAGTGTGTGCCAGGGACATGTCCCAAGCACCAGCCAGAAATGTTGTTTTTGTTAAACCAAGGATGTGCTTTTGGTGTAATTAAGGTTGCAGGCGCGTTTCTCTTGACAAGCTGTCTGAAGAACGTGGTCGCCCTGCAATGTCAGGATGCGCTCTTGCATCAGGGCATCACTAGTGTGGACACCGCGTTCTGGTGGAGATCGTGTGGTATCGCGGGTGCAGTCCCGGTTAGGGCATGGTATCACAGTTGGATCATGGATCCTTAACGGCATTGCCAAGCACCGATCGTGGGTGGCAGCGTCAGGCTGGATGCCTAGCACCGATCTTCACCAGTGGCATAGTCGGACAGATGTGGCTGAGATTCACAGCTGGCCTCAGCCAGAATTTTTTTTCTTACTTGATGTGAGTCATTTGATTGATTTGAGTCATTTGAGTCATTTGATTGATTGTGGTCTGTTGATTGATTGAGGCAGTTGATTGATTTGAGTCATTTGATTGATTTTAATCATTTGATTGATTCAGGTCATTTGATTGATGGAGTCAATTGTTGATTGAGATAAATTTTGATTTGATTTGATTGTCTTGTCCAAAGATGTAACCTGTCATTAGTCCCTGCTTGTGTTGCTATTCACCCTATTCACGCGCGACCTAATTCGTCATCAGAACGAGGCTGAGTAAGCCTCGGTATTGGAAATATTCATGTTTGCATACCTCTTTTTCTATTTATTGGTCAATTTTCAGGAAGATTGCATTTTAGTAGGCAATGTCAACAAAGTCACTCACCTTGGCTGTCAATCTTTCCTTAAATTCAAAATTGAATAACTTTCTTAATATAGATATATTTAAAAAATATATTTTAACCCTTTTAAAGCTTTGATTAATTTGTAATTACTAAGACTAGTTGTTCAACAGTGTTGCACATATAACTACGCTGACAGTGCTGCATTACGTGATACCACCATAACTATGCAGACTTGAAGTTGACAGTCACATTGTAGTTAAAGAATGGGAAAATCACCATACAAGGGTCATCCAATCTTCGTGAACATTGGCCAATAGATAGAAAACAGGTATGCAAAGATGAATATGTTACTTTCAAAAATGAATACCTTCAAATTTGAGTGATTTCAAGAGGTTTTGGTTGACAAAAAAGTATTCCCATCACTTTACATACAGCGGCGCCTCGCCGACGCGTAAGTGCCCTCGGTCTGGTTTCAACATGGCCGCGGCGTGAATAGGGCGAATTCTGGCCTTAAATAACCCTATCTTTAAAACTTTTGTTGTCGTTGATTTTGTCATTTAGTTTTAAGGGGGCCTGGGCACACAAGGGAATTAGCAGACACAACACAGACAGTGACAGGATGGATGAAGACATTTTACTATAACAATTTTAATTCATGGTGGGGGGTAGTAGTGTACATAAGTAGTTCAAGTAGAGTAGTCAGTTCAACCCCACCCGTCTATATTGGGACCGCCATTCTGGTATAGATTTGGGCCTATCCCCATCTAAAACAATTAATGTTCACAGGAGCACTTGTTCCTGTGCAGGTAGAGAGGGATAGGGTACGTAAGGTGGGGGAGGGAATCAAAGAAAGTTGTCAGAAAAACCTTGGCAGTGATGTGGGGAGAAGACAAACTAATGTAGAATGCCATGCGCCGGGTATTCGGGCAGGGATGGGTTCAAAAGTTGTAATATGGGATTCTCTCCACTGTTGGGCACTTGCTCTTATTCGACTGAGAAAGACTTACATTTACGGGCTTCCATTATCCTTGGCCGTTTGCGCAAGTAGAATGGAAGAGGGACGTTGTAAAAATATACGGTCTTTTGGTCATGATAGCCGAGCTTCGAATCATATCAATATCTCGGGCGACGGAGTTGAGGACCATTTTTATGTAATAGTGATGCAATGTGTGCCCACTCGCTGTGTGACATATAAATAACTATGTGTAAATGTTATGATGCACGGTGACTGGGATTGCGGTATGATGACCAGATATTAAGATACGGTTACTAATTACAGAAATGTTCCCTTCCTGCACCAGGAAGAGTGCAAATGAGAGGGACATGTATTATTGTTTACTGTAACTGTATGACGACTACTTGTTACCACGGACCACTGAGTAAGCACACCCAACCAGTCTGCATATATTAGGGACACCACCTGCCCTGGGGTTGAGTGACTTGGGCACCACCCCTCCCAGGCTGCAGAGGTGTCTGATTGGCTGGCTGTATGAGCCCAGTCACCCTTGAACTACTTGCACTTTCTTCACAGACTTACACTCCCTCTAGAGATACCAAAGGAAGCAGTTCACCACTGAGCTGTGTGTAACACCCATAGGACTTACTGTCAATCTTGCCTGAATTGTCTCCCTTTCTTTCTTATGATTTGTCTTTTGGTATTTAGTGGGTGACTACTTGGGAATAGTCTCTTTTTTGGGTGTTATCTCCTAGCTACATCCAAGGTCATATTAGGACTGGCACCGACGTGTGAGAGTGCACACTCATGGTGACTTTATAGTGCTACCCCACTGGGAGATCAAGTTGCCAGTATCATTATCCAATATCCATGATCCAGGTGCTCGACATTATTAGGATAGGGCAAGGACTGGTTGGCTTGGTGTCAGGATAATGTGACTGAGTGGGATATCAGGTCATGGTGCTGGCATTAATGCACTAATGTAGGCCGGCATACAAACATGCAGGCTTTCAGAACTAATTTATTAGGATTACTAGGAGTGTTGTTTCCTCCTATTTTTCACCTGCCAAAATGAATGTCACATAAACAAAAGGATATAGCCTCTGTATATATAGCACAGCATCTAAAGCAGGTAACAAATACATCAATGAAATGAATCTTCCATATTTCTTTAGCCAATTATATTCAAGTTGCACGATCCGATGGTTTTGAGTTTCTGCATACAAAAATATATGTTAGTTTAAATTTGTTTTAAAATTAGTGTAGTAGTCTGCACTGACCTCTCAGGCAAGTAACCACATAGCCAGGTAGGCGTGGGTAGTGTGTTGATAGCAGGGAGCCTATGTGGTGTAATGGTTAGCACACTGGCCCGGAATGCAAAGAGATGTGGGTTCGAGTCCAGCTCTAGGTGCAATATTTCCCGTTTTCATCACCCCCATGACACTGGTTCCGTGACCAGCATCCTGCACAAGCTACATGCTGTATGGTTGTTGAACCTACCCTGTGTATGTATGTGTTAGTGCATTGCCTGTATGTATGTAATTGTAAGTAATTCCAGGGGGACGAGTGTAGTAGTCTGCACTGACCTCTAAGGCAAGTAACCACATAGACAGGTAGGCATGGGTAGTGTGTTGATATCAGGGAGCCTAGGTGGTGTAATGGTTAGCACACTGGCCGGGAATGCAAAGAGATGTGGGTTCGAGTCCCACTCTAGGCACAATATTTCCCATTGTCATCACCCCCACGACATTATTAAGACCTACATTACTTTGGTTTGAAGAAATCTTTATTATAAATGGCCACCTTTGGTGATATTTGAAGTGAAATGATGGATTTTGACATGCACATAACATTTCTGACACCATAGGCTTCAGCAGTGACAGGTTCTATTAAATTGAATTAGTATTCCCTCCTATTCAGCAATGTATGTTTAATAAATAAGGGGGTTGAGATAACACACCACACAGCTACGTACAAGCCTATGATATGTAAATAGATAACACACCACACAGCTACATACAAGCATATGATATGTAAATAGATAACACACCACACAGCTACGTACAAGCCTATGATATGTAAATAGATAACACACCACACAACTATGTACAAGCATATGATATGTAAATAGATAACACACCACACAGCTATGTACAAGCCTATGATATGTAAATAGATAACACACCACACAGCTACGTACAAGCCTATGATATGTAAATAGATAACACACCACACAGCTATGCACAAGCATATGATATGTAAATAGATAACACACCACACAGCTATCTACAAGCCTATGATATGTAAATAGATAACACACCACACAGCTACGTACAAGCCTATGATATGTAAATAGATAACACACCACAGAGCTATGTACAAGCCTATGATATGTAAATAGATAACACACCACACAGCTATGTACAAGCATATGATATATAAATAGATAACACACCACACAGCTATGTACAAGCCTATGATATGTAAATAGATAACACACCACACAGCTATGCACAAGCCTATGATATGTAAATAGATAACACACCACACAGCTATCTACAAGCCTATGATATGTAAATAGATAACACACCACACAGCTATGCACAAGCATATGATATGTAAATAGATAACACACCACACAGCTATGTACAAGCCTATGATATGTAAATAGATAACACACCACACAGCTATGCACAAGCATATGATATGTAAATAGATAACACACCACCCAGCTACATACACGCCTATGATATGTAAATAGATAACATACCACACAGCTACGTACAAGCCTATGATATGTAAATAGATAACACACCACACAGCTACATACAAGCATATGATATGTAAATAGATAACACACCACCTAGCTATGTACAAGCCTATAATATGTAAATAGATAACACACCACACAGCTATGTACAAGCCTATGATATGTAAATAGATAACACACCACACAGCTATGTACAAGCATATGATATGTAATTAGATAACACACCACACAGCTATGCACAAGCATATGATATGTAAATAGATAACACACCACACAGCTACGTACAAGCCTATGATATGTAAATAGATAACACACCACACAGCTATGTACAAGCATATGATATGTAAATAGATAACACACCACACAGCTATGCACAAGCATATGATATGTAAATAGATAACACACCACACAGCTACGTACAAGCCTATGATATGTAAATAGATAACACACCACACAGCTATGTACAAGCCTATGATATGTAAATAGATAACACACCACACAGCTATGTACAAACCTATGATATGTAAATAGATAACACACCACACAGCTATGCACAAGCATATGATATGTAAATAGATAACACACCACACAGCTACGTACAAGCATATGATATGTAAATAGGAATAGGCTAGTCTAGTATTAAGAGTAGAACAAAATAAAGTAATACATATATGCCAAGAAAATAAAAATAAACTAACGTAGGCTACTAACCATACCGACCAATTATCTATCTGCTACTGAAATGCAGGCAATCAAATACCTTATCAGCAGCTACGGTGTGGTAAGATAACACCAACACTACAACTGGCCAGCATTGAAAACAAGCCTCGGTACCTGGGCATATATGCTATGGACAGTATAAATACAGCCTCAATAAAAAAAATCCACCCAATAAATCCACCAATATCTATGTTGGGTATGTTGGATCACATCTAGAGAAGTGCATTGGTTTTGAAAAGTTGATGCTTTCATCAGACTCTGAAGCTTTAGTTCTTGTGTATGCACTGTCCAGGTAATGCCAATTACCAGGTAAACCAGTGACAAGTATGCATTTGGTAGGGCTTTGGGGGGAGCGGGACGTAGGTAGCTCAGGTGGTTTAGTCTCCAACTGTGAAGGTGTCGGTCATCCGCTCGATCCTGCTAAGTGGACCCATTTGCAGTTTGGGCTATTTTCCGTTCCAACCAGTGGTCCACAACTGGTTCATCAAACGCTGTGGGTTGTGCTGTCCTGGGAAACTGCATATAAAAGACTGCTTTCTGCTTATCGGAAAGAGTAGCCTATGTGGCAGCAGTGGGTTTCCTCCAAAGAAATATTAAAGAATGACACTATTTTTGATAGCCAATAGCTGATGATATGGAAATGTGCTCTAGCGGCGTCGTTAAATAAAACCAGCTTTTGGTAAGGCTTTGGATTTGATTCGCTTGGGGTGGGAGTTTGATCCAGTGACCTCCCGCACGTGGAGCGAGTGCTCTACCTACTCTGCCATCCCGACTGGTTGGAGGCGAAAGCGACAAGCGCGAAATGAATGGAGACAGATGATTAATGAGCAACGGGAGTTGTCGGGCAGAAAGAAATCAAGCCAGGCAACACAAGGGGGCATGTGGTGTATGTAGGGTGGGGGGGGGAGGTGAAGCGAGTGAGAAGTGAGAAAGGGGAAAAGTGGAGGGGGCGGATTGTGAAAAGTGGGGCAAAGTGTGAGAAGTGGGACGATGGGAAGTTGGGAGGTGTGTCAGAATTCTGGGAGGGGTGTGTTAGAGGTGTGTGGGTGTGAAGTGGGGGATGGGAAGTGTGAAGTGGGGAGGGCGTGAACAGTGGAGGCGTGGTGTGCTTAAGAAGTAGGTGGGTGTGAAAAGTCGGGGATGGGAAGCGGGGAGGGGCATGAGAAGTCGGTGGGTGGGTGTGAGGCGGGTGGGTGTGAAGTGGGAAGTGGGAGGGGGTTAGAAGTGGGGGCGTGGTCGGTGAGAAATGGGTGGGTATTAACTGGGGGGGAAGTGGGGAGAGGTGTGTGAAGTGGGGCAGGATGTCTGAGAATTGGTTGGGTGTGAAGTGGGAAGTAGAGAGGGGTGTGTGAAGTGGAGGCGGAGTGCTTGAGAAGTGTGTGTGTGAAAAGTGGGTTTGTTTGTGAAGTGGGGAGACTGTATGAGAAGTGGATATGTGTGAGAAGTGGGGATATGTGAGAAGTAAGGAGACTGTGTGAGAAGTGGGAGACTGTGTGAGAAGTGGGGAGACTGTGTGAAAAGTGAGGAGACGCTGTGAGAAGTGGGAGACTCAGTGAGAAGTGGGAGACTGTGAGAAGTGGTGGCGAGACTGTAAGAAGTGGGGAGACTGTGAGAAGTGTGGAGACTGTGTGAGAAGTGGGGAGACTATGAGAAGTGTAGTGTGTGAGAAGTGGGGAGACTGAGAAGTGGTGGAGAAGAAGTTGAACAGTGTAAAGGGAAGTGAAAAGTAGGGAGGGGGTGTGAGAAGTGGGGCGGTAGATATTAGGTGTGAGAAGTGGGAGGGGTTTGTGGTGTGTGACTAAGGCGGGACGCTGCCACGACACAGAGCGTCTGCTCTCTTTGTAGAGGCAGGTAAATAATCCAGGCACCGCGATGATTAGGTGATGTTGTAGGTGTGCACTGCGCGCAAAGAAATGGCCATTCAACCGTGAAGGAAGCAGGCATAGGTGGATTGAAGGGCGTTGATTAGCACCAGGGGGCAGGATCAGAGGTTAGGCACCGACTTCCGGAAGTGTGCGGCCGGCGGTGGCGGTGGCGGTGGCGGTGGCGGTGGCGGTGGCGGTGGCGGTGGTGGTGGCGGTAGCGGTGGCAGTGGCGGTGGTGGTGGTGGCAGTGGCAGTGGCGGTGGCGGTGGTGGTGGCGGTGGCAGTGGCAGTGGTGGTGGCGGTGGCGGTGGCGGTGGCAGTGGCAGTGGCAGTGGCAGTGGCAGTGGCGGTGGCGGTGGTGGTGGCCGGTACCCGGGGGAAGTGAACCTTGTCATTGGGAGTCTGTAAGCCTCGGGACAAGCCTATAACTTATAAGAGCAAGCCTAATGCCTAGTACACACCTCCCGTATACGATCTAAAACTGCCCGTTTCGCGCATAAAACTGAGTTTTAGTCGTTAGGTGTGCGACCCCCGCGCACACTAGACGCTTGCGATTCGCGTATAAAACTAAGTTTTAGGGCTTACAACTCGAATCGCAACCGATTCGAAAAACGAATCGGCCCGTTCGAGAATCGGTATATGTGAGCGGTCAGTCGTATCGTATACGGTAGGTGTGTGCTAGTCGGCGATCGATCGCGTCGGGGTTTTAACGCATCAGCCAATCACCGGGCTGCGAAGGGTCATGTGACCGTGTCCATACAAAAACGATGCAAAATGGCGGACTGGACGAACGAGGCAGAGGTAACAATGGTAGAGATGTGGCAAACTCTGCCGTGTCTGTTTGATGTCTCGTGCCAAGAGTATTCCAACCGAGTGAAGAAAGTCGGTGCATTGGCAGCGATCTCCGCAGAAATTGGACAGTCAGGTACGCCCGTTTTTCCCGATAATATAGTATTTATTGTTTGTCATCATAGTTGTGAAATGCGCCGGTGGTTGAAAATGGCTTCTGCTAGATCGTCGCTCTCACATGAAAATTACATTTATTGGTTATTGTTGTGTCGAATGGGCATTGGTTTTCAAGTCAAAGTTAGCGGGGTAACAGTAACACATCGGTAGAGAATAAATGTTCTTTCTTTATTTGTCTTAGACAATACAATACAAGACGGGTATAATTTGTTTTTACAGCGACGTCCATCCAGAAACGGATGACGAATCTCAGAACCCAATACACACGCTTTCGGAAACAAGCGGCCTCGGGTTCTGCAGGGAAGCGTCTGACCGCCCGTCAAAAATGGATCCAGACGTCGCTGTCGTTCCTGGCACCACATTTGCAGCGACGGCAGAGTGTCAGCAACCACCAACTACCGTCGGCAAGATGCAGTCAAGAAACTGCTGAGGTAACGATACTTATCTAATTATCTAATTATAACTTCAAAATTATAAAGTAATGGTTTATTTACAATTTATACACATTTTATTTTCAAAATATACAAATATAGACTACGTATGAGCACAGATCGAGAAGTCTTGCTGGTAGTCCAAAAGTTGTACACTATTTAAGGCATATATACAGTCTAGATCATGGCCGACTGCCACGGGACTGACCCTGTCGCTGAGTTTACATATTCGACGAGGTAATCCCGTTGTGTCTTGGCCCGTTGCGTTGAGTTGGTCCCCGATGGGAATGTCGCCTGACGTAGCACACGATCGTTTCTCCATGACCCGGGAGTAACCGAGTGCGTCGCAGGGTCTTCGTAGTCAGCTGTTGCTGTGGTGCCGATCTTTTCCCGCAGGAAATTGTGTAGGGCGCAGCCCGCCATGACGATCTTCTCGACTTTGTCTGGCGCTAATGCTATGTTCGTCAAAAACACTCGGAACCGGTTGGACAGGATTCCGAACGCGTTTTCAACGACACGTCGGGCGCGCGACAGCCGATAATTAAAGATCCGGTGATCCATGCGCATGTCTCTGTGGCTGAACGGCTTCATCAAGTAATCTTTGAGGGGAAAGGCATCGTCCGCCACAAGGTAGTGCCCCAAAGGCCGATCATCCCCGGGTAGTGGTTGGGGGGGTGGGAACGACTCGGCGTGGTTCTCGAGCGACTCTTGAAGGGTGCATCCGGAAAACACGCCCCCATCACTAACCCGGCCATTGCATCCCACATCTACAAACAGGAACCGATAGTCGGCGTCTACTAGGGCCATCAACACTATGCTGAACGTGTGTTTGTAATTGTAGAATGTCGACCCGGAGTGTGCTGGGGGTTTGATGTGTATGTGCTTCCCGTCCAGGGCGCCGATACAGTTTGGGAAGTTCCATCTAGCCTGAAACTGGTCGGCGACTTTCCTCCACTCCTCCGGGCTCGACGGGGTCTGCAAAAACAAAAAAAACGACGCTTAAAATACAGAAAATCCGAAATAAAGTTACACGTTTTTGCCGACAAACTAAATTGTTTCTCTATTCACACTCGCAGGTAAACCGTGAGGAGACGGTTGTTAACGCCGACGAGGAGACAGGGACTGACGCCGATACCCAGAGCGTGTCTTCTCAAAATCTGAGTACAGTCGCCGACGATCCCCCAGAGGAAGGATCCTTCCGCACCAACACCAGCACCCCACTGTCGAGCCAAGATTGGGTGAACCAAAAAAAACGCAAGCGATGTGAGGGCGACGGAGAGGACGATCTCATGAATTTGGTTATTAAGAACCTGGAAGACACAAATGCCCCTCCAGACGACGCGCTTACGACTTTCGGCAAACATGTTACCAACAGGCTGCGAACAATCACCGATCCAGAAGTGTTGATGGTGATGCAAAATGACATTGATCAGGTTTGCTTCCGCGGGAACATGAAGATCCTCGCGGCGCGAAACGCGGCGCGCAACAGAACCCTGCAGGCTGACAGTGAAAACAGACCCGGACCATCGGGGACCGCCGCGCATAGGCCCAGTGCGCATAGGCCCGGTGCTGGCTTTTCGTTCATAAACATGTTGGAATCGGATCAATTTTCCGAGTATGAAAACTAAATAGTTGGTTAACGTTTTTTAGTCGGTTCCACCATTCCACTTTGTAGTCGGTTCCACTATTCAAGTAAGACAAAGATGTTGCCCGTTTTAAATTTGTTGGTTAGCGTTTTTTAGTCGGTTCCAATAATCAAGTTTAACGATGTAGCTAAGCAGCCCGTTGCAGGTGCCTTTACATTATTCACGTTTTAGCTGCCCGTTACTGGGTCATTTTCATTCGTAAACCTGTTGCAATCTGATCATTATTCTGAGTATGACAATCTAGCTTTTTAGTGCATTATATTTTACTCCCACTGTGTGTACGCACAGTGCTAAAGATTGATTCTGATTCTGCTGTGGCAGAGTTGTTACTGTATTACTTGTTACGGTATTCTATTAAAGTTGTGTGAAATTCAATAAAAAACCCATATAAAACAATCTTACCTTGAAATAATCGTCCTTCAGCGACTCGTAGATGGCGTCGCAGGTCTCGGGGACAATTTGGCCGATGGTGGTTGCACCCACACGAAACAGGTAGCTGAGACTCCGGAAGGACTCACCTACAAACAAAATGTTGTGGTTAGATATATCAGTTTATTTATATTTCTAGTTGTGTTGATTTAAAACTCGAGATTTAAACATGGTAGCTCAGACCCACGAAGGATTCACATAAAAACTATGACAAGGACTACGCAAATATGTTTGCTAAAACTAAATTATTTGGTTACATATTTCGGTTTATTTCAATTTGCATATATTTAATTGTGAGCTCAGAGCAACGATATCGTGAATCAGGACGAGGAGACAAATATGTTGAAAATAAATTCCTTACCAGTTGCCAGGAATCGCAGCGTGACGGCCAACCTCTCCGCAGCCGATATCGACGCTCGATATCGGGTGTTTTGTCGCGCGATACGACCCTCTACCAGACGCAACAACTCGTCGAACTGATCCGACGGCATACGGCTGAAGTTGGTGAAGGCCTGTGGCTCGTCCCTGCGCAGACCAGCCATCAGGGCATTGAAGGCTCCTAGCTCCGATCTTTGAGCGATGTGTGGGCGTACCCACACATTTCTAGCAATCTTCCGACGTCGTCGTCGGCGACGACGGCGTATAACAAGCACAGCAAGCGCAAGAGCCATGGCTCTCTTTTGAGCAGTTGAGCGCGGCGCCATGCTGCTGCTCAGTTTAAACGGCTCAATGTGGTTCGCGGCCCCGACGCCAGTCGCAGCGATAAAAAACAACTTGGCGCCATCTAGCGTTGCTGACCGACGGCCGATCAACAACTGCTAGGAGGCGCTGATGCGAGTGTAGTTCGCGCTAAATACACCAGGTTCGTGGCACACAGTTGCGAAACGGACGGTATATGTGCGCATACCCGATCGGTATATGTGAGCACCCACTGTCGTCAGTTTTAAGTCGAAAACGGGATGGACCGAGTCGTGACGTGTTGCGTCGGCCATCCAGTTTTAGTGCGCGAATCGTATACGGTAGGTGTGTACCGGGCATAAAAGGGATGGGTGGTACTGGGAGAAATTCCGTAAGGGTAAGCCTAAAAGGGCAAGGCATTGCAGGGAACAAAATCTGTAAGGGTAAGCCTAAGACTTAAATGGGCAAGTTATAAGTGGAATATATATCAGGGTAAGCTTAACAGGGTAAGCCTAAACAGGCAGGTCTGAAAGGAGAAGCCAAAAACGGATAGGTTGTATGCGGAAAAAAATCTGTAAGGGTAAACCTAAAAAGGCAAGGATATAAGGTCAATCAATCAGGTTAATCCTTAGAGGGCACGCCTAAAAGGGCAAGCCTGAAAGGACAAGCCTAATAGGGACTATACAACTTTAACTATATTGCTTAGATAGGCTTTCCTATATCTATGCTTCTTCTTTCTTGAAATATACATGATTTGAGAAAATGGTGGGTTAACTCCTTAGTGAGTGGGCCCCACCATTTTCTCCAAATCTACTCACCAGACCCCCCCCCCCCCCACCTCACCCACCGCCACCCGCTCTCCAAGTAACAGTAATCCAGGAGAGAGGGAGTCTCTGCATCATCAATCCTTCAACAGGGCGCTTCCAAGAAATGAAACGCTGACAGACTTCCAAGTCAAGTACTAACGATAGCCGACCCCTTCAGCCTAATAAAGATATACCCACAATAAAGAGCTAACCGGATGCTAAACGGACGTCAAACGGACGTCAAACGGATGTCGAACAGACGGACCAGACACCAAACGGACACCAACCGGACACCAACCGGACACCAACCGGACACCTACCGGACTGTTCACGGACCTGCCAAAAACCGAAGGACCGAATTCCCGCAGCACCATCAACGGACTCTTCAGGATACAAAACGGACACCTAACGGATGATTAACGGACATCAACCGGATAAAACGGTCAAAACGGACTTAAAACGGACACCAACCGTACACTTCAGTCTGGTGGTATCCAGTTCAAGGTTAGTGCATGTTCAAAACTTGTACCGGACACCGCCGGACACCACCGGACACCGCCGGACACCGCCGGATGGGTACCGGACATGTACCGGACATTGCCGTATTTCACCGGACAGTGTCCGGTTAATGTCCAGTTCCCCAGTCCGATAAGGTGTGACTGGGCCTTTAACAATGTGATATGCACGATCTGGCATTCAGCATGCAACAAGTTACAATTGAGATCTGGCATATGGTATGAAATAAGAAATATACAACACTCTAATATATGATATGTGGCATGCAATGTACATGTGTATGTGGCAATGGGCATACAATATACGATGTGTGGCATATATGTAACATGCTGCATATAGTATGGAACATGTGATATGGGTCATGTGTCATGTGACATGTGATATCAGCAATGTGCCATGTGATATGTGTCATGTGCCATGTGATATGTGCCATGTGCCATGTGATATGTGCCATCTGACATGTATTATGGGTCATGCAACATGTGATATGGGCCATGTGACATGTGACATGGGCCATCTGACATGTATTATGGGCTATGTGTCATGTGATATGGGCCATATGACATGTATTATGACCATGTGCCATGTGATATGGGCCATGTGACACGTGACATGTGCCATGTGACATGGGCCATATGACATGTAATATGGATCATGTGACATGTGATATGGGCCACATGACATGTTATATGTGACATGTGACATGCAATATTCTATTACATACATCCAATTTCATGTCATATCACAGAAAATTCGTCTGTGGGAACATACACACCAATCACTACATAACATGTTTAACATTTGAGCACACCATTTCGTCTTTGAAACCCATAAATACTCTCACAGACTTCCGTAATCGCAAAACATATACCGATCACTGGTTCCATGCGCGTGTTGGACTCTGCCTTCATGAAATACTTACTATCTTTAATTCTGAAAGAGGAATATTTGCTGTCTAAAGTTGGGCCTCCATATGCATGCATGGTTAGCGACTTACACAATTTGTACTTGTTGCAACCTAGCCTGGCGCGTGGCTTTCCTATGATAGGGTAAAGATTTGTTAGCACAGAATCAGGATAATGTGACTGTGTGGGATATTGGGTTATGCTGCCGGTGGCCTGGTTCTCAGTGGGGAAGCGTGATCAATTCGCCATGAGTGCGCACTGTCACAAGTCGTACTCATCCTGAAATGACTTTAGATGTTGGCAGGATGTAAAACCCCAACAACCAACCACATACACTGCATTGCCAATATCGACTCCATGAAACCAATAATTTGGCAATGAACCAAACACACCGGATTCGAGGGTTCAAAACAATGTACCACTTTTCTGCCTAATGACTTGGCAGTCCACATAGGCCTGTATCAGAATATCTATAGCAACTTGTAATTGCCAGATGGTCGCTTATAGCATCAAGTAATATGTTCAAAGTGAATGCAATAGTTCCTAACTTTAGTGATAGGATGAGAACTGGTTCTGTTATTGTTAACCTGATGTTGCATTCTCTTAAGCACCAGTCAGACATTACCGGACTGAGTACGGACACCATCGGACAAAGAATTGTCTAGTCCGTTGGTGTCCAGTTTCAAAAGGTACCAAAATGTACCGGATGAAATGAACGCTAAACGGACAAGGAACGTACATTAACGAATAGCCACCGGATGATAACCGGACGCCAACCAAATGTCTAACGGACGGACCGGACACCAACAGGACACCAATCGGACACCAACCGGACACCTACCGGACTGTTCACGGATGTGCCAAAAACCGACGGAACCGAATTCCTGCAGCACCATCAATGGACTATTCAGGATATGAACCAGACACCTAACAGATGAGTAACGGACATGAAACGGACAAAACGGACTAAATGGACTTAAAACGGACACCAACCATACACCTCAGTCCGGCGGTGGCCAGTACAAGTTTTGTGCATGTTCAAAACTTGCTACCATACACACTGGACACCACCGGACACAGAACGGACACGCCGGATGCCAACCATATATAAACGGTACATTGCCGTATTTCACTGGACAGTGTCCGGTTTCTGTCCAGTTCCTCAATCAGGTGAGATCTGACCTGGGCTTCAGCTTTCACATTAGTCATGGCTTTAACCAGGCAGAGTTAACATCACTCACGGTTACGTGACTCAAAATGGATGCCACTCTGGTCGAAGTGACCAACGTTAGTAAAAAAAACCATCAACATTAATATGAAATGTGTATGATAGACAGAAAACACATGCTATGCGCAACCTATACATGGCGAACCATCGGTGAAGTATAATGATGTATGTTGGCAGTGCTGATTAACAGAGGATGGCGATTGGCAGTGCTGATTAATAGAGGATAGCGATTCGCAGTGCGGATTAACAGAGGATGGCGATTGGCACTGCTGATTAACAGAGGATGGCGATTGGCAGTGCGGATTAACAGAGGATGGCGATTGGCACTGCTGATTAACAGAGGATGGCGATTGGCAGTGCTGATTAACAGAGAATGGCAATTGGCAGTGCTGATTAACAGAGGATGGCGATTGGCAGTGCTGATTAACAGAGAATGGTGATTGGCAGTGCTGATTAACAGAGGATGGTGATTGGCAGTGCTGATTAACAGAGGATGTCGATTGGCAGTGCTGATTAACAGAGGATGGCGATTAGCAGTGCTGATTAACAGAGGATGGCGATTGGCAGTGCTGATTAACAGAGGATGGCGATTGGCAGTGCTGATTAACAGAGGATGGCGATTGGCAGTGCTGATTAACAGAGGATGGCGATTGGCAGTGCTGATTAACAGAGGATGGCGATTGGCAGTACTGATTAACAGAGGATGGCGATTGGCAGTGCTGATTAACAGAGGATGGCGATTGGCAGTGCTGATTAACAGAGGATGGCGATTGGCAGTGCTGATTAACAGAGGATGGCGATTGGCAGTGCTGATTAACAGAGGATGGCGATTGGCAGTGCTGATTAACAGAGGATGGCGATTGGCAGTGCTGATTAACAGAGGATGGCGATTTGCACTGCTGATTAACAGAGGATGGCGATTGGCAGTGCTGATTAACAGAGGATGGCGATTGGCAGTACTGATTAACAGAGGATGGCGATTCGCAGTGCTGATTAACAGAGGATGGCGATTCGCAGTGCGGGTTAACGACACTAAGACTTAACCACCCTTGGTAATACAGTAAAACCTCCCTAACCGACCACCTCCACAGATCGACCACTCCCTTATATTGATCGCTTTATTTGGGTCCCAACAATACCATTGTAACCATATTCTAACTCCCTAAACCGACCACCTCCCTAAATGGACCACTTAAAGTCGGTCCCAAGGTCGGTAGATTTAGATGCATATATAAAATATATATATATATATATATATATATATATGTTAATGGCTTGGGAGCGGCCAAGTGATAGTCAGCAGTCAGTTTACTTATATCAACACGTGTTAAGCCGATTTAGATAGATTCGCTAGATTCAGACTGTGTGTCGCCCTGTCGGTTTAGTTAACACTGTGTATCCTTACATGGTGTATGTGTGGGTGTGGAGTGGGTGTGTGTATATGGGGGTGGGTGGTGGTAAATAAATGGAAGAAATCTGGAGAATAGAAACTACTAAAGCTCCAGTCACACATAGCCGGACAAGCCCCAGATTTTGAGCCAGACGAACAACGGACCAAAAGCCCGGACTGTCCCGGACTGCCATGGATAAAATCACTCTTTTCGTCGATTTTTGCCTCGCAGTCACACTTTCCCTGATGAGCCCCGGACGAGCCCCGGACTGCCCCCGGACTGGGCCGGACCAGCCCCGGATGAGGCCGGACTGCCCCGGACCACCCCCGGACTATCCCGGATCACCCCCGGACTATCCCGGATCACCCCCAGTCTTACGGGGGCAGTCTGGGAGTGGTCCGTGGCTAGGCCGGGGGTACTCCTGGATAGTCTGGGGATGGTCCGGGTCAAACCGTGGCTCAAAATGACCCCATACCACCCCCGGACAGGCCCGGTCCACCCCCGAAATACCCGGACCACCCCCGGACCACCCCCGGATCAGGCCGGATCAGGCCGGATCAGGCCGGATTGAGCCCGGATCGCAAAATCCCCCAGACCGCCCCGGATGTTTTAAACATTTTAAAACATCCAGGGCTGACCCCGGACACACCGGATGAGCCACGGATCAGGCCGGATCAGGGGGTGTCGGCACGGACGAGCCACGGACGAGCCACGGATCACCCCGGATCACCCCGGACCACCCTGGATGGCAGTCTGGGGCTCGTCCAGCCCCTGATCCGGGTATGTGTGACTGGGGCTGAACGAATGTGTGAGGTGGAGGTGGAGTAGGCACGCCCACCGCCCCTTCTCTCCCCGCGCCCCGCCCCCCTCCCCGCCCGCCCTATCCGGCCCCACCCGGCCCCTCCCCGCCTCTCTCCGCCCGGCCCGGCCCTTCCCCGCCCCTATCCCACCACGCCTCGCCCCGTCCTGTCCGTGCTCCACCCCGCCTCGCCGCGCCCCGTCCCACCGCGCCCCGGCCCCGCCACCCCGTCGCCGCCGTATATGTAAGCCCGGGGAGAGAGCCTGGAGCCAGTCCCCGCTACACGCACCCAACATGGAAGACATGCCTCCGTCCGTGCAGTCACCGTCACACTGCACCGCCCGTTCCCGGTCACACAGCATCTACTTCTGCACACCGAAGTGCCAACCACCACACCAACACGCCCAGATACACATACAAGTTGCCTACACCGAAGCAGTTCTATGACCAAGCATGTGACCCCCTCACCCAGTTCCATCCACTGTGACACACACACACATCCCCTTCTATCGGATACTCCTATGACCTTTTGACCTGTCACCTACATAACCAGTTCTACAACCATCCCGCCAGGCACACATCGCAAGTGGAGTAACTTCCTGCCACTTCTCCTCGGCTCATGTGTATGTAAAGGCTCTGTGTGTGAGGAGGAGGAAGGACCCTCTTGTCCGGGTCCCACCGGACCCTCACGCCACAAACGCGCCCCGCCGCTGGGTCTACTTGTACTCACCGACTGGAATACAACAAAAAACCCATATAATTAACGCCACCTAACCTAGCGCTGGTCATTACTAGGATAGGGCAAAGCGGTGCACAGTGTCAGGATAACATTGGCCGAGTTGGATATTAGGCCATGGCGCCGGCGGGGCGGTGACCCAGTCAGGCAGCGCTATAAAGCGGCCATCGGTGGCACTGTCACAAGTCGGCACCCGTCCCGATGCCACCCTAGATGTTGCTAGGACGTACCCTGGTCGAGTCAAACCAATGACTTAAATATTGATACTTGTCGCTTCCTAGCCATGTGCTTGGCATCATTAGGATAGGGCAAGGACTGGTTGGCTCAGACTCAGTGTCAGGATAATGTGACTGAGTGTGATATCAGGTCATGGTGCTGGCAGCCTGGCCTCCCAGTGGGACATCACTATAAAGTCACCATGAGTGTGCACTATCACAAGTTGGTACCCATTCTGATATGACCGTAGATGATGCCAGGACGTGAAACTCCAACAACCTAGCAACCATTAATGAATGACCTTGATCTGTAAGCAGTTGCAGTTGCGACTAGTGTCCCGGCTTTAGTCAGCGAGGCTCATTTCACAAAGTGGGAGTCAATAAAGAATGTGTGTATATGTGTGTATATGTGTGTGTGTGTGTGCGAGTTGGTGAACTTTGACCCCTTTATTGGGGTGTTGTCAGCAGGAGCTGTATGTCTAAGCACACCGCTTCTAGATCAGACAGACACCGGCCGCTAGCGACCTCAATGTGCCTGCCCGGGGAGCAGGCTGGCCGGGCGACACTTTGACAAAGTCTGCCTCAGGAGGCAGCACGAGTGCCGAGGCCCGGGGATGGCGGACAGCAGGACTCCGATGACGCCGAAGCAACGGTAGGATGTGGCGGGGAACCCCGGGGAAACTCCCGACTCCAGGCGGTGTCGGCCTACTACTGCCTTTAAATCTTATGTGTGTTGTTCAGGAGTTCCGCTGGTCCCTCGGGAAGAACTTAAAGCTGCATAGTCCGATGAAACATCAAATTTTCAAAACCAAAACAATTATATAGATTTGACTCTACATATCTAACTTAGATATTGATGCACATATTAAGCATTTATTGTCATATAGAAGGGAACACTGAGACACTTTGATCAAACCTGTTACTGTTGAAGCCTCTGGTGTCAGAGTATTGGCGTGCTTGCCAAAACTAAGTTTACATGATTGAATTTCAAATATCTCAAAACTTATCCATTTAAAATAAAAGTGACTTCAACCGGAAATAGGGTAGATTATAACGATCACTTTAATATATTTATCGCAGAAAAATTACCAAAATGCAAAAACCATCGGACTATACAACTTTAAGCTGTGACCCAGTGTGGCGGTTTCAGCGTGTTCCCGTGCTCAGACGTGTACCTCGCTTCTGCACATACGTCAGAATCTAATAAACATGGCCGTAATCGATTAACACTACCCGGGCGACTCGGGTCATCCCAGTCGTCAGAATTTCAAATAGAACACGGCGAGTGGAGTCGACAAATACACGTGCCATGTGCAAAAAAAGAATAACTTAGATTAATTTAATGGAAATATAGGTAAACTAGGCCATCATAAAATACTTTAAATCCTATTTTGCTGTATTTTTTATCGGTTATTAAAAAAAAGAAAAAAGTCCACCCGAGCGCGGAGAAGCGTATTCGATTATTCAACCCGAGTTTGTATGATGTGCGCATGCGCCAATAAGTGTCTCGGGTGATCCGAGTTGATGCGAAATCCGCGCATGCACAGAAGCAACGGGACACGGCTGAGCACGGGAACACGCTGGAACCGCCACACCGGCGTGCCAGGTCGCAACTACATACAGCAGCTTCATAGGCCTACATGGTGGTGGAAGTTGGGAATGGTGGTGAATACGCATAAAGCTCATGCATGAGTAACACATGTATAAGTACTTTACACCTCACATTACTGATAGGGAAGTTGTATCTGATCTAATCTAAAATGTTCTGTTACAGCATATTTCACTGCACATTCGAAAACAAATGTATGCCATTAAATGTTAGTCAATTTGGGTATCAGGATGTAATGTGAGTTTAAAGTATAGGGTCTATAGACGTGTTTACACGTACAACGTTACGCCAACTTAGATAAGGCGAACTAGATGAGTCGAACTAGCGGCGCGTTCACACATACCAAGTTTTGAAGGTGTGTCGCGTTCATACACGGATGTTAAACCGGCTCAGATCGACCACCGGTATGTAGGTTTTTTTTTCATACATATGTACATAGATACATACATATGTATATACATACATATGTACATACATACATATGCATACATCCATACATATGCAAGCATGCACACATGTGCATTCATACATGCATACACACATACACACACATATATAATCATACATACATACACAGATACATTCACACATACATACATTCACATATACATACATTCACACATACACACATTCACACATACATACATTCACACATACATACATTCACACATATACATTCATACACACATACATACACACATCGACATTGACATGCTTAATTCGTCTCAACGAAACTGCTTGCAGTCACACACGCACCTTAGGCAGAATCAGGCTAAGTCGCCTCATCTAATCCACCTCGCGAAGTCGATTTAATTGAGGCGAACTAGTTGAGTTGAATCAGTCCTAATTCACTTCAGCGTTCACACGCACGTTTTGAGTTGACTTATACCCCATTCACACGACCCCTGCATTCGCTTACGATCGATTCGCGATGTCAAAACGTCCTCATTGCGCCCTCCTTAAGCCCTCCTTAAGTGCTGGCGCCGCGAGAATGCCAACCTCCCGGCGTCCATTTCGGAAATTTTGGACGCAAGGAGGTTGCAGCTGCTGCACCTGCAACCTCCTTGTGTCCTGTTTCGGCGGCGCCATTCAAACCTCGTTGGCGCCAATCTGGCGTCGACCTGGCACCGACCTCTTGGTTGGCGAGTTGCCAGCGAACTGGCGCCGATCTGGTGCCAATCTGGCGCCAACACATGCGATGCTCACAGTGTGGTTGGTGCCAGGGCGCTGACTTGACGCCGCCCTATCCGTAACCCAGTGCCACCCTGGCGCCGACCTGGCACTGCCATGGCACCACCCTTGTGCCGCCCTGGCACCACCCTGGTGCCGCCCTGGTGCCGCCCTGGCGCCGACCATGTATTTGAATCAATGTATCGAGTGGGAAGCTGGGAGGTTGGCGTCCTTTTGGCCGTGAGGAGGTTGGCGGTGAACGCTGGCTCTCATGTGACTAGGGTATTTATATATGAGGCAAACTGTCGGGGCTGGGTCGCCATTGGTTGGCGACCTGGCGCCGACCGGGCGCCGACCAGTCACATTGGTGGTGCCAACACATGCAATGCTGCGCTCACTGTGTGGTCGGTGCCAGGTCGGCTCCAGGTCGGCGCCAGATCGGCTCCAGGTCGGTGCCAGGTCGCGCGCAGTCGCCGCCAGGTTGCTAGTGGTCACCGCCAGGACGTGAGCGGTCGCCGCCAGGTCATGAGCGGATGACAAAAAACAAACTGACACCCAGCTTTTACACCGACAAAGCGATCGCCGACCTGTTGCCGACCTGATGCTGACCGCGTTTTTGAATCAATGTATCGAGTGGGACACTGGGAGGTTGGCAACCTTTTGGTCGTAAGGAGTTCGGAGGCGGACGCTGGCTCTCGTGTGACTGGGGTATTAGGAAGCAGTGGAACTGGGAAAACCTGTGTTATCTTCTGTCAGACCTGCCACATTCTTTTGGAAGGCAATCTGTATTTTTCACCTAAAATCCTCTATGAATCTGTATGAATCTGTATCACAACATAATTCATATACAAATATCCCGCATACCATAAAAAACATAATTTTATTACTCAAACTATATTATATACACTACACTACATAACACCTGGTGTAGTTCCAGAGTCACAGTGTGGCTTCAGAGGTAACCGGAGCACTGTGGATATGATATTTTGTCTCCGACAGCTACAAGAAAAGTGCATTGAGCAGGACCGACCACTGTACATGGTATTTGTCGATTTCACTAAGGCATTTGATACAGTCGGGAGGACCGGGCTATGGCAGCTACTGAGGAAGTACGGATGCCCAGAGAAGTTCACAACTATGATCGAGGCTCTACATACAGGAATGATGGCGAACGTTAGTGCTGGAGGGGAAGTCTCGGAATCGTTTGCGGTTACCAATGGGGTCAAGCAAGGTTGTGTACTGGCCCCCACGCTCTTCTCCATCTTCCTATCAGCAATGCTAGACGAGGCTTTCCGAGACATGGGGGATGGCATCTATATACAGTCCAGACAGAGCGCTGACCTATTCAATGTCGCACACTTCAGAGCGAAGACCAAGACTACTCAGATACTGGTGAGAGAGCTACTATTCGCAGATGACAGTGCACTGGTTGCCCACTCTGCTGAAGAGACCCAGAAAATAGTGGACGCTTTCTCCGATGCATCAAAGAAGTTTGGCCTGAAAATTAACATCAAGAAGACGGAGGTGCTGTACCAACCCAACTCTACAAGAACCCGAGAGGAGGAGATCATGGTTGACGGAAACAAGCTGAACTCTGTTCCGGAATTCACCTATCTCGGATGCACAATATCAAGTGATGGACGCATTGATGCTGAGATACAGAGGAGGATGGCCAAGGCTAGCGCATCTTTCGGCCGACTACGCCAGAGACTCTGGAACAACCACCATGTGTCCATTCGGGTCAAAGGTAAGATCTACCGCGCAATCGTGCTATCCACCCTACTATACGGAGCCGAGGCCTGGACAGCGTACAGACAGCAGGTGAAAAAGCTGCATGCCTTCATGATGCGACATCTGCGTTCAATCATGAGGCTAACCTGGAAGGACAAAGTGACGAATAAGGAAATACTCGAACGGATGGGGCTGCCCTCTATGGAAGATCTTCTGATCAAAAAGAATCTCCGGTGGACTGGACACCTCATGAGGATGTCATCAGACAGGCTACCAAAGCAGATCCTCTATTCTCAACTGTCTTTTGGCTACAGAAAGAGAGGGCGCCCCCGTCTCCGGTTCAAAGATACCATCAAGAGAAACCTGAAGCTGAGAGACATTAAGACCGACTCATGGACACAACTCTCACAGCAGAGAGCTAAATGGAGAGCGGCAGTCAAGTAATGAAAGCAGTCTTTGTCGCATCGCGACCGACAGCATGATGATGATGACATTACATTCACATACAACATTCATCACTGTGGCTGAACATCAGCTTAATTATACTGTACTGTTGTGGAATGGATACAATGGAATAATGTCGTTACACATTTTTATTTCCATAAATCTAACTAAATATCTGTATCAAAATAGTGTATCTATCATGGCACTAAAAATAACCCCAATATCCGTATCGGATATGTGTAACCGGTAAGATGTGGCGGATCTGTTCTGTGTGTAGTAGTGGTTGTGGTTGTGGTTGTGGTTGTGGTTGTGGTTGTGGTTGTGGTTGTGGTTGTGGCTTCCATTTCGGCCTGTGGCTGAGTTATTGAGTATTTGGCTTATGTGAGTGAGTAATGATGAATCGAGGAACGATGTGAGATAGGAGTGAGTGATAGATGTTTTATTGGTGTTTTTTTGTTGGTAAAACAGTTTATTCATCTGAACATACTAGTCTTCCGGCCGTTTACATCACACTGTAAATAGGTAGATTCTATTATTGTAAATAGGTTGCATTGTTGATTGGGGGTGGTCAGTCAGGATGGATTTCATCCTATCAGGAATATTCATGATTGTTCGTTGCCAACATTTGCGACCCCACCCCCCCCTCACCTGTTGAATTAGTATGGGCATCCTTCTTATGCTAGTGAACTGCCTTAGATTGTCAAACCATTGAGTTTGAGGTCGTCCTCTACATAGTTTGCCATCTATCATCCCAGACATTATGGTTTTGTTTGCAGCTTTCCTCTCACTTGTGCCCTGCCCCTCCTTTCTAGCAATGTGACCAATCGTGGACAATTGGTCTTCCTCATTCCACTACTTCTTGGCCCATGTTGGTTGGTTGATTGGAGTTTTATGTCCTGGCAACATCGAAGGTCATATCAGGATGGGTGCCAACTTGTGACAGTGCGCACTCACGGCGACTTTACAGTGTTGCCCGACTGGGAGACCAGGTTGCTAGCACCATGACCTGATATCCCACTCAGTCAAATTGTCCAGACACTGAGCCAACCAGTCCTTGCCCAATCCTCCTAATAGTAATAATGCAGAGCGCCTGGCAAGGAAGCAAGTAGTTTTTATATCATTGGTTTGACTTAACTGGGGTTTGAGCCCATGGGTTCGAATCCCACGATCTATCAAAACGGGAGACGGACGCTCAGCTCGTTTGGCCATCCCGTCTGGTCATTGCCCCATGTTGGTGATACCGATACACTAAGCTAGGTAATGACAATGACAATGACAATGATTTCATCTTTACTCTGTCGACCGCTCACAGGGTATCAGAGAAACAATATGGACAGCATGGAATGTAAATCAAATAGTGACTCAAAATAGCATATTCAGGCAACTAATGTTCAAGGATTTGTTTTACAAATATACATATCAATATGTATCATATCATAATGACAAGTATGCATTTTTAAGTCATTGGGTTAACTTGCCATACGGGAAGCGGAAACTAAACTCATTCAGCCAGCAGGATGTGAGTGCGTGAGTGCGTGAGTGAGAGTGCGTGAGTGTGTGAGTGCGTGAGGACGTGAGGGCGTGAGTGCGTGAGGACGTGAGGGCGTGAGTGCGTGAGTGCGTGAGGGGTGAGGGCGTGAGTGCGTGAGTGCGTGAGGACGTGAGGGCGTGAGTGCGTGAGGACGTGAGGGCGTGAGGGCCTGAGTGCGTGAGGGGTGAGGGCGTGAGTGCGTGAGTGTGTGAGTGAGAGTGCGTGAGTGTGTGAGTGCCTGAGGACGTGAGTGCGTGAGTGCGTGAGGGCGTGAGGGCCTGAGTGCGTGAGGGGTGAGGGCATGAGTGCGTGAGTGCGTGAGTGCGTGAGTACGTTAGTGCGTGAGTGCGTGAGTGCGTGAGTGCGTGAGGGCTTGAGCAGTGCTTAGCCATGAGCCGATGCCATTGTGTGGTACTGTCGTCACCGTGTTGATTAATGACCCGCCCTAATTATAGCTTACCTAATAACCATCATTACCATTCAATTTGAATTGCAAAATCAGTAAGAACGCTGGCTCGCGTTCCATGCAGAAAGTCATTGGTTATAATCCCGGCCGAGTCAAAGCAATGACTTACCAAATTGATACTTGTCGCTACCTAGCCTGGCACTTGGCATTAATAGGATAGGGAAAGGACTGGTTAGATCAGTGTAAGGATAATGTGTCTTAAGTGGGATATCAGGTCACGGTTTTGTTGGTGGGTTATCCCAATGAGGTCAGCACTATAAAGCTGCTGTCACAAGTTGGTACCCATGGTGATATGACCTTAATCGTTGTTAGGATGTAACACACTAACAAACAAAACAAACAAATCACCACCACTTGGTTTGGGGTGAGAAAATAAGACGGTGGGTGTGGCAGTTTTTAGTACATTCTGTATGGAGGCAAGAGGTGGTTGGTTGTTGGAGTTTGGCATCCTGGCAACATCTAAGGTCATATCAGATATGACAGTGTACACTCATGGTGACTTTATAGTGCTGACTCACTGGGAGACCAGGCTGGCAGCACCACTACTCAGTCACATTATCTGATTATACTGACACTGAGCCAACCAGTCCTTACCCTATCCTAATAATGCACAGCGCCTGGATAGGAATTCCAATTGTGAAACCGAAACACTACCTTAGATTTGATCCTACATACTCAAATTAGATAGTGGTGCACCTATTAAACATTCATGCTGGATGGAAAATGATTAATGTCAATTTAATGGAATGTTCAGCATTTCGCGTATGATATCCAGAATTTCGACGTGCACGCCAGAAGTAATTTTTTGTACATGTTTCCACTTCAAATACTTTAAAAGTTAAACCTTTAAAATAAAATAAAAAGTTACTTCAAACTAAAGTAAAGTAGATTATATTACCGACCCTATATATTTACATCCAAAGAAATATATTAAAGAAATTCATGTCCATCAGACTGTGGAACTTATAGCTGATGATTGAGTTTTTGTCATTTATCTGAGATAAATATATTAAATTGATTGTCGTAATTTACAACACAAACAAGGAACTGCATGATATGGATTTTATTCAAGCGAAATGTCAGATGTATAATAGATAATGGTCAAATAAGGTTCATGAGGTCCATTAGGTCAGTGAATCAGGCTCTCAACCCTATCAATCTCTGTCGTCTTATTGTAGGGATTGGTGGGCAACCGAGTAAGCTTGTGGGTGTTGTCGGTCCAGCATCTGGAGGCGTTGTTAGGAAATCCAGACCTGGTAGCCTGTTGTCGACCGGTAGTGATGTCACAGTTCTCGCGTGGCGAGATGTGGTTCCGTGGGGGGCGTTACGGCAGCGGGATCGAACACACATGCCACCACCGCAACAGCAGTCCCTTGTTCACGCGCAAATTACCCATGTTGACGAACCAACATGAACAATCTCCCTTACCTGATTTTGAAATAACTTTTATTTTAAATAGCTAACTTTTGACAGATTTTAAGTGTAAACATGTCAAATTAGTTTTGTCAAGCACGCCAAAACTCTGACACAATTGGCTTCTGCAGTAACAGGTTCTATTAAATTGACTCCGTATTCCCCTCTATGTGGCAACAAATACTTGATAAGTGCATCAATACCTAAATTAAATACGTAAAAACAAAATCTAGTTCAGTGTTTTGGTTTAATAATTGTGATGCTTTCATCAAACTAGGCAGCTTTAAATGGGTGCGAATTACACTGACTGAGTCTGAGTATCAGTCATATCGACTGTCGGGTTAGGGGAGTTCCCGAGCTTATCTAATATCGTTGGGTGTTTCCCTTTACCAGATTTGATCACTTGTCAAATTGAGCTCTGGACCATTTAAAACCAATTTTTTAAAGCTTTCCCCAAGCATATGTAGTCCTGAAAAAAGATAGCAGTCACAAGACTCATCAATAGGTTAGGGATAAATCAGAATAATTGAATATGCGTGCCAATTTTATTCACAACCAAGCCCCCAAAGCGAAATTTGGAAATTGGTGAACTTAAGGAAATTGTTATTTCGCGCATATTTGAAGATTATATCTTGAAATGTAACCACATCAGGCACCTGGATCTTTGTATTCTCATTTTATAGGCCCTGGATTTGAAGAGAAAACACAGGAAGTCTGATAGAGTGGTTAGTTTTATTTTTGGAGCCATCAAAAATGCTATCTTTTTAGTTTTGGGTGAGACCAATAAAGTAACAACCTAAAAAAGTCCATATCTTCTTTAATATTAGAGCGATTTTCACAAATGATGTGTCCTTTTATTTCAAATTCAATATACTAACAGGTGGAATCCATTAAATCAAACTCCAAACTATTTTTGAAAATCACTTGGGATACCTACTAATGAGCTGCTCACATTGGACAGATTGTGGATAGCTATGGGCCGATAGTTGGCGGCTAGTGAGGTTAGTCATTAGGTGTTGAACCTACACTGTCATATCTGACAATGCATCCCGAAACCGGACGCGGTGGCCGAATTGGTAAGAGCACATGCTTCCCGCGCAGAAGGTCGGGAGTGCGAATCCCATCCGAGTTACAGAAATGACTTACACAATTAATGCTTGTTGCTACCTAGACTGACACAGTTTGTCATTTGTAAGATGGGACAAGGCCTGGTTTGTGACTAAGTGGGGAACTGGCTTATGGTGCTGGCAGCCTGGTCTCCCAGTGGAGCAGCACTATGAAGTCACCATGAGTGCACACTGTTGCAAGGAGACCAGTCCAGGTATCACTTTAGATGACCTGATATGACCTTAGTTGATTAAGCAGGGGGAATTTCAATCGCTGATAATTGGTCTTCCTTTTTCCACTGCTCCATGCCTTATGCTAGTGATACTGAATGCCAGGGCTAAGGTACCAACAAGTATAAGTGTTTAGGTAATGGGTTTTACTCGACCGAGGTTTGAATCCCACATAGCAAATAACATGCAACTAAAGGGGTTTCAAATTCACTATTATTCATAAGACATTTTGTGATGTTTTTTAAATTTAATATTTTTTTTATTGAGGCTGTATTTATACTGTCCATAGCATATAAGCCCGGGTACCCAGGCTTGATTTCAATACTGGCCAGCTGTAGTGTTGGTGTTATCTTACCACACAGTGGCTGCTGATAAGGTATTTGATTGCCTGCATTTCAGTAGCAGATAGATAATTGGTTGGTATGGTTAGTAGCCTATGTTAGCTTTTTTGGATTTTCTTGGTATATATGTATTTATTTTTCTACTCTTATTACTAGACTAGCCTACTCCTATTTACATATCATAGGCGTCTTTTACCCGCAGACTTAATACTATTCTTTTCTACAGGGCTTGGAGCGGGGGGGGGGGGATAACCCCACTTCCGGTTGTGTAAACCAACTAGAACGCAGCTTCGGTTCCTCCTCGGGGACGAGCGGAGGTTATGTTAGAAGGAGCGTTTCAGTGACCTATATGCAAAATATTGGTTCGATGCTATTTCAGAGAGATGGACCCCTTCAGTCTGGACGAGTACTCAACTCTAGTTGTTTCATTGTTGGAGTTTTATGTCCTGGCAACATCTAAGGTCATATCAGGATGGATACCGACTTGCGACAGTGTGTACCCAATGGCAACTTTATAGTGCTACCCCACTGGGATACCAGGCCGCCAGCACAATGACCTGATATCCCACTCAGTCAAATTTTCCTGACACTAAGCCAACCAGTCCTAGCCCTATCCTAATAATGCCAAGCGCCTGGCTAGGAAGCGACAAGTATACATATTTAATCATTGAATCCCACGATCTACCAAAATAGGAGACAGACGCTCAACTCATTCAGCCATCCCGTCTGGTCTCTAGTAGCTCTGCAGGTTGGTTCATAATGACTGCCTGACCCTAATCATCACAACCTGAAAGCAGAGCCCCCCCCCCCCCCCCCGCACCCCCAACACAGATCATAAGGCAAACTACTCTAAAAGAACACAGAGATAGAGCAACCAGATGGGATGAACAAATGAGTTGAGCACCCACCTCCTATTTTTAGTAGGTCATGGGATTCAAACGCCCAAGTAGGAGTCACACCAATGACTTAAATATGTATACTTGTTACTACCTAGCCTGGCGTTCAGCAATATTTGGATAGGGGAGAAAGGAGCAGTGGAATGAGGAAGACCAAGCGTCTGTGATTGAATTTGTTTCTGCTTAATCAACTAATATACACAACATTTACTAACTAAACTACAAAACCCCCACATTATTGACAGTCTCATTGATAGGCCATAATGGACACTAGCCAACTCCAAGCTATGGGGGTTAATTCTGGTCAGAAGTCATCAGTCACCCATGACATTAGTAGGATAGGGCGAGGACTGGTTTTCTCAGTATGAGGATAACATGACTGAGTGGGATATCAGATCAGGGTGACGGTGGTCCGGTGTCCCGGAGGGTAGGGTGGGGGCAACACCAACAAGCCGTCATGTGTGCCGACTGTCACAAGTCGGTCAGTAACCCATCCTGATATGACCTTAGATGGTTGGTTGTTGGAGTTTTATATCCTGGCAACATCTAAGGTCATATCCGTACGGGTACCGATTTGTGATAGTGCACACCTATGGTGACTTTATAGTGCTGTCCCACGGGAAGACCAGGCCACCAGCACCATGGCCTGATGTACCATTCAGTCACATTATCCTGACACTCAGCCAACCAGTCCTTGCCCTATTCTAATAATGCTGAGCATCTGGCTAGGAAGCGATAAGTATACATTTTTAAGTCATTCGTTTGAGTCAACCAGGATTCAAACCCATGGGTTCGAATCCCATAATCTACCTAAATAGGAGGTGGACGCCCAACTACTTCGGCCATCCTGTCCAGTCTTAGATCCCCCGGTGACGCAGTTTCCGGCGTCTGCCAGTTTCCGCGGTACGCATACACTCAAATGCACTGTCAATGGCCATGAGCAATCTTCATACAGAACAAGTGAAATATCTCTAAAACCACACCACCTAGAAACAAATCGCTTGGAACACATATAGAAAACATCTTTAAGAAAGATATTCTATTAAATTTATAAGGTTAGGATTCTTGATTTCTATTAATTTTGAATAAAACTAATGTTTTGCACTGTGCATACCGTCAAACTCAAGGCATTGTCAATGGTCATAAGCAATCTTCATACAGAAAATACAGAAAAAGTGAAATATCTCTAAAAACCACACAACCTATAAACAAATCGCATGGTAGACATATAGAAAACATCTTTACCAAAAACATTATATTAAATTTATAAGGTTAGTGACGATGCTGTTCAATTTTGATGCATGCGCAGAAGCGATGCGTACCGTGGAAACTGGCAGATGGCGGAAACTGCGACACTGGCAACCAAGCATGTTGAACCACATTGATTGCGTGGTAATCGGGAATCTCGTTTCCCACATCTAGCTAAATTATTGACTGATGGAGTTGATAGCCATAATGGACAGCGACCACCTCCAAGCTATGGGGGTTAATTCTGGTCAGAAGTCATCAGTCACACGCACATCTTAACTGAGAATTCTTCTTGATCCCCGATTAAAGCAGGTTAGTTGGTTGTTGGAGTTTTACAACAGTTTTGGCAACATCTAAGGTCATACAGTATAACCCCATTAAACCAAACTTGAAGAGACCCTAGAAATTTGTTTGGATTAACCGATCATTGGTTTAACCGAGCTTTGACTTTGACTTGGCTTTGGCAAAAACGGGGGTGCATTATGAATGTACAATGTATGTGGACACTATGATTATTGTTTTTTTTATGTATATACAGTTTAACCCCATTAAACCAACCTCGGTTAAATCAAACGATCGGTTGTTCCAAACATTTTTCGGCGACCTGGCAAAACACTACCATTTATGAAATAAAAAAGTCTCAGATGACCTTAAAACCACATGAAAGTTTGGTTTAGTTGTACTGGAAGTGGCCTGGGGCGACCTTTTTGTTTGCATTAACCGATACTTTGGATTAACCGAATTTGGCTTAACCAACTTTTTTATATGTTAAATGGTAGTATTTTGCTGGGCCGCCGAAACAAGTTTGGTTTAACCGATCATTTGGTTTAACCGAGCTTGGTTTAATGGGGTTGTACTGTATCAGGACGGGTACCCACTTGTGACAGTGTGCACTCATGGTGAGTTTATAGTGCTGACCCACTGAGAGACCAGGCCACCAGCACCATGACCTGATATCCCACTCACATCCTGACACTGAGCCAAGCATATCTTGCCATATCCTAATAATGCTGAGCGCCTGGCTAGGAAGTGACCGGTATAAATTTGTAAGTCATTGGTTTGACTCGACCAGTGTTCAAACCCGTCCGTTCGAATCCCACGATCTACCAAAGCGGGAGACGGACGCGCAACTCATTCGGCCATCCTGTCTGGTTCCCGATTAAAGGAGCATGATTCTTCGAAAGCACGCGGTTTTTAGAAACCCAAGCACCTATCTAAATTTGGTTCTACACATCCAACTTAGGTCCTTGTTTGTTGGCGGTTTTACGTCCTAGCAATATTTAAGTTCATATCAAGATGGGTACTGCCTTATGAAGTGTCGCACTATCAGAATTAATCTGACCTCGTGGGCTTGAATCAGGAAAGTTGCACCAGACAACTTTGTTCAATATCTGCCTTGTAGGCTTGCATAGAATATTTGTTGTTAGGGTTTTTCGTCCTAGCAACATTTAAAATCATGTCAAGATGGGTAGTGGCTTGTGATGGTGCACACTCATGGTGACTTCATAGTGTTGTCCCACTAGGAGACCAGGCCACCAGTACCATAACCCAATATTCCACATTATCCTGATACTGACCTATCCAGTCCTTGCCCTATCCTAGTAATGCCAACCACCAGATTAGGTAGCGGCACATCTCAACTTTGTAAGTTATTTTGTAAGCCATCTAGCGGTCTTGCTGATTGGGCTATTCCATCAGGTCCACTTAGAATGCTAATGTAATAATTAAACATGCATATCTGCATAGATGGAATATAAACAATCAATATAAAATAACCTATTTTTGCTGAAGCCTATGATCTACAGCATTTCAGTGTGCACACCACAATTTTTAATTTTTTTGTTGGGTACATTAGTTGTTTAAGCAGGAGAAATTTCAGTCACAGGCGATTGGTCTTCCTCATTCCACTGCTCCTTGCCATATCCTAATAAACCCGAGCGCCTGGCTAGGAAGCGACAAGTATCAATTTTAAATCATTGGTTTGACTCGACCAGGATTCGAACCCACGACCCCACGATCTACCACATGGGAGACGGACGCTCTAACTCATTTGGCCATCCCGTCTGGAATTAATTCGGCATGTCTTCACTTTCAATTATTTCCAAAGTGAACCCTGGAAAAATAAAGTTACTTCAAAGTGGTGTAGATTACTATGATCAGCCTATTATATTTATGTGGAAAAATATGTCAGAAATTCACAATTATCGGATTATGCAACTACACCAAGTTGCAAAGATAGCTGAGACCAATCTCAGGAGGCAGGCAATAACTAACATAACTGAGGCAACTTGATCTGGTCATGACTATTGTAATCATATTCGATCATACTTTGATGCTACCTATTCTCTGGGAGTTATTAAAGGCCTAATCAAGGGGGGGGGTGGTCACATCTGTGGTCGACCCGCGACAATTGGGGTCAGTCCACTCTAATGATCTGCCTCAAATACAATTGTGATGTAGACCAGAAAACACTCACACATGAAGAGTTCAGGCACAAATCCTCGTAACTGCCAATCCAATAATTGACTTAAACATTGGAGTCAAACCCACAAAAGGTGATTCTTTTACGTTCCTATTTTCCTTTGTTCATTGCTCCATAGCCATTTCTTCACAACCAGCATAGAATTAATGAGAATTAAAATTACCTTCAGGTAAATTGAAAAAGATTAAGTCAATTTTTGATTTGGTGTTTACGGAGATTTTCACATGAACTCTTCATATATTGATAGCTTTTGTATCGCTCAGCAAGACTTTCCATACTTTGACGCTACCTACTGTCTGTGAGTTATTTAAGTCCTAATCAAGGCGGGGCGGTCACCTCTGCGGTCGAACTGTGAATATTGGGGTCAGTTCGCTCTAATGATCCTCCTCAGTCACGATTGTTATGTAGACCAGGAAACACTCACACATCTTGATGATCAGACGGGATGGCCGAATGAGTTGAGCGTCCATCTCCCGTTTTGGCAGATCGTGGATTCGAACTCTGGTTGAGTCAAACCAATGACTTAAAAATTGACACTTGTCGCTTCCTAGCCAGGCACTTGGCATTATTAGGATAGAGCAAGGACTGATTTAGTTGGCTCAGTGTCAGGATAATGTGACTGAGTGGGATATCAGGTCATGGTGCTGGGGGGATACTCTTCCACTGGGACAGCACTATAAAGTCACCATGAGTGCACACTGTCACAAGTCGGTATCCGTCCTGATATGACCAGGACCATGACCATGTTGCCAGGACGTAAAACTCCAACAAGCAAGCAACCACATCTTGATAGTGCTTCACAGTGAAATACCGCTGGACCTTGGTGAAACTGATGTGACAGTGATTATAGTGGATTCTCATATATATATATACGAGTGTAGTAGTCTGCACTGACCTCTCAGGCAAGGAGCCGCATAGACAGGTAGGCATGGGTAGTGTGGTGACATCAGGGAGCCTAGGTGGTGTAATGGTGAGCACACTGGCCCGGAATGCAAAGAGATGTGGGTTCGAGTCCCGCTCTAGGCGCAATATTTCCCATTTTCATCACCCCAACAACACTGGTGCTGTGACCAGGATCCTGTACAAGCTACATGCTGTATAGTTGTTGAACCTACTCTGTGTATGTATATGTAAGTGCATTGCCTGTGTGTATGTAATTGTAAGCATTAAAAGACTTACAATTCCAGGGGGATGAGTGTAGTAGTCTGCACTGACCTCTCAGGCAAGGAGCCACATAGACAGGTAGGCATGGGTAGTGTGGTGACATCAGGGAGCCTAGGTGGTGTAATGGTTAGCACACTGGCCCGGAATGCAAAGAGGTGTGGGTTCGAGTCCCGCTCTAGGCGCAATATTTCCCACTTTCATCACCCCCACGACACAAGCAATCCCCCTGCACCAGACAAACACCATGAAGCTTCCACAGATTTCCAGAGCTGCCCTTGGAGTATAGTTAATTTAGAGCCCATGCCTATATACCTTGTAACTTAATGTAATAGCCAATTTCCACCACAAACCCGCCCTCTGGCGGCAATGTCAAGAACTCATCAACTGTAGCGGACTTACCGCTTGGGACAGCACCAAAACAAGAAAGATCATGAGTAAAATACAAGAAAATCGAATAGAAGTACTAAATCTAATACCGGGCGCGATGGCTTACTCGATAGAGCGCGGGCCTCGCGTGCGGAAGGTCGGGAGTTCGGTTCTCGGTCGAGTCAAACCAATGACTTTAACGTTGATACTAGTTGCTTCCTAGCCTGGTGCTCAGCATTAAGGGGATAGGGCTAGGACTGATTAGCTCAGTGTCAGGATAATGGGACTGAGTGGGATATTGTGTCATGGTGCTGGCAGCCTGATTTCCCAGTGGGGCAGCACTAATTAAGTTGCCATGAGCGCACACTGTCGCAGGTCGCTACCCGTCCTGATATCACCTTAGATTTTGCTGGGATGTAAAACAACAATAAACAAAACTAAATCGAATAGCATGTTTTATAAACAAACGCAATGCATTCCATTCAGTGTCTGCTAGACATAGGTATTACTGTGTGGCAAATTCCTCAAAACATTAAACATTAAAAATTCCTCAAAACATTAAACATCTGCATTTTTTTTTTTATTGTTTGATGGGATGTTTATGCTGTCCATAGCATATAAGCTTGGATGATCAAACTTCTTTTCAATGCTGGGCAGTTATCGGTCTATGTTTCTTAAGATTATGGTTTGTGGTTAGTGATCTATGTTAGTTTTTTTAATTTTCTTGGTAAGAGTCTTCCTCTTTTAATTTTTCCTACACTTAATTCTAGACTAGCCTACTGTATTTACGTATTATAGGCTTGTACATAATAGGTAGTTGGTTTATGTTTGGATTTGATGTTATCTGGCTGTTTTCTGGCAGGGGGTTACCTCTCATGGGCTGTCCAGCTGGTGGGCCGTGACATATCACATGCCCCCTTGTGGAACAGCTTAGAGGGGGTTTCCTGGTTTTATTTTGCACAGATATTTTTTGTATGTTTTTAGGTCAGGAATGTGTCGTTCCTTTACCATTTAGATCTAGATCAGTCTACATTTAGACTTAGAATAGTAAATTACATTACTCGATTTATAGTAAGCCTAGTTCTGTAATTATCTAGACCTAAATGCAACAAAATTAAAATTTTGTCAATAGGAATTTGCATAAATATGCTTACAGGCTATTATTGCTGGATCCTATCCATTCTCAATTCTAGATATGAACCATCAGAAATAACTGCACCACGGTTGAAATACATGTGCACATTTTATGGTTGAATTAAATGTTTATTTTATGTAAAACAATGCCATTCTCAGTGTTAGAAAGTTTACTTATACTGCTTTTTACCAGGGGGATGGTCGAATGAGTTGAGCGTCCGTCTCCTGTTTTGGGAGATCGGGGGATTCGAACCCATGGGTTCGTGGGTTCGAACCCTGGTCGAGTCAAACCAATGACTTAAAAATTGATACTTGTCGCTTCCTATTAATGGGATAGGGCACGGACTGGTTGGCTCAATGTCAGGATAATGTGACGGAGTGGTATATCAGGTCATGGTGCTGGTGGCCTGATTTCCCAGTGGGACAGCACTATAAAGTCAACATGAGTGTGAACTGTCACAAGTCGGTACCCGTCCTAATATGACCTCATATGTTGCTAGAACGTAAAACAACAACAAACAACAAACAACAGACTGCTTCTGTATATGTGTTGAGGCTTGGAGAGTTAGGATTGAAAAGAGGTAAACTCTCTTTGTCTGGTGCCCCGCTTGATCAGTTGCTACGAATTCTCTGCCAATGTCATACACACGCTCGTAGTAGAGCCAGTTTAAAGAAAGTATCTTTGTTGTTATTTTGGCAATAAGACAAACCTGAGAGTTTCACTGGACGCGATGACTGACTCACGTTCACTTTCCATGTGGAAGGTCAATCGCCAGCCGAGTTAAATCAAAAGACTTACAAAATTTATACTTGTCCCTACATTTCCCTAGCGTCCAGCATCGCCAGGAAGGAATAAAGGAATGGTTGGCTGGCTACCGTGTCCAGATAATATGACTTGAGTTGATACGTCATGGCGCATGGCGACGTGGTATCCCAGTGGGGCAGCACTATAAAAGCAGCCATGAATGCAGACCAGTCACAAGTCAGGAGTCACAAGTCACAAGTCGATAGCCATGAATGCAGACGGGTCACAAGTCACAAGTCACAAGTCGATACCCAATCCTGATGTTGATCCTTTGATGTTGCTGAGGCATAAATAACCCCACCCCACCCAACCCCACCGCACCCCACCCCACTCCACCCAATAACCCAAACCACCTGAGACTAGCCAGTGAGCATCTGAAGACGGCCATGCAATGAGCAACTCTTTGCACTGCTTCTTGGCCAGTGGGCAGGACTGGCCTTACTTAGTGACACTAACCACGGAGAGCGGTGCCTAGAAGGCCTCCTTGCCATGGGTTGGTTGGTTGTTGGTGCTTTATGTCCGAACAACATCTATGGTCATATCAGGACGGGTACGGACTTGAGACAGTGTCCACTCATGGTGACTTTATAGTGCTGCTACCCCACTGGGAGACCAGGCCATTGGCACCATGACCTGATATCCCACACAGTCACATTATCCTGATACTGTGCTAACCAGTCCTTGTCCTGTCCTATTAATGCTGAGCGCCAGGCTGGGTAGTGCCAAGTATCAATTTAATAAGTCATTGGTTTGATTCGGCTGGGGTTCAAAATCCTAACCTTTCGCACAGGAAGTCTGCGCTCTACCGATTCACCCACCACGTTTGGTCTCTTGGTGTTGGTGGGGTTGGGGGTGCGGTAGGTGAGTGGGTGGTAGGGGGTGAGGGGGGAGGCTTGTGGGGTGGTGGTGGCGTGAGACATAGCAGTGGTTGCAGACTGATGACACACCCAGTAGAGTGCCCTGTGGACCGGTGTGGTGGTTTCAGCGGATTCCCGTGCTCAGAGGTGTCCCTCGCTTCTGCGCTGCTTCTGCGCATGCGCGGATTTTGCATCAACTCGGGTCACCTGATCCACTTATTGGCGCATGCACACATCCTACAAACTCGGGTCGAATAATCGAATACGCTTCTCCGCGCTCGGGTGGACAATCTTTTTTTTTTTTTTATGACCGATAAAAATACAGCAAAATAGGATTTAAAGTATTTTATGATGGCCCAGTTTACCTCTATTTCCATTTAATTAATCTAAGTTATTCTTTTTTTGCACATGGCACGTGTATTTGTCGACTCCACTTGCCGTGTTCTATTTGAATTTCTGACGACTGGGATGACCCGAGTCGCCCGGGTAGTGTTAATCGATTACGGCCATCCTTATTAGATTCTGACGCATGCGCAGAAGCGAGGGACACCTCTGAGCACGGGAACCCGCTGAAACCACCACACCGGGTTAACACTCTCCCCGGCTGTCGGCATATTCCATGCACAGGCCGCACCCACACGGACACCAGCCACATCACCAGCCGCTTCCTCTCTGTGTAACCCGCGGGCAGGCTGACCGAGTCGGTAAGAGCGCCTCGCTGGTTGAGTCGGTAAGACCACTATGCTGGCCGAGTCAGTAACAGCTCTTCACTGGCGGAGTCGGTAAGAGTGAGTCACTGGCCAAGTGTCGGTGAGAGCGCTTTGCTGGTTGAGTCGGTAAGACCGCTTTCCTGGCCAAGTCGGTAAGAGTGATTCACTGGCCGAATCGGTAAGAGCCCCTCGCTGGCCGAGTCGGTAAGAGTGATTCACTGGCCGAGTCGGTAAGAGCACTTTACTGGCCGAGTTGGTAAGAGTGATTCACTGGCCAAGTGTTGGTAAGAGGGCTTTGCTGGTTGAGTTGGTAAGAGTACTTCGCTGGCCGAGTCGTTAAGAACGCTTCACAGGCCAAGTCGGTGAGAATAATTTGCTGGCCGAGTCAGTAAGAATGCTTCACTGGCCGAGTTGGTAAGAGTAATTCGCTGGCCGAGTCGGTAAGAACGCTGCACTGGCGAGTCAGAAAGAGTGCTTCGCTGGCCGAGTCAGTAAGAGCGATTCACTAAGTCAGTAAGAATGCTTTGCTAGCCGAGTTGGTACGAGCACTTCGCCGGCCGAGTCAGTAAGAGTGCTGTGCTACCCGTGTTGGTAAGAACGCTGTGCTAGCCATGTCGGTAAGAGTGCTTCACTGTCTGAGTCAGTAAGAACACTTTGCTAAGCGAGCGTCGGTAAGAGCGCTTCACTGGCAAAGTCGGTAAGAGCACTTCACTGACCGAGTTGGTAAGAGCGCTGTGCTAGCCAAGTGTCTGTAAAGACGCTTCGCTAACCGAGTGTCGGTAAGCGCGCTTCACTGGCCGAGTTGGAAGAGTGCTTCGCTGGCTGGCTTCCCATGTGGGAAATTGTGGTTTCGAGCCCCAACTGAGTCAAAGAAATGGCTTACACAAATTGATACTTGAGACTACTCAGTCCTGACACTCTTCATTAATAAAATAGGGGGAAAGGATTGGTTTCTTCAGTATCGGGTTTTATTCAATATCCGGGAGGGGGATATCATGGTGCTGCTGGCCCCGGTCTCCCAATATGGCAGCATTATAAGGTCGCCATGAGTGTGTACTATCGCTACCCCATCTTTATATAACTTGATGTGCTACTAGGACATAAAACTCTAATAACAAATATTTTATGTAACCCTACAAGGCAGAGGTTTAACAATTTTTTTCCAGTGCAAGGTTTCCAATTCAAGCCGACAATGTCAGATTTATTGGGACTATGCGACACTTCATATCTCTATATATGATATATATATATTTAAATTATATATATATATAAACTGAAGTGTCCGACTAGTTACAATTTCCACCATAGGTGGCGTATTATTGCTATTGCAATTATGCAGTCAAAAATCTGGCCCCCAATGTATAAAGCCCACGTTATAATAATAATCACAACATACAATAATCACAGCTACTCCATCCGCATATTTATATTTACATAATGCTTAAATAAATATTATATGACATATATATGTATATATATATGAATTGGTGATGGATGATTTGGCTTTTTATATCCGAGTCATATCAAGGCAGCCACTGAATTATGATGGCGGTGCGCAGTCATAGTGGCTTTATAGCACTGTCCCTTTGAGATACCATTACCGTAGCATACTGACATTATATACAGTACAACCCCGTTAAACCAAGCTCAGTTAAACCAAACGATCGGTTAATCCAAACTTTTTTTCGGCGGCCCGGAAAAATACTACCATTTATCATATAAAAAAGTTGGTTAAACCAAAGTCGGTTAATCCAAACTATCGGTCAATCCAAACAAAAGTGTCGGACATCAGGACATTTCCGGTACAGTTAAACCAAACTTTCATATGTTTATAAGGTCATCTGAGACCCCCCACCAACCTTTTTATATGATAAATGGTAGTACTTTGAAAGAACCCTAGAAATTTGTTTGGATTACACGATCGTTTGCTTTAACCAAGCTTGGTTTAACGGGGTTATACTGTACATACATAAAAAACAATAATCAAAGTGTCCACATACATTGTATATTACATGTGCAATACACTCTTACTCAAAGTCAAAGTCGAAGCCAAAGCTTGGTTAAACCAATGATCGGTTAATCCAAACAAATTTCTAGGGTCCCTTCAAGTTTGGTTTAACGAGGTTCCACTGTATTCCACTCAGGCACATTGTTGTGGCACTGAGCCAACCAGTCTTTGCTCTATCCAGGATGCGCCATGCAAGGTAGCGACGAGTATGAATTTCATAAGCCTTTTGGTCGCCTAGCGACAAACATAGATTTTGTATGTCTTTGGTCTGACTTGGTCTGCAATTGACCCTGTGAACGGAGGGGTTGTAGTGGACTCCTCCCACAACCCTACCTCCATGAGAAGTGGGCCTTTGTAATCACCGAGCTATTCCTTCCTATGGTTATATTAATTAATATATCTGGTTGGTTGTTGGAGTTTTAGGTCCAGGCAAAATCTAAGAGCATATCAAGACAGGATTTGATTTTATAGTGCTGCCCCACTGGAAAATTAAGCCGCCAGCACCATGACCCGATATCCCACTCAGTGATAGTATCCTGGCACTGAACTAACCAGTCCTTGCCCTATCATAATTCCTATTAATGCTGAGCGCCAAGCTAGGAAACAAGTATAAATTTTGTAAGTCACTGGTTTGACTCGACCAGGAGATGAACCCCCGATCTGACGCACGGGAGGACTGCACTCTACCGATTAGGCCACCGCGTCTGGTATATAATATATTTAGTTACAGTAGTTCAAAAATAGTCTTCAATATCATGAAGGTTCAATGAATTGTGTTACTGAACCCATTTAAATCAACCAGCCTAGGCCAAAGCAGATCAATGCCACACTGGGGCCGGTGTTGCCATTCCTTTCCCTGCCCCCCCCCCCCCCCCCCCCCCCCCTCCCTTGAAACAAACAAACATACACTGTGAACTCAACCAGTAGCGGCCAACTAGACCAAATAATCCATCTACACTGAAATGAGCCTGGAAATGATTCTAGTTGGATCCTACTGAGGTACATGATTAATCTATATTAACCTACTTACTAACTCAATAGGCCCCCACCTGAAATTACCATGAACACAAGTTCAATCACAAAAGCCCACCCTACATCCCCCATCACCCTTTCAACGAGTATGTTACTACTAGAAAGATAATCAGTTATGCCCAACACCCTACTAATGCCTACCATACTAGTCTAACATAGTTACCTCCCCGCATATGTTTCTTTTTTCTCTTATCTTGTTCTTTACCTATCATTCAAGTACCGATGTTTTACTTATTTCCCTGTAATTGTCTATCTGTATATTGTTGTAGATTTGTTTACTGTGTAGAGGCAATTGTGATTAGGGCTGGAAGACCAGTGCATTAGCACTGACAACATGTTATTCAGAGGAATAAAAACACTTGAACAAAAAAAAAAGAAGTTCTGTAGCAACATAATCACTATCCCTCCTCTCAGTTGAATAGTTTCTAAATCTGTTCAGCTATAGCGTCATGAATGACCACAGTAGATACTAAGTAAGCGATGTTTGCTTTGTTTTGTTGAGACATTACTTCGTCGCAACGTGATATCAGCACGGGTACCGACATGTGACATCATGCATTCATGACAACTGTATAGTGTGCCCCATTGTGACACCGGTCGATCAGCACCGTGACCCAATATCCCACTCAGTCACATTATCCTAACACAGTATAACCCCGTTAAACCAAACTTGAACGGACCCTAGACATTTGTTTGGATTAATCGATCATTGGTTTAACCAAGCTTTGGCTTTGACTTTGACTTTGAGTAGGCATGTATTTCACATGTAATATACGATGTATATGGACGCTTTGATTATTGTTTTTTATGTATGGACAGTATGACCCCATTAAACCAAACTCGGTTAAACCAAGCGATCGGTTAATCCAAACTTTTTTCGGCGGCCCGCCAAAATACTACCATTTATCATATAAAAAAGTTACTGGGGTCTCAGATGACCCTATAAGTATAACCGTATGAAAGTTTGGTTTAACCATACCAGAGTGGCCTGGGGTCCGACAATTTTGTTTGCATTAACCGATAATTTGGGTTAACCGACTTTGGTTTAACCAACTTCTTGTATATGATAAATGGTAGTATTTTGCCAGGCTGTCGAAACAAGTTTAGATTAACCAATCGTTTGGTTTAACCGAGCTTTGTTTAACAGGGTTATACTATACTGAGCAAAACAGACTTTACTCTATCCTATTAATGCGAAGTATGATGCTAGGTAACGGCAAATATCAACTTTAAAGGCAAAGTCTTTGATTTTGACTTGGCCATCGAACATCCAACATCCTACACAGGAAGTCAGCCATCTTTCCCATCTCGGCCAATTGATGTTTGGATGCTTTCATCGGACTATGCAGCTTTAAAACTACATGAGTAGTGTCATTATTTAAATTGGTCAGAGTGAAGAGTTGTTGGGCGATTAAAGGGGCTGTCACATTACGATGCATCGCGCCAACGTACGCCGACGTATGTGATTTTTAGCCGCTATGTCATTATGCATTACGCATGCATTAGGCGCTCGTTGGTATACATCAATGTACATCGACGTTCGTTGAGATACAGCGTCGTGCATCAGGGGGGTTGGCAAAGTTGTGTACATGCACAAAACTTTCGACGTATGACAACGTTGGAAAACATGTGAATTTTACGTCGGCCATGTGTTATGTATACGTTAGGCGTACGTCGATGTACGTTGGACAATCATTGTTCATTACATGGCACTACATTGCACTACGTTGCACTACATTGCACTATATTGCACTACAATGCACTACATTGCACTACATTGCACTACATTGACCTACGTTAAAGGCAGTGGGAACGTACAGTCCGCGTACTGACAACGTATGGATAGCGTACGTCTAACATATGTCTGATGTACATTTAGCATTTCTCCAGCATGTCTTGACGTATGTAACGTATGAGGCATAGTTCTGGCAATCGAATAATGTATATAACTTCACCGGCATTCTGTGAACGTACCGTGAGCGTAATTCAAGCATTTTTCACGTGAAAGCTGATTAGCCATATGTTGGTCATACATTGGCCATAGCTATGTATACGGAATGTATATCTCCAACTTTGCACACTGCACCGAAAAGTTTGATGCTTCTCAACGTAAAAAAGTGATTTTACACATTGGCCGCGCGCTTGCGAAATGCTTTGTAATGTGACGGGGCACTTTATTAGTATTAATTTGATTTTATGCCTACACCAGATCATTACTACTTTTATTTAAGCTTAGTATTGATATTTATTTTAAATAGTTGTGACAAACCGAATGTTACTTATTGTCCGTTATTAAACCCACACCTAATTAGCATGGTTTTCACTCAGGGCTGGCCTTAGTAGCTGCGGGGCACAATTGGGGACATTTTTGGTGGGGCCCCCAAGTTCACAGTCAATGTCAGTTATAGTGAAATGATTTACAATAGTACATGTAGATTACCCTAGCATGGGTCCCCCCCCCATTGGGTGTGGGGCTCCAATGGGAGCAATTAGTCCAATTAACTTAAAGCTAGTCCTATTCTGAGCATTTGGATATATACATATATATATACATATATGAATATGAGACCGTCTCAAAAGGTGCTAAGCAATATGGGACAAAACTTTGTCCATTGTAACGATCAACATAATATCTACTTACACATTTGCTCAGGATAAACTGATTTGTTTTTTACATGGTGTTTCCTAATCCCAATAGAATACATATTGATTTGAAACAAATGCCCTTGTGTTTTCAGTGTAACCATTTCTGTCCTGTATTGTGTCAATCGTTACAATGGACAAAGAAAGGAAGAGTTATCACCTTTTGAGACAGGCTCATATATGTGCGTATATGTGCACATATGTTTCTTCACTTTGACATTCAGAACACTGGGCAGATATCACATGGCGTCAACACCAGGCTACGGCCATCGCAATGCTTCGTTTTAATTATACATGTATATATATATATATATGTATATCCTAGATATGCTGGTGTAGATAGAGCACAGAGACCTCCCCCGGTGTTACTGGGTAGTACTGTTAAAGTTGCATAGTCCGATGGTTTTGAATTTCAGTATTTTTTCTGAGATAAATATATTAGATCGATCACTAATATCTACTTTACATTAGTTCAAAGTTACTTTTATTTTAAATGGTAAACTTTTGAGATATTTTGAGTGCAAACAGGGAAAAATAGTTTTGGCAAGCTTGCCAAAACTCTGACACCATAGACTTCTGCAGTAACAGGTTCTGTTAAATTGACTCAGTATCACCTTCTATGCAGAAAAAAATGCTTAATAAGTGCATTATAAACCAAACTTGAAGGGACCCTAGACATTTGTTTGGATTAACCGATCATTGGTTTAACCAAGCTTTGTCTTTGACTTTGACTTTAGGTAAGCGTGTATTGCACATGTAATATACAATGTATGTGGACACTTTGATTATTGTTTTTTTATATATGTACAGTATGACTATGTAAAATCAAATCTAGATAATTGGTTTGGTTTTGAAAATTTGATATTTCACCGGAGTATGCAGCTTTAAATAAGAGATTATTGCTTGGATTCGAATCCATCAGGTGGCGCCTCGGTCCCTCCCCTTTCCTCGGGTTTCCGGGCCTTGACCAGAGCCCACTTCTACCTCGGACGCTGCCCGGACCACCTGTCCCCTCCAATTTTTTTTTCTTTTGACTTTGGTAACGGTCCCGAATTATCTTTAGACAATAGAATGTGTATGGGCTTGTCATCCAGGCCGCTTTATTTTCACCCAAATTGGCGATTTCATTACGCGTTGTGCGACCCGTGAAGGAGTCGACGGTATTGTCAATTACCTAGATGATTTTTCAAACCTTGGTTGCGATTGGGCGACATGCGCCCAGCACCAGGAAACTATTATTACAATTGTACGTAGACTAAGGCTTCTACATCAATTTCGATAAAGCCAGGTCGCCTGCCCAATGCACACGTTTTTTAGGTATAGAAATTGACACTATAGCATTGCAACTTCGGCTCCTACATGATAACATTGATAAATTGAAGGACCGTCTCAAATCATTTCTAATTATGCATAAGGCGACTAGGCGCCAACTAGAATGCCTCGCCGGTCGGCTGGCGCATTGCGCCACGGTTGTCCGCGGAGGCCGTTCTTTCTGCTTTGTTTTGTTTCTTTGTTGTTGTTTTACGTCCTAGCAACATCTAAGGTCATATCAGGACGGGTACCGACTTATGACAGTGCTCACTCATGGTGACTTTATAGTGCTGCCCCACTGGAAGACCCAGCTGCCAGCACCATGACCTGATATCCCACTCAGTCACATTATCCTGACACTGAGCCAACCAGAACTTGCCCTATCCTAATAATGGCAAATGCCAGGCTAGGAAGCTACACGTATCAATTTTTAAGTCATTGGTTTGACTCGACCAGGGTTCGAACCCACGACCCCACGATCTACCAACACGGGAGGCGGACGCTCTGACTCAATCGCCCATCCTGTTCTTTCTGCAGTCGGATTTACGAGGGCATAGTCACTTTAAAACGCCCGTATTACCATATTCGATTAACTGACTCCTTTAGACAAGACATCCAATGGTGGCTATCGTTTATAGACCGTTTCAACGGTTTTGCAAAAATTATGGGCAGACATGCGGCAATATTCTCAGTTTCAAGGAATGCGTCTAACTATGGTTTCGGCTTGATTCAGTTAAATGAGGGGTGCGCTGGAGCTTTCGACATGCAAGCCGCAGCTAGCCTTTCAAAAGAAATTGGCCATCATTAAGCACCTCCTGATGACGCATACTCAGACGCGCATATTAAAGTTGCATAGTCCGATGAAATATCAAATTTTCAAAACCAATCCAATTATCTAGATTTGATCCTAGATATCTATCTAAGTTAGACACTGATGCACTTATTAAGCATTTGTTCTCACACATGAGGGGGATATACAGAGTCAATGTAATAGAACCTATTACTGCTGAAGCCTATGGTGCCAGAGTTTTGGCGTGCTTGCCAAAACTAATTTGACATGTTTCCACTTCAAATATCTCAAAAGTTAGCCATTTAAGATGAAAGTTACTTCAAACTAAAGTAAGGTGGATTATAACAATCAATTTAATATATTTATCTCAGAAAAATTACAGAAAATCAAACCCATCGGACTATGCAACTTTAACGTTAGAGAAATGTGGGCGGTGGTGGGCGTCTCAGCTAGATGGCAGTCCTCCTGCCGGCTTCGCTCCATAATTTTTATGACAAACAGAACAGTCGTCCAATCTGCCCTAAATTCCGGAAAATCCTAAAATAAATTAATTATGAAATGGATTAAAGAACTATTCTGGTTATCCTGCGAATACAATTTTGAAATCTCCTCAGCATATGTCCGAAGTGATAGAAACTCCATCTGCGACTCTTTGAGCAGGTGGTCTGATCAAAGAACCAAAATCCGCCTTATTTCAGCGGATGCAGCCAATCTACTCTGCTGACTATTATCTCTTTGGTTAGTGACATTTATTGCCACGTCATTAATTATTTCTTTCATTACTTATGACAGTTAGTTTATTCATCTCTAGGCTTGCGCCAGGACATGAAGGTCTTGCAGGATCATTATTACGCGCCAAAGTCTAAGCGACACGTAGCATGCAGGTGCGCACCTACATGCGATTCATTGAGGAATTTGCAGACCTTCTTCTGCCTACACCGTGCACCTCTACCCAGGTGGCATTATATATAACCTGGTTATCATTGTTGAAATATTCTTCTATCGCTACTTATCTTAGTGCTCTAATTTTTTCTCTAAAAGCTGAAGACGCATCACCTATTGATTACCAATCACATATTATTAAATCTGTTCTTGGTGGGCAAAACGCAAGCTCGGCTGTGCAGTCGAAAGAGCTGCCCCATTACTACCTAAAGAATTGCTTATAATGTTTTATTATTTCTTACACTCTGTGGGCCATACAGCCACCAGGGCTGCCTTGTTAAGGGGTTTCATGCACTTTTGAGGAAGTGTCAGCTTACCTCATCAGACTCTATGGTGTTACACAAAGACTTCACATTCTATGATTGGGGAGTTATTATTACTGTTAGAAAGTCTAAGACTATTGTAATGGCCCACGGCCCTCTGACTCTCGCACTGCCATGCACACATGGAAGAATGCCAAGATCCAATATAAGTACGCTTCAACTTGGTTTATTGAACCAATCTGCTCTCCCTGGCGTCCACAGTCAACTGACCCGCCCCCTCACTCGCCAGATCCCACATCAACTCTATAGGTGGGTGGGGGGTTGAGCTAGCCACACGCAGTAGAGGGCAGCCCAGTCGGGGTCTGCCCAGTGGCTAGCCTTCCGACACACAGCGCAGTTCAGTGTAACTGCGTAGGTGTGCGGCATAGTCTCTGCCGCTACTGCATGATAGTAGGGCTCATGTACAGACTACTACACTATTCAGTTTCAACAATGTGAACTGTTATTACCCGTCGCTAAGGTGGCAATACTGATTTATGTGCGGTCCATTGGCTTACCAAGCACTTTTCTGAACTTCCAGTGTCTGGGGACACACCAGCCTTCCTGGAGGACGGCACCTTATCTCCATTGTCTTATGATGCCCTCATCATCATCATCATCATCATGCTGTCGGTCACGATGCGACAAAGACTGCTTTCATTACTTGACTGCCGCTCTCCATTTAGCTCTCTGCTGTGAGAGTGATGTCCATGAGTCGGTCTTAATGTCTCTCAGCTTCAGGTTTCTCTTGATGGTATCCTTGAACCGGAGACGAGGGCACCCTCTCTTTCTGTAACCAGAAGACAGTTGAGAGTAGAGGATCTGCTTTGGTAGCCTCTCTGATGACATCCTCATGAGGTGTCCAGTCCACCCTACAGGCAACCATAAAGCATTTTTCTGAGCTCTCGGGTCTTGACCCTGATAACTATTCCTGTCACTCTTTACGCCGAGGTGGCTGCACTTTCCTAGCAATGCAGGGGGCTTCGCTTGAAGAGATAAAAAACAGGGGGGATTGGTCATCCGACACTGTGTTTAAATATATTTACTCGCTGTTGTCTGAGCGTATTCTTGCTGATATGCATGTCGCAACAGCCCTCGTGGACACTTAGTTGGGATGGATGGACTTGCTGTCCATGGCGTCTTTGTCTAGACAGATACGGTTATTTCATTATCTAAACGGTTGTGTTCTTGAATAAATATTGTATCCACCCTTTATCGTCCTCGTTGCCTGCGTTCACTATACAAGCGTATATCATAGATATGCTGCTGTATATAGAGCGCAGATACCTCCCATGGTGTTACTGGGTACTACTGTTAAATAAGAGATTATTGTTTGGGTTCGAATCCATCAGTTGGCGCCTTAGTGCCTCCCCTTTCCTCGGGCTTCCGGGCCTTGACCAGAGCCCACTTCTACTTCGGACGCTACCTGGACCACCTGTCTCCTCCAATTAAAAAAAATTATTAATTTATTTATTTTATTGAACTTTGCCCAGCCAGATACTGTTATTTCATTAACTAAACAGTTGTCTTCTTGAATAAATACTGTATCCGCCCTTTGTCGTCCTCGTTGTCTGCGTTCACTACATATGCATATTTATATATATATACGTATATATGTGTGCATATATGTATATATGTACACAAATGTATTTATATGTATACATGTGTATATATGTAAATATATATATGCATATATATATGCATAACTATGTATATATGTATACATTCATATATGTACATATATGTTTTTGTGCATATATATGCAAATATGTATATTTATTTTATATTTATTTATTTATATATATAAATATATATCTCTCGCATAACTGCTTGCACATCATATATGTATATATATATATATATATATATGTACATATATATATATATATATTTATATATATACATATATATATATAATGCGCATCTATTTACACATGCATAAGAGTTTGTAATTACTCTTGCAGCCCAACACTCTGTGACTGGGGCTGCTAAACTACTTTATACGAAAAATATCTGGTTATTGAGTTACGGATACAATCACAATAATCCTCAATCTAATAGCCTAAATATATTGTTCACATAATTATCCTTTATAACCTGCTAGTATTTCGAGTGCAGAATTGATGAAATTGTGTAAATTAATAGGCTTCAAAAGTTTAATGAAAATAATCCAGTGGATACAATTTTGATATGATGGCATTCTCGTCCAATTCAACAACTATACGCCAATAAGGATAAACAATACTGTCTGGAAAAAGGAGCTTCGCCAGTTGTTGACAGTGGACCCTCACTAAGACAGTTTTTTTTCTGGCATTTAAACATTGTCGTCGTTCACCCCTACTGAAGGTGAATATTTGATTAAAGGCCAATGCAATTGACCCCGTGGGTGGGCACAGTGATGCAAAATGGTTTGAACCTAAAACCCAAGATCCCTTTGAAATCAGCGTGGTTATGGCCCTGTCACATTACGACGCTTCTCGCCGGCGCACCACCAATGCGCAAAAAAGTCGAGAAACGTCAAACTTTTCGGCGCGGTGGGAAAAAGTTTGATGTCAGCGCAACATATTGGTAGCGTGCGGCCGACGTTGTGGTACCGTATATCGACGCATGAGGAAAAAAAGAAAAAAAAGGTTTGGCGTGCCATCCTGATATGACCTTAGATGTTGCTTGGACATAAAACAACAATGCACCAGTTTGGCGCAACGTGTGGGGACGACCCTCATGCACCCGCAGCGTATGCCTAGTGTTCGCATAATGTTATTCCAGCGCATTTAACATATCTCGATGCGCCCCTAAAGTCCCCATAACGTTCGCACCCACACGTTGGCACATGTCGAAAGTTTTGTGCAAGCACCAAGCACCAGGACGCGCGTCGCCGATCCTCGCCGACCGTCGCCTTCCATCAACGTGTACCAACGCGCACCTAATGCGTGCGTAACGCTTCCTGATGTGTCCCGACGTTCCGCCCAAAAACACATACGTCGCCATGCGTTGGCGAGAAGCGTCGTAATGTGACAGGGCTATAACTACCTCGCAAATTGTTTTAAATGCCTGCATTTATGTGACCTAACACCACGAAATGAGTCCTTTTTAATCAATCCTGGTTTACCCAAGCCTAATATTTAACCAGTGCATCTCATTGCTCAGGGTCGAGAATCCAGTTACCAGGATGGATAATTCAGGTCATTATGTGTGTGTGGATGGATGATTGAGGATGGGTGGGTGGGAGGGTAGGTGGGTATAGGTGGATGGGGGTCTCAGTTCACCATGACAACACCGTCTCCAGGTTGGGAAATATTAGTTCACCTACTCGTACTAATTCCTCCTCTTCCCTCACTCCATCTCTCCCTCCCTCTCTCGCTGCCTCCTTCCTTCCCTCTTTTCCTCCCTCTTTCTCTCCCTCTCTCCCTCCCTCTCTCCCTCCCCCTCCCTCCCCTTCTCTCCCTCCCTCTCTCCCTCTCTCCCTCCCCCTCTCTCCCTCCCTACCCCCTCCCTCTCTCCCTCTCTCCCGCCCTTCCTACCCCCTCCCTATCTCCCTCCCTCTCCCCCTCCCTCTCCCCTCCATCTTTCCCTCCCTCTTTCCTTCCTTTTCTCCCTCCATCCCTCCTTCCCCCCTCCCTCCCATCCCTCCCTTCTCATAACCGACATTCCACACCCCTCTCACCGTGTTGAATATTAAACACTTCTGTGAGTTATGCGTGTTCCTGTTTCTGAACCCTATCCCTATCAATGCAGAGGGTGACGGATATTTAAAACTGCATGTATAGGGTTTGTAACATATGGGTAGTGATTACCCCTATTATCGCCCATATATAATTGTGAGTGTCCAAGTAGCCACATACCTGCCCATCTGTGATTGGTTTCCATGTGGCTGTAGTCCGTGCCCAGGATGCCTTCGCTTCTCACACTCGACAAGTATTAAAACACTAAATAATGATTATTCGTAGCAGCTATATCCCCTAACCGAGCTCATCTAATACCGTTTCCTCAACTGTATATTGCATTGCTGACATTATGTATGTTGACTAGGCAACATATTTAATTCGCAAGCGAGGCTAATGCAGCCCCTCCCCCATCCCCCACCCACATGACCCAACCACTACCCACGCCACCTCACTTCGGTCCTGGCTCCCGTCAAACAAAGTAAAAATTCACACTGAACCAAGGCACGTCCACTTTCAACACCTACGTACAAGCATGCCGCCCAGGAAGTGGCTCAGACGCCCACCGTTATACCCACAGCTAACGCGGGCCTCACTCAGACGGGCAGCAAGGGGATTGGCGCCGCATGCGCGGAGACACAACAATACAACTATGGAACAGGCACCTTCCCGCTCAGCACTCCTCACTTAACAATGTTATCCTCCTTCCCGCAGCACCCCCCTCCCTTATGGGAGATCGAATGCGACTCCAATCCGGTAGGGGCAGATGCTTTTTCCCGATAGCTTGCTACTCGGTACCCTACCTTTACCAAACTCATCTAATATTGCCTCCTCAACTGGATATTGCATAGCCAACTTTAATAATACCGTCGAGAAGTAATAAAGCATTAAAAAAGTACGTAACAAGCTTAAAGCAATAACTCAGCTAGAGGCATTCAATCTCATATTGGCACTATCATCTCTGCCACTGTCACTGATGCTCCAAAGCCTCAGACGTGGGGCCGCCCAGGCCTGCCTGGCAGCACAAGTTTTGCTTTCTGACATACAGGAGGCTGGATCAAGGTCCAGCGACGCCATCAAAACATACTTCAAAGAGACACCCATCACTGCTGCTCCATCAGTACTTATCAACCTGTTGGGTTAAGTGCTGATTTCACCAATTGACTCTCTTGTTATGATGCCTAAGTGTCTTCTTCATGTCGCTCAAGCAAGATGGCCAATCTCATTACCCAACTCTAGCCTCCAATTGATGAAGACTATGAAAGCCAGCCCTTCCTTGACAATAGTGCCAGTCACCCACACCCAAGCAATCCCCGCACGCCACCCTGGCACTGACATTTTCTGATTGATTATCTGATTTATGAATTGATGACGATTACAATAACCACTATGATCTAAGTGATATTGAGTAATCATTGAAAAAATACAAGTCTCTAAACATGCCTTCTCTCCTATTTCCGAGTGCAGCGAATTAATAATACAGTCAACAAATAATAGAACACTAAGGAATGATTATTCGTAGCAGCTATATGCCTTTACCAAACTCATCTAATATTGCCTCCTCAACTGTATATTGCATTGGCACCATTAATAATACAATTGAGAAGTAATAAAACACTAAAGAATGATTATTCGTAGCAGCTATATGTCCTAATCGAGCTCATCTAATACCGCATCCTCAACTGTATATTGCATTGCCAACATTAATATTACAGTCAACTATTAACACATTTGTGAATAGTGCAATATGAACACAAGAAGTCATCATCATCATCATCATCATCATCATGCTGTCGGTCGCGATGTGACAAAGACTGCTTTCATTACTTGACTGCCGCTCTCCATTTAGCTCTCTGCTGTGAGAGTTGCGTCCATGAGTTGGTCACATTTCATGAAAGCTGCCTGCAAAAGTGTTGAAGTGCTGCCGGCTTTTGCAAGTTACCAGCAGCACTCTTTCAGGGAGCAAATAGAGGTTTCACACTGGCAATAACATGTCAAGACAGGCACAAAACTATTTGTCCCTGCAGTGGCTGGTCGGGAGATGTTGGGAGTTCCATACATCAACCGCCCTTAATGCTGCCACAGTGACATGGTTTTCTGTTTAGGGTTTTCTCCCTTAGCCTTCGGTTCTGTCAAGAACCTGTACCACAAGGCAGTGGTTTGCAACTCTGCAGGGCAGGAGCGTCAAACTCCCTGAGGTATTGCTATACCTGCAATACCTGCATACCATGTATGCAGGTATTGCAGTTACACAAGAAGCAAACTCCATGAAACACTCCACATTAAATACCATCTTTCATGTATTTGATCGGGTGGGAGCAGGACATAGCTCAGGCACTAGAGTGTCCACCAGTGAAGGTGTGGGTCATGCGATCGATCCTGCTCAGTGGACGCATTTGCAGCTTGGGCTATTTTCCATTCCAACCAGTTTTCCACAACTGGTTCATCAAAGGCTGTGGTATGTGCTCTCTTGTCTGTGGGAAAGTGCATATAAAAGACCCCTTGCTACTTATCTGAAAGAGTAGCCTATGTGGCGGCAGCAGGTTTCCTCCAAAGAAATGTGTCAGAATGACCATATGTTTGACATCCAATAGCCTACGATAAAAATCAATGTTCTTGCTCTAGAGGCATCGGTAAATAAAACAAACTTTCGTATCTGATTGATTAACTGAAAGTTGCATAATAAGAAATGGAGTTTATGGTAAAGACAAATGTCACAATGTATGGGTAGTAGATCTGGAAAAAAAATCATTTGCCCATTATTTATTAGCAGAATAAAATGCAAAAAATAAAGCTATCATTATGTCACCCCACACTGTATGAAGATCTGCAACAAGATCTGGTAGTAATAATCCTAGGGCTTTTTTCACATAGCTGATTTATGAGAACATCGCAAACATATTTTACTTCAATGCTACCAAAATTTATTGGTAAAGACATACACAAAACCTATTGCAATGCACTGGCGTAGTTTTTTAGCATTGGAATTTCAAGATAATTATTTTGATTACTTGTTTTAAATATTTCTTTGCCACAATGACAACATTTTGATGGAAATACCAGTGTTAACGACATAAGATTAACCAATCAGACATGCTAAAGATGGTCGTTAAAGTTGTAAAATGTGATGAAATTAGAATGCTTTCAAAACCAAAACACTTATCTAGATTCAAGCCTAAAGCCCCAGTCAGACCTCACCGGACTGAGGAAACGGACAGAAAACGGACACTGTCCGGTGAAATACGGCAATGTACGGTTTATATACGGTACCCATCCGGCATGTCTGTTCTATCTCCGGTGGTGTCCGGCGGTGTCCAGTACAAGTTTTGAACATGCACAAAACTGGAACCGGACACTACCAGACTGAAGTGTACAGTTGGTGTCCGTTTTAAGTCTGTTTAGTCCGTTTTGTCTGTTTCATGTCCGTTACTCCTCCGTTAGGTGTCCGGTTTGTATCCTGAAGAGTCCGTTGATGGTGCTCAGGGAATTCGGTCCATCGGTTTTTGGCGCGTCCATGAAGAGTCCGGTAGGTGTCTGGTTGGTGTCTGGTTGGTGTCCGTTTGGTGTCCCTTTGGTGTCCAGTTGGTGCCCATTTGGTGTCCGGTCCGTCCGTTTGACACTCGTTTTCCATCCGGTTCTCATCTGGTACTCATCCGTTTACCGTCAGTTTCGTCTGATGGCCGTAGCAACAGTTCGACACTGGACACCACCGGACTAGACAATTCTTTGTCCGGTGGTGTACGGTAAGGTCTTACAGGGCCTTTAAACTCTTGCAATCATTAATCATTTCTTTGGGGCTTTGACCCACCCACTCCTCCCAGGAACATCGAAACTCATTAGCTTTGACAGGTGGTGAGATAAACTAGTACATGTTTGTTTTCTTGTTTGGGATTTACGTCCTAGCAACATCTAAGGTTATATCAGGACAGTCTAGTCCTATGGTCTATTACACTTGGCTTCAAATAGTGTGTAGAGTTCTTTAACATATGTTGCAGTCTTCCACTGAAAATATATTCAAAGTTAGGCAATTATCATTAAATAAAATTACTCTAGAAGCTAACATAGAGTAACTTATAATGGTCAATATTTATCTTAAACCATATTTAACGGATTCAAGGTCGATGGATTGTGCAGCTTTAAACCTCCATAATCTGATGAAAGTATTAATTTATAAAAACCAAAACAATTATCTAGATTTTATTCTACATCCCCAACTTAGATACTGGTGCCCTTATTAAGCATTAGAAGGGAATACTAAACCAATTTAATAGAAGCTGTTACTGCTGAAGCCTATGGTGTCAAAGTTTTGGCATGCTTGCCGAAACTAATTTGACATATTTTCACTTCATATCTCAAAATCTAGCCATTTAAAATAAAAGTTACTTCAAGCTAAAGTAATGTATATTACAACAATCAATCTAAGGTATTTATCTCAGAAAATGGCAGAAATTCGAAACAATCGGACTATGAAACTTTAACTAACTAACAAACTAACCCACTGACAGTATTGTGTTCTAAGGGCACTTACAGCTTCCTCCTGTAGGTGAAATCCATCACCTCAATGCACCTGACACTCTCCACCCTCCTCCTGGTAGTAAACTCCTTCTCCAGGGTACAACGTTAATCTCTTTGTATACACTATGTAACAACTTAGAGCTTACCTATCATCACCCCCAGAAAACCCAAGACAATTGTTTGTAGGATCCAACGTAGCACCCTCTCACTCCCACCCCCGCCTCCCCACAAGCATTCACTCCAGGTGCTTCAGGAAAGAAGACCCATCTTCTCCAGCTACAATTCCCCCTTCCCCCCCTCCCCCCCTCCCTTAACCTCCCACTTTAGCTTCCTCCAGGGAACCCAAGGAAGAGAAAGCAGTCAATTCCTCTAACGAACATACATACTGGAAAGCTTCAGGAACACCCCCCCCCCCCCCTTACCCCCCACCGCCACCACCACTCCCACCACCACCACCCCTTCCCCTACCCCACCCCCAACCCAACACCACCCCCACCCCTACCGTCACCCACTCCCCTTCTCTCCCTACCCACTCTAGCCTATGTCCCCTGCGATACACAGCTCGCAAGTCACTTTTCTGTTTCCTTGGAAACACAGGTGCTTCATTAATTAGTTACATTTGAGCCACGCAGGTTCAACGATGGACTTAAGCAAACCATTTCACACTCCTCCACTTTTATGAACATTTCATTAACAAACATACAACAATACAAATATACCATTTTACGGTGCTCCACTTATGAACATTTGAGTAACAAACTTACAACAATACAAATATACCATTTTACGGTGCTCCACTTATGAACATTTGAGTAACAAACTTACAACAATACAAATATACCATTTTACGGTGCTCCACTTATGAACATTTGAGTAACAAACTTACAACAATACAAATATACCATTTGACGGTGCTCCACTTATGAACATTTGAGTAACAAACTTACAACAATACAAACAAACTACTTTACGGTACTTTACTTACGGACATTTTATGTGACAAACTTACAATGATACAAATGAACCATTTCACTTTCAGCAAAACAAATAAACCATTTCGCACTCCTTCACTTATGAACATTTGAGTACCAAACTTACGACAATACGAATAAACCATTTTACGCTCCTCTACATATCCATATTTGAGTGACAAACTTGCAACGATACAAATAAACCATTTCACTTTCAACAATACCAAGCAACCATTTCGTACTCCTTTACTTATCTTGTCCAGATATGACCTTGGATATAGCTAGGTGTAAAACAACAACAAACAATCATTATACATTCCTTACTTTCATTCATTCCACTTCTGACTACCCTATCCTTGTGCTGTTGACCGCCAGACAAGTTTGAGGTTCATATATAAGTGTACATTTGCTACGTGTTTGGTTTGACTCAGCCGGGAATTGAACCCACGATCTCCACATAACGCAGTGGTGTACAGCCGACTACGCCCCTGCTTTGTGTGGCTTAGTTACGTGGGCCATTCTATGTCACCAGTGAGGGTTTAATGTCCGATTTATTGACGCAACTCTTACTTTAGAGAAGCTTTGGGTTCAGCCACCTTACTCCTTGGATCGAAATATCTATCATTCTGAAATTTATTCTGGTCACGCCTGTGGGTAAAACGTCCATTAATGGCACAGTGTTCTTCACCACTGGGCAAGAAGCATGCAAGAGACACAGTCAGACTCTCTTTACTGCACCAGGCGGGGTAGTCATTGTGGTAGGGGTGCCCACTTCCTATGCGGGAGGTCATGGGATCGATTCCCAGTTGAGTCATGTCGAAGTGTTACACATTTTATTCTTTTCGCTAGTTTGCCAAAGACCCAACATTGCTATGGTAGAAATTGATGGGTTAACTCAGTGTTAGGATAATGTAATTGAGTGAGATATTGGCATGGTATCCTGGTTGGGCAGCACTAAAAAAGAGCAATATTTGTGCATTATACTGATTTTGTGTGTGTACATTAGTTGATTAAGCAGAGGGAATTTCAATCACAGACAATTGGTCTTCCTCATTCCACTGCTCCTTGGCCTATCGTAGTAATGCCAAAAAGACCCTATAATACTAAGATGGCTCACTCCCTATCTCTCCCATGGTAATGTACATTTTGCAGTGCCACCTTGTGGTGGGTTTGATCAGCCTGGCTGCTGGTTGGTGTTTCACATGTAAACACATACAATTATACTATGACATGACATAGGTGGAAGTTGTAATACACATCAATATGAAATTGCTATGAACAAATACCATCATCATCAGCCATCTATCATCAGCATCGCCATCATCACATCTTTCACATTCATATATATATTTATACATATAATATAGCACCTGTTTAACCAAGAGAACAGCCAGCGCACCAAGTGGTGGGTTTGATCATTTTGATTACACAATACAGGGTGAGTGAGCTGTCTTAGTATTATAGGGTCTTTGGTAACGCCGAGCACCAGGCTTGGTAGTGACACGTATTAAAGCTGCATAGTCCGATGAAAAAATAAAACTTTCAAAACCAAAACAATTATCTAGATTTGCTCTAACTTAAATGCTGGTGCACTTATTGAACATTTGTCGCCACATATAAGGGGATACTGAGTCAATTAATAGAACCTGTTACTGCAGAAGCTTATGGTGATAGAGTTTTGGCAAGCCTGCCAAAATTAATTTAGCATGTTTCCATTTCAAATATCTCAAAAGTTAGCAATTTAAAATAAACGTTACTTCAAACTAAAGTAAGGTAGATTATAATGATCAAGCTAATATGTTTATCTCAGAAAATGAGAGAAACTCAAAACCATCGGACTATGCAACTTTAATTCTTAAGTCAATGTTTGGACTTGGCGTGCGTTTTAACCTAGCTGTTAGAATCCCACGACCTACCAAAACAGTATGGTGGACGCTTAACTCATTCGGCCATCCTGTCTATGGTTTTAAATGTTGCTATTGTAAAGAAGGAGTGGTGCATAAGATGCGAATGAACCAAACCAATCCGCTACTGTGTGTGAACCAAACCAATCCATGCGCTACCATGTGTGAGATGAAAAGTAGAAGTGGTTGCTGGTACCCGTTGTCGTGGTATAAAACCCCGGCCCGATCGCAGCCCCTGCCGTGAAGACAGTTGACTAAGCATTTATTTTTGTAAAATAAATTTAAAAGCTTTCATTGGATCGATTAAAAATATCTTAATGTGCGATTGAAGAGGAAGATCGGAAGTATTTAATGTAACCTAAGAGCAATTTATGCTGAAAGTATTAAAACAGAGATAATAGTGAAATTGGGATATTCTGAGTGTCCAGTGCAATCTTCATACAGAAAAAGTGAAATATCTCTAAAGCTACACCACTTAGAAACAAGCTGCTTGGTACACATATAGAAAACATATTCGACGGATAGATTATATTAAATTTATACGGTTAGGGTTGTGCATTTCTATTAATCTTTAATAGACACTGGCAGTGTGTATTCGTTCTGCAGCCGAGCTGTGCCTGTTTACAAACTCTGCGCATGCGCAGAAGCCACGGCAGGGGCTGCGATCGGGCCGGGGTTTTATACCATGACACCGGCATCACATTCAGTTATATACACTAGGCCCCCCCCCCCCTTTCAGATAACTGTGTGGGCGGACATCTACTGAATACCTCGGTTCTACACCAGTCCCCTTTGCTCACCCCCTAAGCCGGTTCTCACTGGTACCCGGCATCACATTCAGACATATACAACCACCAGGCCTCCCTTTGAGATAACTGTGTGGGCGGACATCTACTGAATACCTCGGTTCTACGCCAGTCCCCATTGCTCACCCCTAAGCCAGTTCTCTACTGAATACCTCAGTTCTATGCCAGTCCCCATTGTTCACCCCTAAGCCGGTTCTCACTGGTACCCGGCATCACAATCAGTCATATACAACCACCAGGCAACACTTGACATAACTGTGTGGGCAGACATCTACTGAATACCTCGGTTCTACGCCAGTCCCCATTGCTCACCCCTAAGCCGGTTCTCACTGGTACCCGGCATCACATTCAGACATATACAACCACCAGGCCTCCCTTTGAGATAACTTTGGGGGCGGACATCTACTGGACAGGTTGGAGAGCTTACCTCGTTTGGGCTATGGGGGTTATTGGATGTCCGATTCAATTACCAAGGTCGAATTTGATATAACATTAGGTAGTGAAATGACATATATGCCTGTAGCACAATGAGTTTGGGCTAGTTTTACTATTGCGACATATCACTGGAAAGGAACAAATTATATTAAGATCCCTGATTAGTGTCAGGATTATTTAGTTAGGGAAGTAATTTGTAAAACAACATTAGGATATTAGTGCTTAATGGTTATAAACCAGGTTCCCTGTGTTAGTTAGTGTGTTGGTATAATCAAACAACCACATCACAATAGGGGTACCTCCAGTCAGCCATGGGTGTATATGCTGGTCAGTGGCAAACCCTGTGTGACTGCCCCCCCCCCCCCCACACACACACACAAACATCACAATAGGGGTACCTCCAGACAGCAATTGGTATATATGCTGGTCTGGCAAACCCTTTGTGACTGCCCCCACATCTCATGTTTCCATAGATGTCAATGATTTCCATATGGTTTCCATAGATGTCCATGTTTTCCATATGGTTTCCATAGATGTCCATGTTTTCCATATTGTTTCCATAGATGTCCATGTTTTCCATATGGTTTCCATAGATGTCCATGTTTTCCATATGGTTTCCATAGATGTCCATGTTTTCCATATGGTTTCCATAGATGTCCATGTTTTCCATATGGTTTCCATAGATGTCCATGTTTTCCATATGGTTTCCATAGATGTCCATGTTTTCCATATGGTTTCCATAGATGTCCATGTTTTCCATATGGTTTCCATAGATGTCCATGTTTTCCATATGGTTTCCATAGATGTCCATGTTTTCCATATGGTTTCCATAGATGTCCATGTTTTCCATATGGTTTCCATAGATGTCCATGTTTTACATGTGATTCCCAGGTGAGTGCCCAGTCGTTGACAGGTGATTTCCAGATGGTTTCCAGGTAATTCACAGATGGTTTCCAAACGGTTCCCAGGTGGTTTTCAGATGGTTCCTAGGTGGTTCGTGAGTGGTTCTCAGGTGGTTCCTCGGTGTTTCCTGGGTAGTTCGCACATGGTTTGCAATTGGTTTCCATGTGGTTTACAGGTGGTTCTCAGTGACTGGCAGAATAGGTCATGGACTGGTTAGCTCCGTATCAGGATAATGTGACTGAGTGGGATATCGGGTCATGGTACCGGTGGCCTGGTCTCCCAGTGGGGCAGCACTACAAATCACCAGGAGCGCGCATTGTCACAAGTCAATACCAGTCCTGATATGACCTTAAATGTTCTCATGATGTAAAGATCACAATAAACAAACAAACCGTGATAATAAAATATAGGTTTACTTAAATAATGCACACCTCAGTACCCCTCCACCCATTATCCAACAATGAGAGAGACCGGGGGGACCTGTTTGGTCTGCGCCACAGTCAACCGGAAGTGAGGTATCGCTAATGGCGCTTACAGGTCACTCGCAATGATTCACTTTAAAGTTGCACAGTTCGATGGTTTTGAATTTCTCTCACTTTTCTGAGATACATACATTAGGCTGATCGTTATATTCTACCTTACTTTAGTTTGAAGTAACGTTGATTTTAAATGGCTAACTTTTGAGATATTTAAAGTGGAAAAATTCTAAATTACTTTTGGCAAGCACACCAAAACTCTGACACCATAGGCTTCTGTGGTAACGGATTTGATTAAATTGTATCAGTAGGCTTTCTCCTTCTATGTGCCAACAAATGTTTAATAAGTACACCAATGTCTAACGTATATATCTAGAATCAAATCTAGATGATAGTCCTGGTTTTGACACGTTGATGTTTTCATCGGACTATGCAGCTTTAAAGCAATTTATAATGCCGTCAGCTAGACCAAAGGATGGCACGGGGAGAACAAACTCTCTGGGGAGCTCTCACAACGCAATCAATATTCCACTTTCACTTCCTAGTGGTTCAATGGGGAACAACATTGTAGTACATTAACCAGACTCATGTTTAATTACCAATATCGAATAAGACTTCAACATAATTATAAGTAAAGAAGGCGTTCATTTAAAAAAATAATTTTGGTTCAAAATGTTTCTTCCAATTGAATATTGTCTTTTTCCACATCGAGGCGTAGGTCTTTCAGCTGTAGCAGGTATGGTGCATATGAACTATTTATGGATGATGAGATGAACAATATACACAATAGTGGGTAGCGATTGGGCATTACAAATAATATGCGGATCTTAGTCTGTACATGTAGATCTTAGTTTGTACATGTAGATTTGAGGATAATCACTTTGCAATCTATATTAGTTTGGCATTGCTCTAAAACAGATTTAAAATGCATTACATTTGTTAAAAACCCATCAACCAAACATGCTTAAACCAAGTATTTTAAAACCCAAACAATGTATCAAGATCTCATCCTACATATCCAACATCGACTCTGTTCATTTCGGGAGCGAGTGTCCTAAGGGATTTACCACCTAGGCACCCTGATGCAATCAACCTACTCACACCTGTTTCCAAATGACCCTTTACCTGGTGAGGTGAGGTGAGGTGAGTCTAGCCTAATTCAATATTTTATATTTCTTATTCCCCCTCCCGGAACACCCCCCCCCCCGCCCCCTCACCTCCCACTCCTCAAACCCAGTCCCAATCCTCGGCTTCCTAGATGCATGGAGGGCGACTAGCCAAACGCTGTGGCGTTCTCTGTGGTGGAGTGGTTAGAGTGTCTCACTTTTTTCTAGGTCAGACTCCTAATCTGAAGGTCGGCGGTTCGATTCCCCATGCCCCCAGCTCTGCCAATTTGGATTTCCACCGCTGTGTATAACTTACAGCGTCATCAAAGGCCGGTTGCTCTCATACCATGTCTATGTGGTGTGGGAGGTTAAAAATCCCTTGGGTCGGTAAAAGTGTAGGCTCGGGCTTTCTATCGACCAGCAGTGGAATGAGGAAGACCAGTCATCTATGACTGAAATTTTCCCTGCTTAAACAACTAATGGACCAAAAAAAAAACTTATAGGTGTAGCAATCACGTGGTACAGGGCAACGTGGGAACAGTTGTCCATCACAATGTATGGGCAATGCATCACCACCCGCGATACCCCCCCCCCCCTCTCCCCGATACACCGCCACTCAGCCATGACGGGCTTGTGGACACACAGACTGGGCCGCCCGCCACTGCCACCGTTACGACAACCGTTACGACGACGGTTACGACAACCGTTACGACGACGGTTACGATAACCGTTACGTCGACCGTTAGAACTCCACGACCTCTACGACGACCGTTGTGACGACCGCTACGACGTTGTTATCATCATTATCATCACCATTTTAATAACCATCAAAACAATCATCATCACAATAATCACAATCACAATCATTATCATCATCACCACCATCGTCACTATCACCACCATTGTCACCGTCACCATGACCGTCACCACCACACCATAACCATCACAATCATCATCACCACAATTGACATCACCATCACCACCATCATCATCACCACCACCACAACCATCATCACTACCACCACATCACCATCTCCACCATCAGCATCATCATCGCTACCACCAACACCATCATCACTACCACCACACCACCACATCACCATATCCACCACCAACATCATCATCACTACCACCATCATCATCATCACCACCACCACCACAACACCATCTCCACCATCACCATCATCACTACCACCACATCACCATGTCCACCATCAGCATCATCATTACTACCACCATCATCACCACCTCAACCATCATAGTCCTTGGTGTCATTGGCGTCATCACCCTCGACATGTTTTTTTCACATACTCACTCATTCCAAAGCCCCTATAATACTAAGACGGCTCACTCCCTATCTCTCCCATGGTAATGTAAATTTTGCAGTGCCACCTTGTGGTGGGTTTGATCAGCCCAGCTGCTGGTTGGTGTTTCACATGTAAACACATACAATTATATTATACATGAGATAGCTAAGTATGAATACACATCAATATGAAATTGCTATGAACAAATACACATCATCATCAGCATCATCATCATCGCCATCATCACACATCTTTCACATTCATGTATACATTTATACATATAATATAGCAACTGTTTAACCAAGAGAACAGCCAGCGCACCAAGTGGTGGGTTTGATCATTTTGATTACACAGTACAGGCTGAGTGAGCCGTCTTAGTATTCTAGGGTCTTTGCTCATTCCCCACTCACTTACTCTCTCACTCACTCAGGCGGGCAACGGGGAGTTGAGATTTCATAGTGGGATTGAAGCGGATGTGAGTGAGGGTGTGGCGTGTTGGATGTAGGGTGTGGGGAGTGGGGTTGGATGGGATTGATGTGAATTGGGGATGAGCAGCATAGGATGGGTGTGAGGGGGGGGGAAATGATGTCTTGAGATGCTCTTCTCTATCAGACCGGAGTTAATCACATCAAAGAGAGGCTCACAGTGATATAGCAACGAGGGTGGGTGGAGAAGTGGCGGGGAGGGGGCTAGGAATGGGTGGGGCTAGTGGGGGAGGGATGAGTGGGGCTAGTGGGGGGAGGGATGGGTGGGGGGTAGTGGGGGAGGGATGGGTGGGGGGTAGTGGGGGAGGGGATGGGTGAGGGTAGTGGGGAGGGATGGGTGGGGGTAGCGGGGGAGGGATGGGTGAGGGTAGTGGGGGGAGGGATGGGTGGGGGGGTAGCGGGGGAGGGATGGTGAGGGTAGTGGGGGAGGGATGGGTGAGGGTAGTGGGGGAGGGATGGGTGGCGGTAGGGGGGAGGGATGGGTGAGGGTAGTGGGGGAGGGATGGGTGGGGGTAGTGGGGGAGGGATGGGTGAGGGTAGTGGGGGAGGGATGGGTGGGGGTAGTGGGGGAGGGATGGGTGAGGGTAGTGGGGGAAGGATGGGTGGGGGGTAGTGGGGGAGGGATGGGTGAGGGTAGTGGAGGAGGGATGGGTGAGGATAGTAGTGGAGGGATGGGTGGGGGTGGTGGGGGAGGGATGGATGGGGGTAGTGGGGGAGGGATGGATGGGGGTAGTGGGGGAGGGATGGGTGGGAGGATAGTGAGGGGAGGGATGGGTGGGGATAGTGGGGGAGGGATGGGTGGGGGTAGTGGGGGAGGGATGGGTCAGGGTAGTGGGGGAGGGATGGGTCAGGGTAGTGGGGGAGGGATGGGTGGGGGGACGGCGGGAGGAGGAGGGAGTAGTAGTGATGATATTCCAGTGGTCAGTGGTGCAATCAGGTGGTGGTGGAGAAACACCAGACAGAACTAATGCATGGCTCGGTGCATGGATGATCAGGGTCATACCCTAGAGAACCCTGCAAGCCTCAACTCACGCGCACACACCCAGACACACACACACACAACGTCACGCATCAACCACATATAAACACATACCCTCACTGCCACCACACCTACACACCAGTTCATGGACACCCACACACACACACATGCATCAGCCACACACAAACACAGACACTCACTCCTACCACACCAACACGCCCACCCATACACCCACACACAAATAGGTTCACGCATCAATAACATATAAACACAGACCCTCACTGCCACAACACCTACACACCAGTTCATGGACACCCAGACACCCACACACACGCATCAACCACCCACAAACACAGACACTCACTCCTACCACACTCACACGCCCACCCACACACAGCCACACACACAGCGTCACGTATCAACCACATATAAACACAGACCCTCACTGCCACCACACCCACACACCAGTTCATGGACACCCACACACCCACACACACGCATCAACCACCCACAAACACAGACACTCACTCCTACCACACTCACACGCCCACCCACACACAGCCACACACACAGCGTCACGCATCAACCACATATAAACACAGACCCTCACTGCCACCACACCAACACACCAGTTCGTGGACACCCACACACCCACACACATGCATCAACCACACACAAACACAGACTCTCACTCCTACCACACCCACCTACCCACCCACACACACAGCGTCACGCATCAACCACATATAAACACAGACACTCATCCCACCACACCCACCCACCAATTCATGGACACCCACACACCCCTACACACACCTCCACACATCAACCACATATAAACACAGACACTCATCCCACCACACCCACCCACCAATTCATGGACACCCACACACCCCTACACACACCTCCACACATCAACCACATATAAACACAGACACTCATCCCACCACACCCACCCACCAATTCATGGACACCCACACACCCATACACACACCTCCACACATCAACCACATATAAACACAGACACTCATCCCACCACACCCACCAATTCATGGACACCCACACACCCACACACCAATACCTTCACACACCAACACTCCCACATCCACATAGCCCAGCACACACCCACCTCCACCCACCAACCACACCCACATATATTCACCACACCCACACACCCACGCCCCCGCACACATATACACCAGCAGACACCTCCACACACCAACACACCCACATCCTCATAACCGAACACCCAGCCGGTTGAGCTACTAGGGCCCTTAGGTTGAGCTACCCCGGCCCCCAGGTTGAAGCACCCGACACCTAGATTGAGCTAAACGGGTCCCCTAGGTTGAGCCACCCGAGCCCTAGGTTGAGCTACTCGGGCCCCTAGGTTGAGCCACCCGACCCCTAGATTGAGTTATCCGGGCCCTAGGTTAAGCTACCCGTGCCCCTAGGTTGAACCACCCTACCCCTAGATTGAGCTACCCGGGTCCCCTAGGTTGAGCGACCCGGCCCCTAGATTGAGCCACCTGGGCCCCCTAGGTTGAGCCACCCGGACCCCTAGATTGAGCTACTCGGGTCCCCTAGGTTGAGCCACCCGGGTCCCCTAGATTGAGCTACCCGGGCTCCTAGGTTGAGCCACCCGACCCCTAGATTGAGCTACCCGGGACCCTAGGTTGAGCCACCCAGACCCCTAGATTGAGCTACTCGGGTCCCCTAGGTTGAGCCACCCGGCCCCTAGGTTGAGCTACTCAGTCCCCTAGGTTGAGCCACCCGATCCCTAGATTGAGCTACCCAGGTCCCCTAGGTTGAGCCACCCAGACCCTTAGATTGAGCCAACTGGGCCCCTAGGTTGAGCCACCTGGGCTCCTATGTTGAGTCACCTGAGCCCTTATGTTGAGCCATCTGGGCCCCTAGGTTGAGCCACCGGGACCGCTAGGTTGAGCTTTATTACACTCACTTCAATCATTTTTTTTTTGTAAGTTGTCAGGCCCCTCTTCCTTTTGGGCCCATAGACTTAAGCCTACTCAGCCTAATAGTTAATTCGCCACTGTTATGTCCTCATATGTTGATAGCACATGAAACCCAAGTCACTCCCTGACACTCGACAACGACATATCAGGTCTCAAACTCAGCTCATCGAGTTGTCTCCAAAAAGGGTTTATCATCCAGGAAATACTAAGAAAATGTCATTAAAAACATATGCCATTCCAGTATTAGTTGAACTAACACATTTCTAAGGATTGAACCATGCAGAAAACATTGCATCATGTCAGTGAGTCATATCGAATTATTGTCACAAAACAAATTAGAAACGTGAGACAATCCTGAGAAGTAGATTCGCACTGTCATGACAAGTTGCAAAAACTTAACCATAGTGTTAATTACCGTTTTATTTGTTTTGGTATTTGGGTCTTGAAAGTACATTGAAAATACACTGGCCTTATTCGGTGATTCGCTGAATATCCAAACCGAGGCTACATCAGATAATTGTTTGTGATGCTCAGCAACACGGGTAATTTGGCATTCGTACACTGCCATAGCCTCATAGCATTAAGATAAGCCTCATGCTGCCACCTATCGATTAACGGCGACATTACCTTATGACTTTTGCGTCAGCGCCGCCTATATATTCACATTTTAATACGAAACCTGATTAATGCTGACTAATAACGTTGCTGACCTGCCATCTGCAGTCATTTTCTCGAACTATTGGCTTTAGCACCTATATAAGGACTGATTCTAAAGCGGTGAGCTCACTTCGACACGGCCACCGGAGGACACTGACTGGCCTTTTTGAACTGCCATCCCACCCACCCCTACATGACATGTTTCTGGGGTTAGGGTTAAAAGCTTCTTGACCTCACTGTGCTTAACTCGTTTGAAACTAAACATTGTGCTTACTGAAATTTTTGTTATTGAAAAATATATCCAACCTTAAACTCATATGCTGTGTCGGTGTCAAATTAGTTTGTCGTGCCAATCTTTCACCTGTGACAAATTGTCCTTTTTTGTGTGTGTTTTACTTGCGTTCGGGCTCTTAAATGAGACTGATTTCATTGTATCGGCCGAAGCATTGGTTTAAATTAAAGTTGCATAGCTTTGACTTCATGGATGGCTCAACCTAGGGCCCCAGGATAGCTCAACCTAGGGGCCCAGGATGGCTCATCCTAGGGGCCTGGATGGCTCAACCTAGGAGCCTGGGTGGTTCAACCTAGGGGCCCGGGTGGCTCAACCTAGGGGCCAGTGTTCTCTGATAGCATGAGGCACACTCTAGTAGACAGATTGGCTGTGGTGGTTCGAATCCTGGCCGAGTCAAACCAATGACTTATAAAATTGATACTTGTCACCACCTACCCAGGTGTCTGCCATTAATGAGATAGGGTAAGGACTGGTATCAGGATAATGTGACTGAGTGGGATATCTGGTCATGGTGCCAGCGGCTTGGTATCTCAGTGGGGAAGCGCTATCAAGTCGCCATGAGTGCACACTGTCACTAGTCAGTACTCCTCTTGATATGACTGTAGATGTTGCTAGGATGTAAAACCCCAACAAACAAATGCCAGTTGACATAATAATAGTGTGCATTTAATCGAGTGCCCTCACCATCCGGAGCCATTCTAAGGCACTATTCCACACAAACCACAGAAAAAAAAATAGCCGAAAGATGCGTACATTTAAGTTTTACACAAAAAAACACCGCACTAAACAGGTCAGTCTTCAGAACAGTTTACAAAATCGTTAAGCGATGCTGGTGCTCCTCTGACGCCATCTTGCAAACCTATTCCACAAAGTAGAGGTCTGGCACACAAGAAGCCACATTCGGCATGCACGTGGATGTGATATGTGGATAGTGATATCCGGTCCCAAGTAACCGCCCCCAGGGGCCGCCACAGGTACTGCTCGATTGCCGGACAGGGCCGGGCCCATCAGTGGGTGTATAATTAATTACCCTGCGCATCACAGGTCGGTTCCGCTCCGTTGCGTCTCCCTAGGCGTACGTAACGACGGAGCAGCGCACCTCCTTATCCCACCACACCCACCCACCACATTATAGACCACCACATATATACCACCACCGCCCACCACCACCACCACCCTGTGAAAATATACGGTCTTTCGGTCGTGATAGCCGAGCTTGGAGTCATATCAATATCTCGGGCGACGGAGTTGGGGACCATTGTTATGTAATAGTGATGCAATGGGTGCCCACTTGCTGTGTGACATGGAAATAACTATGTGTAAATGTTATGATACACGTTGCCCGGGATTGTGGTATGATGTCCGGATATTAAGATATGGTTACTAATTACAGGAATGTTCCCTCCATGCACCAGGAAGAGTGCAAAGGGGAGAGGGACATGTATTATTGTTTAAAGTAAGGTATATGGGTCTGTGCAGCCGGTTGTAAGTGAGTCAGGGTGGCAGGTCACTATTAGGTGAACAAGAGTTGTAGTAATAAAGCTCAACCTTATCAGTGTCGATCCTGCGTGACTTGTCTCCCTTTCTTTCTTATGAGTTGTTGTTTGGTATTTAATGGGGGGGGGGGGGGGGGGGGAGACTGGCAGACAGTTGCCAGGATCCTCCTGATAGTAGTGAGTATAAGAGGAGTAACTGGAGACGGCCAAACAACCAGTTATTCTTCAATCGGTTCCCGTTGAGTAAAACCAATGACTTATGGAATTGACACTGGTCGCTTCCTAGCCTGATACTCGGCATAAAAAGGACATGGCAAGGACTGGTTAGTTCAGTGTCAGGGCAATGTGACTGAGTGGGATATCAGGTCATAGTGTAGGCAGCCTGATTTCCCACTGGGGCAGCACTATTAAGTCACCATGAGTGCACACTGCACTATTAAGTCACCATGAGTGTGAACTGTCACAAGTTGGTACCCGTCCGGATATGACCGTAGATGTTGCCAGGATGTAAAACTCCAACAACCAACCAACCAACCAACCTGGCGTGTATCTGACCGGTCCCCGGGCCCTTCCCCTAGAGGCGGGTCTCCTGTACTCCCCCCGCTCCTGGTATTCGGCTGACCGGTCCCCGGGTCCCCTGTGTTCCCGGTGTCGCAGTTTCAGCGCCCGGTCAGTTTCAGCGCCCGGTCAGTTTCATGCGCATGCGTCAAAATCTAACATCATCGTCACTAACCTTATAAATTTAATATAATGTTTTTGGTAAAGATATTTTCTACATGTGTACAAAGCGATTTGTTTCTAGGTGGTGTGCTTTTAGAGATATATCACTTTTCCTGTATTTTCTGTATGAAGATTGCTAGCGACCATTGACAATGCCTTGAGTTTGACGGTACGCGCAGTGCAAAACCTTAGTTTTATTCAAAATTAATACTAATCAAGAAACCCAACCTTATAAATTGAATACAGTCTTTTTGGTAAAGATGTTTTCTATATGTGTACCAAACGATTTGTTAAGAGGTGGTGTAGTTTTAGAGATATTTCACTTTTGCTGTATTTTCTGTATGAAGATTGCTCACGACCATTGACAATGCCTTGAGTTTGAGTCTATACGGGCGGTGGAAACTGACCGGGCATTGAAACTGCGACACCGGCCGCTCCCCCCTCCACACGCCGTGGGTCATCACTTCAGATCACCCACCTAACCCCGGAGTCAGTCGTTGCACGCGCCCTAGTTACTCCCTCAGCACTGTCTCCGGTACAAAAGTGTCGGAAGGATTGGTTATAGAACAAGCCACATGCTTTTGCAATGTAATATTCTAAATATATTGTTGAAATACTATCATATTCATAACCTGTTACTATTGGGGTGAATAATTGTTATGATTATTGGTTGGTTGTTGGAGTTTTATATCCTGGCAACATGTAAGGTCATATCAGGAGGGGCACTACTGCCTTGTGACAGTGTGCAGTCATGGTGACTTTATTGTGCTGCCACACTGGGAAATTAGGCCGATGGCACCCTGACTCGATATCCCACTCAGTCACATTATCCTGACACTGAGCTAACCAGTTCTTGCCCTATCCTATTAATGCCGAGGGCCAGGCTAGGAAGTGACAAGTATCAATTTGATAAACCAGTGGTTTGACTCGACCGGGAAGTACATAATTGTAAGCAAACGTGTGTGTGGATAATACATGAAATACTTCACTCCTAAATATTATTCACATTCGTAAATTATGCAACTCATATTGTAGGGGAAATCATATTCACCTAATACATTATGCAACAATTAACGTGTGGACAAAACATCATGCCTGTGGAAGGTACAGCTATAAGGCGAAAGGCGCAAATTATATCTAGTGAGGACAACAGGCCTGTCTACACCAAATGGGCTTGCTATGCTCTACACTAATTGAGGCCAGGGTTCAGATTAGGTAATATCCAGACAGGGAAGTGTGATTGTCTATCAGATAACCCTAGAGGAATAATAATAATAATAATTTTTTTTTTAAACCTCCACACAACACCAACCAAACGAAATCAGAACCGGCTATCTACTACCACTACTGGCAAAACGTTTTTTTTGGTGTATTTTTTTGTGTGTACATTAGTTGATTAACCAGGGGGAATTTCAATCGCAGACAGTTGGTCTTCCTCATTCCACCATTCCTTGCCCTATCCTAGTAATGCTGAGCGCCAGACTAGGTACCGACAAGTATACATTTTTAAGTCCCTGATTCGAACCCGGGAAGTTCGAAACCCAGGACCTAACCGGAACGGGAGGCGGACGCTCAACTGATTCGGCCATCGCATCTGGTTATAGTGTGACAAGACACTGATGGGTCTCTGTACCTCACACAGTGTATACTCTCTGAGCAAGGTGGGTGTGGGTGTTATCGGTGTGGGTGTGGGTGTGGGGGGGGGGTCACATTACTGAGTAGGCTGATGAGTAAGTCAATGTCTGGGCTGGCGCGGCGGGCAATTTGGGCCGCTCATTTCTAGGCATTTCTAGGCATCTGGCGCCCCATTAATAACAATGATAAGGGCAGTAATAGCAATTACAGCACCGTGTTGACTGGGTTTTCCCCATAGAGCGGAGAAGAGACTCCTTAATTAACTGGGTTTCTCTCTCTTTATAGAAATATAGCCGAAACATATACATATATACATACGTATGCATATGTATAAATATAAATATATTATATTATAAATATATATTATACATATAGTAAATATTATAAATATTATAAATATTATAAATATTATAAATATTATAAATACTATAAATACTATAAATATTATAAATATAAATATTTATAGATATTACAACTATTATAACTATTATAATATTATAACTATTATAATATTATAAATATTACAAATATTATATATATTATAACTATTATAAATATTATAACTATTATACATATTATAACTAGTATAACTATTATAAATATTATAACTATTATAACTATTAAAAATATTATAAATATAAATATTAAAAATATTAAAAATATTAAAAATATTAAAAATATTATAAGTATTATAAATACTATAAATATTATAAATATTATAAATATTATAAATATTACAAATATATGTATACAACCTTTGTCCAGTAGGTCTGTAAACCTCCCACATCTTCCCACCTCTTCACCTCCCCAACACCTCCAAAATGAGTGTGTATAAATTAGAGTGAGGGGACGGATGGGAGGGGGGTCCGACGAAGCCATAATGAGTCAATGTGAATAGATTGGAGGACTTTGCCCTGTGAGGCTGGCGGAGTGGGACCATGGAAATGTTAATATTTGAGGTGGCGCATAATGTGATGGGGATTGACTGATTGATTGCAGCATAATCTATATGGAGATGTGGCGCCTCCAACATAAGCGCACAGAGATCGCTGGTCACTGGGCGGAAGCCTCGCTCTGGACCAATCAACCAGCAGGTAGGTGTGCAAGGCTTATATTGCGCATGGAACGGTGAGTATATTATATATATATATATAATTCCTCCGATGCGAGTGAGGTTTCCCCATGCTAGCAGGTGTGGGGGATCGCCGGAGGTGGTGCCACTAGTCATGGGCATGGGCAAGGATGTAGAGCTTGCTTTTGTTTGTTGTTGTTTTATGTCCTAGCAACATCTAAGGTCATATCAGGACGGGTACCGACTTGTGACAGTGCGCACTCATGGTTACTTTATAGTGCTGTCCCATTGGGAAATCAGGCCGTCGGCACCATGACCTGGTATCCCACTCAGTCACATTATCCTGACACTGAGCACACCAGTCCTTGCCCTGTCCTAATAATGCCGATCGCCTGGCTAGGAAGCGACAAGTATCAATTTTTAAGTCATTGGTTTAACTCGACCAGGGTTCGAATCCATGACCTACCAGCATGGGAGATGGACGCTCTAACTCATTCGGCCATCCCATCTGGTCAGGCAGTAGAGAGTAGGCCTATTCGGTGTAATAACATATATAACAAAATAATTCACTTCCATGCTTTTATACTCACATAATGCATTATACATCACATATATACACACACTTTGCCACAGGCCTCATAACATGTCATCAATTGGGTTTGAGACTATATTGGTTTTGATTAGACGCGGTGGCCGAATCGGTTGGGTGGAAGGCTTGCAGTTTGAATGCCAGCCGAGTCAAACCAAGGACTTATAAAATTGATACTTGTCGCTACGTAGCCTGGCACTCGGCATTAATAGGCTAGGACAAGGACTATGTTGGCTCAGTGTCAGGATAATATGTGACTGTGTGAGATATTGGGTCATGGTGCTGGTGGCCTGGTCTCTCAGTGGGGCAGCACTATAAAGTCGCCATGAATAAGCACTGTCACAAGTCTGTACTCGTGCTGATATGATCTTAGATATTAGGACATAAAATAACAAACAAGTGTAACTATATTGGTTTGCTAGTATTGAATAAAGCAAGATTTTGCTATGTTTAGCACAACATATTGATGGTTTTTTTGTGTTCATGTATTAACACACCTATGGACAATATTAGTGTAGTAGTATTCTAAATGGATGCTTCTCACCATGCAGAGGTTCTAATCGTAAGAGAGGTAAAACTGCCCATTCAACAGTTTTTAATCACCTTCAAATATAATTGATTTGTTGTACATCTGGTGCCTCTTGGCATGCTTTGAACTTCTCCAACTGCATGTGCTGCCACCTATCTGACCACCTCAGAACTACTGTGAGCATTAAAACATGCATGCCCTCTAATGGACTTGAAACACACAAGACCGACATAGTATATATTGGCATGTCTTACTGTCTTCTTAATGTTACATGTCAGAGTTCAAGAGATAATGTTTTGAGATAATTATGAGGCTTACAGAACTTAACCCACTAGATATTCTTACAAGCTTGGGTGGGTGGGATGTCAAACAATGGATCTCGTAGTGTATGTGTTGAAGGAACCGCAACCGAAGTCGTTTTCCCTTAAAATATACCCAAAGTCAACCCTTTGAAATAAAAGTTACTCCAAACTGTAAGGTATCCTGCGTATAGCCAGTGGCCGCCGGATGGTCACGTGACAAGGACAGGCGTGACACGCGTACCTGAATAAAGCAACCTCTACTAGCTCTCGTGGTGTTAACATCAATACAACTATTACACAAACTAAAGTAGATTATAATTATCAACCTAATATATTTATCTATAAAAACATGGCAGGCATTGAAAACCAAGGAACTATGCGAAATGCTTTGCTCAGAATTGTCAATCCTTTCTCACCCCGATATTGTCAATCTATATATTTGTGGGCCAATTTAGCCACCCTGTCCACATCTGTATTGACCTTTGCGTGTAATACAAGAGCAGTGGCTGGGCACTAACTTTTTTGGTTGTTTTTCGTTGTAGTTTCTTGCCGTGGTTTCTCGCTGTGGATTCTCGCTGTGGCCTCTCACTGTGGCTTCTCACTGTGGCTTCTTGTGGCTTCTTGCTGCTTCTCGCTGCTTCTCGCTGCTTCTCGCTGCTGCTTGTCAGTGCTTCTTGCTGTTTGTCTCTGCTTCTCGCTGCTTCTCACTGTGGCTTCCCACTGTGGGTTCTCACTGTGGGTTCTTGCTGTGGGTTCTCTCTGTGGGTTCTCGCTGCTTCTTGCTGCTTCTTGCTGCTTCTCGCTGCTTCTTGCTGCTTCTCACTGTCACTTCTCAGTGCTTCTCACTGTCACTTCTCACTGCGTCTCGCTGTAGCTTCCCACTGCTTCCCACTGCTTCCCACTGCTTCTTCCGTGCTTCTCGCTGGTTCTCGCTGCTTCCCACTGTCTCTCGCTGTTTCCTGCTTCTTCTGGTTGTGGCTTCTCACTACTTCTCACTCTGGCTTCCCACTGCTTCTAGCTGTGGCTTCTGGCTTCTAGCTGTGGCTTCTGGATATGGCTTCTCACTGTGGCTTCTGGCTGTGGCTTCTCACTGTGGCTTTTGGCTGTGGCTTCTGGCTGTGGCTTTTGGATGTGGCTTCTCGTTGTGGCTTCTCGTTGTGGCTTCTCACTGTGGCTTCTGGCTGTGGCTTCTGGCTGTGGCTTCTGGCTGTGGCTTCTGGTTGTGGCTTCTGGCTGTGGCTTCTCACTGTGGCTTCTGGCTGTGGCTTCTGGCTGTGGCTTTTGGCTGTGGCTTCTGGCTGTGGCTTCGCACTGCTTCTGACTCTGGCTTCTGACTCTGGCTTCTGACTCTGGCTTCTGGCTGTGGCTTCTGGATATGGCTTCTGACTGTGGCTTCTGGCTGTGGCTTCTGGCTGTAGCTTCTCACTGTGGCTTCCCACTGTGCCTTCCCACTGTGGCTTCCCACTACTTCCTGCGTTTTCCCATCAACCTCCAACGCGACCACAGTCCGGCCAGTTGAGACCTATACTGGTGGATTAATCTATATTCTAAAACGGTGCCCGTGTGGACACTGCAGAGGCCCACTTTCCCGCGGTGCGCCCCGTGTTATAAGGACAACGCGAACACCACGGAGACCATGTCGTCTGGTTGAGATGGAAACCCCAGATTAGGTGGCGAAATCGAAATTAAAGTCGTCCTCCCTTCCTTCCCCTTCTGTCCACTTCGCCATACCCCTTCTCCACCCTCCTTCACCCTCGCCTCTCTACCATTTTAACCGGGTCTCGTGTGTTTCCTCCCCACGATCGTCTCCCAGCTTCACTCCTTTCCCACCCCACCCCTCCTCAAACCCCCCCACCCTCCATCCTTAAAAAAACACATTTTTCTTATTACATATAGCTCATTCATTGAATAATATTTTTTGTCATTATATGTAGTTTATTTAATGAATAATATTTTTGTTTGTCAGCGCCAGAGCACCGGGCTTTCAGTTGAACAGTAAAACTGCTTGATACATAAATGAAACTATCAGTAAACCGCATACAATTGCCATTAGATAATACAAGTAGTATACATGTGGTGGATGTGCGTTGCATGGCATTGGATGGTTCCAGAAACTTCCGTGAATTTTAATATGAAAGCAACTGGCCTCTGGCACCCCTGCCACCACCTATATACCCCCGCCCCCCCCCATCTCCCACAAGCTGACCAATGTCACACCATTAGAACAGACCTGGGTGTATCGCAACCAATACCCGCTAGAACGTTCCCAGACTAATATTTGAGACATACAAAGGTCAATATAATGAAACATCTTACTGCTAAAGCCAATGAGGTCAGATTTTGTACAAGTATTCCAACATTAGTTTGGAATTTTTACACATAAATTCGTTGTTTTTTGATGGGATGTTTATGCTGTCCATAGCATATAAACTCGGATTATCAAGCTTGTTTTCAATGCTGGGCAATAATCGGTCTATGTTTCTTAAGATTATGGTTTGTGGTTAGTGATCTATGCTAGTTTTTTTGGATTTTCTTGGTAAGAGTCTTCCTCTTTTTATTTTTTCCTACACTTAATTCTAGACTAGCCTACTCTATTTACATATTATAGGCTTGTACGTAATATGTAGTTGGTTTATGTTTGGATTTGATGTTATCTGGCTGTTTTCTGACAGGGGGTTACCTCTCATGGGCTGTCCAGCTGGTGAGCCGTGACATATCACTTGCCCCCTTGTGGAACAGCTTAGAGGGGGTTTCCTGGTTTTATTTTGCACAGATATTTTTTGTATGTTTTTAGGTCAGGAATTTATCATTCCTTTACCGTTTGTGCGTTCCATACTTTGGCAGCCATTTCCAGTGGGCTTCTTTCGTGAGCTTTGATTTGGCTTCTGGTCTGCCTTAGTAGTGGTGCATTATTTGCTCTGGTGTTCCTTAGTGGTTGGATTAGATGTTTATTGTCTCGACTATATCCATACACTAGGGTTTTTATGTGGATTATTCTTCTGTTTTCTAATAACATTACTTTGATCCGTGACGAGGAAGGAGAGGAGACAGGAGCTGGAATAAAAACACTTTATTCAGATCGACAGAGGCAGTATATGATAAATGTATAATGTACAAAGAGGTGGTCAATAGGGAACCTCTATCACTGAAGATCAAATGTCAAAGAGTTCAAATAGTCAATAAGACCAGGGGCCATGCCCGAGGTTAGTGTTATCTGAGCTATGACGTCAGATGGGAGGGAGGTGGCCCGAGGAGCCCTCCACTAAGAGAGAGAGGAAGAAAAAAGAAAAAGAGTAGTAAGGGTGGGTGGGTGGAGAAAATAGGTCCGGGCCAGGAGGGTGACGTGAGGTGAGTGGCTAGGAGCAGCAAGGGCGGCCGGTTATAAGGGCCGAGGGAGGGGGGGGGGGTTATGTCATCGACCCAACGGTCGCGGCAGGGAGGCAGGAAGGCGGGGGGGGGGGTCCTCCTTCCCCGCCACGAATCAAACGCAATGCGAGCATTACGACCGATCTGTGACGAGGAAGGAGAGGAGGCAGGAGTTGGAATAAAAACACTTTATTCAGATCGACAGAGGCAGTATATGATAAATGTATAATGTACAAAGAGGTGGTCAATAGGGAACCTCTATCACTGAAGATCAAATGTCAAAGAGTTCAAATAGTCAATAAGACCAGGGGCCATGCCCGAGGTTAGTGTTATCTGAGCTATGACGTCAGATGGGAGGGAGGTGGCCCGAGGAGCCCTCCACCAAAACTGAGGAGAGGGCTCGAGGGGCGCCCGAGGCGGCGATCCGGGGGACGTAGGCGTGGACCGAGGCGGAGGTCCAGGTCCCCTGTTCCATGATCTCCGACAGGGGGACGCCGGCGCGCTGACAAGCCTGGGCGGCCCCCCGGCGCAGGCTCTGGAGAGTGTAGCGGTCGGGGGCGGGCACCCCGAGGGCCGAGAGGGCGCCTCGCAGGATGGCCGTCAGTGTCCGAGGGTCGAGGGGGCGGCCGGAGGGCAGAATGAAGGCAGGATCGGCGGGGCAGGCAGGGGCCAGGGCCACAGCGGCGGTCCAGGCGGCGACGGGGCAGAGCGGGCGCCCGGGCGAGGCGGGGATGAAGAGGGCGACCGCCCCCGAGGGCAGCGCGATGGTCTTGGTGGTCCGGAGGGTGACCCGGAGCCCCCCGGGGGCGGGGGCGACGTCGCCGCGTGTGATGGTGTGGGGGCCGCCCCACACCTCGGGGCTGGGGGAGAGGAGGCTAGACTGCCGTAGCATCCCGTAGTACCCGAGGAGGAGAGCGGCCCGGGGGACGACGCCCGAGGGCCCGGCGAGGGCGAGATGGTGGGCGACGGCGGCGAGGGTGGTAGGCGTCAGAGGCGGGGCGGGGCGGGCGACGTGGCCGGAGGCCCGCTCGCCGCCGCGACAGACGTCTCTGGCGAGGCGCGAGGCGAAGGCGCTCGGATCGCCCCCGGCCGCCTCCAGCCAGGAGCGAGCCCCGGAGAGGGCGTACCGGACGGAGGCCGGCGCCAGGGGGCGGGCGTAGAGCGAGGCGGTGTAGGCGGCGACGTCGAAGGGCGTCGGGGCGAGAGGGTCCCAGTGGTGGCCCGAGGCGAACTGGACGTAACCTCGGGCCTGGCGACGTCGGTTCCTCCAGGTGGAGGGCGCGAGGGCGGCGATGCGGTGTCCGTCCACGGCAGCGACCTCGGAGGTGGTGTACCCTGGATCAGAGGGCAGGGTTGTAGGGGAAGTCGTCATGGTGGGCGTCGGCCCGTTCGAGCCCGAGGCGGGCGACCTCGTCTCGGGCCACGCCGGCCCACCGACCAGGGAGGTGGGCGCGGCTGAGGGCGTCGGCGAGGACGAGGTCGGCGCCGGGTTTGTGGAGGATGGTGAGCTCAAAGCACGCCTCGGCCGCCATGAGCCAGAGCTCCCGGGCGCACGTCCCGAGGGTGAGGTCGTGGGCCCGCCCCGACTCGAGGGAGGCCGCGGAGGCCATGTTGTCCGTGTTGATGACAACGTTGGCCCCCGCGACGTCAGCGGGGAGGAGGGTGCGGAGGGCCACCACCAGGTTGACCGCCTCGAGCTCGTGGATCGTGGGGAAGCGGGCCCGGAAAGCCCTGGAGTACCCTCGGGCGTAGTAGCGCCTGGGGGAGTAGGCCCCGCCCCCGGTGAGGCAGGAGTCGCACTCGATGACGATCCTCCGGGTCCCCATCGGGCGGAGGAGGTGGAGGCCGTTGGAGGCGCGCCCGTAGGCCGCGAACCAGGCCAGATCCCGGAGGGCGTCGTCCCCGAGGGTGATGGTGGCGAACCCGTGGCAGCTGCGGAGGGCCGCGAGGAGGCGCGCCATGAACTTCCTCGCGGGGAGGACGCAGCTGCCGACGTGGTTGAGGCGGCCGAGGATGCTCTGCAGCTCCCGGCGCCCGAGGGTAGGCTGGGCGGCCCGGGCCTCGCAATCGGCGACGAGCTCGTCGACTTTGTCGGGGGCGATGCGAATCGTCATGGCTTCGCTGTCGACGGCGAATCCGAGCCAGGAGACTCGCATCGCCGGGGGGTGGCACTTCCCAGGGGCGACCTCCAGGCCGAGGGCGCCGACGAGGGCAATGAAGCCGTCGAAGGCCTGGCGGGCCCTCAGGTAGGTGAGCTCACACCCGACAAAGTCGTCGACGTAGACGAGGGCATGGAAGCCCTCGCGCCGGAGGATCCAGGCCACCGCGGCGGTCACCCTGACGCAGGCGGCGCCCGAGGAGCGGCAGCCGAAGGGAAGGGCGAGGTCGACATAGGTGGCCCCCTCGAAGGCGATCCCATATAGGGGGCAGGAGAGGGGGTCGGCCCGTAGCTGGCGGTAGGCCCTGGATATGTCCGCGGTCCAGGTGTAGGCCCCGGTGCCCAGTCCGACGAGGCGGCGGCCCACGTCGGCCACGGAGGGGAGCCGGTAGGCGTGGGGCCTACCCAGGTACTCGCGGCGGGGTATCCCAGCGTTGACGCTGTGGCCGGGAGGGTAGGAGAGGTCGACGATGACCCGCCTCTTACCCGGGTCGGATTTGGGGCGGGTCATCATGGGGGAGACCTGGGCCCAGGGGGTGAAGGGGGGGGGCGGTGAAGGGGCCGGCGAGGGCACCGTGGGCGAGCTCGGTGGTGATGAAGTCGCAGAGGTGGACTTCGTGCTCGCGGGCCTCCCGGTAGTTGTTGTATGTGGGCCGGGGGGGGGGCTGGCGGAGTAATTGGCGGGGAAGCCGTACTCGAGGAGGTCGACTAGGTCCTTGTCGGGGTGGTCTCGGAGGCGGGCGCGCCAGGCGGGGATGTGTAAGCCTGAGGGGAGGGGGATGCGGGCGGCCAAAAAATTAGGGAGGCCCGCATCGCGGAGGGTATGGTAGGCTCGGGAGAAAGTGGGGTGGCGGCTCCAGGCGGCGCCGGAGAGGTGGGGCCATATGGAGAGGAGGGTGGGGCGGTAGGCGGCAGGGTTTGGGGCCGCAGGAGGGGGCGGCGGGGAGGGTGTCTTGAATGCTAAGGTTGACGACCTCGGCGACTGATTCGCCGAGGTCGCCGGGGGGGTGGGGGGTGGGGGGTGGGGGGGTTGAGGGCCTCGGCGAGGGATTCGGGGGGGGGGTGGGGGGGGGGGAGGGGGGGGCGGGGGGAGGGGGGAGCGGAGGAGGTGCGGGGGGGTTGGAGAGGGGGAGGGCGAAGGCGTGGGGGGAGGGGGGGGCGGCGGGTGCGGGGGGGGGGGGCGGAGACCGGGGAGGCGACCTATGTATGCAGTGTCGCGGGGCGGGGGTGGGGGCGGCGGGGCGGGGGTGGGGGGGTGGGGGGTGGGGTGGGTGGGGGTGGCGGGTGGGGGGGTGGGGGGGGGTGGGTGCGGGGGTGGGTGGGGTGGTGGGGGGGGTGGGGGTGGGGGTGGGGGGGGGGGATTGAGGGAACGGTTGCGGCGGAGATGAGAGGGGGCGTGTGAGGGGAGACATCTGGCGGGAGCGGTTTGGCGGTGAGATGTGAAGGGAGGGTGGTGGCGGCTGGCAGGATGGCGGTTGGCGCGGGCGTAGCGGGGGTGTTTAGGGAGGCGGCGGGGGGTGGTATCGGGTGTTGGCGGGCGGTCTGTGTCGGCGTGAGATCTGAGGGCGGTGGCGGTATCGGGTGTTGGCAGGCGGTTTCTTTTTCCAGGGCGGTGTTTGTTGGCGGGGGTGGGTGCGGGGTGGGTGCGGGGAGGGTGTGTGCGGCGTGGGTGCCGGTTGCGGGGGTGGGGCCGCGTCGCCGCCGCCGGGCTAAAAATCCGGCGAGGTGATCGCGGGGGCGGCTGAGGCGCGGTCACGGGTGCGCTTGGTGTAGCACACCGCCTCACTATGCACGGTGAGGATGCGGCGCACGTTCGCGCAATATGCGCACGCGTGCCTCCTCCTCGCGCCTTGGTCACCGTGGGCCTCACCGGGGGGGGCGAGGTCGCATGAGGCGGGGTCCCTGTTCCATGCGGGGCAGGGTATCCCGTATGCCTCTCGGGTGTAGGGTGTGCGTGGGTCGGTGTTGGTGGGGCGGGAGCCTGTGTGTGTGGGGGGAGTGGGGCGGGCGCGGGTAGGGGGGGGTAGTAGTCTGGCTCCGCCCCCGGAGGCAGTCGCGGGGGCGGTGATCACGTCCATACGCACAGTGTTGATCGCGACTGGGTCGCGCCACCCATCCGGGAGGCGTCCATCGGCAACCCAGGCGAAGATGGTCTCTGAGTAGCGCCGGACGGTAGGCCAGGGATGGGTGACGGCGTCCCTGAGGACGGTCATGTTGTGGTGGAGTAATCCTGGGAGGGCGTCGGTGGGGAAGGAGGGGTGGGACTCGAGCATGCGGAGGGCGAGGTTGTATTCCTCCATGGTCGCCTCGCCGCGCTTCAGAGCCTTCCCCTCGGGGCCTCTCTCAATGAGGTCGTGAGGGAACAGGTATCCGGGGGGTATACCTTTTCGGCGCCCGCTTCCCTGCGCCTCGGCGGACTCCAGGATCTCCCTGACCGCGTCGGCCGCGGATGCGGGGGAGCGGTCGGGGGCTGGGTGAATGGCGGCGGGAAGGGGGGCCGCGGAGGCGGCCTGCTGTGTGGCGTAGAGGCCGCGCCTGAGGTAGGGCTGGTAGGTCGGTGTGGACGTCGGAGGCGGGCGTCGCGGAGGCGTGGGCGGGCGTTGGAGAGGCAGGGGCGGGCAGGAGGCGAGGATGCGGGGCCGGGTGGGCACCCCCTCCGGCGGCGAGTTCCTGGAGCATGTCTGCTATGTGGTCGGCTATGGAGGGGGGCGAGGCGGCCGGGGCCCGAGGCGGGGGCGCGGCGGCAGGGTCCGAGTAGGCTGAGGCCCGAGGTGGGGCGAGGGTGATGGACTCGACCAGGGCTGTGAGGTGGTCGATGGCGCCGGCCTGGCACTGCATCGCGGCGGCCTGGGCGTCCATCCGGGCATCAACGGCACTCGCCCAGGAGGTGGCCTCCGACTGGAGGCTGGGGGCGGCAGAGGTCGCGGAGGCGGCATCCTGTGAGGCGGCGGAGGCGCTGCGGCCTCGGCGCGATCCGCGGCGGCCCGGGGGCCGGCCCCGGGGGCGTGAGCCGGCTGGCATGGTGAGTGAGTGTGTGGGTGAGTGTCAGCCCGGGAAGCGCGGAGGCATGAGGCGGACGGCGTCGGGTGAGGCGGCGTCGTGTGAGGCGGCGGAGTCTGAGGGCCCGCGTGTGAAGTGAGGTGCCAAATAGAAAATAGGTCCGGGCCAGGAGGGTGACGTGAGGCGAGTGGCTAGGAGCAGCAAGGGCGGCCGGTTATAAGGGCCGAGGGAGGGGGGGGGGGGGTTATGTCATCGACCCAACGGTCGCGGCAGGGAGGCAGGAAGGCGGGGGGGGGGGCTCCTCCTTCCCCGCCACGAATCAAACGCAATGCGAGCATTACGACCAATTCTTTTGTGTATGTCAGAGGTGGGGTGCAGTTTGTCCACTTTGAGGCAGGTCTTTAGGGCTCTATTTTGCAGTATTTGTAGGTTTTTAGTAATTCATTTTTAGCCCCCATGTAAATTACATCCGCATAGTCGAAGTAGTGGCGCACCATACCTTTGAAGATTTTTATTCACATTTCTTGCGTCATATAGTTTCTTAATTTTGCAAATAGCCACAGTTTGTGGTTTATTTGTTGGATGATTTTTGTTATACATAGGTTGTAGTTTAGCTGGCTGTCCAGCTCTAGGCCTAGGTATTTGTAGTGATTTATATTTTCTAATATTTGATTTCCTAGCTTGCAGTGTAGATTTCTTTCCGGCATTGATTTATGTGAGAAGAGCACTGTTTTGGATTTATTTGCATTGATGGTTATTTTATTGGACTCACACCAGTCGTCCAGCTTTAGTAGGAGTTTGTTCAGTTTAGTTGTTACCTCTTCCTCTGTGTTTCCCTCTGCATATATGACTGTGTCGTCTGCATATAGTTGGAGATGTTCTGTTTCTAGCCATTTTTCTAGGTCGTTTATGTAGAGTATAAAGACTTGAGGCCCTAGGACTGATCCTTGGGGTACGTCACATGTTAACACTGTTGGTCTGATAGAGCATCATTTACTTTTGTTTTCTGTTGCCTGTTGTTTAGGTATCATTTTAACCAGCTTATTGACTTGGACTTTATGCCCATGTTTAATTTGTTTAGTAGTATATTGTGGTCTACTGTGTCAAAAGCTTTGCTGAAATCAATGAAGGATACCCATACTAAATAATTATCTCCCTACAAATTAATCATTTTAAAGTAAAGTTACGTTAAACTAATGTAAGGTAGATTATAACGATCAAGCAAATAGTTAACAGTTAACAGTTAACAGGATTTAAAGGGTTCACGTGCAAAAACCGACAAATGCCATCTGGGCCGAAATGAGACAAATGCCATCTGGGCCGAAATGAAACCACGACTACCACATTTGAACTGAAGCTGTCATCGTTCCGATAATCAAATGCGTGTTTTTTTCTTTTGCAGAAGCTGCCGCATATCCCCTAAATAATGCCATACTCAACATGAAATTCATAGACTTTAACTGGAAAGCGCAATAATACATTCTATTTTACAGGACTTTTGTTGGGTTTTAACGCCTGAACCCTTAATTTATTCTGTCACTTTGATGACATCAACTGATCTCAAAAGTGATGTGAGTAGTATAAGACAAGAGCGTATATTTCATGGGTGACACAAACATAACTCAGAAGCAAAATATAGGAACAAAAGTACTTCCAAGAACAACAACAACAATATATATATATATATTATATGATGTATACACAGTCTGAATACATAGTGCCTGCTTACATGGTTGGTCTCGGTTAATACATACACTGTATCTGGATCGTATTCTAAGCGGCCTTCTTTGTCGGTGGGTACACTGGGTGGGGGTGGATTGGGTGGGTGGGTGACTGGGTGGTGGTGGATTGGGTGGGTGGGTGGGTGGGTGGTTGTGGATTGGGTTGTTGGGTGGGTGAGTGAGTGAGTGATTGGGTGTGTGTGGTGTGTGGGGTGGGTAGAGTGCAGGGGGTGTTCCTTGTAAACAGAACGAGTCTCAGATCTGCTGATGTAGTAGTGTCAAATCCTGATGAAGCATTTTCTTATTTTCTTGCACGGAGATGGAGTGCATTATGGGATTGGGCGCCGCCTCTTCTGCTCTAAGCCGATTTGCTACCGGGACCAAGCCGGGCAGTGTTAAGTGGTGAACCGTAGGGTAGAGAGAGAGTGGGTATGTGGGTGTGGGTGTGTGGGTGTGGGAGGGGAGGAGGGGGTTGTGCAGGCATGGACAAGGACCTACTCAGATTATGGACGGGATAGGACGATTTAAGGTGGTCCAGTCCTAATTTGGATACCGCTTCCAGTAAGTAGTCCTATCTAATCTGATCACAGGGAAATGAGGAGATAGCAGTGGTGGAAGTGGGGGAGTGGGGGGAGGGGGGTAATGAAGAAGGGATGCGTGGAGGGGGGGGGGGGGCGCTTGGTTTGGTTGTTATATTGCCGATGTCTATCCAGTCCTTTTAGACGATGATGTAGTAATATACTCCCCTTCTACACGTGATAAGAAAAGAAGTGGATTATTGTGGGCCGCAACATATATGTAATATATATATATATATATTTTACCTCGGTACCATGCCTCTGGCTACTCATAGCCTAGGGAGAAGGAAGCACATCCACGTCCAGCAATTAGCATAATCAGCTCACAGCAGGAGGACGTGTTGTGAGCAGCTCCGGCAGTTTTTCTACATTTACTACAAGACCAAACAGGTTAGTATCTTTCAAACTCGATAAGTTGGTTTAGTTCATGTTAGCATTCATGTACAAAGTTTCTTGAAACTTCTTGATAAGATATTACTGTTTTACAGCTTAGTTTCGATTGTAATTGGCATGATCCAATGAAAAATGCTTCCATTGTTCGGTTATTGATTAAGCCACCTGTTGCATAACGGAGAGAATTTTGGCAGGAGCCAGTTACATTATTGGGGATTCATTCCCTGGGTCTCAATAATATTCCCCATTTGTGATTCTCGTTGAGGCATACCTCCGCATCCCATAGTATTTTCTTCACCTTGCTGGCGAAAAAAGCCACAGGTGGGAGAAGTTTATAGGTACTTAGAATGTGGAAGGGCACCGCTACACTGGTCCCTACCCCTCATTAGGATCGGTTAGTTTCCCATACCGTTGTCCTGCTAGTGTCTGTTAGCCATACGCCTGCATTAAAAATTGATTTAACGCCATAAAATACACACCTAGTATAAGTATACTCTAATTATCACTGTGGTATTTTGCCTAAGACAATGCCTAATCATTGTTCTTCTTTTTACTCACAGCCTGGGAGCCATCGCTACGAAGCTGAGTAAGGCAGAGGCAACTCATGCACTCAGTGTAGATGAAGACGCCACACTGCCTACCTGGGAACAAAGGTCACCCTCGCCAGAACAAAGGGATTCTGAGGAGGCAGGGGGGCACAATACTGGCCCGGCCCCACGGATAGGGACCTAGATGAGCAGGTTTCCATCCTAGTGCAACAGAAGATGGAAGAAATGTTACCATCTAGAGTGGGTATGTCTAAGAAAAAGCGAACCAAAATTCCGCAAGACACCAATGAGTCTGAATGGGAGGACTATTCGGAAGATCAGGCCTCAACAGATGACAACTCAGAGGAGGAGGTGTTTGTGTCAGCACAGAAGCCCAAACACAAGAAGAGAGACAATTCCTCAGAAGGAGACGAGTACATGAGAGCCCTAAAAAGAAGCCCCTCATGAAGAAGACTAAGAAAAAGTCTAAGAAGAGGAGGAAACACAAATCCTCCTCTTCGGACTCATCATCAGACTCATCGACGACGAGTTCAGACTCTGACACCAAGCACTCTGGCAAATACGCTAAATCATGTGGGAAAGAAATGAAAAGGTGCAAAGTGCTTAAATGCAAGAAAATACACAAAATGACGCTTGGAATGGAATAAAGTTACAGATAACTTAACTATCCTTAGCCAACGTCAACGTCAACCAACAAACAAACAAACGAATTGTGCTTTGTCTCATTTGAATGCCCGTCTGTCCAAATGAGAGGACACCTGCTATATCAGGACAACATTGGTTAGGATGCACAGTTGTCCTTCTAAAGACCGTTGGGTAGTACTGTATTTCAGTCTCATCGGCCAATTGGAACTGAGACTTCGATACTACAATGGAATTGCAGATGTCCCCACCTCCAAAACCGATTATTTTATTTAAATCATCTGGATCCGGTGTTCCCGATCCTCTATAAACATGACCCGCGTGATATTATCGACTTGTGTGAGTCAGCCTTTAAATGGGAGCTGTTCTGAGACAGTCTTCAGGGTGATCGTTCAAATGGATCTTAAATCTGCATGGCCCGATCAAACTATCAGATATTCAAAACAAAAATACTTATAGCCCTGTCACACTACGATGTATCTTGCCGGTGTGCCACTTTTAATTGTCGAGAAATGTCAAACTTTTCGGCGCAGTGGGAAAAAGTTTGACATCAGCGCAACATGTTGGTAGCGTGCGGCCGACGTTGTGGTAACATATATCGACGCGTGAGAAAAAAAAAAAAAAAGGTTTGGCGCGCCATCCTGATATGACCTTAGATGTTGCTAGGATGTAAAACAACAACCCAACAGTTTGGCGCAACGTTTGGAAATGACCTTCACGTGTGCGCGGCGTGTGCGTACCATTCGCATTACGTTATTCCAGCACATTTAACGTATCTCGACGCGTTCCTAACATCGCCATAATGTTAGCACCTGCGCGTTGTCGCACGTCGAAAGTTTTGTGCAAGCATAAAACTTTGGCGACCAACTGATGCATGCCGACCATCGCCGTAGATCAACGTATACCAACGCGCGCCTAATGCATGCGTAACGCTTCCAGACGTCTCCTGACGTTTCGCCAAAAAATGACACACAACGACGCGCTTTGGCGAGAAACATTGTAATGTGACAGCACCATTACTGACATTGTGCAGCTTTGTGCAAAAACAAATCATTCAAATTACAACATAAAAAGTGCAACAAAATAGGGCTGGCTCTATTTTGTTGACCTGCTGTTGAGATCTTGAGTGCAAGGAAAATGGAAATTCACCTCTCTGATCAGGTGACCTGGTTCCCTGGATCTTTTCATAGATGGTGACACTATTTGTGAGATGTTGATCGCAAGAACCAATGAAAACATGCCTCCATGATCATGTGACCTGATTCCCTGGATCTTGTCATAGATGGTGCCATTAGAGTGGTAGAGACACCCATGCAACATTTAGTTGTGCTCAACAAGTTGTGGATCAAGTTGTGTAAATACACCATTAGGTATTGGTTCACTTATTTAAAACATTTGTCACCGCATAGGAGGGAATACAAAGTCAGTTTAATAGACGAGATCCCGGTTCCGACTGTGCATGCGCTGAAAACAGCGTTGGGAGCCAAGCAAATGCGAATGGCCATTGAGTTTGTTGATACATGTAGGGAAAAACTTTGATTTTATTCAAAATGAATGGAAATACATAACAATTTGGCATAAACATGTATGTATGCTCACGTGCAATATAATGATCTGATGAATATAGCTAAGACAAAACTAGCCATAGTTAGACATTTTGAGCTAAGAAACATACAATTCCACACAAAACAATCAGTGATATCCACATCAATGCATTGCTGGATACAAGATTATTATCTTAATTTATTACATATATTTTTTTAGTTAGTGTTCTATGTTTTAAACAAGAGCTGAGATGAGCTGAAACTAGCACATTTCATAACTGCTCCCAGTGCCATGTGCTTCTCGTGGGTTTGTTTTGCTTTAACGCATCCCACAATGCACCGCGCCACTGGAATGGTGATGTAGTCTATTGAACATGTTAATGTTGAGGTTTATGGTGACCAGCATTTTGACGTGCATGCAAATACACTAATTTTGCATGTTTTCACTTCAAAATTCGCTGAAGCCAATTATTATAAAAGTTAATTCAAACCAATGTAAGGTAGATTCTAACTATAAATCATGCATTTAAAAACTATGGAGATTTGTTGGTTGCTGGAGCTTTACGTCTTGGCAACATCTAAGGTCATATCAGGATGGGTACTGACTTGTGACAGTGCGCACTCAAGGTGACTTTATACTGCTGCCCCATTGGGAGACCAGGCCTTGCCCTATCCCAGTAATGCCAAGCGCCTGGCTCGGAAGCGACACATATACATTTTTTAAGTCATTGGTTTGACTCGTCCAGGGTTTGAATCCCACGATCTACCAAAGCGGGAGACAGACGCTCAACTCCTTCCATCCGTCTGGTCCAGGTAGAATTAATTCTGGCAGACACTATATAGAATTAATTATGGAATAGGCTAGATTGAAGGGTATGTAATTATAGTGAGTGTGAATCCCTTTGGTTGGTCCTAGTTATAATCTATCTGCTCCCATCAGTCCATTTCCTGTCTGACACCATAGAATATGGATATTTTTATTATATTTTATTTTTATTTCTTTTCTTGAAGATTTATACTGCCTATCATGGATATGCTTGAATAGACTTGTTTTCACCATTAGACAGTTTGTCGGTAGAAAGCCCGAACCTACACTTTTACCGACCCAAGGGATTTTTAACCTCCCACACCACATAGACATGGTATGAGAGCAACCAGCCTTCGATGACACTGTAAGTTATACAGAGAGGTGGAAATCCAAATTAGCAGAGGTGGGGGGGCACGGGGAATCGAACCACCAACCTTCAGATTAGGAGTCCGACCTAGAAAAAGGTCAGACATTCCAACCCAATGGTCTGGGTCTGGGACGATGCTTCAAGGAAAGATTTAATTATTGGGAACATCTACTGGGAATTCAAGCCACATCTTGGGATCAATGTCATATTGATATTGCTGTAATACGAATATTTCGTTCAGACATAGCGCATATTCGTGGATGGGAGGATATATGACAAAATGACCAGTTCTTTAACCTATTCTAAAATATTTGGGAATTGTGGGGTGATTTTTATTTAGTGCTCTGCAACCAAGCAGGTGATGGCTGGATTGGTACTCTGCAGCCAACAGGCTGCCGGGTACCAGCTAGCTAGGTCCCCTGACTGATACCTGCCTGAATTGGTACTCAGCAGCCAACGGGCTGCTGGGTACCAGCTAAGGTCACCTGACTGATACCCGGATATAAACCTATAAATAATGGTGCAGGCCACATGCTCTCTCACTTTCAGCACTGCCGCCAGCCAATCCGGACTATATATATATGTGCCTGTAGCAAGTATGTTGGGATTAACAAAACGATGTGAGTACAATGTTGTCTTCTTGTGGATTTTTCAGACACTGAGCCAAGAAGGATAGCTGAAGTAGATAAGGCATATATAAAAAGAGACACAAACCTTTTACTATGGTGAACCTAAGGTAACTAGATCGTACCTTAGTACAGTGAAACCCCGTTATAATGCAATCATTGGGGTCCATACAATTTTTTTACTAAATGTATTTTATTCAGCGAATAATGTCTTTTGTCAGTGCCAGAGCACTGGTCTTCCGGCCGTTCATTACAATTTGTTGGTACATAAATGACAATATCAGTTGCAATAATAACCACATGAAAAACCTGTTCGATAATAGAAGCATAATATAAATTGACTATTTGTCGTAATAGTAACTGCATGCAATTCCAGTTCAACATATGTATTATGCACTTGGTGAGCATGCATCAATAAATGTACAAGATGACTCTAGAATTGTCTTTAAACACATCTTTCTTCCTTTGCTTTCTCTCTTCTTTTTTCAAAAAGATATAACATATCTCCAATACACATATATATATTATATTGTAAATATGTAAATCAGTGGATCCAATCACCAATACCAAATGCGGAAACCTGCCCATTTTTTAATCCCATCACAAGTGTTCCGTTCTGTGTGGCCTAATGATGGGATCGAGGTCTGAGATTGCAGTGGGGACTTACATCAGACAGGTTTTATGTCAATTTAAAGGAAAATGTTAGGTAATAGGTTTTGAAAGAAGGTGTAGTAGGGTTGGGGTAGGGGCGGGAAGGGGATCAGCGATGTCATTGCAAAATCAGCAGGGTCACGTGCAATCGGGTTTCAGTTTATTGAATTAGCTTTGAATTAAAGATATCTGGGTCGAATGAATCATTGCGCTATATCTGAATTCGTGCTAAATCAAGGCATGTTATAACAGGGTTTCACTGTATGTATAAAATATATACATATCTATGCTGTGTATACTATATATATATAATATGTTGAGTGAGTGGTATAGGCGTGAGGCAGAGCTAGGCCAGGAAGAATAGGCCAGGTGGCAGCACCATGCGAGGGAGAAGGCTTGACCAGTCGCTTGAGTAGCTCAATGTCATTAGTTGTGTAGTGTCATTTGGTGTCAGCTAAGGACACAGTTTGTGGGTAATCAGTTGACGGATAAGTATACTCGTATAATTGCTTATATAACACATATACTGAATCAAATACATAGTGTTGTATGTACTATATGAGTCGTTCTCAGAAGTTACCAATACTGTGACATCAGTACCACAAAATCAAAATGCTGTTAAAGTCCTATATACAAGCTTCCTCAATGTGTATGTCCTTTTGCATCTGGATAATTGAAAATAAACATATTCTGACATTTTTAAGTAGGTCAAATGATGCTCACACCCAATAAATAGCAGTATAGCATGGAAACCGATCTGACTCCAAAATCAAATATTTTCCACACAAAGCCATTTAGGACATTTCACATGCCACTTGCTTTATAAACAGTAGTAATAATAATTTGAAACCTCATTACTATGGTTTTGTCTTATTTGTGATGATTAAAGAGAAAAGCAGAAAAATATTAGCACGGTAACAGTCCAAGTGGAATCAACACTTTTACATAAATGTTCGGCTCAAATTTCAATGCTTAGGGGCAATTTCAGGATTTATCTTTACTATACCATAAATGGGTCCATGCATAGAGTGTAAAATGGTGAAAATAGTTCCTGTACTGTATCTGTACTCAGTGTTTGATACAGAGTTTCATAGTATTTGCAAGTGGAAACGAAATGTTATGATGCTAATGACTCCAGGAAAGGTTAACTATTTCATCATTTTTATAGCTATTTAAGAAATAAATGTTTTCAACTTATGACCATCTGAAGTGAAATGTGCTGTTGTTCAGAGGTTTTCATTAAGTTTGTGACACTTTATTTTCAATGCTGTTGACAATGTCACAAATTAGTGATGTAATTTTCTATTTACTTAGCTACATCCATCCCAATAAGATACATAATACACAATATTAACATTTACTTTTGATCTAAAATATCTCCCACATTATTGGGCTAAATGATGAAATCTAAACATTGACGCTCCAATAATGTGTTTCTTTAAAATATGCATTTCAAGTAGACTACCTCAAGTGGTACAGCTTCTGAGAACGACCCATATAGCTTATTTGGATCTTTTACAAATTGAAGAGGGAGGAAGAGGGCAAGGACCCGCATCCTCTCTCCACTTCACACCGCTCCTCCTTCTTTCATACCCTCTCCCTTCCCTCCCTTCCCTTCACCCCCTCTCCAGTTCACCTCCCCCCATTCCACCTCCTATATCCACTTCTCAGGGTTTCTCCGTCTTCCATGCCCTCTCCCTTCCCTCCCCTCCTCATCTACCCGCTCCCCTTCCCCCTCCCCCACCCTACCTCCTCTGTTCACTTCTGACCGCTCCTCCTTTTTCCATACCCTCTCCGTACCCTTCCCTGCCCTTCCCTACCTCCCACCTCGCCATCTCCCATTTCCCCATCTCCCCTCTCCTTCTCCCTTCCCCTCAATCATCCCAGCTCCTGTCTCCAAATCTCCCCTCTTCCCCCCTCCCCCCTCCCACCTCTCCATCTGTTACCTCCCCATCTCCACCCCTTCCCCCTGCCGCATCCTCTTTCCTCTCTCCACTTTTCACCACTTCTTCTTCCATACCCTCTTCCTTCCTTTCCCTCTCCCTTCCCTCCCGTTCCCTACCTGCCACCTCTCCATCTCACACCTCTTCATCCCCCTACCCTTCTCCCTTCCCCATCCTCTATCCACTTTTCATCGCTCCTCTGTCTTCCATTCCCTCTCCCTCCCACCTCTTCATCTCCTACATCCCCATCTGCCCCCCCACCCTTCTCCCTTCCCCGATCCTACCTCCCATCTCCCCTCCCTCCTCTTCTCCTCTCCTCTTCCACTCCTAACCAGGAGCTCCACACTCCGACATCACCACGTTACCATATATTGGCCCAAAGTGGCATCCGTGCCCCTGGCCGCCATCATTGTCGCCACCACGTGACCCCTGAGTTAGTAGTTGGGCTGTGTAACGAGTATATATATAAGGGCCATGTCAGGGCCCAGCAGAGCATTGATTCCTCCTGACTCCAGTTCACACTCTCCAAGCACAAAATCACACCTCATTCAATACAAGTGTCGTATTTCCTCTAATAACAGTCCTGCCCTGAATAATGCAACCAGTAATAAATAATAAATCCCTCCCCCCCCCAGGCTTCCTTCCCCAGACATTCATTCAAATGCGACAAGCATACATTTTGAAGTCATTGGTTCGAACCCAGGATCTACCAAAATGCGTGATGGTCGCTCAACTCATTCGGCCATTCTGTCTGGTCTTATTTATGATATGAATAGAAATGAAAGGTTCTTATATATGTCCATGCATAAACATATGCATATATATATATTTTACCTCAGTACTATGACTCTGGCTACTCATAGCCCAGGGAGAAGGAAGCACATCCAGGTCCAGCAATTAGCATAATTAGCTCACAGCAGCAGGACGTGTTGTGAGCAGGTCCGGCAGTTTTTCAACATTTACTACAAAACCAAACAGGTTAGTATCTTTCAAACTCGATATGTTGGTTTAGCTCATGTTAGCATTCACATACAAAGTTTTAAACAACTTTTCGATAAGATATTACTGTTTTACAGCTTAGTTTCGATAGTAAATGGCATGATCGAAAGAACAATGCTTCCATTGTTTGGTTATTAATTAAGCTGCCTGTTGCCGAACGGAGAGATGTTTCGCAGGAGCCAGTTACATCATTGGGGATTCATTCCCTGGGTCTCAATAGGTTCCCCCGGTTGTGATTCTCGTTAAGGTGTACCTCCGAGTCCTATAGTATTTTCTTCAACTTGTACTTAGAGTGCGGGAGGGTGCCACTCCACTGGTCCCTACTCCTCATTAGGATCGGTTGGTTACCCTTATCGTTATCCTGCGACTGTCAGTTAGCCATACGCTTGTGTTAAACATTGATTTAATGCCATAAAATACACACCTAGCATAATTATACTCTAATTATCAGTGTGCTATTTCACCTAAGACAATGGCTAATCATTCTTCTTTTTACTCACAGTCTTGGAGCCATGGTTATGAGGCAGAATAAGGCAGAAGCAAGTCATGCACTCAGTGCGGATGAAGATGCCACACCACCTGTGCGGGTACCAAGGTCGCCCTCTCCAGAACAAAGGGATTCGGAAGAGGCAGGGGGGTACGAAACCGGCCCTGGCCCCACTGATAGGGACCTAGACAAACAGGTTGCCAGGCTAGTGCAACAGAAAAATGGAGGAAATGTTACCATCTAGAGCGGGTATGTCAAAGAAAAGGCAAAGCAAGGTACCGCCCGACTCCGATAAGTCGGAATGGGAGGACTATTCTGAGGATCAGGACTCAACTGAGGATGACTCAGACGAGGAGGTGCTTGTGTCTGTACGGAAGTGCAAACACAAGAAGAAGAATTTGTCAGAAGGAGACAAGTACACAAGAGCACATAAAAGATGCCCCTCATGAAGAAAACAAAGGACTTATCGACAACGAGTTCAGACTCCGACACTAAGCACTCTGTCAAATACGCTAAATAGTGTGGAAAGAAATGAAAAAGTGTAAAGTGCTTAGACGTAAGAAAATACACATAACGACGCTCATGAGAAAGACCATCCAAGGCCACTTTAACACCTTCAAACCAGTGGAGGTCATAATCAAGATGGCGGAGAAATTCACAGGAATTAAAGAAATTCTGGAATTCGCCATCAAAGAGATGGACCCCAAAGTCAAACTCAGTGAGGAGAGGAAAAAGTTTGAGATGGCTCTCTACACTGTCCACAAGGGGGTACTCTTGGCTCTTACAGCCATTGCACCCATCGCTAACAGGATGATGGCACAAAACAAGTTCTCGTCACTCTGTGACGATATGAACGGAGGAATTGTGTTACTACCAGCAACCAGCAACTTCCTCTCCTATAGATGGTTCAAAAACACCTTCAAACGTTCTGCACAGATGCTGGGAAAGAGGTGGCACGGTCCAAAAAGCTCACGGACAATGATGGAAAGGAATACACGCTATTCCTAGCACCAAAGCCTATTAAGGTAAGCCGCAGGATAAGGGCAAGATGTTCGGCGGACAACTACAATACTTGTTCAAACAAGTTGAGACCAGCTTGAAGTGCGGAAAACACATGGAAACCACCAAAAAGAAATCGGCTGATGGCAACTCCAACCACTTCAAAAAGCTGAGACAGGATTTTCGCAACCGAAGAACCGGCCAACGAGGAGGCTGGTTCGGATCAAACTTCAGCTTCCAAGCCAGTAAGGGGCCAGAGGCAGTCGTTTGGCTGGAACAACAGGAACAGGCCCTTCAAGAAGGAATTCAGAAACCATTCCCCCACCCAGGGAACAAATAGAAGTGTCAACTCAAACAATAGCAACCAAAACAGTAAGCAATACCTTTCAAGGCGCTAACCTCAATAACTCTCTGTCAGAACTATGCTATATATAATATTATATATATATTATATATATTATACATATTATATATATTATATAGATTATATATATTAAATATATTGTATATATTGTATATATTATATATATTACATATATTAAATATATTATATATTATATAGTATATATTATATATATATATTATATATATTATATATATTATATATATTATATATATTATATATATTATATATATTATATATTATATATATTATATATATTGTATATATTAGATATGTATTATATACATTAAATTATCTATATATATAATATATATAAATACTGTCCTATTTTGCACTGTCCGTTCCTTCATATATGTAACACGGATGCCAGCTGGTGTCACTTCCGGTCACTACCACCGAGTGTCGAACTGCTCAATCTTGGCCAAACAAATATTTACATCTCTTTTAAACAGCAGCCTCTCCTCACTCGCCTCATCCCCTCCCCCCCCCCCCCCCCTCCCCTCGCCCTATCCCCATCCCCCACCCACCCCATTCCACACGCCCAAACAGGTTGGAGAGCTTACCTCGTTTTAGCTATGGTGGTCATTTGACCACCGAGTTAATTACCAAGGTCGAATTTTATATAAGATTAGGTAGTGAAATGACATATGTGCCTGTCGCACAATGAGTTTGGGCTAGTTATACTATTTGAACATATCATAGGAAAGGAAAACATTATATTAGGATCCCTGATTAGTGTCAGGATATTTAGTTAGCGAAGTAATTTGTAAAACAACATTAATACCAATGTGGAATCTGTACATTCAGAATTAAGTGTGTGCAGTATGATGTGGCACTGGCCCATTAAATAACAAACCCAATGCATTCTCATCCCTAGTCCAAGGGACAAGTTCTGACACTATCACACTCACTGCAGGACCCATAAACTGTCCAAGAAAGCTGCCACACTTCTGCTTGGCACCTGATATCACACCTATTTCATCTGAGTGCCTCTGGCTTTGACTCCTGTCTTAGTGTTTTAGCAAGTGACACACAATCTTGTAAGCATATTTAAATATTTAATGATATGTCTAAATCGATTTTATCATATCATTAAATGTATTTAATGACATGTTCAAATAATTTATGATATGTTTAAATATTTTATATTTGATGAGATCATAAAATCGATTTAATATCACCATACAATGCATTTGAAGAGATTGATGATTTCTCTAAATGGTACACCATTTAAACATATGTAAAATTATATTTAATCATTTCTTTAAATCGATATAATGATATAATGAAATATACTCTATTTGAACATATGTTGAAATGGATTTGATCATATGATAAAATCGATTTAATTTTTAAACATATCATTAAATACTTCTGGAACTAACAAAAGCTGATGCTCCCTATTACTGGAAATACTTGAACAGATAAGAGGGAGAGGGACCGGGAGAGGGAGAGGTTGGGAGAGGGAGGGGAGGGGGGGGAGAGGGAGGGGGAGGGAGGAGGGGGGGGGCGAGAAGAAGAGGGATAGGGGAAGGGGGAGAGGGGGAAAAGGACGAGCAGGTGAAAGGGCGAGAGTGGGCGATTCGGGAGAGTAGGGGAGAGTGGAGGACAGTGGAGGGGGAGACGGGAGGGTGACGGGGACGAGGGAGGGGGAAGGGGAGGGGGAGGGGGAGGGTGTGGTGACAGGTGAGCCAGCAGAGGGGGGTGGGAAGAGGGGGGGGGGGCGAGAGGTTTGGAGCTGAGCAGATCGAGGGGAGTCTGGAAGGCAGGAAGTGGATAGGAGTGTGAGAGCTAAGTGAACAGGGGGAGGGGGGGGGGGGTCCTGGATGTATGCAGAAATTAGTAGATAATATATATCTGTATAAATAAGCATATATGCTCCGATGTATTTGTGTATATATGGATCTGTATATATATGTATATGTATATGCATATAATAATTATGTGTATATATATGCATATACATATATATGTATATACATGTATATCTACGTATATATGTATATATATGTCCATATATATATATATATATATGTACATATATATATATATTAGGAATATTACGCTAAATGTGGTCCAGTTATTCCTGTCCAGGAACATTGGTAAGTCTCTTTTCACTTTACATTTATGTTTTGTTTGCTGTTTGTTGTTTTACGTCCTAGCAACATCTAAGGTGATATTAGGACAGGTACCAACTTGTGACAGTGTGCACTAATGGGGACTTTATAGTGCTGCCCCACTTGGAATCAGGCCGTCGGTACCATGACCCGATATCCCACTCAGTCACATAATCCTGACACTGACCTAACCAGTCCTTGGCCTATCCTATTAATGCTGAATGCCTTGCTAGGAAGCGACAAGTAGCAATTTATTGGTTTGACTCGACCAGGAACGAAAACTCCCGACCTTCCGCATGCGAGGCCGGCGCTCTACCGATGAGACCACCACTACCGGCTTAGATTTATGTAATATATATATATATGTAATTAGGTAGATACCCAATAAGACTTATATTCGTCATTATATTCATCATTATATTCATCATTATATTCATCATTATATTCATCATTATATTCATCATTATATTCATCATTATATTCATCATTATATTCGTCATTATATTCGTCATTATATTCGTCATTATATTCATTATATTCGTCATTATATTCGTCATTTTGTTCATCATTAAATTCATCATTATATTCGTCATTGCATTCTTCATTATATTTATTATTATATTCCTCATTATATTCCTCATTATATTCGTCATTATTACCATCAGCAATTTTGACATTATTATTATTATTATTGACATACACTCACCATTATAATTATTCCAGACCTATAGCAATAACAATGAAACAAATAATAGAAATATCGATGCAGACAGTGTGAAATAATACAAATAATGTGAAATATGATAATGAAAAATGAAATAATTCAAATAAGGTCCATAGTCAAATGTTGCAGGGGCTGCTAAATATTATGCACACTATTATTGCAATATCAAGTGATGGACTTACCAATGCTGCTATATTTATGGGTGACTAAAGGCTGGGTAATCCTCCATTTGCTAATAACAGGTTGGTCCATGGGTAGTCTGTGCCCTCAGAGATGTGTGTACAGTGCACTGTGACACTAGGGCTGAGATGTACCTACTCCAATCCACCCTCACACCTATTCCAAGTGGCATAAGGTATGACACCTTCACACTCAGTGAGCTCAGCTGTCAGTGGTGGTGTAACCCAGAGCACCACTGGCAACCTTATGCCCATATGAGCTTGCAATAAGTCTCAGAGTGGCACAGGCTACATATGTTGCAAATAGAGGACCACTCTGCAGTATGTGATGCAGTCACCTCTGAATTCAGTATGTAGGTGTATATATATGTATAGTTCAGTGCGATGACATGGTATATCATAGTCGAGAGGTAGGTGGAGATCTATATAGTTCATAGTGCGTTATACATCAATATCTGGTATATATTACATACGGTGGAGTGTGTATATGTAGTATGTAGAGTGGAGCTATATGGTACATGTGTATTTTGTTATTGCGAGGGCGGCGAGGGGGTGGAGCGTGACAAGGGGGGCAGCATTGGTAATCTGGCATGTTCACTGTTCTCCTTCTCTGAACTAACCCCCAACCCTGGTAAGGTGGCCACTGCATATGAAGGAGTGTAAAGGGTGTGTGTGTGGTGGTGTGGGTGTGGGTGGGTTTGTGGGCAGTCACAAAGGGTTTGCCACTAACCAGCATGTACACCAATTGCAGTCTGGAGGTACCCCTATTGTGATGTTTGTGTGTGTGGGGGGGGGGGGGCGGTGTATGTGGGTGTGGGGGGGCAGTCACACAGGGTTTGCCACTGACCAGCATATACACCAATTGCTGTCTGGAGGGTACCCCTATTGAGATGTGGTTGTTTGATTATACCAACACAGTAACTAACAAAGGGAACCTGGTTTATAACCATTAAACACTAATATCTTAATGTCGTTTTACAAATTACTTCCCTAACTAAATAACACTAATCAGGGATCTTAATATCAGTTTTTCCTTTCCAGTGATATGTCCCAATAGTAAAACTAGTCCAAACTCATTGTGCTACAGGCATATATGTCATTTCACTACCTAATCTTATATCAAATTTGACCTTGGAAATTCAATCGGACATCCAATAACCCCCGTAGCCCAAACGAGGTAAGCTCTCCAACCTGCCAAAGAGAGGCTAACTAGAATGGTCTCTGCAGTTACTTAACCAATCGCAGACGACATAGCACGCCTTTATATAGACAATATACGGCAGTGCCCAAGGATCTGCTTGGAGAGCTGTAACCATGGCACCCTCTTCCGACCGGACAGCGCAATTCGTTCTGTTACGCCGCGGAGAAAAGTAGTTCTCACCGGGCGTTTCAGATGCAGACAGTCATTTCTTTATTGCTGGGTAGACGTGTGTGTGGGTGTGTAGTGTGGGTAGTGTGTGTAGTGTGTGTAGTGTGTGTAGTGTGTGTGCCCTTGCTGAGGTTGTGAAGGGGCGTCGATCCCGGCTCCCACTTGCCGGTGTTGCGGTTTCCGAAGCACACCAGTTTGCCAGGGACACATCCATTCAAATGCATTGTCAATGGCCGTGAACAAATCTTCATACAGAAAAAGTCAAATATCTCTCAAATTACACCACCTAGAAACAAATCGCTTGGTAGACATATAGAAAACATCTTTACCATAAAAATTATCTTAAATTTATAAGGTTAGGGTTCTTGATGTCTATTAATTTTGAATAAAACTAATGTTTTGCACTGTGCATACCATCAAGCTCAAGGCATTGTCAATGGTCGTGAGCAATCTTCATACAGCAAATACAGAAAAAGTGAAATATCTCTAAAACGACACAACCTAGAACCAAATCGCTTGATACACATATAGAAAACATGTTTACCAAAAACATTATATTAAATTTATAAGGTTAGTGACGATGCTGTTCGATTTTGACGCATGCGCAGAAGCGATGTGTCCCTGGCAAACTGTGCCTCGGAAACCGCAACACCGGGACATGCTCTTGTGGTCGCCGGTTGCCGGGGATTGTCGGGCTGACAGTCAACTGGAACCAATAGAGATTAACACGACTGGATGGGTGCTTAGTGACTGTCTCCTAATAAGTGCAATCTTACACACACATATACAATATGTATATATAAGGCAATACAAATTAACAAGACTCGATGGGTGTCTATTGACTGTCGCCTAACAAGTGCAGCCTTAGACTCCCATCTATAATGTGTATGTATTCACATCATGGAGACCAGCTAGATAAGCATCGCCTTTCTGGGATCCTTTCTGTCTGTCAGGAATTTGAATGCATTTATTGTATCACCTCAGTTTATTGTAAATATACCTTGCAGAGAGTTAAAATAAAAGAATTGAATTGAATTGAATATATATGGCAATACAAATTAAAAACATGCGATGGGTGCCTATTGCATGTCGCCTAATAAGTGCAGTCCTATATATATATATATATATATATATATATATATATATATATAGACACACAGTAAGTCTCTCTATACCGACCCCTCCACAGATCGACCACTCCCCTATATCGATCGCTTTATTTGCGTCCCAGCAATACCATTGTAAGGATATTCTAACTCCCTAAATGGACCACCTCCCTAAATGGACTACTTAAAGTCGGTCCCATGGTCGGTCGTTTAGAGAGGTTTTACTGTATGTCGCAATATAAATCAACAAGACTATATGGGTGCATATTGCATGTCGTCTGCTAAGTGCAGTCTTCTATATATATATATATATATATATATATATATATATATATATATGGCAATAGAAATTAACCAGACTCGATGGGTGCCTATTGCATGTCGCCTAATATGTGCAGGTTTTTTTTAATGGCGTGAATCTAAAACCATCCGTTTATGCAACATTAATTATTTCAGCGTTCCCGAAGGCGGCTATGGCACAACGTCTTACCAGGCACCAGGTGGGCTCGGCTACCCACCGGCAGTCTCCGTCGGCGGCGGGTACCAGGCGGCGTCCCCGCCCGTCCGACTGCCGCTAGGGGGCGTCGTGATCACCGCAGCGCCACCTGTCGGAAGCGTCAGCTCGCCACTGTCTCCGGCGCCACACATAGGGCCGTACCCCCCAGGGGTCCAACCGGGTAGGTAGAGTGTGTGTCCTTCCAACAGTTATCTCAAGGGATTTTCGAGCAGAGGTATGATTCGTGGGACGTTCTCTCGGTGGTGGATGGTGGTAGCAGGATTTGCAATCAGATAGGTGGTTCCCAGGGCCGCGATGTGGACGCTCCTGCTGTGGCCAGTTTGTCGATAGAAAGCCCGGGCCTACACTTTTACTGACCCAAGGGATTTTTAACCTCCCACACTACATAGACATGGTATGAGAGCAACCGGCCTTTGATGACGCTGTAAGTTATACACATCGGTGGAAATCCAAATTGGCAGAGATAAGGGGGGGGGGCATGGGGAATCGAACTGCCAACCCTCAGATCAGGCATCCGACCTAGAAAAAAGTCAGACACGCTAACCACTCCGCCACAGAGAACACCACATCAGCTAATGATTATAACGCTTACCCCCTCACCTCTGGGTTGGACAATGTGGAGGTCAAGGGGGTGGGGGTGGGGGTGGTAGGAGGGGGCGGGATAGATCAGCTAATGATTATAAAGCTTACACTCTCACTCCTCCTAGAAGGTGGGCTGAATAGTGTGGAGGTAGAGGGGGTGGTGGGAGTAGGGGGTCGGGATAGATAAGCTAATGATAATAACGCTTACCCCGTCACCTTTCCTAGAAGGTGAGTTGCATAATGTGGAGGTGGTGGGGGAGGGGGGTGCTTGATGGGAGGATTGATTGATTGATTGATTGATTGGTGGTTGCTTTACGCCGTGTCGGCAGCATAGGCCATATTCACGGCGAGAAATGTTTGTTTTTTGTTCAAACCATCGCTTTTACATGTATGATGGGAGGAGGAGGTGGGCGCTTGTTAATGCATAGAAGGGAACACTAAGTCAGTTTAACAAAACCCCGTAAACGCTAATCCAAAAATTGGGATAAACATTGGAATTAAATCTACAACAATTATATATTTTTTTATATTCCTATTTGTTTGGTCGTTGCTCCATAATCATGCCATCACACCAAAAGTGGAATTAGTCAGAATTAAAATTATTTTCAGGACCAAATCTGTTATTTTAATTGCAGTTTTGGTTTTGCGCCTGATTTCCTCAAATGTTTCTCCTGAAGCGTATGGTGTCAAAGTTTGTATGTACTTGCCCAAATTATCTTTTGCACCACAGATATTTAAAGAAAAAAAAGAAAAAGTCATTCAAAATATGAACTACTTTAAACTACATTAAGGTAAACTATAACAATCAATTTATCTCCAAAAGTGACAGAAACTAAAAATCATCGAACTATGCAATTTTAATTCACTTAATATCTAGTAGTACTTACCTTTTGATTAAATCTGCATAATCCGATGAAGTATTACATGTTCAACACTAAGACAATGATCTCGATTTGATTCCCATTCTCTTGATTGGATGAACTATTGAATTGGTCTGCATAGAAGGGAACACAATGTACCGTTACGGATGCTGATAGTTAGAGCTACGTTCCCTGAGATGTGTCGTGTTGAGCCCGGTATCACCAATGCTTAAAAGATAGTCCTCATAGCTCGTCGCATTAGGATACAAGACTTTCTCAGTGCAGAAATGACATGAACCAGTATTCGCTTTTCAGTGACACCTATAAAGCACCATGAGTGCCATGTCACACGACGTCTGATATGCCTTGATGTTGCTAGAGAACACTACAAAAAAGAACCCGTTACTGCAGAAGCCTACGGTGTCAGATTTTGGCGTGCTTGCAAAAACTAAATTTACATGTTTGCATTTCAAATATCTCAAAACCTTAGCCATTTAAAATAAAAGTTACTTCTAGGTAAAGTCAGGTAGGTGATAACGATCAATCAACTATAGTTGTCTCAGAAAAATGACAGAAATTGAAAACTTTCGGACCATGCAACTTTAATGTAAAACTATAGCAATCACCCGCCTAAATTTATATTAAAACAAAGTGACAGAAATTCAAAATGATGGAACTATGGAACTTTAATCAGTTTAATATCTGGTAGAACTTACCTCTATATTAATTCAGAACCATTCCAGTCCACAGATATACATTTTAATTCCCGGAAAACTAACTTGACATTTATATCTGATTTTAATGTCCTGGCAAAGCTGCTTAGCCTCTATCGGTTTTGTGTCGCCCCCTCCCGTCGACAGTGGCGACGTCGCCCCCTGGTGTCGACTCTCCGACCTACACAGGCCCGGTCAGCTCGGACTTTGTTCAGGATAACCCTAACTTCAAGGGCGTCATCCCTACAGCGCCCCCTGTGGAGAAAATGGACAGGATCCCCGGCTACAACAGCATCACATTTGAAGGAGGTGAGCAAACTGTCGCCTTTGTCTTTTGGGAGTTTTTTTGTGTGTGGTAAATATGTTTATTCTGATGAATAAGTCTTTTGTCACTGCGGAAGCACTGGTCTTCCAGCCATTTTTCAATTCAGGGTTATTTACACAAAAGGTATATAGAATAAGGTATACATTACCTGTTGAATACACAATTTTCAGCATGTAATGCAATGAAATTCTGTGACCCAAAAGTTGCATAGCAATATGGTAAGTGTAGTGTCATATAACTAGATCAATATTAGTCAGATCAATATGAGTATTTACATAGTATTTAGAATGTAAGCAGAAGTTATCTTCTGTATTCAGTTGGTAAAGTTGTAGTAAGTTTTAATGTTCAGTTGCAGTTAGGCAAGCGGTATATACATGTCAGTTTGTTAGAAATATTCTAGTGTAACTCTAGTGTAGTTAGTCCTGTGAGTTTATGAATTATGTTGTTGGGGTGGAGTTGGTAATAATACATTGGACCAGCTGTGACCAGTGAAGCAAGTTGAGAAGGTAATGTCATTTATTCCAGTTGAAAAACTGGTGTCAATTCTTGCTCGAGAGAACCTGGAAACTGGTGTCATTTGTTCCATTTGTGGAACAGGGAATATGTCACCTCTGACGAACTGCTGTCATTTGCCCTGGTTGAGAAATTGGTGTCATTTGTTCCAGTTGGGAAACTGACGCTGTAGAAAAACTCCTGTCATTTGTTCCTTTTGAGGAACAGTTGTCATGCTCCATTGGGAATAGCTCGTGTAATTTGGTCCGCTTGAAAAACCGCTATCATTTGTTCAGTCGTTACATATTTGGAGCTGGTGTCAATAGTTGCTGTTTAATAATATTAGGTACTCCAAAATTAGGACCCGGTGCTGATTTTGATTGGCCACTGGAAAAACAAGATGTTTGTTTGTTTGTTGTTGTTTTACGTCCTAGCAACATCTAAGGTCATATCAGGATGGGTACCGACTTGTGACAATGCGCACTCATGGCAAATTTATAGTGCTGTCCCACTGGGAAACCAGGCCGCCAGCACCATGACCTGGTATCCCACTCAGTCACATTATCCTGACACTGAGCACACCAGTCCTTGCCCTATCCTAATAATGCCGAGCACCTGGCTAGGAAGCAACAAGTATCAATTTTAAAGTCATTGGTTTGACTCGACCGGGACTCGAACCCACGACCCCACGATCTACCAGCACGGGAGACGGACGCCCCAACCCACTCGGCCATCCCGTCTGAGCACTCGCTCTCAGCACACGACCACCTCTTTGAACGTTGTTTGCCACGAGTGAGTTGATTGGTTGTTGGGGTTTTACGTCCTGGCAACATCTAAGGTCATATCAGGACGGGCCTCGTGTGAGTGGGTCAGAGCTAAACAAAACAAACTATCTTCACTCTAAAGTAGCAGTCACTAGCCTGAGCTTCGTATCCATTATGGCCGCGAATGTTAAGAAACCTATCATTTGTTCTCGGTGAGGAGCAGGTGTCATTTGTTCACGCTGAGGATATGTTGCTGGGATCGTAAACCGATGGCGTTGGACGATTCACTAGAGTGCGCGCCTCGCGTGCGGGACATCGGGAGTTCGGTTCGCGGTCGAGTCAAATCAAAGACTTATAAAATGGATACTTGTCGCTTCCTAGCCTGGCACTCGGCATTAATAGGATAGGATGAGGACTGGTTGGTTCAGTGTCAGGATGATGTGACATATCAGGATGGGTACCGACTTGTGACAGTGCTCACTCATGGTGACTTTATAGTGATGCCCCACTGGGAAATCAGGCCACCGGCACCATGAACTGATATCCTACCGACCTCCCGATCTCCCCCGCACTCGAGGCCCGCACTCTACCGATTCGGCCACCGCACACGGTCACTTATTAACCTATCGCCATAGCAACATCAGCGCATGGTCGTGGCGTAGCGACAATCAGTGTACATCCAGGTTAGCTGCACTGAGTCCAGGCGTGGCAGGGGGCGGGGTGCGGGTGGCGGAGCGGGCGGGGGGGGGGGGGGTTGGCTTAGGCGCACAGCCTCAATCTGACCACGGTCAGGTCACGTGATCAGACGGTTTTGTGTGTGTGTATTTTTTCTGGAGTGCGGTCTGAGGTCACAAAGCGAAGCTGAGGCTTCTATAGAACGAATCAGAAATACAAATTAAAATGATGTATATATTATTAATTCAATGATGGCAACACAGTGAATATCATTGGCTCATATCTATGGCTTGCATAACAAAAGCCTGCCATACTTTATTCAATGTTAAAATTCTAAATGCCAACTGACCTGGGCCCATATTCACGATGCGGTGTTAGCTTACACTCGGTGTGTTTGCACTCCTTGCGTACTGAGTTTTCGCCGCTAACCCAGAAATCCCGGCCAAAACCAGTTTTGGCTCGCTAACACCGCATCATGAATACGGCCCCTGGCCTCTGCTATTTTGGCCAGTTGCCTGCGGTCCAGGCATACTTGCCCTACTTCTCAGCTAAAACCCGGCTCACCAGGCTGCTCCAACAATTCCATAGAAGCATAGAACATGTCAAAGTTTATGTATCGGATTACCAACCAACCCGCTAACAATGACATTCTCAATAATATTTGTATAAATACTATTTATACTACACATATTTTTATGCATACATGTCTTCGATGTACATTCAATCATCTCAGAAGTATAATTGTTCTTTGTCCTCAGTTCTACTGACACCACCATCGTACGAGGAGGCAACAGGAAAACCATATAGCGAACGTGACACTCTTACAAAGTAAGCCATCTTTCATACGAAACTTATCCAACATTCAGAAAACAAAGCTAACACCTTTATAACATCAAAGACAATGTACAACAAGATGTGCCACTCAGCGGTATCATATATGAATTTCTGAAATAATCATTCTGTGGTGCCATTCGACAGCAAACAAGGTCCGCATTAAATGGCAATAACAATGTTATATTTACATTGTGTATAGCTCCTGCTTGCACATTAAATGGCAATAACAATGTTATATTTACATTGTGTATAGCTCCTGCTTGCACATTAAATGGCAATTAAAATGTTATATTTACATTGTGTATAGCTCCTGCTTGCACATTAAATGGCAATTAAAATGTTATATTTACATTGTGTATAGCTCTCGCTTACACATTAAATGGGAATTAAAATGTTATATTTACATTGTGTATAGCTCCCGCTTGCACATTAAATGGCAATTAAAATGTTATATTTACATTGTGTATAGCTCCCGCTTGCACATTAAATGGCAATTAAAATATTATATTTACATTGTGTATAGCTCTCACTTGCACATTAAATGGCAATTAAAATGTTATATTTACATTGTGTATAGCTCTCACTTGCACATTAAATGGCAATTAAAATGTTATATTTACATTGTGTATAGCTCCCGCTTGCACATTAAATGGGAATTAAAATGTTATATTTACATTGTGTATAGCTCTCGCTTGCACATTAAATGGCAATTAAAATGTTATATTTACATTGTGTATAGCTCTCGTTTGCACATTAAATGGCAATTAAAATGTTATATTTACATTGTGTATAGCTCTCGCTTGCACATTAAATGGCAATTAAAATGTTATATTTACATTGTGTATAGCTCTCGCTTGCACATTAAATGGCAATTAAAATGTTATATTTACATTGTGTATAGCTCCCACTTGCACATTAAATGGCAATTAAAATGTTATATTTTACATTGTGTATAGCTCCCGCTTGCACATTAAATGGCAATTAAAATGTTATATTTACATTGTGTATAGCTCCCGCTTGCACATTAAATGGGAATTAAAATGTTATATTTACATTGTGTATAGCTCCCACTTGCACATTAAATGGGAATTAAAATGTTATATTTACATTGTGTATAGCTCTCGCTTGCACATTAAATGGCAATTAAAATGTTATATTTACATTGTGTATAGCTCCCGCTTGCACATTAAATGGCAATTAAAATGTTATATTTACATTGTGTATAGCTCCCGCTTGCACATTAAATGGGAATTAAAATGTTATATTTTACATTGTGTATAGCTCCTGCTTGCACATTAAATGGCAATTAAAATCGTATATTTACACAGTGTATATCTGCTGCTCATCTCGCATACTACTACTAGTTGCGTTTCTTCACCAATTCTATGGACATTTCTTTTCAATGCACCATAAATAATAATATTGTTTTCATTATTAATATTAGGAGATAATACACTATAATTGCTGTACATTGTCTTTGGTGTTACAGTAGTCAGAGGGGGGGGGGGGGTGCTCGGGAACATGTCCCATTGTTTCAATAGTACAGCAGTCAGGCTGGGCTAGGGGACCTGTCAACTTGCCTTGTTTGCCATTGGGTGGCAGCACTGCATCTACTGATCTCTATTTCACGGGAAAGGGCTGAGTGGCGCGTCTTGTCATACATTGTCTTTGATAACATATTCATGCATCTATTTGTCCGCACCTGCACTAATCACCCAATTAAAGTAATTATAGCTTATCAATACTTGAGACAGTATTATTTAAAGACATTTAAGGATGAGTCTTATACTAAGATGTATATCTGTACGGTTTATATATATATCATGTATTTATATATGTTCATTTGCACCTTGGATCTATCTTCCAGACATATAAACATGTATATGAGGATCTATACATAACTTACACATGTGTATGGGCAAAATATATAAGATTGCATGTGCATACATACAAGTTTGTGTATATGCTCAATATATTTGAATATTATATGAAGTATAATGTATTATAGTTATATAAACTAATGGAGGAACTAATTAAGTATCATTTCGGTTAATTGTCTCCCAAGGTTTTAGGAGTCGCGCGCCCATCCTGATATTGTGTTATTTATTATTCGCGTGCATGCCATATTACCTCAAGGTATTCGGAGTCGCGCGCTAACCCTTGTGTCAATGGCGCGGATCGGCGCAACTGTGTCGCCACCTACGAGCGCTCGGGAGACTAAAACTCACCCGAACGTCCCGCACTGCGGCTGTATCTTTTCTGCATATACAACCATATATATATATATATATATATATATATATATATATATAAATATATAAATATATATATATATACATATATATAAATATATAAATATATATATAATATTCATATATATATATATTCATATATACATGTAAAATATCCCTTGTTAATAAATAAATAAAAATCCTTTTCTGTTGCTAATTATTGGTCGGTTTACTAAAGTAGCCTATATCCGGTGTTGTAAGCGATGTTCCTATTGGTGGTTGCGTTGTTATTGATGTGATACAAGTGGTTCTTGCGTTGTGTCCTTCTCTGAGGCAGGCTCCCATGGTAAACACTCAGAACCTCCAACTGGCCGGAAGTTTACCAACAGTTCAGCAACCATTTCAGCAAAATTAAACTTCAAAATCAGTTTGGTAGTAATTCACTAACAATTTCACAGACAAAATGAATTAAAAAATCCTCTATTAAAATAACCCTGAAAGGACAAATATATATATGAATTTGAAAGGCCGAACCAATTCCTCCTAACATTTGAAATTAAAAAAGATGTATGTACCTTTGGAAATCTGTAATACTTGTATTTTTTTTTCAATAGGATTTATTTATATATATGGATAGTGATTAACCCTTCATCGCGTGTAATAAACTCTGTAGTGGTTCCCGCCCCCCCCCCCCCCCTTGAAGGGTGGGGTGGGGTGAAGGGGTGGGTGACCAGCATGCACCTCGCCCCCTCTTCTCGGCGCAGGTTTCGCCAGTCGGTCGGAATATATATATATATATATATATATATATATATATATATATATATATGCTGACTACAGTGCAAATGAAGAAGACAAGACAAATTCTTGGGCGCAAGTGACAGTGTAGCGTCCAGTATAGAAGTGTACCGGCGGTGGAGCCACCGTTCACGTGGTAGGGGGGCGGGTCATACTACATCAAGTAAGCCACCCCATCAGTAATAAGGTAGGATATAAACATATAATCCCTTTCATGCCTTTATACTCAAATAATGCTTATGCATCACAGAGGAATTGGTTCGGCCATTCAAATTCATATATATTTCTTAAATAGAGGATTTCTTAATTCGCGTTGTTGTTTGAAATCGTATAAATGCTGAATGGTTGTCGAATAATGCGTAAAACTAGCTCCACTTCATCATGCGTTCAACGTCACAATAGCAAGAACATGTTGTGCACATCACATCAGCAATACCTTTTGATGCTCAAAGAAGATTAAGACAATTCTATATAAATTGATCCAATACTATCCAAAGAAATGTACCCTAAATCAAACGTATAAATTACTTCGGGTCTCAAACCGTGTACCTATATATTTATCAAAATAAACAGTGGTGACTAAAAGAAAAGGTCAAAACCCATTTTAATATCCCTTTGGCTTGAAGGAACTCTGATTTTAAATGGATAAGTTTTTTTTAGATATTTGAAGTGCAAACACGTAAATTTATTATTTGAAAACACGCCAAAATGCTGACACCATAGGCTTCTGCAATCATAAGGGTGTCTGCAATAATAGGTTCTATAAAATTGAAATACGTGACATGTGATTGGTCTAAACTCAAAGATGTTTGAAATGTGCTCTACTCCTTTCTTGCGATGATATAGCCTTTATTGCTGAGGTGGTGGACAATCACTTACTCACTCACATAAAGCAGTACAAAAAGTGGAGAAGCCACACATTAATTTATGTATGTAGCTCAATGACACATCTCCAAGCTTAGGGTTGCGTAGTTTGATGGTTTGTTGTTGTTTTATGTCCTGGCAACATCTAAGGTCATATCAGGACATGTACTGACTTGTGACAGTGCACAATCATCGCGACTTTATAGTGCTGCCCCACTGGGAGCCCAGGCCACCAGCACCATGACCCAATATCCCACTCAGTCACATTATCCTGACACCGAGCCAACCAGTCCATACTGTACCCTAATAATGCCGAGCATGTGGCTAGGAAGCGACACGTATCAATTGTGTAAGTCATTGGTTTGACTGGCCCGGTAATGAAACTTCCGACCTTCCGCACGGGAGGTTTGCACTCTACCAATTAGGTGTTGTGTAATGTGATAAACGCACAATATTTTCAAAAAGTAAGCACTTATCTAGATTTGAACCACATCTCTTTGCATTCCGGGCCAGTTTACACCACCTAGGCTTCCTGATATCACCACACTACCCACGCCTACCTGTCTAGTGGTTACTTGCCTGTCTTTTAATGCTTACAATTACATACAAACAGGCAATGCACTAACACATACATACACAGGGTAGATTCAAAAACCATACAGCTCATTGCTTGTACAGGATCCTGATCACGGCAACCAGTGTCATGGGGGTGATGAAAATGGGAAATATTGCACCTAGAGCAGGACTCGAACCCACATCTCTTTGCATTCCGGGCCAGTGTGCTAACCATTACACCACCTAGGCTCCCTGATATCACCACACTACCCACGCCTACCTGTCTATGTGGTTACTTGCCTGAGAGGTCAGTGCAGACCACTACACAACTTTAAATTGAAGTAGATTTTATCTTTATGGCTAACTTTTGAGATATTTGAAGTGCTAACATCCAAAATTAATGTTGGCAGCATTGCCAAAACTCTGACACCATAGGCTTCTGCTGTAATACGTTCTATTAAATTGCCTTAGTGTTCCGTTCTATGTGGGGACAAATATTTAATAAATACACCAGTATCAAAGTTAGATATGTAGAATAAAATCTACATAATTGCGTTGGTTTTGAAAATTTGTTTTCATCGGACTATGTAGCTTTAGATACCCCCCCCCCCTCCCCCCCCCCTGTTTTTTTTTGTAAGAGGTGACTCGTTGGTTGGCCCACCTCCCGCCTGTTTGCATGGAGGCTCAATGGGATTACTGTCTGTTTGCAGACACCAGATTAACTACTTCGCAGTAGCGTTCACCTTGTCGCGTCTGTTTGCTGAGTATCTTATCTCTCTGTACATAGTTTGCATTGCTACTTCCCAGTCACATTGAACACAGAAATGATCTGGCAATGCCAGCCTCATACTGGCCTTACAGTTGAATCATGGCCATGCGCGATGGTGGGATCTGTGTGTGTGTGATTTCCGAATCCTTGATTATGTTTGGAATTAAGTTATTTCAGTTTCATTATACATATATATACATATATATTTATGTGTATTATAATGTATTATAATAATATAAAGAACGAAGCTGAATCCAAGGTTAATTATTATTATTCTAATTGTCCTTCGATATCTAGTATTAAGAGTCGCGCACCTACCTTGTTATGCGCGCGAGTATGGGGCGCAACCTGTGTCGCGCGGAAATATCACGGAAACGGACTCACTTCGACTACTTATATATATATAAGTTCACGTTATGTATACACATCGGTATATATTGATACCCGACTGTCGATGCATAAACATATACATATCTATATGAAAATTTCAGGCACAAAACCACGTAAACGCCAATCCAAAAATGTAGTTTAAACACAAGATTTTTACCTGAAAATAATGTTAATTCTCACCAATTCCACGTTTGATATGATCACATGCTTATCGAAAAATGAACAAAATAGTAGAAGTATAAAAAATGTTTAAGGTTTGATTCCAATGTTTATCTCCATTTTGGATTGGTGTATACATGGTTTTGCGCCTTAACTCTTCATTTATATATTTATATATATCCCGCCTCAAATCTCGAAGTGATGCTCTTAATTCCCAATCAAACGGAATTCATGTCACATTAGGGAATAGTATGAGGCTGGCTTTAAACAAAACATTCATTGTAAAAAAAAACATGCCAAACAAACTTTAATACCTAAACACAATGGAGCAATACCAATTGCTGTCATGCAATTCACAAATTCCAGCTCCAATTCTCCATTGTGCATGTTTCCTGATACTGATAGTGCCGGAACGATTATTGTACATAGTCAACACAATTGCTGGTGTTCATGCACATTTAAACAAAATTACAGAAAATGGTTACTCGACATATGCAATGACAAAAAACAACAACGAACGAATGGAGATATTGTCGCTTGACATAACAAATACGGTTTGTTGGTTGTTGGAGTTTTACGTCCTGGCACCATCTAAGGTCATATTAGGGACAAACTCACCTCCTCACATGGAGGCGTGCTTTGTTCTGTCCTGGCTTTAACTGCAGGTACCAGACGGGATGGCCGAATGAGCCGAGCGTCCGTCTGCCGTTTTGGTAGATCGAGGGGTTCGAACCCAAGGGTTCGAACCCTTGTCGATTCAAACCAATGACTTAAAAATTGATGCTTGTTGCTTCCTAGCCAGGCGCTCGCCATTATTAGGACAGGGCAAGGACTGGTTGGCTCAGTGTCAGGATAATGTGACTGAATGGGATATCAGGTGATGGTGCTGCCAACCTGGTTTCCCAGTGAGGCAGCACTATGAAGTCGCTAAGAGTGCACATTGTCACAAGTCGGTACCCATCCTGATATGGCCTTAGATGTTGCCAGGACATAAACCTCAAAGAACCAACCAACCATCCAACCATTTAACTGCAGCTAGATAATAAAGTTGCATAATCCGATGGTTTTGAGTTTCTGTCATTTTCTGATATTAGGTTGATCGCTATGATTCAACTTACTTTAGTTTGAAGTAACTTTTACATTAAATGGCTAACCTTTGAGATACTTGAAGTGCAACCATGCACAATTAATTTTTTGCAAGAACACCAAAACTCTGATACCATAGACTTCTGCGGTAACAGTGGGTTTCAATCCCACGATCTACCAAAACGGGAGACGGAGGCTCAACTCTATACTTTAAAAAGAAAATTGTGTACTTTCAAAATGTTGTTGGCATACAAAATGTTATTGTTAATGTGTATTGGCGTACTCTGACTTAGAGCTGCATAGTCCAATGAAGTATCAAATTTTCAAAACCAAAACAATTATATGGATTTGATTCTACATATCTAACTTTATTCTAGTGCACTTATTAAAGCTGCATAGTCCGATGATGCATCAACTTTTCTAAACCAAAATAATTCTCTAGATTTGATTGTACACATCTACCTTACATACTGATGCACTTATTAAGCATTTGTTGCCACAGAGAAGGGAATACGGAGGCAATTTAATAGAGCATATTACTGCTAAAGCCTATGGTGTCAGAGTTTTAGCGTGCTTGCCAAAACTAATTTTATGTGTTAGGACTTCAAATATTTCAAATGGTAGCCATTTAAAATTTAAGTTACTTCAAACTAAAGTAAGGTAGATTATAACAATCAATTCCATATATTTATCTCAGAAAATTGTCAGAAACTGTAAACCATCGGACGATGCAACTTTAAGCATTTGTTGCCACATAGAAGGGAATACTGAGTCAATTTAATAGAACCTGTTAATGCAGAGGCCTATCGTCTCAGAGCTTTGGTTTGCTTGCCAAAACTAATTTGACATGCTTGCACTTCAAATAGCTCAAAAGTTAGCCATTTAAAATAAAAGTTACTTCAAACTAAAATACTGTGGATTATAACAATCAATTTAATATATTTATCACAGAAAAATGACAGAAACTCTAAAGCATCGGACTATCCAACTTTACAGTAAATATATCAGGTTGATCATTATAATCTACCCTACTTTGAAGTATTTTGATTTTAAATGGCTAATTTTGGAGTTATTTGAAGTGAAAAACTAATTTTGGCATGCATATCAAAACTCTGACACCATAGACTTCAGCATTAACAGGTTCTATTGAATTGACTATGCAATTTTAAAACTGTGTACAAAATACACAAACATTATATCGGTAGGCGGGTTTGGAAATTGGAATATAACCTTGACCTTCTGGTGCTTGCCTGACTGTGTGCAGCGTGCCTGTGATTTCCGAAGACGAGGCTAGAGAAGCGCTCCTGGCGTTCGTGGCCGAGAACTGCTGCTACCGGAAGGAAGCCGCCAAGGACATGGTCTTCAAGGGACTCGAATCCACTTCCGCCTTCCATGTGAGTAGTAATACTACAATGTCCCCAACATATGGCCTATATTAACATGTATAACACAGATTTATGTTTGTTTTTTTGTTGTTTTTATGTCCTAACAACATGCTAAGGTCATGTCATTGGGTTGGTTACATAGGGTTGATTTGGTTTGTTGGTTGTTGGAGCTTTATGTCCTGGCAACATCTAAGGTCATATCAGGACATGTACCGACTTGTGACAGTGCACATTTATGGTGACTTTATAGTGCTGCTCCACTGGGAAATCAGGCCCCCAGCATCATGACCCATTGTCCCATTCAATCACATTATCTTGACACTGAGCTAACCAGTCCTTGCCCTATTCTATTAATGCCGAGCACCGAGCTAGGAAGCGACAAGTATACATTTAGTAAGTCGTTGGTTTGACTCGACCGGGAATTGAACTCCCCATATCATCAGGTGTGACAGTATGCTAGCATGAGGACATGGTGGTGTAAGGAGGTGAGGCTGTTTGTTGTTTGTTTGTTGTTGTTTTACGTCCTAGCAACATCTAAGGTCATATCAAGACGGGAGGGTGTTTGAGTGTTAGGGTGTGAGAGTGAGGGTGTGTAAGTGTGACGGTGTGAATATATGAAGATATGAGGGTCCAAATATGTGTGGGAGTGAGAGTGTGAAGGAGTGAGGGTGTTTTAGTGTTAGGGTATGAGAGAGTGAACGGGTCAGGGAGTGAGGGAGTGAGCATGTTTTGGTATTGTCGTGTCAGGGTATGAGATAGTGATAGTGTGAGAGAATGAGAGTATGAGGGAGTGAGGATGCTTTGATGTTAGGGTTTGAGAGAGTGAGGGTGTGAGAGAGTGAATGTGTGAGAGAGTGTGGGGATGAAGGAGTGAGGGAGTGAATGTGTTTTGTTGGTTGCGTGTGAGAGACTGAGGGTGTGAGAGAGTGAGGGTGTGAGCGTGTTTTGGTATTGTTGTGTTAGGGTGAGAGAGTGATAGTGTGAGAGAATCAGGGGGTGCAGGAGTGAGGGTGTGTTGGTGTTAGCTTCTGAGAGAGTGAGGGGGTGAGAAAGTGAGGGTATCAGGGAGTGGAATTGTCTGGGTGTTTTGGTGTTAGGGTGTGAGAATGAGAGTATGAGGGAGTGAGTATGCTTTGGTGTTAGGGTTTGAGAGAGTGAGGGTGTGAGAGAGTGAATATGTGAGAGAGTGTGGGGATGAGGGAGTGAGGGAGTGAATGTGTTTTGTTGATTGCGTCTGAGGGACTGAGGGTGTGAGAGAGTGAGGGTGTGAGAATGTTGAGTCAGGATATTTTTGTGTTTTTGAGAGGCTGTGAGAGAGTGACCATGTGAAATAGTGAGAGAGTTAGGGTATGATGATATAGTGGTGTTTTCGTTCTAGGGTGTCAGTAAGGGAGGGTGTGAGGAAGTGAGTCTGTAAGGGACGGAGGGTGTTAGGGTGTGAGACTGAGGGTGTGAGGGAGTGAGGTGTGATGATGTTTTGGTGTTAGGATGTAAGAGAGTGAGGGTTCAAGGAGTGAGGTTGTTTTGGTGTTATGGATTGGAAGACTGAGGATTTGAGGGTGGAAGTATGTGAGTGAGTGAGGGTGTGAGGAGTGCATGTGTAAGGGAGTGAGGGAGTGAGGGTGTGAGAGAGTAATGGTGTTTCGGTGTGAGGTTATGAAAGAGTGAGGGTGTAATGGAGTGAGGAAGTGGAGGTGTGTAAGGGAGTGAGATAGTGAGGGTGTGAGGGAGTAATTGTGTTTTGCTGTGAGGGTAAGAAATAGTGAGGGTGCAATGGAGTGAGGGAGTGAGTGTGTGAGAGAGTAAGGGTTTTTGGCTGAGGGGGTAAGGAAGAGTGAGGGTGTAATGGAGTGAGGGAGTGAGGGTGTGCGAGAGTAAGGGTATTTTGGTGGTAGAGTGTGATAGAGTGAGGGTGTAATGGAGTGAGGGAGTGAGATAGTAAGGCTGTTTTCCTGTGAGGGTATGAAAGAGTGAGGGTGTAAGGGAGTGAGGGAGTGAGAGAGTAAGTGTGTTTTGCTGTGATGTATGAAAGAGAGAGGGTGTATGTGATTGAGGGAGTGAGAGAGTAAGGGTGTTTTGGCAGTAGGGTGTGACAGAGTGAGGGTGTATGTGAGTGAGGGAGTGAGAGAGTAAGGGTGTTTTGGTGGTAGGGTGTGACACAGTGAGGGTGTATGTGAGTGAGGGAGTGAGAGAGTCAGGGTGTTTTGGTGGTAGAGTGTGACACAGTGAGGGTGTAAGGGAGTGAGGGAGTGAGAGAGTAAGGGTGTTTTTGTGGTAGGGTGTGACACAGTGAGGGTGTAAGGGAGTGAGGGAGTGAGAGAGTCAGGGTGTTTTTGTGGTAGGGTGTGACACAGTGAGGGTGTAAGGGAGTGAGGGAGTGAGAGAGTAAGGGTGTTTTTGTGGTAGGCTGTGACAAAGTGAGGGAGTGAGGGAGTGAGAGAGTCAGGGTGTTTTTGTGGTAGGCTGTGACAAAGTGAGGGTGTAAGGGAGTGAGAGAGGCAGGGTGTTTTGGTGGTGGGGTGTGACAGAGTGAGGGTGTAAGGGAGTGAGGGAGTGAGGGCGTGACGGTGGGTGGCAGTATGAATCAAAGTAAGCTCCATATAAAACAGCCTATTGGCACTGGAGTGCGAGGTGCGGGCGGGAAACAGCGAGGTCGGGGCCTGGAGGGTGAGGAGTGCCCGGGGCGGGCGGATATTGGCTACTCTCAGATGTGTGTGAAGGCAGCCGTACACCACAGGAACCTTTCACCAGAACCCACTTCTTGATCGGGAAGTTGGACAATTCCAAGTCCAGGCAACACACACACACGCATATATATATATATATATATATATATATATATATATATATATATATATATAATTATATATATATATAAAATGATATATATATCATTATATATATATAATTCTATATATATATATATATATATGGATAGTGATAAGACCCTTATTGTATGTAATAAGATCTGGAGTGCCCCCCCCCCCCGGAGGCGTCTGGGGGGTCCGGCATGCACAACTCACCTCCTGTGCGGGGCTCAACACTCCACTCGCTCGGAGGTTTGCATATATATATACATATATATATATAAATCCTCCGGTGCAACAATATAAATCAAATCAAATCCAAACAAACATAACTCAGCCACCTATTACGTACAAGCCTATGGACATGTAAATAAAATAGGCTAGTATAGAATTAAATAGAAAAAAGCGGAAAACTCTTCCCAAGAAAACCCCAAAACACTAACATAGAACCTTAAGAAAACAACTAACATAGTAATAAGAATAGAACAGAGATACAATGTCAAGAGGGCCCAAAAAAACTAACATAGGCTACTAAACGTACCAACAGACTATCTATCTGCTACTGAAATGCAGACAATCAAATAACTTATCAGCAGCTACTGTTTGGTAAGACAACACCAACACTACAGCTGGCCAGCATTGAAAACAAGCCTGGGTACCCAGGCTTACATGCTATGGACAGAATAAATACAGCCTCAATTAAAAAAAAAAAAAACTGACACTGGTTTACATCCGGTAGAGCCCAGCATGCCACAGTTGGTGCCATCTGTACAGTGTTGGGTCTTACGGAGTATAACAATAATGATAATAATTCCCTATATATGTATATTTATACCTGCATAATTCATTACGCATCACATAATATACATAATGGTCTTGAGGGTCATATTACATATCTTCAAATTTAACCACTTATAATCAAATGTACTTCAAACTAATATGCACGGTCGATTGAAACAAGCAATCTGTCTAATAAAAAAAAAACAGTAACTCAAAACCATCGGACTATCCAACTTGGAAATTATCTTGTAAAAAGTAGTGCATCATGGAATGTACGGTGGCAGATGTTTTTCCTTTTTTTTTCTATCTTTCAATTTTTTAATTTTTTATTAAAGTGCGAGCGATGGAAAGTCATCTATCCGAAGATTAAGCAAATACCTAGTCATTGTGTCTTTGATTAACATTGCAATTTTAAAGCAAGTCTGCAAATACAGCAGAAGTAGGTCGATTTGCTCTCAGAGAGTCAACTTCGCCGATTTTCATGTTAATCCTTCTGATGTCGCAAAAGTGATTTAGTCTACGGAATGGAAACGCGCACTAAGACCTGTCAGTCAAGTTATTTTTCTTTTCGGTCTGCTTCATCCATTGAGGATATCCATTATTCCAACCCCTTAGCTGGATCCCACCTACCAGACTGGATGGCTGAATCAGTTAGAGCCCTGGCTGCTATCTTGTGCTGGGGGTCGCGAGGTTGGATCCTGGCCGAGTTTTCTTTCTTGAAGACGTATACTGCCTATCATGGATAAGTCTGAATAGACTTGTTTCCACCATTAGACAGTTTGTCGATAGAAAGCCCCAGCCTACACTTTTACCGACCCAAGGGATTTATTAACGTCCCACACCACATAGACATGGTATGAGAGCAACTGGCCTTTGATGACGCTGTAAGTTATACACAGCGGTGGAAATCCAAATTGGTAGAGGTGGGGGCACAGGGAATCGAACCACTGACCTTCAGATTATGGGTCCGACCTAGAAAAAAGTCAGACACTCTAACCACTCCACCACAAGCTGTGACTTACAAAATTGATACTTGTCGCTACCTAACCTGGCACTCAACATTAATAGGACCATAATTAATAGTATAATATTAAAGTTGCATGGTCCGATGGTTTTGAGTTTCTATCAATTTTCTGAGATAAATATATCGAACTGATTGTTATAATCTACCTTACTTTACTTTGAAGTAACCTTTATTTTAAATGGCCAACTTTTGAGATATTTGATGTGCAAACATGTCAAATTAGTTTTGGCAAGCACACCAAACCTCTGGCACCATAGGCTTCAGCTGTAACAGGTTCTATTAAATTGTCTCAGTATCCCCTTCTATGTGGCCACAAATGTTTAATAAGTGCATCAATATCTAAGTTAGATATGTAGAATCAAATCTAGACCATTGCTTTGGTTTTGAAAATTTGATGCTTCATCGGACTATGCAGCTTTAATAATAATGTAGTAGTCTGCACTGACCTCTTAGGCAAGGAGCCACCTATACAGGTAGGCGGGAGTAGGGTGGTGACATCAGGGAGCCTAGGTGATGCAATGGTTAATATACTGGCCTGGAATGCAAAAGATGTGGGTTCGATTCCCTTTCTAGCGCAATGTTTCCCATTTTCGTCTCTCCCGACAAAAAATATTAATAATAATTGATAACTAATATGACATGGACTGGTTAGCACAGCATCATAATACAGTGAATGAGTGGGGTATTGGGTCATGGTGCTGGTGGCCCTGGCACCCAAGAGGGAAGCATAATAAAACAGCGATTAATGCGCACAGTCACTGGTCAGTACCCATCCTGATATGACCTGAGATGTTGCCTGTGCATAAGACAACAAACAACAACATTTGTCACCTGCTATGCAATAATGCTACCTGTAATCTAACAGGAAATAGGTCTAATTTACTCATTTAAAAAATAACCTTTAATGTCAGAACATTATTATCATTAATACAAGTTGATTGAAATAGCTTCAAGTAATTTCAGAACAGCTTTAGGGATTATGCGCTCGGCATAATTAGGATAGGGCAAGGACTGGTTGGCTCAGCGTCAGGAAAATGTGACTGAGTGGGATATCAGGTCATGGTGCTGGCACCCTGCTCTCCCAGTGGGGCAGCACTATAAAGTCACCATGGGTCCGTACTGTCACAAACAAGTCAGTACCCGTCTTGATATGACCTTAGATGTTGCCAGGAGGTAAAACTCCAAGACCTAACCAACTTCTGCCATGTAAGCTGCTACCCGGCAGCTGCTACCCGGCATGCTGGGTCTCAAGCCCTGGTCACATACACGTTAGTGAACGTAGTTGAATGTAGTTGAACGTAGGCTAGATTAGCAGGTGTCAAACGTGGTGTAAGTATGTTAAAACACAGGGAAAAACATTAAAGTAAAGCTAAGATTCCTTATACGCGGTATGCGGTACGCGGTATGCGAATGGGAGGATTCCTTCTACAAGGTATGCGGCATGTGGCATGCGTCCGTCTCCCCACCACCACCACTACCATATGTTTCCCCTCCGCACCCCTGTGTGTGACCGTTCCGTAATCATCAGTCGCCTCTCCTTGTCTAAAACTAATGGACACGTGCGACTGAGGTTTCTATTTGCATGCCGCATGCCGCACCGATCGCTACAGAGACCGATCGAGTTGCCGCATTCGCTTTCACATTCGCATACCACATGTAAGGAATGTAGCCCATTGACTTCAAGGATTTTTTGTCGCATTCGCATTCGCAAACTGCATACCGCATACTGCGTGTAAGGAATCTTAGCTTAAGGCAGGTTTTGGTACAGATAAATACGTTATGGCACGGATGCCGGTATGTTCAACTATGTTCAACTATGTTCACTGTATGTTAGCCTCCACCATGGTCAACTACGTTCAACTACGCCCAAGTACGCTAAAGTTTGTTAGAGTTCGCTAGAGTACATAAAGAGTATGGAGACTTCGCCACAGAATGTTAGCCTCTAACATAGCACTCTTTTGAACATGTCCAAAGATTAAATCGGAACTCGTGGCCCACCCACTTTATTACCAAGTTAGCATGACGGAGAAGTATGGATGCCGGTACATTCAACTACTTTCAACTACGTTCAACTACGTTCAACTACGTTAGCCTCCACTACGTTCAACTACGTCCACTATCGTGTATGTGACCGGGCCTTCAGCGTCAGTTCTTAGGCACCAGTGGAACTCGGAATGCCCATATTCGTCATAGTGGAAGCATATGGCAGTTGACCAAAGAACTGCACTAATACAGTACAAAGGAGTAATATAAATTTGGGTATAGTCCGATATAAGTTTTTATCTTACTGGATAGGTCCCTCATGTAGAATGTATTTTCAAGGGGATTTACACATTTAATAATCGCATATATATATATATATATATATATATATATATATATATATATATAGAGAGAGAGAGAGAGAGAGAGAGCTTGTTGGTTGTTGGGAGTTTTACATCCTGGCAACATCTAAGGTCATATCAGGACGGGTACCGACTTGTGACAGTGCACAATCATGGTGACTTTATAGTGCTTCCCCACTAGGAGACCAGACCACCAGCACCATGCCCTGATATCCGACTCAGTCGCATTATTCTGACACTGAGCCAACCAGTCCTTGCCTTATCCTAATAATGCCGAGCGCCTGGCTAAGAAATGATAAGTATCACTGTTTAAGTCATTGCTTTGATTCGACCAGGGCTCGAACCCAATGGGTTCGAATCCCACGATCTACCAAAAGGGAAGACTCAACTCATTTGGCCATCCTGTCTGGTATATATATGTGATGTATACCGTATTATGCAAGCATAGGGATACAGAAGGGAATATTACTTATTATTATTGTTATCCTCCGTAAGATACTGCACATTACTGGTGGCGCCATCTCACCCACCTCACCTCCCCCGGATGTTGAGCAGTGTCAGTCGCACCAGAGGATTTATTTCATTTTACGGGCAAGGGCATATAATCCCTTGCCAGAGATTAAAACAACTCAACCCACTACCTTATTTGTCTCTCTTCTCATTGTACTGTAGATAGATTTATATGTATATAATGCTTATACAGCACATATTATTTGGTAAAAATATTATTCCATGACATGCAGCTATATATTATCTACAGTATTTCATCATCTCTAGTGTCTCGATTTAATACACTTAGATGTACAGTACTTCCTCAAAATGATGAATGCAAGAAACAACTGCAACAACAGGATGAGTAAATTGTGAGGACAAAAACGAAGAGGGGAACAGCATAGTGAGTTATTGGGGACTATATTGCTACTTGCCATTTATATTAATGAACACGGATAGCCACCGCGCATAGTTGCCTAGACACTCGTTGGGGTTGTGGTGGGGGTGGTGGTGTGGCGGTTGTGGTGGTGGGCTAGTGGATGGGGGGGGGGGGGGGGGGGGATGGCAGGCCTGATTAGGCCTGTATATGGCGTGTATACAATACATCAGAGGCTCACCGGAAGCGGAAGTGGTGGCGACATGACTATGCGCATGCCAACCTAATCACATGCTATAAAGATGACACCAGACAGATTGCTTAAAGCTGCATAGTCGGATGAAAATATTAAATTTGCCAAACCAAAATATTTATTTAGATTTGATTCTATATATCCAAGTTAGATACTAGTGCACTTATTAAAGCATTTGTTGTTGCATAAAAGGGCGTAACACGTCAATCTAATAGGACCTGTTACTACTGATATCTATGGTGTCGGAGTTTTGACGTGCTTGCCAAAATTAATTTGGCTGGTTTTCACATTAAATATCTCCAAAGTTAGCCATTTAAAATAAAAGTTACTTCAAACTAAAGTAATGTCAACTGTAATTGAAATAACGCAAGACCGACATACGTTAATATTGGGATTTATTGTTTGTCTTCTTTTTACCGTTACATATCAGAGTTCAGTGTCATGATTTCAAGGCTTTACAGAACTTGACCCTACAGAGAATAACAAGTATGGGTGGGTGGGATGGCTTAAGCAAAGGTGTAAGAGTAGGTGTTGAAAGAGCCACAGCCGAGGTTGAAGTGATTTGAAAGGCGGGCTAGTCCGTTAATGTTAAATTTCTATGCTAGGTGGCGGGTGAGGCGGCCCATCGGCCAGGGTTTAGTCCATAAATAGCATAAGAGATGCTTTGTATCCAGTCGAAATGAAACGTCGGCCATACGTATTCAATTACCCATGTTCTCGTAACATGCACAATGATTAATCTAATGTATTTATCTATAAAAACAATTAAAAAAAGTAGCCAACAACTCAAAATCATCGGACTACGCAGCTTTAAAGTTGCATACTCCGATGGTTTTGAGTTTCTATCATTTTCTGAGGTAAATATATTAGATTGATGGTTATAATCTACCTTTAATTCAGCTGGACATAACTTTGATTTTAAATGGCTAACTTTTGAGATATATATATATATGATGTGGAACCATGCAAATTTAATTTTGGCATGCATTCCAAAGCTCAGACACCATAGCGGTGGACTGGCTTCTGCAGTAAAAGGTTCTATTCAATTGCCTCAGTATTCCATTCTGTGTGGTGACAAATTTAATAAGTGCACCAGTATCTAAGTCAGGTATGTAGAATAAAATCTAGATGATTGTTTGGGTTTTGAAAATTTGATGTTTTCATCAGGCTATGCAACTTTAAGGAAATTGGTTGTATCAAAACGCTGCAACGATGTATTGGGTATGCTGCTGTGTAATCAAGCGTGAAGGCGGTAAGGGATGGCCACTGAGGTTGTGGGGATGGGGAGGTGGAGGCGGGGGGTACACGAGGGGGGGGGGGCCGTTGAGGCATATTATTTAAAGCTCCATACTGATAACAGCATGACATTTTCAAAACCAAAACAATTATCTAGATTTTATCCCACCTATCTAACCTAGTTGCTGATGCACTTACTAAGCATTTGTTGCCACATAGAAGGGAATACTGAGCCACTTTAATAGGCTCTGTTACTGCTGAGTCCTAATAGACTACATTACGGTTCCAGCGGTGCGGTGCATTGTGGGATGCGTCAGAGCAAAACATACCCGCAGGGAAGCACATGGCTAATGCTAATACATTGGGTTCAGCTATGAAATGTGCTCGTTTCAGCTCATCTCAGCTCTTGTTTGAAACATAGAATACCAACTAAAAAAATATATATAATAAATTAAGATATTAATCTTTTATCCCGCATTGCATTTACATCAATATAATCAGCAAATCTTATGCCATGTGCATTAAGATTTAGACAAATCTAGGCACTCAGAATAGTGTTAGAGCCATAGCCAGAGTTAGTTTGATTTATTTTATTCATGTCTTTATTTATATCATATGGTTAATTACATATGTAGAAATAGAAAATGAGTAGGGTTAATCAGATATTGGTTATATATTTCTTTGAAACAAGTTTTTGTTCACACATTTGACATTTTAATATTTAGAACAAGAATTACTTCAGCCTATAAAGTGACTGAAATTGTATGTTTCTTAGCTCAAAATGCTTAATTATGGAGAGTTGTGTCATTATATTGCATCCTTCCATCCATGTTTGTGCCAAATTGTTATGTATTTCTATTTATTTTGAATATAATGCCAGTTTTGCCCTACGCGTATCGGTAAACTCAATGGCCATACGCCTTTGCTTTGCTCCCAACGCCGTTTTCAGCGCATGCGCAGTCAGAACCGTGATGCAGTCTATACCTATGGAGTTTTAGTGTGCTTTCCCAAATTAATTTGGCAGATTTGCACTTCAAATAAATATCTCCAAAGATAGCTATTTAAAGTCAGAGTTTCTGCTAATCAAAGTAACGTAGATTGTAACCATAAACCTAATGTGTTGTATAGCGCATTATAGGAGTATAAATGCAAGGGTAACATGTACACCCTATATTTCCTCTGTGCGCATCGGTGGAGTGCACCCCCCCCCCCACCCGCCCCCTACCCCCCAGCTGTCGGGTTAATTGCCGGGCGGGCCCCTTGCTTCACTCACTGCAATTTATATATTTATCTCCGAAAATGACAACAACTTAACACAATTGGGTTATGCAACTTAAAGGAAATAAAATTGAAATCAACTAATCTTCCAATTCAACTAGAATTGGATTATTTTGTTTAAGATATAGCGAATATTTATGTAACCAATAATTATTCATATTAGGTGAGCAGATCTTTAAAGGAATTTGTGTGAGACAGAAAAAAAGGTTGCTAAAGGCCCTGTCACATTACGGCGTATGGCGGGAGCGTATTGAAAACCTACGTAGGTCCTGCACGTGCCAGCCTATGATGACATTTGGTGACCTTTCGGATGGTTTTGAGCGTATGTGGAACCTACGAGGAGCGTACGAGGAGCGTATGAGGAGCGTATGGGAGCGTATGGGAGCGTGCTGTGACATTTTTTGACAGTATGGGCCATACGCCCTCATAGGTCGCGTTTTTTTGAGCATGCACAAAAAAAATTGGACGGACGGATTTATGAAAGCGTATGGCGGCGTATGCCTCATACGCTTCACATACGCCGGCATCTGGCGGCATCTGGCGGCGTATGAGTAGCGTATGAGTAGCGTATGCGTAGCGTATGAGTAGCGTATACGGCGTATGCCGACGTATATGACGTAACGCGCTTACGCCGCCATATGCTCCCGCAAAAAAACCTAATGTGACAGCCCCTTTAGATGATAGACACCTTCCACCACCACCACCTTCTCTTTCCTTAAAGCCCAGCTGGAATGGAAACCAGAGGGCTTTAAAATTGCATAGTCCGATGGTTTTGAATTTCTGTATTTTTTCTGAGATAAATATATTAGACCGATCACTAGTATCTACTTTAGATTAAGTTCAAAGTTACTTATATTCTAAATGGTAAACTTTTGAGATATTTTGAGTACAAACTTGGAAAATTAGTTTTGGCATGCTTGCCAAAACTCTGACACCATAGACTTCTGCAGTAACAGGTTCTGTTAAATTGACTCAGCATTGCCTTCTATTCAGAAACAAATGCTTAATAAGTGCATCAGTATCTAAGGTAGATATGTAAAATAAAATCTAGATAATTGGTTTCGTTTTGAAAATTTGACATTTCATCGGACTATGCAGCTTTAATATAATGAAGTGAGGAGTATTATTAAAGCCGCATAATCTGAGGAATCATCAAATTTGTTACACCAAAGCATCTCACTAAACTTAAACCCCGTCCTGATATGACCTTAAATGTTGCTATGATGTAAAACACCAAACAAACAAACAAACTTATACACTTGTACACTCATTAACCAAATGTTGCAGGTTGGTGCATCTGTTCTACGCTGTGATGCTAAGAAAATGCCTGACAAAGCTTATGCTCTGCATTAATTTAGTATGGGTTTCAGATGAGATGGCCGAATGAGTTAGAGCGTCCGTCTCCCGTGTTGGTAGACCATGGGTTTGTGGGTTCGAACGCTGGTCGAGTCAAACCGATGCCTTAAATATTGATATTTGTCGTTACCTAGCCTGGCACTCGGCATTATTAGGATAGGGCAAGGAATGGTTGGCTCAGTGTCAGGATACTGTGACTGAGTGGGATATCTGGTCATGGTGCTGGCGGCCTGGTCTCCCAGTGGGGCAGCACTATAAAGTTGCCATGAGTGCACACTGTCACAAGTCGGTACCTGTCCTGATATGACGTTAGATTTTGATAGGACGTAAAACAACAACAAACAAACAAACTTAAAATATCTCCACGGTTAGTCTTTCATCATAAATGTTACTTGAAAGTTAAGTTAATAATGGCAATAAATATGTAGTAAAAACAGACTTATCTGGTAAGTTGATATGTTACTAAGATTCTTCTGAATCTTACGGATGCCGACATCAGTGACCAGTGATGAGTATCGTTTAAAATATGGCATTACTAGGATACTGTGCCTGGATAGTGTGACTGAATAGAGTGTTGGTTGGGTCATGGTGCCAGAGGCATGGTACCCATGTGAGGCAGAACTATGAACCAACCATCTATGCTATATATAGTAGTTTGACTCATAATAAAGTTAATATTTCTAGAACGTGAATATTTAGCTAATAATGAAAATTCATGTATGTAATATATTTGATAATCGAGTGATCAGAAATTGAACATACTTATATAGGTCTATCCTCCGACACGAGTGAGGTTTCCCCACGCCAGCAGGTGCGAGGGAGTGCCAGAGGTGGCTGACGGAATTTACGCTGACGCTTAACATGGTGTTCTCTGTGGCTAGAGTGGTTAGAATGGTTAGAGTGGTTAGAGTGGTTAGAGTGGTTAGAGTGGCTACAGTGGTTACCGTGGTTACCGTGGTTACCGTGGTTACAGTGATTACAGTGGTTACAGTGGTTACAGTGGTTACAGTGGTTACAGTGGTTACAGTGGTTACAGTGGTTACAGTGGTTACAGTGGTTACAGTGGTTACAGTGGTTACAGTGGTTACAGTGGTTACAGTGGTTACAGTGTCTGACTTTTTTCTAGGTCAGACTCCTAATCTGAAGGTCGGTGGTTCAATTCCCCGTGCCCCCTCCTCTGCCAATTTGGATTTCCACCACTGTGTATAACTTACAGCGACATCAAAGGCCAGTTGCTCTCAAACCATGTCTATGTGGTGTGGGAGGTTAAAAATCCCTTGGGTCGGTAAAAGTGTAGACTCAGGCTTTCTATTGACAAACTGTCTAATGGTGAAAACTAGCCTATTCAGACTTACCCATGATAGGCAGTATAAATCTTCAAAGAAAATGAGCATAGGGAGGAGGCACGGCAGGACAGAGTATCCGGTGCAATAAAATATATAACAAAATAATTTCCTTCCATGCCTTTATGCTCAGATAATCTGTTATACATCACATATAGATGCACATATATATATATATATATATATATATATATATACATATACACACATATACACACACGCGCACGCACGCACACACAAGTACGTGTATGTGAATGTTTAGCGATTTAGAAAGTTTTCCCCTTTATTTCTTTACATCATAGAAATAGTTGGCATTCAGTTTTTAGTAATCAAAATTGAATGATTCATCATGTTGTTGAAGTAATTATGAAACGCGCACTTGGTTTGGTAAAGTAACAAGTATTCTGCTCGTCTAACTGCAGTATTCGTTAGAGACATACGGAGAGTCCCGGATCACGTCATGGAATTATGAACCGTACACAGGTGAGTGTTGGCCAGGCCGCAGTTATTGGCTAGGAAAGAAACACTATGATATTCAGTGGTGTCGCGGCTACTTGTCCCTGATTTGAATAGGAAGAGGGCGCAACATGGAGATATCTTTCATAGAGCATAGATAGAGGGCACCACCAGTATGTGTCCTTTATAGTGCATTGTTATAGGACACCACCCGTATGTGTCCTTTATAGTGCATAATTAGAGGGCACCACCAGTATGTGTCCTTTATAGTGCATAGTTAAAGGCACCACCAGTATGTGTCCTTTATAGTGCATAGTTAGAGGGCACCACCAGTATGTGTCCTTTATAGTGCATAGTTAGAGGGCACCACCCGTATGTGTCCTTTATAGTGCATAGTTAGAGGGCACCACCCGTATGTGTCCTTTATAGTGCATTGTTAGAGGCACCACCAGTATGTGTCCTTCATAGTGCATAGTTAGAGGGCACCACCAGTATGTTTCCTTTATAGTGCATAGCTAGAGGACACCACCAGTATACATGCCCTTTATAATACACATCCTCTTCTGCAAGAACTCCACTTGGCAGGTCTATATCTCTGTCCCTTTGTTGCTTTTTACTTTCCCACCCTCCTCTTTCCCCCGATATGGCATTTCTCAAATAGAATCCCCTCTTTTCAAACGTTACCTTCCTGCATTTCTATTGGCTAGTATTCTGATTAAAGTTACCTACTTCGATAATGTCTGCCCTACTTTACAAATGAATTTATTAAGTTGATTTACTTTTAATAACTTTGATTACAAATGACCAACTTGGAAGATATTTGAAGTATTTGAAAATAAATTTGGAGGGCACTCCGAACTTCTGGATTATCAGTGGCTTACATTAAATTGATTTAATGTTCTTTCTATGTAGCAAAGAAATGCTTAAAGAATTATTGAAATAATTATTAATTTACAAACAGAGCCATCAGCTTGCAAGTTGTATTAAATATTGATTTAATGTTCTTTCTATGTATGTACAAAGACCCTATAATACTAAGACTGCTCACTCCCTATCTCTTCCATGGTAATGTAAATTTCGCAGTGCCACCTTGTGGTGGCTTTGATCAGCCCGGCTGCTGGTTGGTGTTTCACATCTAAACACATACAATTATATTATACATGAGATAGCTAAGTATGAATACACATCAATATGAAATTGCTATGAACAAATAAACATCATCATCAGCATCATCATCATCGCCATCATCACACATCTTTCACATTCATATATACATTTATACATATAATATAGCACATGTTTAACCAAGAGAACAGCCAGCGCACCAAGTGGTGGGTTCGATCATTTTGATTACACAGTACAGGCTGAGTGAGCCGTCTTAGTATTATAGGGTCTTTGGTATGTATCAAAGACATGCTTAATTAATGATTGAAATGATTATTAATTTTAAAACGTAATTATTTAAATAAGTGCAGCCAGTATCTAAGTTGCATATGTAGGATCAAGTCTATGCTATCCGAATGCTTTGGTTTAGAAAAGTGAGTGCTTTTTTTTATCAGATTATACAGCTTTAATGTAATCTGAATATAATCCGCCGGTCAAAGGTCAAATCCTTGACACACCGCTGAATGGCCTTGCGCCCGGACCGTGGGAGATCACCATGCAATGTCCACAGAAGTTCAAGGATGGTGTCCACAAGATGGAGGTCCCCCACACCGCCTCCATCAAGGTAGGTTTGTTGGTTTGTTTGTTGGCGCTTTACATCCGGGCAATATCTGAGGTCATATCACGACGGGTACCGACTTGTGTGTGAGAGTGCACACTCATGGTGACTCTACATTGTTTCTTGCTGCCACACTGGGGACTGGGAAAATAGGCCACCAGCACCATGACCCAATTTCACAATCGGTCACATTTTTTTGTTGGAGGGTACATTAGTTGATTAAGCAGGGGAAATTTCAATCGAGGACAATTTGTCTTCTTCCTTCCACTGCTCCTTGCCCTATCCTAGCAATGCAGAACGCCAGGCTAAGTAGCGACAAGTGTCAATTTTCCAGTCATTGGTTTGACTCGGTTAGGGTTCGAACCCGGAAGGTTTGAAACCCACGACCTACCAGAACGGGAGGCGGACGCTCAAATCATTCGGCGATCGGTCTTTGTTTGTTTGTTGGCACCTTATATCCTGGCAACATCTAAGGTCATATCTGGACCGGTAGGCTACCGATTTGTGACAGCGCACACTCATGGCGACTCTATATTGCTGCCGCACTGGGGACTGAGAGACCAGGCCACTAACACCATGACCCGATGTCCCACTCGGTCACATTATCCTAACACACTGAGTTAACCAGTGCTTGCTCTACCTATCCTACTAATGCCAAGCGCCAGGCTTGGTACTGACAAGAATACATTTTGTTTCTGACATATTTTTTTTATATATAAATATATTGAGCTTACCACTACAATCCACTGTTTTAAAATGTTTAAAGTTGCATAGTCCAATATGTTTTGAGTTTCTCACATTTTTCTGAGATAAGTATATTAAATTAATCATTATAATCTACCTTACTTTACTTTGAAGTAACTTTTAATTGAGATGACTACCTTTTGAGATATTTGGAATTCAAACATGTGAAAATAATGTTGGCAAGCACGCCAAAACTCTGATACCATAGGCTTCTGCAGTAACATGTTCTATTAAATCGACTCAGTGTTCCCTTCTATGTGGCAACAAATACTTAATAAGTGCATCAGTATCTAAGTTAGATATGTGGAATCAAATCTAGATAATTATTTTGATTTAGAAAATTTGATGCTTCATCGGACTATGCAGCTTTAATTTGGAGTAACTTTTATTTCAAACGGCTAGCGCTGGAGATATTTAAGATCAAAACGTGCAGAGTAATTTTGAAAGGCACACAGAAGCGCTTGACATCATTATAACTTGTATGACTTGCAGCAGTGATAGATTCTATTAAATGGGCTCAATATTCCCATATGTAGGATTATGCTCTCCACAATAACAATGCGTAAATTGTTTCTTCCCAAATTCAGCCATGTCACACTTGTTTCGGACGTGGTAGGATGAGATGCAACCGCTGCGTAGGACGCGGTCAGGTACGTCTTTGATCCGTCACAACCCCCCCACACCCCCCTTCAAGGGTTCCCAGACGGGATGACCGAAGGAGTTAAGCGTCTGTCTCCCAGTTTAGTAGATCGTGGGATTCGAGCCCATGATTTCAAACCCTGGTCAAGTCAAAGCAATGACTTAAAGATTTATACTTGTCGCTTCCTAGCCAGGTGCTCGGCATTAATAGGATAGGGCACTGACTGGTCAGCTCAGTTTCAGGATAATGTGACTGGGTTAGGATATCGGGTCATGGTGCTGACAGCCTGGTCTCCCAGTGGGGCAGCACTATGAAACTAACATTCTGTGCCTTTACACATTAGACCATCTCGTCCGGCGCCCAATATTCCAGCCTTATCTCTTAGCAAAGACAATGATTATTGTAATGCTCTCTTGTATGGTCTGCCGCTGTCAAGTATTTCAAAACTGCAACATATACAGAATGCGGCTGCCAGGTTGTTTATGGGTACAAAGAAATTTGATCACATCACTCCCGTGCTGAAATCATTACACTGGCTCCCTGTGGAGAAGAGAATTGATTTCAAGGTGCTGCTTCTTGTATATCGTACCTTGCATGATCAGGCTCCAGAATATATGAGAGATATGCTCCAGGAGAGAACAAATGTTCGAACACTGCGCTCCACAGTCTCCAGCCAGTTAGCAGTTCCTCTGAGCAGACTCAAAGGCTTGGGGGATCGTGCTTTTAGTATTGCTGCCCCGAGAGTGTGGAATGCTCTGCAGGATATATCACTGATTGTAAATCTGTTGGTGCTTTTAAAAAAGGTCTAAAGACACATTTGTTTAAATCTGCTTTTAACTAGGTGAAATTTATTTTCCTGTATATTTGTTTGTTATGTAAAGCGCCTGAGAACGGCTTGCTGGATCGTGTGCTATATAAATGTTTTATTATTATTTATTAATGTACGACAAGACGCGCCACTCAGTGCTTTCCCATGAAATACAGCAAACAAGGTAACTGGACAGGTCCCCTGACCCAGCCTGACTGCTGTAGCATTGAAACAAGAGGACAGATTCCCTAGCCCACCCTGACTCCTGTACCATCAAAGACAATGTATGACAATTATAGTGTATTATCTCCTAATATTAATAATGAAAACAATATTTATAGTATAGTAATGTTCAAACCTACTTTAAACACTTTAATCTGTGGCAAATATGAATAAAATTGTTGATTATGTCTGAGTAAGAAAACTACTACACCTGATCAAAGACAGTGCCGTGGGATGGCCCCACTGCATGATTATTTCAGAGATTCCTATATGAAAGCGCTGAGTGGCGTGTCTTGTTGTACATCGTCTTTGCTGTTAGTTACTACTATCTCTCAATGTCCCTTTGCCTAGACTACTTGCACTGGTCACCTCATTTCCTATTAAGCAATACGTCAGGTCCTAGATACCAAAGTAGGTCAGTCTGAGGTCATCGGTCAGACCGCCATTGGCTGTGGGTGGTTACAGGTCACAGTGTAGTGATTCAGATAATGATTGCAGTGTGCCAGGCCTGGCCAGCAGCCAGTCAGTCATGTATGGGGGAGGTGAGGGCGTAAAAGGGAGAGTTTGTCGGAGTTTTACATCCTGGCAACATTTAAGGTCACATCAGGACGGGTACCGACTTGTGACAGTGCACACTCATAACAAGGAGAACAAGGTTTGTTTATTGGAGTTTTACATCCTGGCAACATCTAAGGCCATATCAGTACACGTACCGACTGGTGACAGTGAACACTCATTGTGACTTTACAGTGCTTCCCGACTGCCAGAGGTAACCATCATCGGCACCGTGACCTGATTTCACACTCAGTCACATTATCCTGATACTGAGCTAACCAGTCCTTGTCCTGTCTTAGTAATGTTGAGTGCCAGGTTCGCTGGTTAGGAAACAACAAGTGTCAATTTTGTTTTGACTCGAACTCCCGAGCTTCCGCATGGGAAGACTGCGCTCTTACCGATTCGACCACCGCGTCCGTCTATTGGACAGGTGAATACCAGCAACTGCAGCACTTGGGTTGATATTTATTCAGGGAGTTGACTTGTACTAAGCGGTGATATTGCTCTAATGGTGCTGTCATATTACGACGCTTCTCGTCGACGTATGTGATTTTTTGGCACTACGTCGAGATACGTCAGTTTACGTTATGCGTGCATTAGGCGCGTGTTGGTATACGTTGATCTACGCCGACGGTCGGCGGTGCGCGTCAGTTGGTCGGCAAAGTTTTGTGCTTGCGCAAAACTTTCGACGTGCGACGACGCGCAGGTGCCAACGTTATGGCGATGTTAGGGGGTTGTCGAGATACGTTAGAAGCGCGTTGGAGGTACGTTGTGTGACGTTGTGATACGTATACTTTTTTTCCACTGATGCCGTGCGCACGTGAGGGTTGTTCCCCCACGTTGTGCCAAACTGTTGCTTTTTGTTGTTTTAGGTCCTAGCAACATCTAAGGTCATATCAGGACGGTGTGCCAAACTTTTACCACAACGTCGGCCGCACGCTACCAATACATTGCGCTGACGCCAAAAAGTTTGACGTTTCTTGATGATTAAAAGTGATTTTGCACGTTGGCGGCGCACCGGCGAGATCCGTCATAATCTGACAGCACCATAATCCAGTGGTTTCCAAGTGGGCAGTGAGGGAAAAGGGGGGCGTTATGTGGGCGGCCGGGTGGCATCAGAACCAATTTTCGCAGTAGACCCAACACCAAGATAGAGGTGTGGTTGGTTGTTGGGGTTTTACTTCCTGGAAACAGCTACGACGGGGACCGACTTTTGACAGTGCATACTCATGGCGACTTTATAGTGCTGCCTCACTGGGAGACCAGGCTGCCAGCACCATGACCTGATGTCCAACTCAGTTACATTATCCTGACACTGAGCTAACCAGTCCTTGCCCTATCCTCATAATGCCGAGCGTCAGGCTAGGAAGAAAAAAGTATCGATGTTACAAGTCATTGGTTTGACTCGACCGGGAACCAAACTCCCGATCTCCCGCACGCGAGGCCCGCACTCTACCGATTCGACCACCGTCCCCCGTTTCTGTCTGGATGTCTCTCAATAAACATTTCACTGATTCACATCATGCATGGGGACAGCATTTCTTATGTGCGGGATGGCAACATCTTGTCAGAAGAGCTTTTTCTCTGTGTGTTTGTGTGTTTTATGGGTTTAAAAGGGAATGCATTGAAGAGAGTAGCTCTACTCATTCGTGGAAATTTGCTTTCCACAAATCGTCAGAGCACGTAGCGCCTCATTATACTTGTGTAAATGATCTGATCATGTGTGGGGTGGTGTAGATGAAGGGGGAGGGTTGTTTGTGGTTTTACGTCCTTAAATAGACTAGATCACCGTTCCGACTGAGCATGCGCTGAAAACGGCGCTGGCAACAAAGCAAAGGCGTACAGCCATTGAGTTTGCCGATACTTCAATTTTATTCAAACTTAATAAAAAATACATAACAATTTGGCACAAACATGGATGGATGGATGCAATATAATAATATAATGAATATATTTAAGAAAGAACTCTCCATAATTAAGCATTTTGAACTAAGAAAACATACAATTTCAGTCACTTTACAGGCTGATGTTTACATCACTATTGATTAAACATAAGTAATTCTTGTTCTAAATATTAAATTGTCAAATGTGTGAACAAAAACTTGTTTCAAAGAAATATATAACCAATATCTGATTAACCTTACTCATTTTCTAGTTTTACATATGTCATTAACCATAGGATATAAATAAAAACATGAATAAAATAAGTAAAACTGACTCTGGCTATGGCTCTAATACTAGTCTGAGTGCCCAGATTTGTCTAAATCTAAATGCACATGGCATAAGATCTGCTGATTATATTGATGTAAATGCAATGCTGGATAAAAGATTAATATCTTAATGTATTATATATATTTTTTTAGTTAGTGTTCTATGTTTCAAACAAGAGGTGAGGTGAGCTGAAACTAGCACATTTCATAACTGCACCCAGTGTATTAGCATGTGCCATGTGCTTCTCGAGGGTTTGTTTTGCTTTGATGCATGCCACAATGCACCGCACTGCTGGAATGGCGATGTAGTCTATACAACCTGAAGAAATGTAATATCAACATTGAAATTTGGGAAATAGTGTCCAAGGAACAGGAGTTCATGGCGTGCTTCTATTCGCAAAGGCACAATTTTAACGCAGTTTGAAATCGTTTATTGACATTTCTGAACTTGTTTAGAACATCATTTTAACATACACACCAAATTCAAGCAAGATTTGATTGATTACAGTCAAGCAAACAAAATCATGTCTTACAAGAAAAAAATTGAAATAAATGTCGAAAAAGGTTTGGGTAAATTTTCACATTTTCACTTTTGCACAAATTCATACAAGCATAGTTTTGATACATTTTGTTGAATAGATTAAATTACACATCGTATTGCTAACATCCTTAACACACAGAGGCAACAATAATTATTTGACATTTTCAATTTAGTACAAATTCATACAAGCATACTTTTGATACATTTTGTTGAATAGATTAAATTACACATATTGCTAACATACTTAACACACAGAGGCAACGATAATTATTTGACATTTTCAATTTAGTCCAAATTCATACACACATACTTTTGATACATTTTGTTGAATAGATTAAATTACACATATTGCTAACATACTTAACACACAGAGGCAACGATAATTATTTGACTTGCTACCCAAACAAAAAATAGAAAGAATAAATTATCACCATCGTAATGCGGAAAACCAAATATGCGGTGCCCAGTTTCAGAGAATGACTCCATGTAAAGTCCACGGCTGGAATCTGTGGTTGTGTAGGCAGGCTATAATGAAATCAATACAGGCAAGAAGAGAAAGGGAGAGTATAAAGAGTGAAAGTAGAGAGAGAGCCAAGCCCTCAGGTTTATTATTTATAGTGGTACGTGGATCTGGTATGGAACACCACCTGACCTTATTCTCCAATGAGAATCAAACATCTCAAGCTCCACCAATGAACATCAAGCATTCATGGGTTCCCATGACTACAGTGCTCTGCCCACCACCACCATGCCACGTGGCTGTTTGGCCACCACCTGCCCTGAGCTGAGTGTGTGGTGATCCGTGACTAACATAAGGGGGAGGGGGTAGTGAGTAGAGTTCTAAGTGCCCCTTACACACTATCTCCTAGTGCCTCCTTCACACTATCTGACTAACACACAATGACTATTGACCATGAGTAAAGTACCACCAGCAACTACATAAATACAATTATGCACCTGGCCCTATATACCTTTTACCATAATAGACCATTTGCATTCCCCCACCGATGCGTTTTATCGGAATATTTTACCCCCAGTTCTAGTCAGAGTCGGTGGTGTGATGACGGTGCCTAGATTGTGTGTGCGGAGAATGCCGGAGTTGTACCTGCTTCTGCGCAGTGTGAAAACATTCGGTCTGACCTGGTCAGATGGCTGTTGCAGAGATTGCTTCTAATCTCTCCGAGATTGAGTCACGACAACAAGGCTGCGAGGTGAATTCACAGAATTTCATCTCCAATCACTTGATCACGTGACTACGTGCATTGAATAGAGACGCCGTGCACCATTTCATGGGGGGTGGGGGTGGGGGTGGGGGTGGGGGAGATTCAAAGTACTGATCTTCTTTCCTTTTTGGTTATTATTAATATTATTATTATTATTATTATAATAAATATATCACACCCACTTTACTATTAAAGGTACATAAGGCCACATACACAACATATTTGCTTTGCGTCCACCCATTACAATTTTTCCAGGTCGGGCGGGAATTAAAATTTGTATTTCTTATTTTGTATGTAGAATGGCGGTGTACAGGAAGATGAAAACTAACCATGGTATTCATGGTCAGAAGGCATGATAGGAAGGTAGAGAAGACCATCGACAGTTTCTAGCGAGACATTGAACAGGAAAATATTAAAATTACTCTAAAATCTTTGTTCAACTATAAGTTCAACTACATGTATTTAATTGTAATAGGCGGGAAAGCATTGTTTTGGGTTTTAATATTTGATTTTAGGGTTTTTAAAAAAGATTAAACAAATTCAAATATTTGGAGGTCGGGCGCATTTCTCAGGTCGGGCAAGGATGCTAAATAAGTTCAAAAAAATTGTATCTGGCCTAATGTATTTGTGGTGTGATAAAAATGGCAAATATTGCACCTAAAATAGGACTAGTGGACAATCTCGTAAAATAGCGGGAAGGGAAAAAATGGTCGCGAAACGAGATGTGTTGGCGGTGAGCAACAAACCGGAAGTGCGTCACTAACTAAACACTACCCTCAGCAAACTATTATACACACATGTACAGTAAGACCTCCTTTATCGCCCATACAATACCATTGTAATGATAAAAACAAACCGCCCTAAACCGACCACCTCCCTAAATGGACCATTTATATTCCGTCCCATGGTCAGTCAATTTAGAGAGGTTTTACTGTATATATATATATATATATATATCCCTCCTACACGAGTGGGGTTTGGAACGTCCAGTAGGGACGGCAAGCGCCGGTGGTGGCGCCACCAGTCAGGGGAGCGCAGGAGTCAGTACATAGACTCAGGGTGATAATATAGATAATAAAATGATTCCCTTTTGTACCTTTATACTCGCGTTATTCGTTATGCATCACATATATTTTGTTTGTTTGGGTGTCATGTCCTAGAACACTAATGTAGCAGTCACACTACGACGACAGCCCAGCGACAGCGACTTCCGGTCTGTCGCCGAGTGTCGTCGGATGTCGCGGAGGTGTTGCGGAGGTGTCGCGGAGGTGTCGCCGCGACCCCTCCACGTCACCTCCGTTTTCTCGACTGTCGCCGGGTTGTCGTCGGCGTTTTGGACATGTTGAAAAAGTTCGACGACAGCCGACGACAGCCGATGTCACTCGGCTGTCGCTACAGTGTCGGTACAGTGTCGATACGGTGTTGTCTTTGTCGTTAAGCTGTCGGCGCTTCTCTCTCCATAGCAGCTGTATGTGTGTCTCTGTGTCTATGTGTGTGTCTGTGTGTGTGTCTCTGTGTGTGTCTCTGTGTCTCTCTGTGTGTGTCTCTGTGTCTCTATGTGTGTGTCTCTGTGTGTGTATCTCTGTGTCTGTGTGTGTGTCTCTGTGTCTGTGTGTGTCTCTGTGTGTGTATCTGTGTGTGTGTGTCTCTGTGTGTGTCTCTTTGTGTCTGTGTGTGTCTGTGTGTGTCTGTGTGTGTGTCTCTCTGTATGTGTATGTGTGTCTCTGTGTCTCTGTGTGTGTCTCTGTGGTGTCTCTGTGTGTCTATGTGTGTGTATCTGTCTCTGTGTGTGTCTCTGTGTGTGTCTCTGTGTCTGTGTGTGTCTCTGTGTGTGTCTTTGTATGTGTCTCTGTGTCTGTGTGTTTTGTCTGTGTGTGTGTCTCTGTGTTGTGTCTCTGTGTGTGTCTCTGTGTGTGTCTCTGTTTGTGTATCTGTGTCTGTGTGTGTGTCTCTGTGTGTCTCAGTGTGTGTGTCTCTGTGTGTGTGTCTCTGTGTGTGTCTCTGTGTTGTGTCTCTTTCTCTGTGTATCTGTGTCTGTGTGTGTCTGTGTGCATGTGTCTCTGTATGTGTCTGTGTGTCTGTGTGTGTCTCTGTGTTGTGTCTCTGGGTCTCTGTGTGTGTCTCTGTGTGTGTATCTGTGTCTGTGTGTGTGTCTGTGTGTGTCTCTTTGTCTCTGTGTGTGTCTATGTGTGTGTGTCTCGGTATGTGTCTGTGTGTGTGTCTCTGTGTGTGTATCTGTGTCTGTGTGTGTCTCTGTGTATCTGTGTGTGTCTCTTTGTATCTGTGTGTGTCTGTGTGTGTCTCTCTGTCTTTGTGTCTTTGTGTCTCTGTTGCTGTGTGTGTCTCTGTGTGTATCAGTGTGTTTCTGTGTGTGTATCTCTGTGTCTGTGTGTGTGTGTCTGTGTGTGTCTCTGTGTCTGTGTGTGTGTCTGTGTGTGTGTGTCTGTGTGTGTGTCTCTGTGTCTGTGTGTGTCTCTGTGTCTATGTGTGTGTCTCTGTGTCTGTGTGTGTCTGTGTGTGTCTCTGTCTGTACGTGTGTCTCTGTGTCTATGTGTGTGTCTATGTGTGTGTGTCTCTGTGTCTTTGTGTCGCTGTTGCAGACACACATAGGCACACACAGACACACACACATACACACACAGACACACATAAACACAGATGCACACACAGAGACACAGAGACACACACAGACACACAGAGACACACACACCGACACACACACCGACACACAGAAACACAGAGACACACACAGAAACACACACACAGACACACCCACAGACACACAGAGACACAGAGTCACAAACACAGAGACACACACAGAGACATATACAGAGAGACACACATAGACACACAGAGACACACACCCACAGACACACAGAAACACAGAGACACACACAGAGACACACACAGACACACAGAAACACAGAGCCACAGAGTCACACAGAGACACACACAGAGACACACACACAGACACACACACATACACAGACACAGAGACACATATAGAGACACAGAGTCACACACACAGACACACACACGGACACACACAGAGGCACACACACAGACACACACATAGAGACACACAGAGACACAGAGACACATACACACATAGAGACACACAGAGACCCAGAGTCACACACACAGACACACACACATATGCACACACAGAGACACACACACACAGAAACACAGAGACACACACAGAGGCACACACACAGATACACACATAGAGATACACAGATACACAAAGTCACAGACACACACATAGAGACACACAGAGACACAGAGTCACACACACACAGACACACACACAGACACAGACACACACATAGACACACACACAGAGTACTTAATCAACGTGTCGACACCATGAGCTATGTTATGGAACTGTTTATTCAAGCCTCCACTTCCCAGCATGCCCTAGACCGGACTCCATGACTACCCACTAGGATACACAACATCTCCCTTATACAATAGAATAGTCATTAACGAATAACACTATTAATTATGTTTAACTCTATCGTTAAATACCTGTCACTCTAACATATATTAAATAAGTTTAAATCTATCATATATCCATCCCTTCAGTCATCCAAACAGTCGCTAATGGTATTATATTCATTATGCTCAGCATTCACACCAGCTTCTTAACTAGCAATATGACATAAATATCCCCCTTCTTACATTATGTGATATATTGTCTTAATCCAGAAGATGTCACCTTATGACTAGCATATAATTACCAATTTACATGGACGATACATCTATATGTTAATATATGAAATTTATACTTAATAAAGTGATCCCAATAACAATAAATATGAAATTTATAGTAGGCCTAACGAATAACAAGAACAGTAGGCTTAACGACTAACACGAACATCGCTTGTTTATAACATACATAAGGTGATAGCTAAGTGACGTCACTTACATTTGAATAAATATACCGTGATAAAATATTGTATAATAAGTATATAATACTTCAAGCATAAATAACAGGCTTGAATATCTAACTGCTTAACTAGTGATATCCTAATCTGATCGGTTGTCGAACTTTCCGCCCATATCGTGTTATGTACTGTGAAGGTCTGTCATGAATTATACGAGTTGTGATTTTGTATTGTGTGTTCATAGGAACTCGTGCAGTCTGACTGTGTGAGCACTTTGTATTCTTGGGACATTTAAAAATGTATTTTCTATTCCGTCGTAATATGTGTTTGTCATCATTAATAATTTTGTAATCCCTGGGACCCAGAGTATGTGTTTCCACGACTGTCCCAGACTTCCATTCATTATTATGATTTTTATATCTGATATCCTCACCTACCAAAATCTGTGGCAATGTGGATCCTGCACGAGCGTCAAAGTATTTTTTATGATTTCTCTGGATATCACCCATGGCCTGCAATTTTGACCCTTGTACGTGTGGCATTAAATGAGTATCTATCATAGGCAAACGCGTTCTCAACCTTCGTGACATTAATAATTGGGCGGATGAAGCTCCGATACCTGGTAAGGTAGTGTTCCTGAACGTTAGTAAACCTAAGTGGATGTCACCCCCATCATTCGAGGCCTTTTTCATCATTAATTTAATTGTCTGTACGAAACGCTCTACCTGGCCATTACTTTGCGCATGCATGGGATTAGTATACACAGGATCGAACTCATACACATATGCAAAATTTGTATACTCCATACTCGAGAACTGAGGTCCGTTATCAGAAACAACGTACCGTGGGATCCCATACCGGGCAAAAGTGTGTTTGAGCGTGTCAATAATTACCTTGCTCGAGGTTTTATGCAACCTAACCACCTCAGGGAATTTCGTGTAATAGTCTATTATTAGAATGTAATCGACGCCATTTACATGGAATAAATCTACACCTATTTTATAGAAGGGTATGTTCATAACTTCGTGACTAACCAAAGGTTCTTTGTGTTGGTCATTCCTACATTCCTGACATATCGGACATCGTGAAATCGTATCCTCTAATTGTTTGTTCATTCCCGGCCAAAAAAACGTGTCCCTTGCCAATTGTTTACAGCGGACAACGTCATAATGTGATTCATGGAGCCTAATCAACATTTCTGACTGCATGGAAGTAGGAACTATGATCTGATCACCCTTCAATATCAAACCGTCCAACTCCGTGATATCTTGACTATACGTGTAGTAAGGTTTGATATCAGGTCGAATGGTACTGTTTTGACATGGCCAACCATTCCTAACGAAATGAAGGATTTCCTGTAATGTGCGATCAGTTCCTGTTGCACATCGGATGTGGTGCAGGACATCCGTATCGACACTCACGACAGCTACAGACAGTTCTCGATCGAACAGATCGTTTGGTTCAACATTGGTAGTATGCGCCCTTGAAAGGGTATCTGCAAAGTAAAGGGTAGGACCCTTAGCATATACTACTTGTAAATTATAATTCTGTAAATGCATTCGCATTCTTTGCATACGAGCCGACAACTCATGTAACGGTTTCAGCATAATTGCCATCAATGGCTTATGGTCAGTTTGCACGATAATTTCATTGCCAAAAATATAATCATGAAATTTTCTACATCCGAAACAAATAGCCAGAAGTTCTTTTTCAATGACCGCATAACTAATTTGCGTGCTATCCAAAGCTTTCGATGCCATTGCTACAGGTTGTTAATTCTGTAAGATTGTTGCCCCTAACCCATATTTGGAGGCATCAACCTGTAATACGATCTGTTCCCGACTATTGAAAAATCTTAGAATGGGTGCACTAGTTAATAACCCCTTCAGTAATTTGAATGCTCGAATTTGCGCCTCCTCCCAATGCCACGCTATCGACTTTTTCAACACTGTCCGTAGGGGTTTAGTAATGTTTGCCATGTTCGGTATGAATTTGCTGACATACCCCATCATCCCTAAAAATCTTTGTATCCCTGGTTTATCAACTGGGTCAGGCATATCTAAAATCACCTGTACTCTTTCCTGACTAGGTTGCAGTCCATTCGCTGTTACTAGATGCCCTACATAAGTGACACTACTTTGACATATTTTTGATTTTTTTCGGATTTAACTTGAGATGCATCTCCCTAGCACGAGAAAGAACTGCTTCCAAACGAATGTATGCTCTTTGATAGTGATGCCATGAATAAGGATATCATCAGATATCACATGAACCCCTGGCATCCCTTGTAACATTTCGTTCATTTCTTCTATAAAAATGTGACCCGCTGTCTTGATTCCAAAGGGCAATCTCGTATACCTGAAGCGGCCCCACGGAGTATTGAACGTGCATAGCTTTGAGCTGGCCTCATCCAATCGGATCTGGCCTCATCCAATACCCGCAGTTCGCATCTAACACAGAAAAATATTTTGCGCCATGCAACTGCGCTACAACCTCCTCGACCGTACAAACAGGATACAGGCCACGTAAAATTGCCTTATTAAGCCTAGTTGGATCTAAACAAACTCTGATTTTTCCCGGTTTCCTGACAACCGTGATAGAACTGACCCATGGTGTCGGTTCAGTTTCCTTTACAATAACACCTAACTCTAACATCCGTGACAATTCTTTCTTAACATCCCCAACAACCGCTAAAGGGATTCTGCGTGGAGGGTCAATGACTGGGGTTACATTATGATCAATATGTATAGTAGCATTAACCTTTATTAAACCCAACCCAGAAAACACATCAGAATATTTATTTACCAAATTCTTTGCAGTATCCTCTGTCGTACTGGAATCACATCCTACTTCATTAATCCGAGTCAACATTCCTAAATTCACACACGCCCCTTTCTCAAGGATCGCGCTTCCAGCACTGGTAACCTGGAACAGTAGGTCACGTCCTTTCACGTCCATACGTATCTCCCATACAGGCTTGATTCGTTGCCCATTGTAGGTCACTAGTCGACATCTCGACGGTTCTAGTTGAACATCCATCATCTTGTCGACCACCTCCAACGGTAATATGTTTGCCTCTGAGCCTGTATCCATCTTGAATCGAACGTCACAATCACCAACATGTATCGTCGTATACCACAGCTCATCAGAACACGCATCTTCACAACCCACTGCCCCAACAAACAAATCGTACTCATGGCAACCATTGTCATGCACATCATTTTTGTTATCTGGGTCAATGGTTACTTCATTGACTTCCGCCTCACGTCTTTTTCTCGCACAACAAACTTTGATAAAGTGCCCAATCCATCGGCATCCAGCACACTCTTTCCCCCTCGCCGGGCAGTTTCCTCTTGGATGACTATATCCACAATTACCACATGTAAATCCTGTAGAAGTCGATTGTTTATAAGGCGTTGTCACAGCCTTCTTCCATTGCAACTGTCGTGTCATTGGTAAGACTCGGCGATCAAAGGCTGTATTTATACTGTCGACACACTCATCATTTCTGTTACTTCTACTTGATATCTGCACTCCTTTATTTTCACTTAACCTGCACATCTGTATGCAGTCCTCCAAAGACAATTTAGATGTCTGTAACAAGCGATCTCCCAACACATTGTCTTTAACGCCACATACGATGCGGTCACACAGCAACGAGTCTTCGATGACGTCATAACGGCAATGTGTTATGCGTGATTTGAGTTCCCGAATATAAACGTCCATAGTCTCACTAGATTGGTTGTACGAGTTAAATTTGTAACGGACAACCGTAATATTGCATTTGCCTTCGCAGTACTCCTTGAATGCATCCACCAATGGCTTGATTTTGTCTTTGTCACTGTCTTCTATTTTTAACGTCTTATAAATCTTTTGTGCCTCACTCCCTGCAACGTGCAAGAACATGCAGCATTGCACTTTCTCCGTCTTGGACGCGGCACCCGAAGCAATCGCATAAATCTCAAAAGACGTAATCCATGACCTCCAATTGCTTGCCATATCGTCCTCCACCTGCAGTGAGCGGGGGGTCTCAAACCAGTTAATGCCATATCAATGGATTCCCCGTAAACATCTGACACCATGTAATGTACTTAATCAACGTGTCGACACCATGAGCTATGTTATGAAACTGTTTATTCAAGCCTCCACTTCCCAGCATGCCCTCGTCCGGACTCCATGACTACCAACTAGGATATACAACAACACACACACAGACATACACACACAGACACTGTCGTCCCACTGTCGTCCTGTCTGTCGTCCCAATGTCGTCCAGATGTCGTCCGATTGTCGTCCAACTTGGCCCGAATTTGCATATGTCGTCGGGTTTTCACAAAATCCAAGTCGCTGGGCTGTCGTCACCCCCTTGTCGTCGTAGTGTGACTGCTACATAAGGTCATATCAGGACGGCCACCGACTTGTGCTAGTGCACATCGCTCAGCAACTGTATAGTGCTGCTCCACTGCGAGACCAGGTTGCCGGCACCATGACCTGATATCACACTCAGTCACATTATCCGGGGATTTAGCTAACATGTCATTGCTCTATCCTCCTAATGCAGAGCGTCAGGCTAGGTATATTTGCAAGAATATATTAAATAGCCCACGGAAAATGTTTAATCTGACCATCTGCGTTGGCCAGAAGTGATAGTGACCACTCGCAGGTGGCGCCGGTGTGGTCGCTGATGGAACTAAGCCCCGGAGTAGTACACAGTAGGTTGCATAGACAGGGTTTCAACTTCTTTTCGTAAGGACCAAAATAAAGAAATTCCACCGCTTTTTCAGCATGCAATAACTCCATGTTCCGATGAAGGCTCCAGTAGTCTTATTGCCCAGTAGGTGGGGACAAATTCCAATGTAATCTTTGTAGGACAGCCAAGGTTGTCTGTCTACAGTAACCCTGAGAAATTATTTCAAAATTACACCAAATGTCACCTTTCAAAGAACAAGTGTGCAACCTTGATATAAGGACATATTGCAAAGCAAATATTCATAAGCTCACCTAACATTACTGCATGCATACATTAACTTGGCCTAACAACAAAAGTACTTTAAAGTGAAAGTTATGTGGTGAGATTATTTTGACAAAATAAAGATCGATTTTAGAAACAAGACAAACATCTTGAAAATATTTTGTTCAATATATTGACATCGATGATTGTTAATGACTTATAATTCTGTTGGTCAAATTGTAGGACTTTTCACTACTTAATATTTGCATTTTCAAAAGTTAGTACTATTTATTTAGCTTTTTGATGACTAGTAGGAACCCTGGTAGAGAGTAGGGGAACTGATGATGGTAGTCCATTATAGAGAATATACATAACACATATCATACTTACATACAAATGTTGCAGGTGATCTGCAGCTCTTGCAGCGGATCGGGAGAGGGGCACATGGGCGGCGACCAGCGCGGGTCACATGGTTATAGTGACGACATGGATGACGAGGGCGGCTTCGGTAGTCCCCGGCACGGGGGCCACCACCACGCCGGGGGCCACCACCACCACGGGGGTCACCACCACCATGGGGGCCACCACCAGGGGGCGCACCTCGAGTCCTGCCCCTGGTGCAAGGGGACGGGCAGAAACAGGTGGGGTTGACTAGAACTTTAATTATCGTGTTTTGTTGTTGTTGTTGTTTTGCGTCCTAGCAACATCTAAGTTCATAACAGGACGGTTAATTATTATAATAGAAGTGGATATTATCTATGTTGTTCCACAACATAGCTAATTTGGGTTGGTTGGTTGTTGGAGTTTTATATCCTGGCAACATCTAAGGTCATATCAGGATGGGTGCTGACTTGTGACAGTGCGTACTCATGGTGACTTTATAGTGCTCTTGCTGCCCCACTGGGAAATCAGGCCACTGGCACCATGACCTGATATCCCACTCAATCACATTAACCTGACACTGAGCTAAGCAGTTGTTGCCCTATCCTATTAATGCCGAGCGCAAGGCTAAGAAGTTACAAGTATCAATTTGATAAGTTATTGCTTTGACTCGAACGAGAACCAAACTCCCGATCTTCCGTATGCGAGGCCCGCGCTCAATCGATTGGGAACGAGCGTTCTGGGCCGCATTCAGGATACGCCTCAGAGTCAACCGACTTCTTTTGCCCTTCAGACTAGCGTGACGTCAGGAATTTCTCCGAGACGCCTCCGAGGCGTACCTCGAACGCGGCCCTGTTTTACTTGCTGTGATCACGTGACCAACACGCCTCCCACAGTCACTTCTGGCATGGCAGTGCACTGAGCAATATCGCTTTCTCCCACTCACCTACCCACCCACTTTGTAGGGTTGAGTGCTGATACCCTTCATGATACGATTTAAGTTACCTGTGTCAAAGATATTGTAGTTATTTGATATTGCCTGTTGTTAATGAGTATTACTTGTTAGGTTACTCTTGTTCTTGCTAGTTGATGCTTAACATGTCACGCTGTATTGTCCCTGTTATTATTTGATTACCTACTAGTTACTGTTACCTGATACAAAACATGACATACCGGCTTCTTTTCGTGAACATATAGTAATAGATGAGCCTGTCTCAAAACTAACTCTTCATTTTTTTTACCATTGACACAAAACAGCACAGAAACGGTTACACTGAAAACACAAGGACATTTGCTTCCAATCAATATGTATTCTATTGGGATTATCAAACACCATGTAAAAAACAAATCAGTTTATCCTGAGAAAATACATAAATAGATAGTATGTTGATCGTTACAATGGACAAAGTTTTGTACCATATTGCTTAGCACCTTATGAGATAGTCTCAGATGTCCCATTACATGAACTGCCATGAATAAGGATATCATCAGATATCACATGAACCCCTGGCATCCCTTGTAACATTTCGTTCATTTCTTCTATAATGATTTACTGATTTGTCTTTTAAATGAACCTACTTGTAACCAAACTGTCTCGTCCTCCTTCTGCGAGGTGAAGCGACTTATCCACATGGGGACCAGACTGGATGGCCGAATAAGCTGAGCGTCCGTCTCCTGTTTTAGTAGATCCTGAGATTCGAACCCACGGTTCGAACCCTGGTCGAGTCAAACCAATGATTTAACAATTGATACTTGTCGCTTCTTAACCTTAGCCAGGCGCTCAGCATTATTAGGATAGGGCAATGACTGGTTGGCTCGGTGTCAGGATAATGTGACTGAGGGTACTGGTGGCCTGGTTTCCCAGTGGGGCAGCACTGTAAAATCACCATCAGTGTGCACTCGTCCTGATATGGTCTTATATGTTGCCAGGACGTAAAACTCCAACAACCAACCTATGGTGGTGGGATATGGGGAGAGGAAGGGGTGAGGTATACCACGGTAGCTATTTAATACTGAATCTCCAATGTCTCCTAGGTGCATGTCCTGTCATGGCCATGGAGAGGTCGGCTGTGAAACCTGCCAAGAAGCAGCCAACCTCAAGTGCTACATAGAACTCACAGTCAAGTGGTAAGTCATTTCTGTCATTTAAATACACACACTCACTCGAAATCTCGATTCCTTTCAGTTGGATAGTCTGATGGTTTTGATTTTCTCTCATTTTTCTGAGATAAATATGTTAAATTGATCGTTATTATCAGTGATTATCTAAACTACTTTAGTTTAAAGTAACTTCTATATTTAAATGGCTAGGTTTTGAGATATTTGAAGTGTAAAAATGCAAACTTTAGTTTTGGCAAGCATGCCCAAAATTCTGACACCATAGGACTTCAGGTTGTAAAATTCATTCTATGTTAAGTCCTTCCTATTGACGCAACCAGACGGGATGGCCGAATGAGTTAGAGCGTCCGTCTCTCATGCTGGTAGATCGTGGGTTCGAGTCCCGGTCGAGTCAAACCAATGTCTTTAAAATTGATACTTGTCGCTTCCTAGCCAGGCGCTCAGCATTATTAGGATAGGGCAAGGGCTGGTGTGCTCAGTGTCAGGATAATGTGACTGAGTGGGATACCAGGTCATGGTGCCGGCGGCCTGGTTTCCCAGTGGGACAGCACTATAAAGTTGCCATGAGTGCGCACTGTCACAAGTCGGTACCCGTCCTGATATGACCTTAGATGTTGCTAGGACGTAAAACAACAACAAACAAACAATCCTATTGACGCTATTCACGCCGAGGCAATTTTGAAACCAGACCGAGGCCACATATGCATCTGCAAGGCGCCACTGTATGAAAAGTGATGAGAATACTTTTTCATTGACCAATACCTCTTGAAATCACTCAAATTTGAGGATATTCATTTTTGAAACTACCATATTCATGTTTGCATACCTGTTTTCTATCTATTGGCCAATGTGACTGTCAATTTCAAGTCTGCATAGTTATGGTGGTATCATGTACCATGCAGCACTGTAGCAGTGTAGTTATCTGTGTAACACAGTTAAACAACTAGTCTTAGTAATTACAAATTAATAAAGCTTTAAAAGGTTTTAGTTGATCGAACCCGGATCAGAAGCGTGTGTCTGCTCTCACGTATATCCGCCCCTACGAGTGCGTGGCCCGGATCGTCGTCTCGACCGGAAAATAACAAGTTACATTGCCTTAATAACGTGAAGTAACCTATTAGAGTTGAAATATATATATATATTAAGAAAGTTATGCAATTTTGAATTTAAGAAAAGATTGGCAACCAGGGTGAGCGACTTTGTTAACATCGCCTACTGAAATGCATCTGATCATCACTCAATCTTCATGAAAATTTACCAATAGATAGAAAAAAGGTATGCACAAATGATTATGATAGTTTCAAAAGTGAATATCTTCAAATTTTACTCCTTTAATTTCTGTAGTAGTTCATACACATCGGCACACAGCAGGGTCTTATGGCCATTTCCAATACCCGACGTGTCCTCAGCCTCATTCTGATGCCTCATTAGGTCACGAGTGAATAGTGTGAATAGATTTTATAAGGAGTTACTAACCGATACGCACGCTATTGTTTAAGCGTCCTGATATGACATTAGATGTTGCCAGAACGTAAAACTCCAACAACCATCCAGCTTGCTGCTTTGCTGCAGGACCAATCACTTCGAGGACTTCATTGTCGAGAAGACGGCAGCTATCCCTGACAAGAAGATCCGCAAGGTGTCGGGCCAGTGCGCGTTCGAAGAGGAGAACGTCCGAGTGAGTGAAGCGGTGGCGCCAGCTATCGGCAGGCGGGTGAACTAGTCACCGCAAGTCGGGGAAGGGACTTTGGGCGGGGGAGGGGGGGGGGGGGGGCAGCGCGGGGGCTGTTAAAAGTCGTAGACGGGAGGGGGGGGGGGGGCACATTAAAATTGCACATGTTTGACAAACTCCCGACCTTTCACATAGGAAGTCCACGCTCTATCTAATTAGGACCCGGTGGCCATATCTTTTTGGCGCTAAACATCTTTATTCACCTGAATATACTCTTTTTTCAGCGCCGAGGCAGTGGTCTACTGGCCATGTATAACTTCATCATTACACTATTTAATTACAAGAACCATCTTAAGATAATAAAATATTGTTATTACATTCAGATAATTAGGGATTGTGGTATATCTGGTCAGTGTCTGCATTCAGTGTATGCATTTTAATGTAAGTGGTGTCTTAGTTAATTTTCTAGGCAGGGATATGTCGGTTTAGTCTGGGTTAAAGCCCAGTCACACCTTACCGGACTGAGTACCGGTCACCACCGGACAAAGAATTGTCTAGTTAGTCCGTTGGTGTTCGGTCTCAAAATGGAATGAAATGTGTCGAACTGTTGCAACCGCCGCCGGACGAAACGAATGCTAAACGGACAAGGAACGCACATTTACAAATAGCCACCGACGATAACCGGACGACAACCGAGTGAACCAACATATTACGAATAGCCACTGGACTGTCACTGTGTGGTGTGTGGTGTGTGGTGAGTGGTGTGTGGTGTGTGGTGAGTGATGTGTGGGGTGCGGTGTGCGGTATGTGGTGTGTGGTGAGTGGTGTGTGTGGTGAGTGGTGTGTGGTGTGTGGTGAATTGTGTGTGGTGAGTGGTATGTGGTGTGTGGTGAGTGGTGTGTCGTGAGTGGTGAGTGGTGTGTGGTGAGTAGGGTGTGGTGAGTGGTGTGCGGTGTGTGGTGAGTGTTGTGTGGTGTGTGTGGTGTGTGGTGAGTGGTGTGTATGGTGAGTGGTGTGTGGTGTGTGGTGAGTGGTGTGTGGTGTTTGGTGAGTGGTGTATGCCACCCCCCGGACCGAATTCCCCCAATACCGTCAACAGACTCTGCAGGAAGCAAACCGGAGAGGTAACGGATGGGTACCGGACATGTACCGAACAAAACAGACTAAACAGACTTAAAACGGACACCAACCATACACATCAGTCCGGCGGTGTCCGGTACAAGTTTTGTGCATGTTCAAAACTTGCACCGGACACCACCAGACAGTTAACGGACACGCCGGATGCCAACTGTATATAAACCGTACATTGCCGTATTTCACCGGACAGTGTCCGGTTTCTGTCCGTTTCTCCAATCCAGTAAGGTGTGACTGGGCCTTTAGGGATGATCCAAATTTAGCTAACTAAGTGATTGCGATGTATTTAATTTGTAGCAAGCATTCAATGTGTGCACTAGTATTGGACAGTCAGGATTTTGGTGAAATGCCAAGGGATGTATGGAGGGATTTGGTTGGTTAAAATGAGTAAAATGTATGTGTAAAGTTATTAGTGGTCGCTACTGGGCACGCTGGCCGAATCGATAGAGCGCGGGCCTTGCGTGCAGGAAATCGGGAGTTCAGTTCCCGGTCGAGTCAAACCAATGACTTATCAAAATTATACTTATCGCTTCCTAGCCTAGCGCTCGGCATTAATAGGATAGGGCAAGGACTAGTCAGCTCAGTGTCAGGATGTGACTGAGTGGATATCGGGTCATGGTGCTGGCGGCCTGATTTCCCAGTGGGGCGAGCGCTATAAAAATTGCCATGATTGTGCACTGTCACAAGTCAGTACCCATCCTGATACGACCTTAGATGTTGCCTGGATCTAAAACTCCAACAACCAACCAACCAATCATTGTCATGTAGAGGTTGGGTGATGGGGTGAAGTGATGGTTAAAGTGACATTGGTATCGCGGTATACACGCGTTGAGTTGACACTTTCAGGTGCGGCCTATCAACCACTTCCCTGACCACGCCATCAACCAGGCCTCAGCCAACCTGGTCAAGAGCCACTCCGCAGGCTTCCCTCACGAACGAATCCTCCTCCAGGTGCGTCTGAGTTTCTGCCGTAATGTTCTAGATACATATATTAAAACCTCTGTAACCGACCACCTCCACAGATCGACCACTGCCTTATATCGATCGCTTCATTTGGGTCTCAAATGATTGCTCATACAACTCCGTTGTAACGATAAAGAAAACCTCCCTAAACTGACCACCTTTTTAAATGGGTCATTTAAAGTCTGTCCCATGGTCGGTTGATTTAGAGAGGTTTTATTGTATAATTGATGGGTGTCTTTGGTGTTTGCTTTGGTTCAATGTTTTTTATTCCAGTTGAATAATATCTTTTTTCAGCACTGAGGCGCTGGTCTTCCGGCCTTAGCAATAATGGTGTATGTGAACTCTTTATGGATGAGAGGATGACATGGTATGAACAAGATAGACAATAGCGGGTTGAAATCAGGCATGACAAATATCATGGGGATCTTATTTTATACATGTTGACTGGGGAATAGCCATTTACCTTTAGACCACATCATTGATTTGCTGATCATACCTGTGAGGAGACATTAATACAATGTGTATGATTTGCTGTTAAAGGTAGTCGTGGATTTTTCGATTATGCATAAAATGGTTGCCTGATTCATTTAAATTGTCTTGGTCAACTTATAGTTGTCAGGTTAGTATATGTAGTTTAATCATTATAATCTATTTTACTTTAGTTTGAAGTAACTTTTATTTGATTTTAAATGGTTAACTTTTGAGATATTTTAAGGGAAAACATGCCAAAATAATGTTGGCAGGCATGCCAAAACTCTGACGCCATAGACTTCTGCAACAACAGGTTTAAAAACAATTAAATTGACTTAGTATCCCTTATATTTATATGCAGCAACACATGGTTAATAACTGTACATACATCTAATTAAGATATCGTCGCCTGAGACTTACCCAGGCCTATGTCCACTACAGTACAACCCTGTTAAACCAAGCTCGGTTAAACCAAACGATCGGTTAATCCAAACTTTTTTCGGCGGCCCGGCAAAATACTACCATTTATCATATAAAAAAGTTGGTTAAACCAAAGTCGGTTAATCCAAAGTATCGGTTAATCCAAACAAAATTGTCGGCCCCAGGCCACTTCCGGTACAGTTAAACCAAACTTTCATGTGGTTTTAAGGTCATCTGAGACTTTTTTTATAATTATGATAAATGGTAGTGTTTTGCCAGGTCACCGAAAAAAGTTAGGATTAACCGATCGTTTGATTTAACAGAGGTTGGTTTAATGGGGTTAAACTGTATATACATAAAACACAATAATCATAGTGTCCACCTACATTGTACATTCATAATGCACCCCCGTTTTTGCCAAAGCCAAGTCAAAGTCAAAGCTCGGTTAAACCAATGATCGGTTAATCCAAACAAATTTCTAGGGTCCCTTCAAGTTTGGTTTAACGGGGTTATACTGTATTAAAATAAATGTGCACATAAAACTCATCTCATAGTTGATAAGTTTTATTTTCCCAACCCACAGCACAACATGTAGAGTGAGTGAGTGTCTTGGGAGTTTATGTCAAATTGTGGGACGGGGACATCAAACTGATCAACTCTGAGATGGATTTGATGTACACATCTTTTTTTCTGTAAGTGGACATAGGTGTGGTTAATTCTCAGCCGACGATATGTAGGATCAGATCTAGGTCAATGTTTTGGTTTTGAAAATTTGATGCTTTCATCGGACTATGCAACTCAAAAATACCTGTTAAATAATGTGTTTTACACTTACAGCGTCATAAAGTGAGGATAATACCAGTGACCACAGCGACCTATGAGTGGAAGCAGCGGACTTCCAATTTCTACGTGTATGGATTCGAACACAAAGTCTACGCCCCAGACTATCCGCAACAGTTCTGCTGTGGTTGTGTCGTAATCTAGCACCCGTCCTGATGTGACCTTACATGTTGCTAGGACGTAAAACAACAACAAACACAGTAATTTAGCGACCGCCACAGATAGTGCCGCAGTGCCGATGAATGTGATTGTGAACACCTTGTGGTCGTCAGAGTTATCTTTTTGTAACCTACCTGGTTCCCCATCCTACTCCACAGATGTCGCCACTATGCCTATCTTCGCTAAAACGCCACCAAGTGTCAACGGATAGTACTACTATAGCCCGACTATAATGGCCAACTCTGCATCAAGACCAATGCTGCCCTATATATATATATATATATATATATATATATATATATATATATATATATATGTAAATATATATGTATATATATATAAATATACATATATATTTATATATATATTTATATATATTTATATATATATTTATATATAATTATATATCTATATATATATATATATATATATATATATGAGTCAGCCTCACAAAAATGGGCCAATCAGTGGTCAAGTGAAGATGTTGGCGTCGCAATTCTTAAAAGTGTAGTGCATTTCTTTGTTTCGCATTAAATTATCCTAGAAACAAATAAGGTTGTTCTATTTTCTTGACCTTTACATTCAGTATAAATTTAAGGACTTTCCAACGTCTCTGTCAATGCTAAACTATAATTATACCGATCGACACCGACATCCAATAATCGACGCCAACAAGTTTAACAGATGTCGGCGTCGCAATTCTTAAAGTCTCATGCATTTCTTTGTTTTATATTAAATTATCCTAGAAACAAATAAGGTTGTTGTATTTTCTCGACCTTTACCTTGAGGATAAATTTAAAGACTTTTCAAAACCTCTGTCAATGCTAAATTATAATTATACCAATCGACACCGACATCCATGCTCAACGCTGACAACGTCCACCAATTGGCCTCTTTTCGTGATCCTGACCCATGTATATATATAGTTCAGGCACAATATGCAGAGTTCAGGTGCAAAACCACGTAAGCGCCAATCTAAAAATGGGGATAAGCATTTGAATCGAACCTTCACTAAGGTTATTTGTTAAAATTCCTTCTTTTTTGTTCAATCTCCATAAGCATATATGATGCTGAAAAGTGGAACTAGTGAGAATTAAAATTATTTTCAGGTAAAAATCTTTTATTTAAACAACATTTTTGGATTGACGTTTGTGTGCTTTGTGCCTGAACTCTTCATGCATATATAGAGATAAATAGATATATACATATGCATATATATACATATATATGCACAATCTAGAGATAAATAGATATATACATATACATATATATGCATATATATATACATATATATATAAATATGATATATATATCTTATATATATAACAGGTAACTGCTGAATAGTGAGTGCTACCTAGCATAATATACCAGTAAACTGAGACTTGGTGGAACATCTCATGACTAGCCGATCCACGACTTGTTCATGACTGGTGGTACCCGATGGGTCTGCAACTAGCCTACGATGGACCCGCGACTGGTATGCGACTAGTCGGCAACTAATTCACAACGGACCCCCGACTGGTATGCGACTAGTCAGCAACTGACCCATGATGGACCTGTGACTGGTTCTGCAACTGGTGTGTGACTGGTACACGACTAGTTGGCAACATACTCACGATGGACCTGCGACTGGTACGTGACTAGTAATGACTAGTCAGCAATTGACCCATGATGGACCTGCGACTGGTGTACGACGGGTACACGACTAGTCGACTACTGACGCATGATGGACCTGTGACCGGTGCATGACTGGTACACGACTAGTTGGCAACTGACCCACGATGGTTCACGACCCATCAGTCCCAGATTGGCCAGGCCAGTCCAAAACTTCAACTAAATTTATAAATGTATGTACCTCATCAACTGCAATCAATACGATTCCTGCGATTCAGATTCCAAATCGGTATAGGTATTATTTTCTAATACATTTTTGGATGGCAAGTAGCACTGGCGTCAGACCTAAGACCCTTTTAGCTTTAAAGGTTACAATGTCTTCTACAATGCCTATGGTCCATAGTCTCTGAGTGCTTAATTCACATCCTATTAAAGTTGCATAGTCCGATGGTTTTGAGTTTTTGTCATTTTTCTTAGATTAATATATTAATTTGATTGTTATAATCTACCTTACTTTAGTTTGAAGTAACTTTCATTTTCAATGGCTAACTTGTTAAATATTTGAAGTGTAAACATGTCAAATTAATTCTGGCAAGCATGCCAAACCTCTGACACCACAGGCTTCTGCAGTAACGGGTTCTATTAAATTGACTCAGTGTTCCCTTCTATGCAGTGACACCTGCTTAATAAGTGCATCGGTATCTATTTATATGAGTAATCTTTTCACATGAAAAAGGAGAAAGCAGAAGTAGAATACTTAAGAGGTGCTTTCCCCATTTTAAAAATAACACAGATACATTGCTTATAGCATAGAAGTAATAAATAAGAAAAATAAAAGTTAAAAGCATATCAACATTACCCTCAATACTGTAAATTACATCTCAATATTTATTTACTAGACTACTATGTGTTTTCCCTCTGATAAAGCTTAAATATTTTCTTTTCATACATTCGTTGTAACATATAAATGTTTGTTGAACATCTGATATTATCGTCAAGTGAATTCCATATTTTTATACCACATATAGATATACATTGAGACTTTAAAGTTGTTCTTGCAAATACTTGTCTTAGGTTGTTACTCTGCCTTGTGTCATGGCTACTATCTGAACTTATTTTGAATAAAGACTAGATTTTTGGCAGTAGCCCTTTGTTGGCATGGTAAATTATCATACTAGATTTGATCTTAACCAAGTCTATTAATTTTCATACATGAAGATCAAAGAACAGCTTATTAGTGTGCTCTCGATATCCAATGTTGCAAACAATTCTCACTGCTTTGTTCTGTAGCAAATAAATACACTCCATATTTGTTTCATATGCATTTCCCCATACTTCACAACAATACAATACATACGGCAGAAATAATGAATAATACAATATTAAGCATGCATTTTTGCTTAGTACATATTTTGCCTTATGCATAATTGCAATAGTTTTGGACAATTTAGATTTAATCATACTAATATGCTTTTACCAATTAATTTTCCTCACCTAAAGATAGTAGTGTCATCAGCAAATATAATGAATTTAGGAAGTGATGACACATTACAAATATCATTTATATATAAAATGAATAACTTAGGTCCCAGAATTGAGCCCTGAGGGACTCCACATACCACATTTGCTAAGTCTGAGTCCTCGTGATCTAAATTTACATATTGTTGTTTATTTTGTAGATAACTAGTAAGCCAGTTATGGGCAATACCTCTGATACCGTAGTGATTAAATCTTTTTATTAACAAATTATGGTTAATTGTGTCGAATGCTTTTTTAAGGTCAATAAATACACCAATAGTACATTCTTTGTTGTCCAGAGCTGAGGTAATTTCTTCTGTCAGTTATCGTGTTCATCAATAAATGCTTCCAGTCTACTATTGAACAGTTTTTCTAATATTTTTGGAAACTGTGGCAAAAGTGATATCGGTCTATAATTAGTGAAAACGATGTTATCTTCTTTTTTAAATATAGGAATTACTTTAGCGACTTTCATTTTATTTGGAAAGCTGTTACATATATAGGTAAATAATTTGACAATGTAATATATTACTTGTTTAATGATGCTCATATCTATGTTACCATATCCCGTTGTCTTTTTGGTCTTACAATTATTGACCACTTTAATGATCTCATTCTCCTCTACCCCTGCTAAAAACATTGAATCAGGATTTTGTGTTTTTAAAAAGTCCAGTACATCTATATTTTTGTTATGCGCTTTAATATTGTTTGCTAAATTTGGGCCTACATGGACAAAGAAGTCATTAAACCCATTTGCTATGGCCTTTTTATTTGTAATAGTTTCTCCATTTGACTGAAACTTATTTGGGTAAGGAGAATGTTGTTCTCTTTTCCTTATAACAGTATTCAGTGTTTTCCAAGTTCCTTTTATGTTATTTCTTTGTTGAGCCAATAGCTTATCATAATAGCTTTTTTCACTATCTCTTAGAATTGATGTCAATTTATTTTTATATGTTTTATACTTGTTTTCCCGCACTCTTTGTTCTACATCGTAGATAATTTCTGTATAAGTTGTTCTTTTTTTTGCATGCATATCTAAGTTAGATATGTAGAATAAAATCGAAATAATTGTCTTGTTTTTGAGAATGTGATGCTTCATTGGACTATGTAGCTTTGATGCAACCAGTTGTAACTCATTGAATGCCATCAGCATAATTTAATTTAAAAAAAGTAGCGGCAATCGGGGCCGGTCGGGGAGGGGACGTGATACTTTGTGTCCAAAGGCTATTTAAATAATCTAACATGTTCTGAGGTAGTTATTGTTGCTTAAATTATCTACTTCCACAATTGTTAGCATATCTAAGTAGGACACTACAAGAATGAAACAAATGGATGCGTGTTTGTTTTTCTCTTTTTAATTTGATATCAATATTATCTTTGGAATAATGTACCTAATCACATGAAACTATATTTCCAGCAAGACTATTACATAGGTCAAGGTAAACCATTTGATACAATCTGGGTGACAGTCTTCGGTTTTCAGTTACTGAGTATTAAAGGCCATCTTTCAAGGGTCTGCTTTTATTCGGCTAGGTTGCCATAAACTGTTGGAATTGCAGTGAAATAAACCCTATTTGTAGCAATTAATCACAATATTTTGTCTTGAGATCTATTCCAATATTTAAAAATTAAGCCAGTGCACCCTAATATAGCTTTCTGTGATTTCAACCTTATTTATTATATGATGTTTTTATCAATACAATTCATAAAAATATAGTGGCTAAATTGTAGTACAATAGCTTTGTAAAATGAAATACAAATTTAAAGAAAAAGGTCTCGGAGTCAGAACTTGTTGCAGGAATAGAAATCGAGAGCAGTACCATAATGGTAGCATAATCATCACATTTTATTCTGAAAACAAATGAATGCTAAATTATTGATTTGATTCACATTGACTTGTATTTATTCAATGATTACTCAATATCAGTTAGATCATAATGGTTATCTTAATCGTCATCATATCATAATTCAGATAATCAATCAGAAAATGTCACTGCCACGGAGGCATGCGAGGCTGGCTCGGATGTGGGTGACTGGCACCATAGTCAAGGAAGGGCTGGCTTCCGTAATGTTCATCAATCGGAGGCTGGAGTCAGGTAATGAGACTGGCCATCTTGCTGGAGCGACATGAGGAAGACATTTAGGCATCATAACACGAGAGTCAATTGGTAAAATCAGCACTTAACCCAAGAGGTTGATAGGTGCTGATGGAGCAGCAGTGATGGGCATCTCTTTGAAGTATGTTTTAATGGTGTCGCTGGCCCATGATCCAGCCTCCCGTATGTCGGAGAGCAGAACTTGTGCTGCCAGGCAGGCCTGGGTGGCACCGTGTCTGAGGCTGAGGAGCGTCAATGATGGGGCTTGTGGGAGGACGGAGAGAGATGCTAGGGAAAGGGCACGGGAAAGGACTGGGGCAGTGAGGAATACACCAGAGGGCTCTAGGAATGCGGGAGAGTGCCTGGGAGGGGCTAGGTGTGATGCGTATTTGGACCAGATGGCTACGGGACAGCATGACGAGACAGGCAAGGCTGGGAGAGAGAAGAGCAAAGGAGGTTGTGTTTGGAACCGGGTCTTGGTGGAACGGAAGCTCACTAAAGGAAGGTCAGGGGAATGAACAACATCATAGAACGTATGCAGGCCGAGGGTGGTGAGGAACTGTATCACTCGTGACAAGTCTTGTGGGGTGAGAGGAACTACCCGCTTGACAACATGTTGGGAGTTCCTTTTAATACCTCGCTTCAATATGCGAACCTGTTCGGTCTCGAAGAGGTGTGCAGGGCCTCCGACTGAGGAGAGCCAAGACTTAAGCATGCTAAAATAATTATAAATAGACCCTGGGGCTCTCAGGCGAGATGCCAAGTGGATCAGGAGTGAGAGAATATCATAAAGTGATGGGCGGAAAGGTCAAGGTCATGGTCTTTGCAGAAGCCGAGGTAGAGCGCTAGATGCAGTCGCTTATTTGACCAGGTGCCCTTGGCTAGAGCCCTGCTGTAGGTGCCCAGTAGTTGCAGGTGATGGATTATGGAATAGCCTGAAAGATAGAAGCAAACATATTAGCTATCTTCAGGCTACAAAATTAGATCTCAAAACTGATAATTGTGAGAGTTGGTTTTACTGAAATTTGCTTGAGTTTACGTAACATTATCTGTTCTTGGATAGTGGCCTTAGCTGTGTGGCTGTGAGGTGCCCTACTTAATGCGTCTGCAAACACTACTTCTGTTCCTGGTTTATGGTTAATGGTTAGAGTGCAATGTTTAGCAGCTATGAGCCAAAGCTGTCTCGAGCATGTGCACAGGAAAAGGTCCCTCCCAGTGCCTGATGATAGCACCTGCTGTGACGGTTTGTTGTTGGTACTGACCACTATTGTGAAGTTATGGGCATCTTTTGGGGGACAGTGATATAAGTGTGAGGACGAGATTGAATGCCTCCAGCTGAGTTATTGCTTTAAGCTTGTTACGTCTGGGTAGGGCACCGAGTAGCAAGCTATCGGCGAAAACATGCCCGCCCCTACCAGAGTGGAGTCACATTCAATCTAACATTGCTAAATGAGGAGGCAAACTTCTGAAACGAATCTAGGTCCTTCAAGATCAGTGGTGAGAATGGGTGATAACCGACCATGGGCGGGGAGCACTCAGTTCATAAACCTAGCCGCGGGTTTTACGCACTTCGCTACATGTTGGAGCTTGCCCGCTAAGCTTTGAATCTGTCTATGTGAAGCTATTTTCTTGTCTTTCCAGGCTGCACATTCCTATAGGACCTTGTCAATCTTTTGCTGTGTCAGTGTAACTGTCATCTCCGAGGCGTCAATGGTAAAACCTAGCCAGGTTAACTTAGTTGCCGGCGGAGTGCACTTTTCGAGAGCCAACTCGTGACCCAGATCTTGAGTTATGTCATAAGCTTCCAACACTCTTTGCCTGGTCGGCTCTACCCCGACGAAATCGTCGAGGTAGCAGAGGGTATTGAAGCCTTGGCGCCTTAACATCTAGCCGACTGCGAGCATAGTTTGTGCGCATGCAAGCGCTGAGATACGGCACCCGAACAGTGGTGCCAGGTCTATGTAATACTTATTGTTTAGCATTATACATATCAATGGGGTAGAGAGGGGGCATACACTTCACTGCCTGGAATGAATTTGGAGGTATAATCCAAAGGCCAGCCATACTCTAGATAGTATAAACCCTGACTATCTGGATAGTCGTGGAGAGCTTCCCGCCATGCGGGAATGTTAAGCCCAGAAACCACGGAGAGCCTGGTGTTAATATATAATATAATTTGGTTGTGCGGAGTCTCCGACTGCTTCATAGATTTGAACAAAGTTAACGTTGTTAGTAGACAACGAGGGAGCTGCCGATGGCCAGAACGCCGCCAGTGTTGCAGTGTACTCATATGGTGAGAGCAGAACAAACTGCTTGACCTGATATGAGGCATATCTGTAAGTAAATAAGAAGCAGGAGAACTAGTATCAAAACAGTCAAACTCTATTTCAATGGGGAATGTTGTGATGTCTGAAATTTTGTGCGTTTCTAGTGTGTGCCTAATTGAGGTGGTGGGTGGGTGGATGGTTGGGGTGGCACCGAGTTGTGAGCTGTCTGCGGTGGTTGCATATGTAACCACTGACTCTGTGATGTTATGCAATGTTTTAGGTGGTGAGTGAGGAATGTCGCTTACATGTACAACGTCGTTGGTGTCAATAGTCAAATGCTATACTTCACCGCTAGTGTTATTCTGAAGTGTATCTGGTTGCGCTTCATGCAGAGCTGGGTCAATATTGTTGCTAGTTAGCTGGTGTATGGAATGTGCCAGGGTGTGGTAATGTATGTGTGCCTGTGCGGGGTAAGCCGGGCCTGGGCTGCAGTGTTGTAATGGACTGTGGTCAATGAGGCGGGAGGTGGGATGTCAGTGGGTGTGGCAGGCATGGTGGTGGCAGGGGCACCAAGGGGAGTTCTGTAACATGGAAAAACCTGAAAAGAACTGGGAGGGCACTTACAGAGGCCCCAGACGTGGCAGCCTTATCGGTGGCCACTTTCTTTTCATGAAAAGCCCGCCCACCGTCTGAGACAGTCCTGTTCCCTATGCACATGTAACTTCTTTAGTGTGTATGTGCACCAGGGACAGTTATGCAGAAACTTCGCGAGTGGGAGCCGTGAGTGGCCCCCAAATCCACATTCTTTGCCCCAATTCCAATTGTTGCGCGGAGGCCCGTCCGTGCCTATATTGTAATTGTTTCTAAAGTTAACCGGTTGTGTTGCGGGTGTGACAGGGTGCGGGGCCCCAGCTGCTGCTGGGCATGGCGTATATTGTGTGGCTACATACCCGGGAAACTGATATAGAAATGAAGGTGATGCTCTGTTTGCTGCCATCCATACCTCACGCTGCACTTCCTTAATCGCCACTTGAATACTTTCTCAGACCAGTGTCTGCAGGTCGGCCAGTCCCAGGGAGTGGCCATGTGCACTAATTCTTGCTCATGGTTAATTATATTCATGAACCAATTAGTCGGAAGCTTAGGAAGTGTAGCCAAAGTTCTGAGCGCCTCAAAATACGCTGGCCATGTGGCCTCTCCCATGCCTATGCCTTTGAAGGTCTCGCCCCGAGTTATGTACAAGTGAGGTAAAAGCACTGTACTTTTAGGCTTTTTGAAAGTCATAGCTGTGTCCATCAGGAGGTCGGCTATGGCGGCTGTGGCGTGTTGAGCCCTAGTCTCTACCGGTTGTACAGGCCTGGCCTCCTGAACAGCTCTCTCGGGAGTGTCCAACATCTTCGCCAGATAAAAGTGTGGCACCTGTGCCTGGTCTTGTGCCACCTCTGCATGTTGCTGAACTTCTCATAGGTGGGGCCTGGTGCCAGAGTGGTAAATAACCTGGACTGTCGGTACTGGTGGGGCTCCCGCTGAAGCACGGGGCATGGCCGGCGGTATGACAGGCGAAATGACTGACGCAAACACAGGTTTAGGGGCTGCTGCTACTTTCTCAAGCACATTCACCCTTGCTGCTTTGTAATCTGCAAGGCCTCCCTCTGGAGCTCCAGTAAAGTAGTAAAATCAGAAGGGATTTTCTGACTCCCTTGAGGTAGACTTGTTGAGCGGGGAGGTTAGTGTTCTGTAGTTTTATTGTTGTGTCTCCGTGCGTGCCATGCCAATGCCCTTGCTGCCCGTCTGAGCAAGGCCCGCATTAGCTGTGGGCATAATGGCGGGCAGCCGAGAAGCTTCCTTGGGGGCATGGTTGTACATAGATGTTGAAAGTGGGCGTACCTTGGTTCAGTGTGAATTTTGACTTTGCTTGACGAAAGCTGGAGCCTAAGTGAAGTTGGTTGGGTAGTGCTCGGGTCACATGGGTGAGGGTTGGGGGAGAGGTTACATTAACCTAGCTTGCAAATTAAATATGTTGCCTCGCCAACATACGTAATGTTCACATGTTTAGCAAAAATACTGTACAATAGGTCTACATAAGAGTTGTTTTCTAAGCAATCACATATACGGAATATAGCCTTTAAACGTCACAAGGATAATTCCCTTCATCCAGGTTTTCAGGAGCTTTTGAAACTTGTGAAATATGATGGAATTTAAAAAAAGCAAAGCATTTTCCATGACTTGAAAGTCATTAAATTTGTACTATTATTGATGTAGTCTTTGACAAATATAGAATTTTCCATTTCTATGAATTTAAATATACAATTAGTTTTCACTCCTATTAAAAGTTAATCATATTTTGTGTTGTTTTACATTTACTTTGAAAAAGAAAGGCTCGACAACTTATTTGATAGTGTAGTGAAATTATTTAATATATGAAACTTCTTATTTTTAATTTAGTTTCATCTATCATACTATGCTTCAGGTTGACTTATAATCTTGACCAGACATCAGGCACACCTCAACACAGTCCTGCTATGGGTCCCCTCGCATATAGGACTGTATGGTAATGACCAGGCTGACTGTGCCGCTCTAGCCGGTGCCAACTGAGCAGACGTAGAGACAGCCATCCTTCCATCCATCACCAAACTGACTGCCGCCGCTTCTCGAGCCACCACCAAAATCTTGGGACGAGCTACACAGAAGGAACAAGTACGGAACTGTTATTCAATAAGCTGGCTCTGGTACACCCTGGTCAGAACGAACATCCCCCATCCAGTCAGCCTTCCTGCTTCTAGCCAAGTCACCGTCAACCGCTTCAGGACTGGCTACCGCCATTGGATTGATGTCCCCCAACCTCCAGTGCTGTCTCTGCGGCACTAAGATCTTCAATGTGGCCCACATACTCACCTCATGTGGCGCCGTCGACAGATCTGCTATCAGTGACTTCATGGAGGACGCTGACCACCAACTCAGCGACAATAGGGCCGCTCTGGCTATCCTCTCCAGGATTTCCAAGTCATCCTGGAACGCGCTTGCTCGCTTCTACCGCCAGAATGCAGACATCAGATGACTCGAATGAATCACTGACTCGAATCAATCAAATGAACCCAATCATTTCTTCCATCATCGTTTGGCCCCGCCAACCACTGGTCCCGACACTTCAGTGACCCTCACCACTCATTGACCCCGTCAATCCTCGACCCCCAAGATCAATCAAAATGATCCAAATCAATCAGATGACTCGAATCAATCAACAATGATCATATCATTAACACCTACTGTGGCACCCCACTGCCGATGCCCACACCAGTGGTGTGCACACCGTCGTGAGCCCACACATCTCTGCAACCTGTCTGGCACCGCTTACCACCTATTGGACATTCGGAAGCCGATTGCAGATCCGCGATCCAATCATGATAACAAGCACACTGCAATCAGCGCTTGCACCTTATTGGATTTACCCAAAAAACACATCCTTGGTTTTAACAACAACAAATTCTGACTGGCGCTCGGATCACGTCCCTGCCGCACACTAACCTACGAGTACATGTAAATGGAGGGAGGTGGGGAACACACAGCACGTCACCGTACCGTCCCCCCTACACTAGGTCGTCTTTCTATCGTCTTTTCCCATCGCACATGCAAACTCATCCCTCCTATGCCTAAGTCGTCTTTCTCTCTCATTTCCACCATCGTACACGCGGACTCGTCCCTGCTGGATGGCATCGTCCGGTTCGATTACGTGAGCAGCCCGAGGCGGTAACTTGTCTATGGCTCACTCTGTGCCGAATGGGTCATTTGGCCGCTAGGACCTTCCCATGGCTATATCCATGCCAGTTTCATGCAAGCAGGAATCAGAGAGCCACATAATGTTTAATTAAATCCTCTCCCCTTACTTGTTCATTGTGGGTTGGGCGGGGAGCCTAAATTCCCGATATTCCCAAATCCTCCGAGCACTACCAGGATCCAGCGTTAGCTACCTGTCGCTCGACCGAAAGGCTTGGGAAGGGCTAGGAGTAGGTGACTAGAAATCCTATGGTGGCAAGCTCCAGCGGTTCTGGGCAATTCTCACTCATTTAATTACCCTCGGTAAATTCTGACCGGTTACTTCTGCCGAATGAGAAAACACCATCCCGATTTGGAATTTATACAACGTCCCTGCTCATCCCCCTGAATTTGGTTCTGTCGCATAAGGAGTGCATATAATAAACACTACCCCTAGTAGACAGCTCGGAAACTTAAAAATAACAATGCGAGTTATACAGCGTCCCTGCTCATCCCCACAATTTTCGGTTCCGGTGCAACAGGCACTGAATACACACGCTAGTAACCTCATTACGCTCTATACGGGAGTGCAGCCAATCCCAACACTGAGCCCTGCAGCTTATACCTCACTATAGCATCTCTATGGATCCTCAACAGGGAGGGAGGGAGCAGATCTCTGGATTCATAGACCACCTCCTCCCTGTACTCCGGCACCATACCTTGCCCTTTCCTTTGGATGTCTGCATCTGTTACAACAAGCTTGGCACCTGCAATAACAATACACAGCACCACACAACATAATTATACCGTGACTTCCACACAGTTTTAGTATACTGCCAACAAACAATACCACAGTATACTAAAATGTTCAACATGGACGTAATCGTCCGGCACCTGCACTAGACCGTCCATCGACATCAGGGGAACCTGCAGCTCCGGCAGCTGCTTGAGCTGCTCCTTCATTACTCGGTGGAGAGCAGTAGGCCATGAGACATTCAAGGCTGGGAGGTCCAGCCTTGGTGGCATCCATTGTATGTTCACGGTCTCATGTTTCACAGTCAATGCCAACCTCTGCCCTCCATCAAGCACGCCTCCGGCACCTGCAGCACTGTTGGGCCGGTGATCCTCTTGTTGACCTGAGGCTTTCCGGCACAACGAATTGTCAAATCGATATGAGGTTCACGGGGTGCAATGCTCACACCACCCATGCCCTCCACAGGTGCCACAACGGTGGCAGACACAGTATTTTGGATCTTCGTGATCCACAGCTTGCAGTCTTTCGGCTTCGTTCCCGTCACAAGCGCCACTTTGCAGGTCTGGTAGGTCATCTCCATGGCAGGATAGCACACCGTGGGCAAGCTGCCCATGCAAGCTTCAGGATAGAAGCTCGCCTTCCTTCTCGTGCTTACCGCTACCACAGAGTTTTCCACCACGCTCCTTGAATGTTCATCGTCTAGTAGCACTGGCAGATATGTCAAGTGGTATGCCACATACATCTCCTGATTCACCATCTGTAGTCCCAGACGGAAGGCGATCTATGCGTCTGGACCCCACACTGAGACTGCGAAAGCCTGCATCCTTGGCCGCCTTCAACACGAGTGCCAGCTGAGCCGGCATCAGTAGCGCCTCCGTCAACATGCCGCGCTCCAGCTGCATCACCATCTGGTGGTGTAAGGCTCGCTTTGATACATAATCGTCCACCACACTTTCCAGTTCTTCCACCGCCAGCCTCACGCGCTGTAGCAGTGCCAAGTCATTGGAGATGGCCGTCATGTTTATTGCCTCCTTCCATGCTGCTGCCATCATTCGCTCTACCACCGAAACATGCTCCGCTAATTGCAGCTGAATATTTCTAGTTCGATTCATAATGGAAATCATGTGCTCTTGGTTATGCTTCAGGGCATGCGTCTGTAGACTGTGGGTGGTAATAGCCTGTTGCACTTTGTTTAGTTGTGCCTGGCTTACCGTACCAAACAGCCGTGATGCCACCATCCCCACTGCATTCACCAGTCCCCTCTTAGGCCGTTTCGCAATTACCTGCAGAACTTCAGCAGGGTCTTGCTCTAACCTGGCCTTCAGGACCTTGAGCTTCATCTCCCAATGATGAACATTAACAGACCACAGGTTCTGAGTCAATTTGTCCATATAGCCCCGCACGTGTGAGACCCAATGCCCCACCGGTGGCCGGTTAGGCAGTGTGATCAGCACCACCAGCTGCCACACAGCAGACACCGTCCTCACTTCTCCTTGGCCCCGAACTAGGACACCATCTTCCTTAAACAGGTTGGCACTGCTGCCCAGAGGCAGACAGCACCACATGACGCCTATGTGCCAGTACAGTGACCACATGGTAGAAATTGACTTGAATATAAAATTGCAGTTACTGGGTGATATCCCTCAAGGAGATCGTGTCTTGCAGCACTATATGAACAGTGAGACTGGACAGATCCTGATATCAGCCCCAACCACTATATCCAACAAACACTCACACGGTATCAAAATCTGCTGCAATCGACCGGACAACTCCTGAATGCATGAATGCAATCTAATTGCACCCTGGAGGTTCCCGAAGCGATAAAAAACTCAACTTCAGTCTTAAAAACAAGCCTTAGCTTCCAGGATGCGCACTCAATGAATCTTCAAAAATATTGTTCCACAATAATTAGTCATGGACTGACGGTGTGTGCTTCTATCACACCGGTCTAGTTTGAGACCCGCTCCATCTTCAGGCCTGCCCTCTCCTGCACATTCGAGGTCACGTCCGTAGCCTCCCGGACAACACCTTAATGAATACTTTCACCAAAAACAAAAATAATAATATTATTCCAAAAATAATCTCCGTCGGGTGGTATCAGACTGGTCACCACACAGCATTAACTCAAGTCAGCCGCCGTGTTTAGGTGTACATGCTCCAGTACACTTAGAGGTCAACCAATTAGCCTCCCGAACAACACACACCAGCCGGTTGCTATAAATGGCCACCGTTGTTGTAAATAATCACTGTCCTTAGCAGCAGTCTAACACACAATGTCTGTGTACAGTAGGTGCTGTCTGTGAGAATGATTTCACCCGGTGCTGACTTCCACACAATGTTCGTGTAAATATGTATCAGCACCTAATGTTTGTGGAAATTATCACCTCTGTTGGTATTCACATAACATGATATTCACCAATATATTCAACTACCTCCGTGTAGGGACTCACTCAATGTTTGTGCACTCTCTACCAGTCGGCAGGTCGTTGGCTCCATTTTGTTTTTTTTCCGTCCTAGCCACACCTCAGGTGCTGTAAACCACACAAAAATAACAAAAAGAAATTGCAACTTGTTCGTGTCAGGACAGGCCACCAAAGTTTGCGTACCTCTCTCACTCAGTCAGTCCGTTGATTCATTGTGGTTTCCCGTCCTAGCCATGCCTCAGGTACTGGAAACCTTTAATTACATATCATACACTCCGTCCCACTCGTCCGTATCGGGAGGGAAAATCACACAATGTTTGTGCACCTTTCTCAGTCGATCGATTCGTTGGCTTGTTGTGGTTTTCCATCCTAGCCACACCGCAGGGACTGGAAACCTTTAATTACATATAATAAACACAACTCCGTCCCACTCGTCCGTATTGGGAGGGAAAATCACACAATGTTCGTCCACCTTTCTCAGTCGATCGATTCATTGGCTTGTTATGGTTTTCTGTCCTAGCCACACCACAGGCACTGGAAACCTTTAATTACATATAATAAACACAACTCAATCCCACTCGTCCGTATCGGGAGGGAAAATCACACAATGTTCGTGCACCTTTCTCAGTCGATCGATTCGTTGGCTTGTTGTGGTTGCACGTCCCAGCAACCCACAGGTCCTGGAACCACAGAAAATTTATATATATATAAAAACAACACCTAATCACAACTCATCCGTATCGGCTGGAAACCACACAATGTTCGTGCTGAGTTATACCTTCTGACGGCTTGTTGGTGTTTTTGTGATCTACCATCCCAGCCACCTCTGCGGTACTGAGAATCACACAACTGTATATATATATATATAACAAAAAAATATAATCGCTGTCCCACAGTCATCCGTGTCGGGACAGCGGCACAACCCACACAATGTCCGTGTACAGCCTACCAGCAGGTGACACATGTAACTGATTACACTTGGTGCCGAATTCCACACAATGTCCGTGTAAATGTCTGTCAACACCCAAATGTGTGTGTAAACGCTCACCTGCTGCTGGAAATCACTCAATGTCTGTGAATGCTGGGCTGGACACACTGTCTGTGGCAATCACCTGTCACAACGTGCCTACTGATACTGCATGTAAGTACATGAATCCATGACACAATATCCATATAATATTCCTATCATTACTTTGTTTCTTACTAACTGTGAAGAGACGCATCAGTAGCTCATCATAATCATTAGTTAAAAATGTAGCTTAGGTTTAATAATTTGTTATTGTCATCACTTATTCATTCACATCATGGAGACCAGCTAGATAAGCATCGCTTTTCTGGGATCCTTTCTGTCTGTAAGGAATTTGTATGCATATATTGTATCACCTCAATTTATTGTAAACATACCTTGCAGAGAGTTCAAATAAAAGAATTGATTGATTGAATATGGATATAATAACGACACACTGCTTAAAGCAAAAAATATCAAAAAGTCAAGTTTCAATGTGTTTGACTCAACAAACAAAAATGGTCAATATGCGCGATCTCCTGTGTATATATATACTATCAGACACAAAATACACACAGTCTACTGCTTTCTCTTGGAACCTCTACAGAACACCTCCACACAAGCAATGCAGGCACGCTTTGCTAAATGCTGCTCCTGTGGGTCTGGAATGGTTTCCAGCAGTCTGGTTTTCTCCCGGGTGTGAGAACGCAACACTCGGGTGTTGTAACTCTCTGGGCTGGGTGTGGGGGGTGGTGGGCGTTTAATCGCCCTGGTGACGGTCCGACGGTATCCCAACTCCCGCATCGCATCAGGCGAATTCACCAGGCATGTCGCATCAGGCGAGGTCAGCAGCTGGGTCGCGTCAGGCTGCTGGGTCGGTGGGTGGTGTATGTGTGGCGTGGGGGTGGGCACTGCGGTCATCTCCCGCCATACTTCCCACCACGCCTCCCTCACCTCCTCCGCCGTCTCTCCAGTTATGTCATTGCCCACCGTGTGGGGGGAGGGCGCGTGGTGCAGGTGGGGGGTGGGTAGGGTATCGTCCAACACCCCGGCCCCTCACTTGCACCCGTCTCGTTGGTCGACCTCTATTACCAGGTTGGCCGCCGGGTTTATGGTCATTTCAGGATAGCGTGCCGGGTTCGGCGGCATCCCCGGGCCGGGCTCGTCCCGCTTCACCACCTGTTCAGGAAACCGGGGAACAGAACAAGGGAGAGACACCCAAGTACCGTCGGTCGACCCCCCATCATCTCCCCCTGCACTCCTGTTTGCACATACACACTCATTTCCGTTCCCACGCACACTCTCCTTATTTTTATCACCCCCAACATCCTGCATGCATGCACCATCACCCCTTGTCGTGCATGTCCTGTCTACCCTCATCATGCACTTCCTGGCCTTTCCCATGCGTGGCCTGCCACATGCTGCCAGGCCTTTTACAGCCCATAAGTGGAAGACCCTCAATTTGTCCGGCTGGGCCTGACTCTACATGCCATCCCTCACATGTCTTCATCACGTGTGTGCTTGGTACCTGAGCCCCCTACACTCGCTGTCTGTGACCAGTGGGCCTGGTAATTGCCCTTGTAATTGCCCCAATGGCAATTGACAATTCCCCTCCCCATCTGACTGGCCATAACATGTGTTGTGTGCTTTGCGCACTTTCCTTCTCTGTCCGCGTGTCAATCTAGAATTAACTAACTCCCATTCCATCTCCTTGTGAGCCAACTTTACTTGGTCTCTGTTAACCACTCTTTTTCTATTTCCTGGGCCCACCACAGTAATCACTGCCCCCCTGACATCTGTTACTATAAACCCAGGGTCAAATTGTCTATCCAATGAGCCTGGTTCATTAAGTAATAACAATACTGCATCCCCCACCTTTAGCTGCACTGCATTAGCCCTGTTAACTGCTCTGGCTGTATTATATTGTGTGCTAATGGCCCTGTTTCTTACCGCTTCCTGGAGGGAATCTGCCAATTCATCAATTCGCCGGGCTGCATTTGATGACACCTGCCCAGTCAGTCTGTATAGTAGCTGTGACTGGGGTTTATTTGGATGTCTGCCAAACTGTAGATAGAATGGTGAAAACCCTGTGGGACCCAGAGATGTGCATCTATCTATATGCCAATAGTGCATCCCCCAGATATTCTTCCCACTCAGTGGCTCTAGCATTAACCAATTTGGCCAGCATGCTTTTTAGTGTTCTGTGGAAACCCAATTCTTCTAAATACCCCACAATGAGTTTGTTTTTAAATTCCAGCCCATTATCAGTCAGAAATACTTCTGGTGCTGAATATCTGGGTATGTACTCTCTTACCAAGTAATCATAGATCCCCTGTGCTGATTTGTTGGGGAAGTGATCTATGATAGATAGCAGATATTTATTGCCTTCTTTACTTCCCTGTCAAATTTGTAATACTCAAAAGGGACCTCCTCCTCTAGACCTGCTATTTCCACCACTGACATCTGTTCAGGCTCTTCAGCTACTGCAACTGGTCTTAGCCTAGACAGCATGTCTGCCCATACATTAGAAGCCCCCGCAAAATACTGAATATGAGCTGAATATTCAGCAGCAATACTGCCCAGCGTTGCAGTCGGCTGTTCTTCATCTCTTTCTGTGGCTTATGATCAGCATAGATCACAAAATCAGCACCATACAGATAGGGTCTTAATATTCTGAGCGCAAATATCATTGCATATGCCTCTTTTTCAATGGTGGGATAGTTCAGCTGGGCTGTATTTAACCTCCCACTAATCAAATGTACTGGCCTTTCTATCCATTTTCATCCTCCTGTACCAATATAGCACCTATACTGTAATCTGAGGCATCTGTATATAGCTTATACGGTTTTGTGGGATCTGGAAATTTGAGTACCACACTGTCCAAAAGAAGCTGTTTTAACTCACTCCAGGCCCTCACTGAGTTTTTGGTCAGATGGGTCAGTGGTGCTACTACATCCGCATAATTAACCATTAATTGTTGATAATAGTTGGCAGATCCCTGCACACACCACACTCCCTTCTTATCAGTGGGAGGGGCCATATCCCGGATTGCAGCAACTTTATCAGGATCTGCTTTCAGATCCTCAGCACACACCACAAAACCCAACAGCCTAACCTCCCCCAGGCCAAATGAACACTTAGATTCTTTAATCACCAGGCCAGCCTCCCCCAATGTGGCCAAAACCTCTGCCACATGAGCTTGGTGCTGATTCTCATTCCTGGAATAGATTACAATGTCATCTAGGTAGATCAGGCATGACTTCCCCAGGAACTTTGCCAGAACTGAGTTCATCATGCGTTGGAACACTGCAGGTGCATTATTCAGGCCAAACTGCATTCTTTTAAACTGAAACAGTCCCCTGTGGGTACTGATGGCAGTCTTTTCCCTGCTATTTGGATGCATTCTCACCTGCCAATATCCTGATTTTAGGTCTATTGTGGTGAAGACTTTGGCACCTGCGAGCTGGTCAAAGATGTCTTGGATTCTGGGTAGCGGGTTGGCATCCTTATGAGTCACCTCATTTAGATGCCTATAATCCCCACATAATATAATAGAACCATCCTTTTTCGGCACAACCATTACAGGACTTGCCCATGCACTGCGACTTGGTTCAATTATGTCCTCCCTCAACATCTTTTCCAATTCTTCCTCTACCAGTTTCATTTTTGAGAGTTGAATTCTATATGGCTTTTGATTAATTGGGCGGGCATCGCCAGTGTCTATGGTCATTTCCACCACCTATGCAGTATTCAGAGCAGCCCCCTGGATGGGGAATACTGTGGGGAATTTCCTCCTCCAGTCTCCACCTCTGAGACTATCCCCAACACACTAACACATGTAGCTTCTGTGCCCAACCACCTGTGGTTCTCCCCATACAGGATAATACTCATATCCGTGTAGGATAGCATGGTATCACACTGCTGCATGACATCCGTCCCAATCAGGATATCATGCTGTAACTCCCTGACCACACAAAAATCACACTCAACCCCCACCAGGGTGACCTTCCCCACTCCCCTTGTAGGAATCAGATGTCCTGAAAGTGAGCGAAGCCTCAAGCCCTGCTGTAGTTTACCCCTTGCATATCCCTTACTTTTGAGCGCATTATACACTTGACTTTTTTTCATGCTTTTACTATCACCACTATCAATTAGCCCTGAAAATGAAATTCCACCAAATTCCACTTGAATACATGGTCTTAGATCTGATGCCTGTCCTAGTTTCCCGACTGCATCGGGCCCGGCCTCACTGATGTGTTCTGCAGCATTTGTCTGCACTTCTGCTGATGGTTAGTTATATAGTCCCTGTGATAATTGTGTGCACGATACCCACACCTTACCATATCTCTCCCTGGGCCCTGGAACACCTGCCGAGGGACGCGCCACACTACCTGACATGGCACCCTCCTTCTCTTACCTCTATTCACCTGTTTATTTGTGGGCAGTGTTGGTGCGGTCTGCACCACCACTGTCAATGGTGGTGCCGGTGCAATTGCTAACTAGCCAGCCTGTACTGGCTGCTCAGTGCGTTCTGCCATCATTTTTCGGAGACTTTTTATCTCACCCTGGAGCGTTTTAAATGCCGCCCTATCTGCACCACTACTTCTATCCACCCTTGTATGCTCTTCGATAGCTCCTATCTCCATGGGTTCCTGCAGCCTATGAGCCACGGTCAGCCTGCCCCCTGGCCCTGTCAGGCCTTCCTCATTCTCCCTGGCTACAGACATGGCTGCCTCTAGGCTAACTGCCCTGGCCAGGCATACATTCAGCCTGACCACTGGCTCAATCAAAGAGTCCTCAAACTTCTTAATGACCATGCCATGCATGGCACCCAACTTAATCAGTCCTTTATCTGGCCAAGCCCTCTGTACCGCCGTACTGTATCGCATACAGTACACTGACATCAGCTCCCCTTTCTCCTGCTTCAGTGAGAACACTATGTCAACTAGGGCAGTGGCCTCCCTGGCTGTTAAGAACAGCCCAACCAAGCATTCCTGGACCTCTTCCCATGAGCTGTTTGCATCAACTTCATATACTGAGTATATGACCTCATGGAGGTTGACCTTACTACATCCACTCCTCTGGCACCTGCTACTCTACCTGCCCTGCCTACCTGTTCTACCCAGGTTCTCAATACGCCCAGATCTGACCCATCCACAGTGGATATCTGTCTCCCCTGTTCTTTAAGATCCCTCACAGCTCTCTCTTCTTCCTTAATTCGATCCCTCCTCAGAGCCAGGCGCTCCTCCCACATCATTCTATCTCACATGAGCTGCGCCTGCTCCTGGTTGGATCCGACCCCCATCTCCCTAGTTTCCCTGAGTGTCCTAGCTTGTGATTCTAGCTGACCAGCCGCATATTGTGCTATATATATCCCCATCTGGTGGTATCTGTCCTGCTGCTACCCCAGTTGTGAACCAGTCAGCAAACCCCCTATTAAACTCTGCTTCTGCCATCGTGCTGTCTGTACTGTCACCTGGCACAATGCCTCTCCTTCTGTCTAAGTCACAGGCCCTGGAAGCTCGGGAGCTGGCCCTGGAAGATCTGAACCTATCCATTTTATGACTTTTATTCAGTTAAAGTTACTTTAAGCTACCGTCAGGTACCACTATATGTTTAAAATGTCATATATATCGATGTAGCGACGTACCGTTCCCTTTAGTTGTTGATATGTATCAAAAACTATATCTATCAACTACCTTCTCAAAACACCCCGACACAAGCAAAAACGCCCCGACACAATTTAAAACACTGGGGTCATTTCAGGTCACATCTACCTCGCCACACCCCCTACTTACTCCCCTACACACCCACAGACCCCTGCCGGTGTGGCAGTTTCAGCGTGTTCCCGTGCTCAGACGTGTACCTCGCTTCTGCGCATGCATCAGAATCTAATAAGCATGGCCGTAATCGATTAACACTACCTGGGTGACTCGGGTCATCCCAGTCATCAGAATTTCAAATAGAACACGGCGAGTGGAGTCGACAAATACACGTGCCGTGTGCAAAAAAAGAATAACTTAGATTAATTAAAAGGAAATATAGGTAAACTAGGCCATCATAAAATACTTTAAATCCTATTTTGCTGTAGTTTTATCGGTTATTAAAAAAAAAAGAAAAAATTGTTCACCCGAGCGCAGAGAAGCGTATTCGATTATTCGACCCGAGTTTGTAGGATGTGCGCATGTGCCAATAAGTGTCTCGGGTGACCCGAGTTGATGCGAAATCCGCGCATGCGCAGAAGCAATGGGACACGGCTGAGCACGGGAACAAGCTGAAACCGCCACACCGGCCTGCTATAAACCGTGGGTGCGCGCCTTGCCGCGCGCAGGCTCCCTACACACACACATTCACCCCTGCCGGCCTCTACACTGACGGTGGGTGCGGCTCCCTGCACACACATACACAGGCAGGGTGGGTCGCGTCGCTGTTGGGTACAGCCCCCACTACTTTAAAGCTGCACACTCAATGGAAATTCACACATTTCAAAACCAAGACCATTATCCACAGCTGCTTCCCATATACATATCATATACCTGTGCACTTACCAAACCTTTCGTCATCCGCTGAAATAGAATCCCTAGCCGATTTAACAGGACCTACTTCCTGTCCCCTGTCTCACTGTCGGCTGGATATAAGGGGTGGGTGGGGTCACTGATGCGTGCAGCCCCTGTGATCAGACTCGTTGTTACAATATACTGACCTCTTTTTGCGGTCGGTTTATGTATGTGTCCAGGCAGTGTGCAGGCAGTGTGTATGCCGTGTGGTTGTGATGATTTGGATCCACCTTCACACATTCACTCTTCCATCAGTTACAAATAGTGGTACACAGTGTCTCACCCCGTCTCAGCGCCCCAGCACTCAAAACAAGCGATGAAACAAAACTGGACCCTACCCGCTCATCGGTGACGAGTTTTGCGTCATCCGTCGCCAGCAGCGCGTCTCTCGTCGCAAGGAGCGTCCCTGGCGCTTCTCCCCTCATCGTGGCACGTCTCCCGTCCGCCTTGGGTGTCGTCGTGGCACGTCTCCCGTCCGCCTTGGGTGTCGTTGCGGCACGTCTCTCGTCCACCTCGGATGTCATCGGTGAGTTCTTTCATCTGTCTGAGACGATTGGCGTCGTCTCAGAGAATCGTCGCAGTCGCCACTATAATATTACTGGATGCTCAGCCGCATGAACACCAGATAATACCATAAAACTCTCCCCGTTCATATAACTTGTGATGCTGTTTTTCAAATACCGACTATCAACTCATTAACCAATACTAAGGAAGAATGCAGACAAGTCACACAGATAAACAGTGGAGAAGTTGTGCTTTATTGGCATACACAAATGATATAGTCCACCTATTAGTGACCTATCATCCACACTGTCCACACAGTATCTCATTACTACTTTAGCCTGTATAGCAAGCAGTGCCTACAACCCATGCGACAGGAGTCCTATGGCTGTGTAAACACTCAATTGGAATATATGAATTTTGCTAGCATCAGACAGAGTGTCTGGGGTCCTGCTCTAGAGTAGGTGAGTCTCACTCAAGAGCCAGGAGTAGAGAGATTTCTCTTCAGTGTGTCTGAAGCAGAATCTTGAATAATGAATTAATCTCAAAGTGAGGCTAGTGTGGTCAGAGGTTCAAGGTAGATGTGGGTGACTGAGCAGTCTGACAGTCAGCCAATCCGGCACCCCCACAGCCGGGGTGGGAGCCACCCCCCAGTGGTGGTGGCTGTAACTCAACTCAGCTGAAGGTGGTGCCCTGGGTGCATATGCAAATGAGGCTGTGGTGGGCCTGCCCAGTGGTCAAGGGTGAAAAGGTAGTTGCAACAGTTACAAATATATATATTTACCAAAAATGTCCTTTTTCGTCAATTGCATTCTTTATGAATACATAGAGGAACATTTCATCAACCTTAACTGTTTCTTATATAACACATTTCTTCATTAACCTTAAGGGGCTGTCACATTAGGGTTTTTTGAGGGAGCGTACGGCGGCGTAAGCGCATTACGTCATATACGTCGGTATACGCCACCATATGCTACACATACGCTATGCATACGCCGTCATACGCCATCATACGCCGATCCTCCAACAAGTCTGTTTCCTTGCTCAAAATTTTCAGCGTATGGCAGCATATGGATCATACGCTGCTCATACGCTAGGCATACGCTATGCATACGCCGGCATAAGTTACACATAGGTTAGGGGTATGTCGGCATAGGTTGGGCATATGCTGGATTGACACCCGCCGGGTGTCTCTTGCATACCCCCAACATTCTGTAAAAGTGGTGTCACACTACGGTGTATGGTGTTAGCTTATGGATTTTCGATCCATACGCCATCATACGCCGTCATACGCTTCGCATATGGTCACTTCTCACAAAACTGCAACAAACGTGTTTTAATAACACAGTTTCGTTAATAATGTGGTTAGAAGGCTGGAATGAGCTTGTATGCATTCGTCTGTCCCAGGGCTTTCTGGGGATACCAGTTTTGTATGTGTACGCTGTGATCTCATAAAACGGTGGCCCATAAATGGTCATATTTCCATGGTTTTTGGACAATTTCTATGCCTAAAGTAGGTTTAAATGTCTCCTTTTTAGATAACCCTATATGTAGGGCATTCATAAACAATTTTCTTACCATAGACTATGTCTCTGCCATTATTAACACTCAAATTTAAGAGTTCAAGTCGACTGGCTGGATAATAATCAGCATCTTTGTGTTGGGGAAGTTTTAGCACAACCGTCCGTCTGCAATGGTTAATATGGGCTTTTTGGTACAACCTATGAATAAATAACACTACCTGCACACATAACTTCATTGACATTCTTGGTGCATTCCATATTGATTGATAAAAATTAGATATTTTAATTAGCATCCTTATAGTGATGCAAAACGTAATTTGGTGCAGATATGACCCTAACCGTCCGTCTTACACTCACATATGTGCTGTGGCATGGATTGTAACGATTAGTGAACGATTTTCCCTATGGCTAACTATCATGAGGTACCCTTCATATGTGCCAAAAGTGTAGATGAGTATTCCTATTTCTCTGGCTTTTGGTAGCGTTTTCAAATTTCCACTAACCGTCCGTCTACCTAACCGTCCGTCGCCGTAAAAACCCTGGCGCCTTTCGCAGCGTTATTGGCCCAGTTTATTGCCACAATATATTAAAGTTAAGTGATTTGTTTGTGCCTATGTCATATTCTAACAGGTTCCAACACTGGGTTTATTTATTTTTAACTCGGATGTGTATTTTTTGTAGACTTTACAAGTTATTTGCATAACCGTCCGTCTCCGCTATTTAAATAATAAAAATATATGTACTATGACCATGGTACCTTCTGAAATATACCTATCTGATGTGGACACTGTGTTATAGGCATAAAGAATGTTAAAATATATGTATTATGACCATTGTACCTGCTGCAATATTCCGATCTAAAATAACTTTCACCATAACCGTCCGTCTCCGGCCAGTTTTGCCCCCATAGCTACAGTGTTGCAACAATATATTAAAGTTAAGTGATTTGTTTGTGCCTATGTCATATTCTAACAGGTTCCAACACTGGGTTTATTTATTTTTAACTCGGATGTGTATTTTTTGTAGACTTTACAAGTTATTTGCATAACCGTCCGTCTCCGCTATTTAAATAATAAAAATATATGTACTATGACCATGGTACCTTCTGGAATATACCTATCTGATGTGGACACTGTGTGTTATCGGCATAAGGAATGTTAAAACTAAATGTGTATACTCAGTGTCCTTATAACTATATATTTCTATATACTTCTGGAAATATGAATGCCCATAACCGTCCCGTCTGCAAAAATAAAATGGTTACCCCTAAAAACTGCTTCATGCTAGGAGAATAAAGTTTATATTTCTGAAAGGATCAAGATTAAGGCATATCATTGAACGTTTTTTCTAAGGAAAAGATGCTATTACCTATTAATTGGAGCAACTAGTACATAGTTAAGTAGAAAAAACAGCATAGTTGTGGGTGGTACAGATAAGTTCAGTCCCTTCGCCATGAAATAAAAATGTAAATGTAGGAAATATTCATGACATATTTAGATTAACAAATATGTTGAACATGTATATAAATTAAGAAATCAGAGGTTAACAGGTATTAACTAGGTATATATAAGCTTTATGTATATGGAAATATGTGCAGACGGACGGTTAGGGTCAGTAAGGAACCTTATTCTTCAAATAGTCACAGAATCGTCAATTTTTTTAGTTAACATGCCCAAATTCTGTCACTAATGTACCAATATGTAATGAATAGAGTCAGGTTAGAGCTGAAATGATTTAAGGAATTCCTAAAATACCCCCTCAGAACTCTAAATGTTGCAGTTTGGTGAGAAACGACCATATGCTTTGCATACGCTACACATACGCTACACATACGCTACGCATATGCTGGCATACGCCGTCATATGCCGCCATACACCGCCATACGCCATCATACGCATGTCCGTCCAAATCTTTTTTCAGCATGCTCAAAAATGTTCGGCGTATGGCGGCGTATGGCTCATACGCTGCTCATACGCTGCTCATCTGCTCGACGTGCGCTATGCGTACGCCGACATAGGTTACGCATAGGTTGGGCGTACGCTGAACATGTCAATCACAACCATCAAACCTCATCACAGTACGCTGCCCATAGGTCGGGATACGCTTTGAATACGCCACCATAGGCTAGGGGTAGGTTAGGCATAGCTTAGGCATAGGTTAGGCATAGGTTAGGCATACGCTGGGCATATGCTTCAGATGCCGCTGGGACCTTGTGTGTAGCGTATGACGGCGTATGACGGCGTATGACGGTGTATGGGTCGAAAACCGCATACGCCGGCATACGCTAACGCCATACGCCGTAATGTGACAGGGCCTTTAAGCATCATATATAACATATATTTCACATCACTCATTATCATGTACAATGGGAGTGGGATACTATTGCTTTTAGTTTACATAACCTTGTTCTCACTCCATCGTCCAAGAATAATAATGCTCTCTGCCAATATATAATTCTTAACTGAAAATCCGTATATTTTTACAAGATGATTAAAGTTAAGCTACATTTTTAACTAATGATTATGATGAGATACTGATGCGTCTCTTCACAGTTAGTAAAAAACAAAGCAATGATAGGCATATTATATGTATATTGTGTCATGGATTCATGTACTTCCATGCAGTATCAGTAGTTATTTTGCATTTATGTTAATAGGGGTAAATTGTATGTTCTTTGCCATAGCCACATGATATTTTAAATTATGCGACTAGTTAATGACAACTATGTCCTATTATATATATTCTTTACTGGTAATTGATTTAGTATGCATTGAGACAATGTATATTTTATAAATGTCAGTTACTATAAGTAAGTCCAGGTCTTTATGAAGTGATGTAGTTGGGGTGAGATAGTCTTTGCTATACAGTATTTTCAAGGCTTTGTTTTGTTGTGGCTGTACCTTTTTAGGGTTGATAACTTGGCTCTCCGATTCATCTTTATACCATACTGAATTTTGGAGTAAACATATGCATAGAATAGTAATTTTTTAGTTTCCTCATGTACCTGTCATCTGATTATTTTTAATGAGTTTACTGATTGAATTATTTAAGTTATCAATATGTTCATCCCAGTTGAGGTTTTCATCTAGAATTATACCTAGGTATTTCACAGATGGGACTCTTTTTATTGTGTTATTGTTTATCTTTATGTTGTTTAGGTAATCAGGAATGGTTGTACTTCTGCTTTTAAATATTGTGTAGCATGTTTTGTTCAGGTTTACTGTCAATTTGTTATCATTGCACCATGTAAATATATCAGAAAGGAAGGTATTAATTGAATGTTTTAGTTGTTTGGGTGAATCTGAGGTTATGAAGCCATTGGTATCATCTGCAAATAACCTTGTTTTGACATCTTGTTTTATACAGTTGACTATATCATTTGTGTAGATCAAAAATAGGAGATCTCCCAGGACAGAACCTTGGGGAACACCATGACTGACTGAGTTTAGCTTGGATCGTTTACCGGTTATGTATGTAAATTGCTTTCTATTGCTTGGGTAACTCTGAAACCACTTAAGTCCCTGGCCTCGAATTCCATTGTGCCTGAGTTTCGAGAGTAAGATGTCATGGTCTACAGTATCAAATGCTTTGCTCAGGTCTAAGTAGAGTCCTGCAACATGTTTCCCATTTTCAAAGTCTTGTAGTATATTGTCTAAGATTTCAGTCATGGCCATTATTGCTGAGTGATTCTCTCTAAATCCAAATTGGTATTTGTATAATATTTTGTATTTGTTAAGAAAGTGGTAAACTCTTTTGTACATTAGTTTTTCCATTAATTTCTTTAGGCTACTGAGTAGGCTGATTGGCCTGTAGTTATCAACTAGGTATTTCTCATTTTTCTTATGGATGGGTATTACTTTTGCAACTTTGAGATTCTCAGGAACAGTAACATTTTCAAATGATAGGTTTATTATGTGGGATGCGTAGAGTGTCACACGCTTTGATTATTTTTGGCAAAATATTGTCATGTCCGCTTGACTTATTAGCATTTAGTTTCTTTATTTCTTCTAGTGTTTCTTGTTCATTCGTGGGACTAAGAAAAAAACTATGTACTATTTGAATGACGTCACAGGTGAGATCGCATCACATGACCTACTATGATCGCATCACATGACCTAGTATGATTCCCATAGATTGGGCGTAGGCCTACACCAGTGAACCCTTTTAGGTAGCACTTGCACACTAGCCATTGTGGCACTCTCTCTAAACATATTCAGTTACACGACCAGGCACGGTGGCCGAATCGGTAGAGCGCGGGCCTCACGTATGGAAAGTCATGAGTTTGGTTCCCGGTCGATTCAAACCAATGACTTCTAAAAGTGATACTTGTCGCTTCCAAGCCTGGCGCTCAGCATTAATAGGATCAGGTAAGGACTGGTTGGCTCAGTGTCAGGATAATGTAACTGAGTGGGAAATCAGGTCATGATGCCAGCAGCCTGATTTCGCAGTGGGACAGCACTATAAAGTTGCCATGAGTACTCACAGTCACAAGTCTGCATCCATCCTGATATGACCTTAGATGTTGCCAGGACGTTAAACTCCAACAACCAACCAACCTATTCAGTTACACAAACTGAAAAGGTGTGCTTGGAGAGTATTTGTCAGCGTACATTTCCAGCCTCAGCGGCCTATTCTCGGTTATTTAAAACAAAATAATTATGGAAAGTACTACTTTTGTTTATCTTAGATCTTACCCCCCAACCCTTCTCATAAGCCGTGTTCACACGGGCAAAATGTGATTCGAATTAGACAAATCGAATCAGGTGAGTCGAATTAGCGGCCCGTTCACATGGGCAGTACTTGGGGGGGGAAATCGATATCTGCGCATGAGCAAGTCGATACTAACCAGCGCCAGTTTGGGTTCGTCGACGTCGTGGGGAGAGTGTGGGTTCGACCTAGATATGTATGGACTGAATCGTATTGGTTTGGAACGGTCAAAACTTCTGCTGGGCAGTGAAACCCTAAAAATAAATGATGAAAAAAATACCTGTGCACAGCTAGCGGTTTCATAGACCAAATTATAGTATATAGTTCGACATGCTTAGTCCGCATCAAGTAAGTCGGTTGCGTCCACACGGGCAAAATAAATCGATTCACAGAAATCGACTCACGTAATCGACCTCCACAGGTGGTTTACAGTATCCGCATCACAGGAATCGATTCAGGCATAATCAGGCGTAATCCGACTCAGCCACCCGTTCACACGGGAAATGTGCGTCGAACGAGGCAAGTCGATTTCTACGAATCGATTTACATTCCCCATGTGAACACGGCTAAAGTCTGGTCACGTCGCTGGTTCAAACTGATCTTCTATTTGTTGAGTATCAATCAGGTATTGTCAGGTAAAGCCTCTTTGTATTGCTTAATTCCACTGCCTTATGTTTATAACTACCCGTCTATAAAAGGGCCTCATAGAAAATAGTACTGGGAAAGTGGGTACATATCATTTAAATTCCCGCCCGATTAAATATGTGTTATGGGAAGGGGGGCGGGGGGAGAGGGAGTTGTCTAAACTTTAAAATTGCATAGTCTGATGGTTTTGAAAATGTTTTCAATTGTCTGAGATAAATATATTAGATTGATCATTATGATATATGTTGCTTTAGGTTGAAACAACTTCTAGTTTATATGGCTAAATTTGGAGATATTTTAAGTGAAAATATGCCAAAGTTATTTTGGGAAGCACACTAAAATTCTGACACCATAAGCTGTGTTTACACGGGGAATTGTGAAACGTTCTAGACAAGGCGATTTATATGAAGCGTTTTAGAGACCTGTTTACACGGACAGAGTTTTGAAAGTGTTTTGTCACCGGGAACAAGCAGCCTTAGTTCTGCCTGTAGCCGGCGAGCACTGCTATTTGTTTACTTTTCACTCGTCGATTCGACGCCGATGTAGCTGCTACGTTAATATCGCTTGAAATTTAAGGTTAATTTAATTAAATTTCATTATTTGAGGATGTAATTCTGTTAAATATGATTGCATTCACTAGATTTCGGCGTAATCGGACCCTAACACTGCCGGGCACCAGCGATTAGTTACTGCTCCCCCTGTTCCCGGCACGCACTACTATTTTATACTATCGCCGCCCGGGAACAAGCTGAATCGCTCCATCTAGACCACCTCCGGAGGTGGTATAGATGTACCGTTTCATATGAAGCGATTCAGCCCTAAAACGCCACAGCATCGCGTTTACATGACAAATGTGAATCGATCTAGACAAGGCGTTTCATATGAGGCGTTTTAAATCGCCCGTGTAAACACAGCTCTAGACTTATGCAATGACAAGTTCTATTACATTGATTCAGTGTGCCCTTGTATGTGGCAATACATGCTTAATAAGAGCACCACTATCTAAGTTAGATTTGCAGAATCAAATACAGGTAAGTGTTTTGGGTTTTGATAATATGATGCTTCATCGGAATATTCAGCTGTAAGAACCCAGCTTTGACAGACATGCCACCTACAACAATGTTAAACTGATGCGACACGACAAATGGTGGAAAAAAGTCTTATATGTTCGGCCAGTTGGATTCGCTATTGTAGACCCAATACGTATCTCATAGTTAACTAACTGTTCATGATGTTGAGACAAACTTGAATGATCCGTTATCTGTACCTCACCAGTCTAACAACAACACATCAATTCCAAGATGGCAAATTAGGTCAGCCTGTCTAGAGTCCTCCAACAACCGGGATGTCGGTAAACTGTAACTAGGTTGGGCCACACTACAGCAATTCGCATGGTTGTATCAATGTGCCTGTTGTGTAGCTGTTGCTACGCTAGCTTGGTTCCCCACCACAGTCGGGTAGACTTTAGGCTTGGCACAAAGCATTACGTCTTCGGACCATGGATAGAAGCCAGGTAGGGAGGGACCAGTGTAGGTGTTCCTCCATGCGGCATGCACTACTCTGCAGCAGAGCTGTCAAGGCATTAAAGCCATAAGCCCTCAAGGCATTAAGTGTATAACATATACCAATCCTAGCATCTATTTCGGGATTGATATTTACATTCCCTAAACATACACAACTCAAAGTGAGATGCCGGTACATAGTTATTCCATGATATAACCGTAAATTGATGGCTTATTGACATAATGCCTTGATGGCTCTGCTGCAGAGTAGTGCATGCACGAAGGAACACCTAGTTTGGTCCCTATGATATAATGCTTTGTGCCAAGCCAAAAGCCTACACGACAGTGGCGGGGAACCAAGCTATTGCTACACATCCATAAGTTGACCTCGTTTACAAATTTACACCCTACCTCGCAACCTTGATGAGACCTTACTATCGAGACTATTAGTTTGTAAATATCGAAGCTGATTACTGTATTCAATTAAATAATGTTTTTAATTGCTTCCACTTGTGCTATTCGTAAAAGGTTATGATATAAGACGAAACACAATAAATGGATGATCCAAGTATGCATATTTGAAGTAATGCCAATTTACTTTACTGCCAGAACGTAAATTGAAACTTATGAAACACATTATATAAGATATATACCTCTCACCTTCATCCCAATGAGCCAGTGGGCAACTACAACCCACTTCTCTCTCACCTTCACCCCAACCAGCCAATAACCAACCACAACCCACTTCCCTCGCACCTTCACCCCAACGAGCCAGTACACAACCACAACCCACTTCCCTCTCACCTTCAACCCAACCAGCCAATAGCCAACTAAAACCCACTTCCCTCTCACCTTCATCCCAACGAGCCAGTAAACAACCAAAACCCACTTCCCTCTCACCTTCAACCCAACCAGCCAATAGCCAACCACAATCCACTTCCCTCTCACCTTCATCCCAACCACCAATAAACAACCACAACCCACTTCCCTCTCACCTTCATCCCAACAAGCCAATAACCAATTAGAACCCACTTCCCTCTCACATTCATCCCAATGAGCCAACAACCAACCACAACCCACTTCTCTCTCACCTTAATTTCAACAAGCCAATAACCAACCACAACCCACTTCCCTCTCACCTTAATTTCAACAAGCCAACAACCAACCACAACCCACTTCTCTCTCACCTTAATTTCAACAAGCCAATAACCAACCACAACCCACTTCCCTCTCACCTTCATTTCAACAAGCCAATAGCCAACCACAACCCACTTCCCTCTCACCTTCATTTCAACAAGCCAATAACCAACCACAACCCACTTCCCTCTCACCTTCATTTCAACAAGCCAATAGCCAACCACAACCCACTTCCCTCTCACCTTCATTTCAACAAGCCAATAACCAACCACAACCCACTTCCCTCTCACCTTCATTTCAACAAGCCAATAGCTAACCACAACCCGCTTCCCTCTCACCTTCATTTCAACAAGCCAATAACCAACCACAACCCACTTCCCTCTCACCTTCATCCCAACCACCAATAACCAACCACAACGCACTTCCCTCTCACCTTCATCCCAACGAGCTAATAGCCAACTAAAACCCACTTCCCTCTCACCTTGATCCCAACCAGCCAATAACCAACCATAACCCACTTCCCTCTCACCTTCATCCCAACGAGCTAATAGCCAACCACAACATACTTCCCTCTCACCTTGATCCCAACCAGCCAATAACCAACCACAACCCACTTCCCTCTCACCTTCATCCCAACGAGCTGATAACCAACCACAACCCACTTCCCTCTCACCTTCATTTCAACAAGCCAATAACCAACGACAACCCACTTCCCTCTCACCTTCATCCCAACGAGCCAGTACACAACCACAACCCACTTCCCTCTCACCTTGATCCCAACCAGCCAATAACCAAGCACAAACCCACTTCCGTCTCACCTTCAACCCAACAAGCCAATAACCAACCACAACCCACTTCCCTCTCACCTTCATCCCAACGAACAAATAGCCAACCACAACCCACTTCCCTCTCACCTTCATTTCAACAAGCCAATAACCAACCGCAACCCACTTCCCTCTCACCTTCATCCCAACGAACAAATAGCCAACCACAACCCACTTCCCTCTCACCTTCATTTCAACAAGCCAATAACCAACCACAACCCACTTCCCTCTCACCTTCATCCCAACGAACAAATAGCCAACCACAACCCACTTCCCTCTCACCTTCATTTCAACAAGCCAATAACCAACCACAACCCACTTCCCTCTCACCTTCATCCCAACAAGCCAATAACCAACCACAACCCACTTCCCTCTCACCTTCATCCCAACCAGCCAATAGCCAACCACAACCCACTTCCCTCTCACCTTCATTTCAACAAGCCAATAACCAACCATAACCCACTTCCCTCTCACCTTCATCCCAACAAGCCAATAACCAACCGCAACCCACTTCCCTCTCACCTTCATCCCAACCAGCCAATAACCAAGCACAAACCCACTTCCCTCTCACCTTCATTTCAACAAGCCAATAACCAACCATAACCCACTTCCCTCACCTTCATCCCAACAAGCCAATAACCAACCGCAACCCACTTCCCTCTCACCTGATCCCAACCAGCCAATAACCAAGCACAAACCCGCTTCCCTCTCACTTCATTTCAACAAGCCAATACCAACCATAACCCACTTCCCCTCACCTTCATCCCAACAAGCCATAACCAACCAGAACCCGCTTCCCTCTCACCTTCATTTCAACAAGCCAATAGCCAACCACAACCCACTTCCCTCTCACCTTCATTTCAACAAGCCAATAACCAACCACAACCCACTTCCCTCTCACCTTCATCCCAACAAGCCAATAACCAACCAGAACCCGCTTCCCTCTCACCTTCATTTCAACAAGCCAATAACCAACCATAACCCACTTCCCTCTCACCTTCATCCCAACAAGCCAATAACCAACCGCAACCCACTTCCCTCTCACCTTGATCCCAACCAGCCAATAACCAAGCACAAACCCACTTCCCTCTCACCTTCATTTCAACAAGCCAATAACCAACCATAACCCACTTCCCTCTCACCTTCATCCCAACAAGCCAATAACCAACCGCAACCCACTTCCCTCTCACCTTGATCCCAACCAGCCAATAACCAAGCACAAACCCACTTCCCTCTCACCTTCATTTCAACAAGCCAATAACCAACCATAACCCACTTCCCTCTCACCTTCATTTCAACAAGCCAATAACCAACCACAACCCACTTCCCTGTCACCTTCATTTCAACAAGCCAATAACCAACCATAACCCACTTCCCTCTCACCTTCATTTCAACAAGCCAATAACCAACCGCAACCCACTTCCCTCTCACCTTCATTTCAACAAGCCAATAACCAACCACAACCCACTTCCCTCTCACCTTCATTTCAACAAGCCAATAACCAACCACAACCCACTTCCCTCTCACCTTCATTTCAACAAGCCAATAACCAACCGCAACCCACTTCCCTCTCACCTTCATTTCAACAAGCCAATAACCAACCACAACCCACTTTCCTCTCACCGTCATCCCAACCAGCTAATAGCCAGCCATAACCCGTTTTGCTCTCACCCAGAACAAGCCAGTAGCCAACCACAACCAACTTCCCTCTCACGCTCATCCCAATCAGCCACAATCCACTTTCCTCTCACCTTCATCCAGCCCAATGCCGAGAGCAGGACGCCTCTATGGGCACCTTACCGCACACTTACCTTCCCTTCCCACCAAAATTGGGATTCCTCATTCCTCACACCAACACATAAATATATTTCTATACTACACAACAAGCCAATAGTCAAGACATCTTGACTTATGAACACAAACATACCAACAACTAAAACCTTCTATGTAAATGTAAAATGATTTAATGTACCTCATACTCATTACTTCTTGCATTGTGTACTCTTTAATTTCAGAATCTACTTCACATTTCAAGACACTATATAAACCATGTTAACAACAAAAATGGTGTAAATACCAAGATACCTGTAACACATATGGCTGGAAGACCAGCGCTATTTACATGAATAAAATTCATTTACCAAAAAAAAGAAGGGCTTCTTGCCCCACACTGATGATGGACAATTTCACTGCAACCTACATTAAACAGAAATATAAGGCAAGAATCTTACCAAGTTTGGTCAGCAGGAAGTGTCATGGTCGTGTATTCTACATGGTTTGATGGACAGTACTTCAAAGACTATGCTTGATTCTGGAAGTCAGGTTATCAACTCTTTATCTTAGTTGATAGGAAACACGTGGCAGTGGGCGTTTAAATAATAGGGTCTATGGGGAGGTTTAGCCTGGGAGGAGTTCAATCATCACTCATCGAACTTAGGCACTGTACTAATTTAATAGATGGGATTTTTAGTAAATCTGATGGTGAAAGAAACAACATGATTCTGTGATGATTCATGCAACGCAATCAACACAATTAATCATGACATCCATACAGACTGGTTGGAATGAAAGCAGAATAGGAGCTAATTGTGAATTTTATATAATAAAATACCTTAATAGTTTTTTGTTTGTTTGTTGTTGTTTTACGTCCTAGCAACATCTAAGGTCATATCAGGACGGGCTCTTAATAGTAAAAGCAGAGTGCAGTTCTAAAGGGGAAACTCTCAAATATGAGAAGTGTAGTCTGCATTGACCTTTCAAGGCAAGGAACCACATACACAAGTAGGCATGGATAGGATGGTTATACCATGTGTAATATATGCGTAAAAGACATCCATGCACGAGCGGAGAACAAAGGAATATGTAAATGAGATGACGTCAGAGGCACAGGTTGTGGGCGGTTCAGGTCCCTGCAAGCATGGACTGTGAATAAAGCATTCAGTATCCAGAAGTCAAAGTGTTCAGACGTCGTACTTTCACACCATGGAGTCTAGATATTCTAATGCTTTTGATGCTAGACCAGGAATGGCAAGAACTGTGGGTTTGAATCCTGCACAATGTGCACTCTGGTTGCATCACGCCCTAGGTAACAGATTCACTTCTATCCCTACAGCCCTGTTTAAATCCCACCAAAAACTGGATCAGTATAAACGAATTAACTGTGAAGGCGGTGGGTACAGTTCGATATTGGCTTAAAGTTGAGAAACCGAGAGAAAATGCAAAACAAAAACAACCTAAAACACAAAACAAGATGGCGGCCACAGAAAACTATTTTGTTTGCTGTTGTTGTTTTATGTCCTACCAAAATCTAAGGTCATATGGGGATGGGTGACAGCACGCACCCATACTGACTTTATAAGTCTCATAATCTAACAACTGAGGTCATATAGTGATCTGGAGTAGGGCTGACTATATTTGTATTAGTCATGCATTTATTGTTGAGGCCTGCTATCTTTCAAGAGTAGGCTTATCACGGTCAGTCTGATAATGTGCTCGGAAATACTTGAGCCAAGAAAGTGGCAAAATATATTATCACTGATACCCCAGTCACACGAAGCCTGCATTCGCTTACGCTCGATTCGCGATGTCAAAACGTTATCCTTACGTCCGCCCTACAGCCGCCTTGCGTGCCGGCACTGCAAGGTTGCCAACCATGCCGCGTCCATTTTGAAAATTTTGGATGCAAGGAGGTTGCAGCTGCTGCACTTGGAACCTCCTTGCGTCCTCTGCCAGCGGTGCCATTCAGTTTTGGTTGGTAACCTTGTGGCGATATGGCGGCAACCTGGCGCTGCCAGGTCACCACCAGGTCGCCAACCACTTGCATATAAAAGGAAATCGTTTCGCGAGGTGATGTCACTTGCTTCTGGACTTCCTGACCTGCTGCTGCTTCTGCTACATCTGCTACTTCTACTACTTCTTCACAGCCACTGCTTCAGGATACTGCCTTCTAAGAAGAGCATACCTTCTCCTACTGCTGCAGCTACAGCTCCTGCTTTTTTTTCTCCAGCTCCTTCTGCTCCAGCTCCTTCTGCTCCAGCTTCATCTATCCAGGACATGCGTGAGGTCGGCTCGCTTCTGCTGAGTACTGCCGATGAGGAGGAGCCATTACAGAGGAGCATGCCAGACTTGGACTTGGGGATGGAGAGTGAGGTTGATGGGACTCTGCTCTCTCTGGAGATGCTCACTGCTGCACAGGAGGACGAGCTGGCTGACTGGTTCAGTGAGAACCCCATATTCTATGACCAGTCGATACCGGATTTCAAGAAACGGAGCAAGCGGGACCGGCTCCTGAATCAGAAGGGGGAACACATGGGTCTCTGTGGTGAATATGCTTGCTGTTGCATCTTTTCTATACTTTCAGCTTGTGCACAAAAATTGTCAGCCGTCTGTTTGCATTATTTGTACTTGGTGTAGGTTTCTGTACACAGAGCACATTCTTTGTTGTTGAATCCATATGCCTAGTATATTTTTTAATTTAGATTTGTCTCATCCTGCAAAGCCTGCAAACGTCTGTTAACCTCACTGTTGTAAGTGTAGAAATGGTTTGCTCATTAGATCTCATGTTCTTTTTTCAGGCACCTTCATCTGGCAGGGGTTCTGGAACCTCCAGACTATGTACGGGAAGCTGAAAAAGAAGAAGAGTGGGCAGGGGGTGAAGATTATGATGGCGAGGAAGCTGTGGATGATGCGCCGGTTCCAGTTCCTCGACCAGCACCTGTGCGTCCGTGCGCCACGCCCCATTACAGGCTTGGTGAGTGTTTATATTTTATAGTGTATGCTGATGTTACTGTATGCCCTATTTTGCACAGCTTTTGTGCATCACTGTCATCCATGGAAGGCATATAGTTGTGCTTAATAAAGGTTAACATGCTACTATATCACAGTAATTATACAATTAATACAGTATTTTGTAGGATACCCAAAATTACAGTTTTTTTAATAATTAATAAGATATTTTCTAGGAAACCTGAAACTGACACACAAAACAGCAAATTGTCATAACTTCATTCTTTAAAAATTAACATGTTCACTGTTGTGTAGAAATGTCTGCTATGTCTTTGTTTGGTTGTTAATAGCCAGTGGTTACATTGTATGTGACCAGCATATTTATTCCTTTTCCACCAGGCTTCAGCAACTGTGGGCAGTGCTTGTTCTTCATCAGCTATGGGCGCCCCTTCAGCCGCGGGCATCCTGTCATCGTCTTCTTCTTCTTCGGTCCTTCCCGTACCACCTCTGCCACCACTTGTGATCGACGAAGTGGTCGATCATCAGGTCGATGATGAAGAAGAGGAAGCGTCTACCCCCATCAGCAGCCTCGTCCCATACTCCATGTTGGCCCAAACACCGGAGTCAAGGCCTGCCCCTGTCAACACCCCTGCCCTGTCCTCTCACAAGTTGATCAGCCTCGAAAGGGAAGGGGAAGGGATGCTTGGAGGATGCGATCTTCCAGATGTGCACTCAAATAGCGTCCCGGGACAACGTGTCAGACAGTGCAGGCAGTGCTACCCCCATCAACCGTCAGGTGGCTTTCTGCACCTATATGGCGTCAGAGGTGGGGCAGTTTTCTGTTTTTCAGAAAATGAACATGCAGATGATAATCGATATCAGTGATGTTGGCCACAGCATCCCCGGTAGACAAAATGGTGCTGGTGGTGGAGGTGGTGGGGGTGGAGGTGAAGGTGAGGGTGAGGGTGAAATGTCTGAGAAGGAATACATTTCTAAATTTCTAAATAGTTTAATGTCAATATAGTTTCTAAATGTCTATAGTTGTTAAATTGCTATACAAGTTTATATATGTTTTCTAATTTATATATATTTTCTGAAAACTTTCTGAATGTCAATATACATGTACAGCTGATCATTGTCATACTATCACTGATCTTTCTGTTATGGCATGAACAGTACGAGTGTCCGCTGATTTTGTATATATGTTTCTAATTTATATATATTATCTAAAACTTCCTGAATGGTAATATACATGTACAGCTGATCATTGTCATAATATTACTGATCTTTTTGTTATGGCATGAACAGTATGAGTGCCCACTGATTTTGTATATATGTTTCTAATTTATATATATTATTTGAAAACTTTCTGAATGGCAATATACATGTACAGCTGATCATTGTCATACTATCACTGATCTTTCTGTAATAGCATGAACAGTATGAGTGTCCGCTGATTTTGTAATATGTCTGTATATATTTGTATGTCTCATTGTGATGTACTTAACATGTCGCCAATACATTCTTTGCATGTAAAAAAAGGGGATGGCACTGTGAGACAGACTGAAGAATTTGTTATATGTTTATATGATGTTTATATATAATAGGTACTGTTAATATATTGTGAACCTTGTCATTGTTATTATTTACATGTTTATTTATCGAAGGAACTTTATTATTATAGTGTTGTGAACATAGTAATGTTCAGCACTATCATTGGTATTATAAATGTATATTTATCCAAGGTACTCTGCTATATATTGTTGTGAACATATTAATGTTCAGGACTGTCATCGGTCTTATACAGTTTATTAATCCCAGATATTGTAAATATGTTGTTGGATAAATTGTGGATGAGACAGGCATTGGGAATGATTGGGTGTTTATTCATAAATCAGATTCTCATCATGTGTATGTATTATGTAAATATAAATATATAAATGTTTCTATTCATAAAATCTGCGTGTTTTGTTGTAAGCAGTGACCTTTTAGAATTATCATAGTCTTCTTTGCTGGCCTTAAAAGTACATCCACAGATAAACAAATGGCCCTTTAAAAAATATAGCAAAGCCTTATTGAGTACAACTAGCTCTTCTTCTGCTGGCCTTAGTAAAAGATGGCCCTTTAGGAAATATGTCAAATTCTTATATTGTCTCTTCTTCTGACTTGGTAAAAGTTCATCGACAGATAACATGGCCCTTTAAGATATATTTCAAATTATTATATTACCTCTTCTGGCCTTAGTAAATGTTCATAAACACAACATATTGGCCCCTATAAGTTCTATATTATTATATTAACCAGTTCTATATTATGATATTAGAGAGTTCTATATTATTATATTAAAGAGTTCTATATTATTACAACACAGCCATCCCGCCTGGCCACAGTCCTAAAGGGTCCGAGTGTGTTCTAGCACACGAGTGCACTATCTAAGGACAGGGTTTAGGTGAAAGGATGCTGTAACAAATAACAAAAATCTGAATGGAACGGGATCCTCTCCCACAAGCCTGCATGTCACCCAAGTAGATGTACATAGTAGGCTAAGGTATCATTACTCAGACTAGACAAAAAAAACTGGAAAATTACAAAAAAACTAACAGAGGCTATTACTAACAATCAAAATTGCAGAAGGCTGACCCGAGCAGACCCAGGTAAACACTCCTGGGCAAAGGAACAGATCAAGACAGCACCACAGCTGTCCAGCGTTGAAAACAAGCACCCTGACAGGAGCTTATAGGTTATGGGCAGAGTAAATACATCGTCAATAACAAAAAAAAAACAACAAAAAAAGTTCATTAAAACAAGTTTTATTAATTAATTCTTTGATCTATTTTTATTTAATTATATGATTGTGAGCTTTTAAAAATTCATAAGTGACTATTGACACATAGCTGATTGTATGCTTTTTTTTACATTATATGTAAAGGCGATGGTTGAATAAAAAACAAACAATTCTCGCTGTGAATATGGCCTATGCTGCCGACACTGCGTAAAGAAACCACCAATCAATCATCAATCTATATTATTATATTAAACAGTGCTCATTGATATTAGATCATATCTTTTTGTCAAGGCACAACACCTATGTTCTTGTAGTAGTGCTTCAAATACACCTGCTCTTGCTTGGCTTCCCTGGAGGGATGTGTGGGCCCTCTTATGTCCCTCACATCTGCCAGGACATTGTCGTATCTCCAAACACCAGGTCTCTCCCTCAAGGTTATGGAGACTAACAGAGGCCAACATTATGCTGTTGACAGTGTCTGTCTCCTGTTGAAGAGTAATCAGGAGGTAGCGGAATCTGTTGGTGATTATCCCAAAAGCATTTTCCACAATGCATCTAACTCAAGAACATTGGTAGTTAAATATTTATTCAGCCACTATGATATTTCGTCCAGAGAATGGCTTCATCAACCACTCACGAAGCGGAAAAGCATCATCTCCTACCAGGAAGTAAGGCATAGGGCGATCATCACCGGGAAGTCTGTCAGGGGGCGGAAGTCCTAGGGTCCCGTCTTCCAATGCCGCCTTAAGAATCGAGTCATTGAAGACAGCACAGTCAGACGTAGACCCATTTGCACCAACACCCACCCACAGAAACTTGTAGTCTGCGTCAACGACGGCCAACAGTATGATGGAGAAAAAGCCTTTGTAGTTGTAATACACAGACCCAGAATCATTTGGCTGCTTAATGGCTATGTGTTTCCCTCAATGGCACCAACAGTGTGGTGAAAGTTCCAGCGTGTCCCAAAGTTTGTGACTAATTCACGCCAGCCAGCTTGACAGTTAGGAAAAGACAGCAAGTCTTTATACTCTTCAATTATGGCTTCACACACCTCGCAAACAAAGAGGGAAATTGTGTTGTGTGCAAATATGAAGGAGAAGGCCAGGATGTGGTAACTGTTCCCAGTTGCAATGAACCGAAGAGTGATGGCCAACTTTAGTCCGGGGCTCAATGCCTTGCGCATGACCGTGTCCTTCTTGTCGAGCCTCGGGGTCACTCTCTGCAACATCTCATAGAACATGGTTGGCTCCATCCGAAGGTAGCTGCAGAAATCTCCATGTGACTCAAGCTCTAGCTCAGCCATGAGATTTTCATATTCGACAAATGCAAGCCATGGGCGCACCCAGAACCTTCTTCTTATTCTGAGATGTAGCAGACAAAGAAGTGCAGCACCTGCATCTTGTTGTTGTAATCTCTGGAGCCTCAATGCAGCCGATGACCACAGCCTCCGAGCAGAAAGATCCAAGCACTCCAGCCTCGACACAGTCAATGATGAAGAAGACGAAGGGTGTACTCTCAACCACAATTGATGAAGAAGATGAAGGGTGTACTTTCAACCAGGGTTGATGAAGAAGACAAAGGATATACTCTCAACCACGGTCAATGAAGAAGAAGACAAAGGATATACTCTCAATGAGGTGGTCGACGATGAGGAAGAGCCACAATGTATTCCAACAAGTAGCAGGGAGCCTTTTCCTTCAGCGTGGATGCCGTGTGTACCCCCCCGGATGACTAGATGCAAATGAAAACATGCATTCTGACACCTGGCATTTATACGCGGTGCCAGGTTGGTGCCAAGTCGGCGCCAGGCAGCCAAGACAGTGCCAGGACGGCACCAGGTGGGCGCCAGGGCGGCACCAGGGCAGCACCAGGGCGCACCACATCACCAACCTGGCGCCGACAGCATTTTTGAATCAATGTATCGAATAGGACGCTGGGTGGTTGGCGACCTTTTTGTCGTAAGGAGGTTGGCGGCGAACGCTGGTTCTCGTGTGACTGGGGTATTACAACATTAAGAAAACCTTTGAAGCTAAGGCTGTTCGGAAATACAACTTAGTTGGTTGTTATAATGACAATAACCTGTTTGGCATGTCAGGTTTGTTGGTTGTTGGAGTTTTACATCCTGGCAACATCTAAGATTATATCCGGATGGACACTATCTTGTGACAGTGCACACTCATAGTGACTTTATACTGCTATCCTACAGAGAAATCCGGCCAAAAGCACTATGACTCGATATTCCGCTCAGTCACATTATCCTGACACTGAGCTAACTAGTCATTGCCCGATCCTATTAATGCTGACCATCAAGCTAGGAACTGACAAGATAGTATAAATGTTGTCAGTCATTGGTTTGACTTGAACCGGAATTGACCTCTCCGATCTCCCGCACGGGAGGCCTGCGCTCTACCAATTCGGCCACCGCGCCCAGTATTTGGCATGTCAGTGTACTTGTTATGATTAATATGCACACCCACACAGCCTTCTACAAAATCCTATTCTAATTCCATCTGGCATCTATCTAGCTGGGCAACTTAATAGGGATCAGCACGAGGTTCGAGTCCTGGCAGAGTCACACCAATAACTTACAAATTTGGTACTTGTCGCTACCTAGATTGTCCACTCGGCAATACCAGTATAGGGCAAGGCCTGGTTAGCTCAGTATCAGGATAATGTGACTGAGTGGGAAATCGGGTCATGGGCTGGTGGCCTGGTCTCCCAATGGAGCAGGACGATAAAGTCGGCACGAGTGCGCCCTGTCACAAGTCGGTACTCATCTTGATATTACCTTAGATGTTGCCAGGATGCAAAACCCCAAATACATAAATAAAAACATTTTCATTTCCTAGCATTTCCTTTAACATTTCCCACATCAGACTAACATACATAATGGTCTTATTCATAGTCTCTGACTATATTCAGAGACCATGTATTTATCTACATTTTCTCCTATATTCCGGACTCATGCATGGTCCCGAGATCTGTTGGAATCCATCGGTACCATTATGCGATAAACCATATCGGTGGAGCTATCTAATGGTGGAGTTAACCACATGCCTCAAAATGGATGCCACTCTGGTCGAAGTAACCAAAGTTAGTAAAAATAACATCAACATTTATATGAAATGTGCACGGTAGGCAAAAAAACAACATGCTATGAACAACCCATACATGATGAAGCATCAGTGGAGTATGATGATGCGCGTTGGCAGCGCCAATTAACAGAGCAGTAGTGATCAGAACGACCCCACAACTTAATCACCGTTTTGTATTTTATATAATACCATAATGAGACAGGCAGTGGCTTTCAGAAGGTGTGTTTTCCGAACGCACACTCGGCACAGATAGTGGTTGAAGGCCTATTGTGTTCCCACCATATCTCCCATTCAGGCAATAACTCTTGGTAATACAGTATATTACCACACCGACTGTGAGTTAATTTACTTTTCTTAATAGTTGTTATATTCAAATTATTGTGGTAGTTAAAGTTGCGTAGCCTGATATATATCAGTTTTGACTTTCTGTAATATTCTTTGGATAAATAAAGTAGGTTGATCGTTAAATATATCTTAGTATCTTACTCTATATTTAGTTCTAAGAAATGTCTATCCTATTTAACAGGAAGGTGTAACTACTAGATTCTCAAACTGTCTCAGTTTCTCAAGGTATTGAACAAATGACCAGATCAGTTTTCATATAGGAACAGATAGATGTGAGCTGCAATACTAATAGTCTACAACTTGTTTAATATTAAATATGGAACCTAACACACTATGTGATTAGAATGGACTTAAACAGCTCTTAGAAGTTCCTCTGAAGAAATAATGTTTCCATGAATAATATGTCCATAATATTCAATTGAGATAACATTAATATGAAGAGGTATTATTTTGCCTATAGGCCTAGACCTAATATTATTCATGCATACGGTCGCAGGTTGGTTCGTTGTTGGAGTTTTACGCCCTGGCAAAATCTAAGGTCATATCAGGACAGTAATTGTGACAGTGTGCACTCCCGGCAACTTTACCGTGCTGCCCCACTGGGAAATCAGGCCACCAGCACCATGACCCGATATCCAACTGAGTTAATTAAATTATCCTGACACTGAGCTAACCAGTCCTTGCCCTATCCTATTAATGCCGAGCACCAAACTAGGAAGCGACAAATATCAATTCCTATACAGACAGTATAGGCCCTGACATTGTGGATAATGTATGCTTATGCTGTTTTTGAATAATTATTTCAGTGCAAGATTAGCTGTCTGGACGGTCGGAGATGTGATACTTTGCAGTGACAATACCGTTACACAAAGAACATGGTTGAAGTGACTGGGACTAACACCAGCTATATATATATATAGTCCTACACAACTGATGATACTACATGACACATTATAGACATTAGAATCACGCTGCGTGGCATTCCACTGATTCTCTTAATAATCCCGACCTAATATGACCTTAGATGTTTCCAGAACATAAGACTCCAACAAGCAACCAACCAACTTAGAAATCTTCATTATAATATGACCTTCGATGTTACCAGGACGTAAAACTCCAACAAGCAACAGACCAACTTAATAATCTGGTCCAAATTTGTGTTAGTCTGAAACCATGAAAATTCATCATTTTAACGGGAAAATAAATGTTAGGCACTTTGTAATATTTACCGTCATAGTAGCTTTAAGTGTGTTCATTCATTTACATATTGCTACCTTAGAAAACAGGATAACAAATTTGGAAGCACAATTTGATAGGCCTATCAATTGCAACCAGTTGGTGAATAATGGAGAGGCCATACCTAAAGAAATTGCAACTAGAGTGCCACTGGAGAATAGGGCACAGAAGCGTACATTAGTGGTTCACCTCATAGGTGGTCTTGGAAACCAGTTGTTCCTGTATGCATCTGTCTTTGGAATTGCGCGCAAGACAAATCGGAATCCCATAGCATGTATTGGTTATGACATGAGGACTGTTTTTTCAAATCTGTCCATGCCAATGTATACATATGATGAGTGCAAGTTGCCAATCATAACACCCAACTCCAGTCTCCGCGTATCACAGCGTAATAATCACCTTTATTTTGATGTTGAAACTATTTCCATTTTAAAGGAATCAAAGAATCCGCATTCATTCATATGCTGCTACCTACAAAACCTGGGCTTCTTTATGGACTATGAGAAAGAACTTCGGGCCCAGTTTATTATAAAGGACACACTTCAATCCAAGGCACAGCTTTATTTGCATCAACTTTTGAGAAGAGTTGCACAAAAAAACAACATATCTGTTTCTTCAACCAATGCTTTACGTATTGGTGGTAAGGCACCAATAATAGTTACAATGCATATCAGACGTGGAGATATGCTGCATTCTAAGTTTATGGCACAGCCTGGTCCAGCATACTTCAATAGGGCCATGGACTACTTTAGAAAAAAGTATGGTCCAAGTGTTATATTTAATGTAGCCACTGATGATGTGGCATGGTGCAAAGCCAATGTAACTGGTCCTGATGTATATTTCACTGCTGATTCTGGCGCAAAAAGCAGAGAAGATGAGTTTGCAATAGCTGTAGCTTGTAACCATACCATTATGTCAGTGGGAACATTCGGATGGTGGATGGGTTACCTGACGGGTGGAGAGGTTGTGTATTACAAGGATTGTGTATTGAAAGAAAGAAAGAAATGGTTTCACGCTGGACAAAGCTTTCCACATAAATGGATATCAATGTAATGGAGTTCACATTCGTCAGGAGTTTGGTGTCTATGTAGTTCCTGCCAGCATTGGAGGTAGCCTCACCCAAGGTTTATGGATTATCTTTTGGCTAAAATGTTATTTCCACTTTGCTTCAGGATATATAAGTGTTTAACATTCAATGGTTATGCCTTGTGGTCTCTGTTAGGATCATGGTGCCAATTAATGAATATATATATATATATATATGAGGAGTTCAGGGGCAGAACCCAGTAAACACCTATCAAAGGATAGATAAACATTGGACTCAAACCTTGAGCAAGTTAATTTTTACATTAATATTTTTGTTGTTCATTGCTCCGTAACTATTTCACCGCAAAAAGAGTGGAATTAGTGAGAATTAACATTACCTTCAGATACAAATCTTGTATTTAAAACACATTATTGGAATGGCATTTGCAGGGTTTTGCGCGTGAACTCTTCATAAATAGTCTGAATAGTGTGTGTCTCAATGGTTGATTGTGTTGCTATAGTCATAGTGGGCAAGGGCGGCAGAAATAATGCAGGTTTTATTGCTATGTATGGAGGATGGGGAGAGGAGATTGCTTTTTCCCACTGGTTAATGTCATTGAAGGTGAATACAGTTAAAACCTCTCTAAATCGACCGACCATGGGGCCGACTTTCAATGGTTCATTTAGGGAGGTGGTTGGATTTGGGAATTTTTTTTATCATTACAATGGGCGATCATTGGGGACCCAAATCAAGCATGGTCAGTTAGAGAGGTTTCACTGTAGGTGTTAATTAGCTGCTCTGGTTCAATCTCTGATGTATGGAAAGTGGAGAGAGACAGTTGATGTCTTCCTATTGGCTGTGAGGCTGGCAAAGTGAATAGATGTTAATTTGCTACCAGTTGGGTTCTCTGGAGGATGGTGTTTGCTGCCCTACTGGTTGCAAGCAATAAGCAGAAATGGTTCCTTCCAGGTTGTCAGGGGTTATTCTTGCACTCGGCTCCGATGACCACTTTCTATGCAGTAACAAATGCTTAAAGTTGCATAGTCCGATGAAGCATCACATATTCAGAACCAAACACTGAAATAGATTTGATTCTACATATCTAAATTAGATACAGATGCACTTATTAAGCATTTGTTGCTGCATAGAAGGGAACACTGAATCAATTAAATAGAACCTGTTACTCCATAAGCCTATGGTGTCAGAGTGTTGGCATACTTGCCAAAACTAATTTTGACCACTTTCCCATGAAATATCTTGAAGGTTAGCCATTTAAAATCAAAGTTACTTCAAACTAAAGTAAGGTAGATTATAACAATCAAATTAATATATTTATCCCATAACAATGACAGGAATTCAAAACCATCAGACTATGCAACTTTAATGAATGCGGTAGTATCTAAATTTCTCTAAGGTCAATTCTAGGTGACTGTTTTCGTGTGAAAGTTTGGGGCTTTCACCGTACTATGCAGCTTGAAAATTTCAGGGAAAAAAAAACAAAAAACACACACACAACTTTTCCAATGCTATCAATACTTTATTCTACTCTTTCTTTCTGGTTCTCATAAGTTAGTCTGTGTAGACACAATAAACTGATAAGTACTTCTGTTTAGGCGTTCCAATATTGTTGGTGATTTTCGACCTGTTATTGTTGAATAATATCATCTCATTAAAAAAAGAAAATACTGACAGGCACTGAGAATATCACCCAACACAAAGCAGCAGGTAGTAAGTAAATCAATACTTATTACATTGTACACTAATAGGGCTTGTTGCAAATGACATCATGCGCTGGGATGAATATTCAAATGAGTAGTGAGTAGTTGGTTAGACAAACAGACCACCAATTTCTATTTTGAAATTTAGCATGATGGGATAATTGAGACAAGCTTGTCAGGAATTAATCTATATTTAGCAGTATGGCATAGTTGGGACAGGGTTGCCATACACTGGTATGTTCATTCAAATGACTTGTCAGTCAGACAAATGGGTCCATAATCTATATTTAGAACAATAGCATTGTTGGGACAAGCTTGTCGTGAATGAAGTCATGGCCCAGTATTGATCATTCAAACGACTAGTCAGTCGGACAAATGAGTCCAGAATCTATATTTAGAACTATGGCATAGTTGGGCCAAGGTTGTCATGCACTGGTATGCTCATTCAAATGACTAGTCAGTCGGACAAATGGGTCCAGAATCTATATTTAGAACAATAACATAGTTGGGACAAGCTTATTGTAAATGATGTCATAAATCACTATGAATATTTCAAATGAGTAGTCAGTCAGAGAAGCAAACTCAAAATCTATATTTAGCACTATGAAGTAATTAGGACAAGCTTGTTGCATCGCATACTGGTAGGAATATTGAGACAGGGGCTCAGTCGGACAAACAAATTCAACCGTCTATCTTTAGCCCTCTGGCTGTGTATAACTCACAGCGTCATCAAAGGCCAGTTGCTCTCCTACCATGTCTATGTGGTGTGGCAGGTTAAAAGTCCCTTGGGTCGGTAAAAGTGTAGGCTCAGACTTTTAATTGATCAACATTGTCTAATGGTGAGAACAAGACTATACAGACTATTCCATGATAGGCAGTATAAATCTTCAAGAAAAGAAAAAAGTAATTAATTGCGACAAGCCGTATTCATAGTCTATAATCACCTTGCTTACTCACCTTACCCCATATATCATATCCGGACATAACCCATAATGATATCATCATCACCATCATCATCATCATCAAATTGATCTCATCAATCAAGTAGCCTATGCACCAAACAACTAGGGCGGGTGCTGGGCGGGTGCTGGGCGGGTGCTGGGCGGGTGTTGAGCAATGCTGGTCAGAGACAATGTGCACAAACACGGAAGCTTGCCTGACCTTACTGTACACCAGACATCTGACTAAAACAAACCACGTGGCAGTCTCCTTTGTGATTATCTATCAGAAATATCAGATATAGGCTAAATCCGCACATCAGTACATCACACTGCATAAACTCTCGAAGGGACCATTGACTATTATCAACATTACCAGATTCACACCATCAATGCAATAATGGGGGGAGGGGTAAGGCAGGGGACTAACACTAATAGGGACCGTCTTATATGTTTAGAAACACAAATAAATGTCCTCTTAGCAAATCTGAAGAAAATAATATATATAGTGTCAATCGCTCCGGAGATACTGCGATTGTAAAAAGGGTGGTGGCAATCTAGATAGCGTTGTTGAACACTGAAATTAAAAATGGGTGTGTATTTTATTACATTAGTTTCTCAATCAGCAACATTCGTGGTAGATAAACGTTAGTAATGTGTGCATCTTTCCTTCCTTCTTCTTCTTCTTCTCGTACTCCTTCTTCTTTTCTTCTTCTTCTTTATTCTTTTTCATTCGTGGTAAATAAACTTGAGTAAATTGTGCATCTTTCTTTCTTTCTTTCTTTCTTCCCTTCATCTTCTTCTTATTCTTCTTCTTCTTCTTTATTCTTTTTCATTTGTGGTAAACAGTGGTAAATAAACTTTAATAATGTGTGCACCTTAATTTCCGTCTACCTTTCTTCTTCGTCATTTTCTTCTTCGTCATTTTCTTCTTTCTTTTTCTTCTTCTTTCTCTTTCTTTCATTTTCTTCTTCTTTCTTTTTCTTCATCTTTCTTTTTCTTTCATTTTCTTTCATTTTCTTCTTCTTTCTTTTTCTTCTTTCATTTTCTTCTTTCTTTTTCTTCTTCTTTCTTTTTCTTCTTTCTTTTTCTTTTTCTTTTTCTTTCTTCATCTGTGGTAGGGATTGGGTGTTGGAGGGTAAGGTGGAGGAGGGGCTAAGTGGGCAGTGTAACGAAAATAATATGTACTCTGTGTAATGTTTATAATTGTTCAAGCCCCCTAACAAGTCTACAAACTGGCAGATGTATGACTACCATGTTGCCGATAATCGGCAATGTCGCCAGGTGTATGTTGGGCATTGCAACATCTAAGAAATGCCCGGTGGATATATATATAAGATACACTGCTCAGATCACGATCCACAAAATTCACTTTAGTATCAGTTGTGGTGAATTTCAAGCAAGATTAACAACAAACACGGCATTGGTACACTGTATAATACGCACTGAAAAGCAGAATAAATGCATTAGGCACTGATGGTCCGTCATGCACTGACTTCCAGGCCAGACATTGATTCCCAAGACCCAGGAAGACATCTGCAGCAGCACTCTACATTAAGACATATGACTATCATATTACTGGGGTGTCATTTTCTTTCAGATTTCTTTTCATTCTTCAGAGCAGTTTATTTATCAGTTCATATTAGTCCGGCCCCTGTTTAATCCGGGCATCTCCCTGTCCGACCAAATCAATCGCATCCTCGATTTCCACCATTCATTTGTATTACTCCAATCTTAAGGGCGGTTGATGTATAGAACTCCCAACATCTCCCGACCAGCCACTGCAGGGACAAATAGTTTTGCGCCTGTCTTGACATGTTCTTGCTGGTGTGAAATCTCTATTTGCTCCCCGAGAGAGTGCCGCTGGTAACTTGCAAAAGCCAGCAGCACTTCAACACTTTTGCAGGCAGCTTTCATGAAATGAGAGAGCTAAATGGAGAGCGGCAGTCTAGTAATGAAAGCAGTCTTTGTCGCATCGCGACCGACAGCATGATGATGATGATGATGATGATGATGGTAACTGGTGTAAGCTGGACTGTTTTGAAATTATATCTTATTTTTTCCATTAAGGCAAGTGATGGAAATTCACCCCGATTGTCAACTTTTAAAATGGGATAACTTTCTTCATATTTGTCCTAGAATAAAAAACGAATGTATATTTTAATAGTACTTTACAGTTCTTACCAATGGAACCAGGTGCGGTGGTCGAAGCGGTAGAGTGCAGAATTCCTGTGCAGAAGGTTTGGGATATCTGCCTAAAATATAGCAAAATAACCACAATATCTCAATTTCCCACTTTTAATTTTTAGCCTAATTTCCCGCAAAAAAAATCACTTTCTTGAGATTTTCCAGGCAGACCCCATTGTGGGAGAGGGCTGCACTCCCTTCTGCACTCTCCTCCCTTTGGCCAAGTTATTTCTTCCTATTTACAATTTGCGTTTGGGTGCATTGTATGATGTTTAAAATGATCGATGCTTAAGCCTATGAATTCCGATACAGACAGTATAGGCCCTGACATTGTGGATAATGTATGGTTATGCTCTTTTTGAATAATCATTTCAGTGCAAGATTAGCTGTCTGGACGATCGAAGATGTGATACTTTGCAGTGACAATACCGTGACACAAAGAACACGGTTGAAGTGACTGGGACTAACACCAGCTATATATATATATAGAGGCCTACACCACTGATGATACTATAAGACACTTTATAAACATTAGAATCATGCTGCATGGCATTCCACTGATTCTCTTAATAATCTCGACCTAATATGACCTTAGATGTTTCCAGAACATAAGACTCCAACAAGCAACCAACCAACTTAGAAATCTCCGTCCTGATATGACCTTTGATGTTACCAGGACATAAAACTCCAACAAGCAACAGACCAACGTAGTAATCTGGTCCAAATTTGTGTTAGTCTGAAACAATGAAAATTAATCATTTTTACTGGAACATAAATGTTAGGCACTTTGTAATATTTACTGTCATAGCCGCTTTAAGTGTGGTCATTTTTTTACATTTTGCTACCTTAAGAAACAGGATAACAAAGTTGGAAGCAACATTTGATAGGCCTATCAATCGCAAGCAGTTGGTGAATAATGGAGAGTCCATACCTAAAGAAATTACAACTAGAGTGCCACTGGAGAATAAGGCAGAGAAGCGTACATTAGTGGTTCACCTCATTGGTGGTCTTGGAAACCAGTTGTTCCTGTATGCATCTGTCTTTGGAATTGCACGCAAGACAAATCGGAATCCCATAGCATGTATTGGCTATGACATGAGGACTGTTTTTTCAAATCTGTCCATGCCAATGTATACATATGATGAGTGCAAGTTGCCAATCATAACACCCAACTCCAGTCTCCGCGTATCACAGCGTAATAATCACCTTTATTATGATGTTGAAACTATTTCCATTTTAAAGGAATCAAAGAATCCGCATTCATTCATATGCTGCTACCTTCAAAACCTGGGCTTCTTTATGGAATATGAGAAAGAACTTCGGGCCCAGTTTCGTATAAAGGACACACTCCAATTCAAGGCACAAAATTATTTGCATCAACTTTTGAGAAGAGTTGCACAAAAAACCAACATATCTGTTTCTTCAACCAATGCTTTACGTACTGGTAGTAAGGCACCAATAATCGTTGCATTGCATATCCGCCGTGGAGATATGCTGAGTTCTAAGTTTGTGGCACAGCCAGGTCCAGCATACTTCAATAAGGCCATGGACTACTTTAGAAAAAAGTATGGTCCAAGTGTTATATTTAATGTAGCCACTGATGACGTGGCATGGTGCAAAGCCAATGTAACTGGTCCTGATGTATATTTCACTGCTGATTCTGGTGCGAAAAGCAGAGAAGATGAGTTTGCAATAGCTGTAGCTTGTAATCATACCATTATATCAGTGGGAACATTCGGATGGTGGATGGGTTACCTGACGGGGGGAGAGGTTGTGTATTACAAGGATTTTGCATTGAAAGACTGGACAAAATGGTTTCATGCTGGACAAATCTTTCCACATAAATGGATATCAATGTAATGGAGTTCATATTCGTCAGCAGTTTTGTGTCTATGCAGTTGCTGCCAGCATTGGAGGTAGCCTCACCCAAGGTTTATGGATTATCTTTTGGCTAAAATGTTATTTCCACTTTGCTTCAGGATATATAAGTGTTTAACAATCAATGGTTATGCCTTGTGTTCTCTGTTAGGATCATGGTGCCAATTAATGAATATATATATATATATATACTATGCATATTAACGAACATATATATACATATATATATATATGAGGAGTTCAGGCACAAAACCTCGTAAACACATATCAAAGGATAGATAAACATTGGACTCAAACCTTGAGAAGGTTAACTTTTTACATTAATATTTTCTTTGTGCATTGCTCCATAACTATTTCACCACAAAAAGAGTGGAATTGGTGAGAATTAACATTACCTTCAGGTAAAAATCTTGTATTTAAAATACATTATTGGATTGGCATTTGCAGGGTTTTGTGCATGAACTCTTCATAAATAGTCTGAATAGTCTGTGTCTTAATGGTTGATTGTGTGGCTATAGTCATAGTGGGCAAGGGCGGCATAAAGAATGCAGGTTTGATTGCTATGTATTGAGAATGGGAAGAGGAGATTGCCTTTTTTCCACTGGTTAATGTCATTGAAGGTCAATACAGATAAAACCTCTCTAAATCGACTGACCATGGGGCCGACCTAGGGAGGTGGTTGGATTTGGAAGTTTTTTTTATCATTTCAATGGGCGATCATTAGGGACCCTAATCAAGCAATCGAAATAGGGGAGTGGTCAATGTGTGGAGATGATCGGTCAGAGTGGTTTCACTGTAGGCGTTAATTAGCTGCTCTGGTTCAATCTCTGATGTACGGAAAGTGGAGAGAGACAGTTGATGTCTTCCTATTGGCTCTGAGGCTGGCAAAGTGAATAGATGTTAATTTGCTACCAGTTGGGTTCTCTGGAGGATGGTGTTTGCTGCCCTACTGGTTGCAAGCAATAAGCAGAAATGGTTCCTTCCAGGTTGTCAGGGGTTATTCTTGCACTCGGCTCCGATGACCACTTTCTATGCAGTAACAAATGCTTAAAGTTGCATAGTCCGATGAAGCATCACATATTCAGAACCAAACACTGAAATAGATTTGATTCTACATATCTAAATTAGATACAGATGCACTTATTTAGCATTTGTTGCTGCATAGAAGGGAACACTGAATCAATTAAATAGAACCTGTTACTCCATAAGCCTATGGTGTCAGAGTGTTGGCATACTTGCCAAAACTAATTTTGACCACTTTCCCATGAAATATCTTGAAAGTTAGCCATTTAAAATCAAAGTTACTTCAAACTAAAGTAAGGTAGATTATAACAATCAAATTAATATATTTATCCCATAACAATGACAGGAATTCAAAACCATCAGACTATGCAACTTTAATGAATGCGGTAGTATCTAAATTTCTCTAAGGTCAATTCTAGGTGACTGTTTTCGTGTGAAAGTTTGGGGCTTTCACCGTACTATGCAGCTTGAAAATTTCAGGGAAAAAGAACAAAAAACACACACACAACTTTTCCAATGCTATCAATACTTTATTCTACTCTTTCTTTCTGGTTCTCATAAGTTAGTCTGTGTAGACACAATAAACTGATAAGTACTTCTGCTTAGGCGTTCCAATATTGTTGGTGATTTTCAACCTGTTATTGTTGAATAATATCATCTCATTAAAAAAAGAAAATACTGACAGGCACTGAGAATATCACCCAACACAAAGCAGCAGGTAGTAAGTAAATCAATACTTATTACATTGTACACTAATAGGGCTTGTTGCAAATGACATCATGCGCTGGGATGAATATCCAAATGAGTAGTGAGTAGTTGGTTAGACAAACAGACCACCAATTTCTATTTTGAAATTTAGCATGATGGCATAATTGAGACAAGCTTGTCAGGAATTAATCTATATTTAGCAGTATGGCATAGTTGGGACAGGGTTGCCATACACTGCTATGTTCATTCAAATGACTTGTCAGTCAGACAAATGGGTCCATAATCTATATTTAGAACAATAGCATTGTTGGGACAAGCTTGTCGTGAATGAAGTCATGGCCCAGTATTGATCATTCAAACGACTAGTCAGTCGGACAAATGAGTCCAGAATCTATATTTAGAACTATGGCATAGTTGGGCCAAAGTTGTCATGCACTGGTATGCTCATTCAAATGACTAGTCAGTCGGACAAATGGGTCCAGAATCTTTATTTAGAACAATAACATAGTTGGGACAAGCTTATTGTAAATGATGTCATAAATCACTATGAATATTTCAAATGAGTAGTCAGTCAGAGAAGCAAACTCAAAATCTATATTTAGCACTATGAAGTAATTAGGACAAGCTTGTTGCATCGCATACTGGTAGGAATATTGAGACAGGGGCTCAGTCGGACAAACAAATTCAACCGTCTATCTTTAGCCCTTTGGCTGTGTATAACTCACAGCGTCATCAAAGGCCAGTTGCTCTCCTACCATGTCTATGTGGTGTGGCAGGTTAAAAGTCCCTTGGGTCGGTAAAAGTGTAGGCTCAGACTTTTAATTGATCAACATTGTCTAATGGTGAGAACAAGACTATACAGACTATTCCATGATAGGCAGTATAAATCTTCAAGAAAAGAAAAAAGTAATTAATTGCGACAAGCCGTATTCATAGTCTATAATCACCTTGCTTACTCACCTTGCCCCATATATCATATCCGGACATAACCCATAATGATATCATCACCATCATCATCATCATCATCATCAAATTGATCTCATCAATCAAGTAGCCTATGCACCAAACAACTAGGGCGGGTGCTGGGCGGGTGCTGGGCGGGTGCTGGGCGGGTGTTGAGCAATGCTGGTCAGAGACAATGTGCACAAACACGGAAGCTTGCCTGACCTTACTGTACACCAGACATCTGACTAAAACAAACCACGTGGCAGTCTCCTTTGTGATTATCTATCAGAAATATCAGATATAGGCTAAATCCGCACATCAGTACATCACACTGCATAAACTCTCGAAGGGACCATTCACTATTATCAACATTACCAGATTCACACCATCAATGCAATAATGGGGGGAGGGGTAAGGCAGGGGACTAACACTAACAGGGACCGTCTTATATGTTTAGAAACACAAATAAATGTCCTCTTAGCAAATCTGAAGAAAATAATATGTATATAGTGTCAATCGCTCCGGAGATACTGCGATTGTAAAAAGGGTGGTGGCAATCTAGATAGCGTTGTTGAATACTTAAATTAAAAATGGGTGTGTATTTTATTACATTAGTTTCTCAATCAGCAACATTCGTGGTAGATAAACGTTAGTAATGTGTGCATCTTTCCTTCCTTCTTCTTCTTCTTCTTCTTCTTCTCCTACTCCTTCTTCTTTTCTTCTTCTTCTTTATTCTTTTTCATTTGTGGTAAATAAACTTGAGTAAATTGTGCATCTTTCTTTCTTTCTTTCTTCCCTTCGTCTTCTTCTTCTTCTTTATTCTTTTTCATTTGTGGTAAACAGTGGTAAATAAACTTTAATAATGTGTGCACCTTAATTTCCGTCTACCTTTCTTCTTTGTCATTTTCTTCTTCGTCATTTTCTTCTTTCTTTTTCTTTCTTTTTCTTCTTTCCTTTTCTTCTTCTTTCTCTTTCTTTCATTTTCTTCTTCTTTCTTTTTCTTCATCTTTCTTTTTCTTTCATTTTCTTTCATTTTCTTCTTCTTTCTTTTTCTTCTTTCATTTTCTTTCTTTTTCTTCTTCTTTCTTTTTCTTCTTTCGTTTTATTTATTTTTATTTTTCTTTCTTCATCTGTGGTAGGGATTGGGTGTTGGAGGGTAAGGTGGAGGAGGGGCTAAGTGGGCAGTGTAACGAAAATAATATGTACTCTGTGTAATGTTTATAATTGTTCAAGGCCCCTAACAAGTCTACAAACTGGCAGATGTATGACTAGCATGTTGCCGATAATCGGCAATGTCGCCAGGTGTATGTTGGGCATTGCAACATCTAAGAAATGCCCGGTGGATATATATATAAGATACACTGCTCAGATCACGATCCACAAAATTCACTTTAGTATCAGTTGTGGTTAATTTCAAGCAAGATTAACAACAAACACAGCATTGGTACACTGTATAATACGCACTGAAAAGCAGAATAAATGCATTAGGCACTGATGGTCCGTCATGCACTGACTTCCAGGCCAGACATTGATTCCCAAGACCCAGGAAGACATCTGCAGCAGCACTCTACATTAAGACATATGACTATCATATTACTGGGGTGTCATTTTCTTTCAGATTTCTTTTCATTCTTCAGAGCAGTTTATTTATCAGTTCATATTAGTCCGGCCCCTGTTTAATCCGGGCATCTCCCTGTCCGACCAAATCAATCGCATCCTCGATTTCCACCATTCATTTGTATTACTCCAATCTTAAGGGCGGTTGATGTATAGAACTCCCAACATCTCCCGACCAGCCACTGCAGGGACAAATAGTTTTGCGCCTGTCTTGACATGTTCTTGCCGGTGTGAAATCTCTATTTGCTCCCCGAGAGAGTGCCGCTGGTAACTTGCAAAAGCCAGCAGCACTTCAACACTTTTGCAGGCAGCTTTCATGAAATGAGAGAGCTAAATGGAGAGCGGCAGTCAAGTAATGAAAGCAGTCTTTGTCGCATCGCGACCGACAGCATGATGATGATGATGATGATGATGGTAACTGGTGTAAGCTGGACTGTTTTGAAATTATATCTTATTTTTTCCATTAAGGCAAGTGATGGAAATTCACCCCGATTGTCAACTTTTAAAATGGGATAACTTTCTTCATATTTGTCCTAGAATAAAAAACGAATGTATATTTTAATAGTACTTTACAGTTCTTACCAATGGAACCAGGTGCGGTGGTCGAAGCGGTAGAGTGCAGAATTCCTGTGCAGAAGGTTTGGGATATCTGCCTAAAATATAGCAAAATAACCACAATATCTCAATTTCCCACTTTTAATTTTTAGCCTAATTTCCCGCAAAAAAAATCACTTTCTTGAGATTTTCCAGGCAGACCCCATTGTGGGAGAGGGCTGCACTCCCTTCTGCACTCTCCTCCCTTTGGCCAAGTTATTTCTTCCTATTTACAATTTGTGTTTGGGTGCATTGTATGATGTTTAAAATGATCGATGCTTAAGCCTATGAATTCCTATACAAACAGTATAGGCCCTGACATTGTGGATAATGTATGCTTATGCTCTTTTTGAATAATCATTTCAGTGCAAGATTAGCTGTCTGCACGATCGGAGATGTGATACTTTGCAGTGACAATACCGTGACACAAAGAACGCGGTTGAAGTGACTGGGACTAACACCAGCTATATATATATATAGAGGCCTACACCACTGATGATACTACAAGACACTTTATAAACATTACAATCATGCTGCGTGGCATTCCACTGATTCTCTTAATAATCTCGACCTAATATGACCGTAGATGTTTCCAGAACATAAGACTCCAACAAGCAACCAACGAACTTAGAAATCTCCATCCTGATATGACCTTCGATGTTACCAGGACATAAAACTCCAACAAGCAACAGACCAACGTAGTAATCTGGTCCAAATTTGTGTTTGTCTGAAACAATGAAAATTAATCATTTTGACTGGAACATAAATGTTAGGCACTTTGTAATATTTACTGTCATAGCCGCTTTAAGTGTGGTCATTTATTTACATTTTGCTACCTTAGGAAACAGGATAACAAAGTTGGAAGCAACATTTGATAGGCCTATCAATCGCAAGCAGTTGGTGAATAATGGAGAGTCCATACCTAAAGAAATTACAACTAGAGTGCCACTGGAGAATAAGGCAGAGAAGCGTACATTAGTGGTTCACCTCATAGGTGGTCTTGGAAACCAGTTGTTCCTGTATGCATCTGTCTTTGGAATAGCGCACATGACAAATCGGAATCCCATAGCATGTATTGGTTATAACATGAGGACTGTTTTTTCAAATCTGTCAATGCCAATGTATACATATGATGAGTACAAGTTGCCAATCATAACACCCAACTCCAGTCTCCGCGTATCACAGCGTAATAATCACCTTTATTATGATGTTGAAACTATTTCCATTTTAAAGGAATCAAAGAATCCGCATTCATTCATATGCTGCTACCTTCAAAACCTGGGCTTCTTTATGGAATATGAGAAAGAACTTCGGGCCCAGTTTCGTATAAAGGACACACTCCAATTCAAGGCACAAAATTATTTGCATCAACTTTTGAGAAGAGTTGCACAAAAAACCAACATATCTGTTTCTTCAACCAATGCTTTACGTACTGGTAGTAAGGCACCAATAATAGTTGCAATGCATATACGACGTGGAAATATGCTGCAGTCTAAGTTTGTGGCACCCCAGACAGCACACAGTCGTCGGCCCGACGGCGGCCCGACGGCGGCCGCTCCGGCGGCCCGACGGTGGAAAACGCCGTCGGGCCGACGATGTTTTGTCCAACCTCCCGCCGTTGGGGCGACGGCGGCTGCCGCCGTCGGCCCGACGGCGCCGGACGCCGTCGCCCCGATGCCGTCGGGGCCACGGCGGCGGACGCCGTCGGGGCGACGGCGTCAAACGCCGTCGGGGCGACGGCGTCAAACGCCGTCGGGGCGACGGCGCCAAACGCCGTCGGGCCGACATTGTTTTGTCCAACCATACACCGTCGCCCCGACGGCGGCTGCCGCCGTCGGGGCGACGGCGCCAAACGCCGTCGGGCCGTCGAGCCGAGAAGACGCTGTCACTATAGTGTCAATACGTACAGGTGCAAAAATATTAGTTTTATATTCAAAATTAATAGAAATCGAGAACCCATACGTAATCAATTTAATATAGTCTGTACGTATTGACACTATAGTGACAGTGTCTTCTCGGAAAAACCAGGATGGCGGTCCTTCGTCAACATTCCGTACCGTTCAAATCGTATTAACACGATTAATTCCATTAATACTTCGTAATAAATTACAAAACTTTTACAAAATAATCTAAACATATTAATAAACATACCTGTTAAATAATTCCTTAAAATTCCGGTTATTTCTGGAGTTACTGGTAGAAAAAGAACACTGATCAACAATCGCACGTGTTCCGCGGGCGACTCGAGCCGGGATTCGAAGTAAACAAACCGTATCGGACGATTCAAATCGTATTAACACGAATAATTCCATTAATACTTCGTAATAAATTACAAAACTTTTACAAAATAATCTAAGCATATTAATAAACAAACCTGGTAAATGATTCCTTAAAATTCCTGGTATTTCTGGAGTTATTGGTACAAAAAGAACACTGATCAACAATCGCACGTGGTCCGCGGGCGACTCGAGCCGGAATCCAAATTTAAAGAACTGCGCAGGCGCGGCCCACCACCGTCGGGCCGACGATGGCCCGACGGTGTACCAAGTGTGGAAAATGAATGCAAACCTGCGGCGGCCCACCACCGTCGGGCCGACGATGGCCCGACGGTGAATCAAAAGTGGAAAGGGATTGAAACCTAACGTCGGAAATCAACCGGCGGCCCGACGGTGGCCCGACGGTGGCTCACAAGTGGAAAAGGTTTAAAACCTAAGGTCGGGACACCACCGGCGGGCCGACGATGGCCCGACGGTATACCAAGTGTGGAAAATGAATGCAAACCTGCGGCGGCCCACCGCCGTCGGGCCGACGGAGGCCCGACGGTGAATCAAAAGTGGAAAGGGATTGAACCCTAACGTCGGAACACCGCCGTCGGGCCGACGGTGGCCCGACGGTGACTCAAAAGTGGAAAGGGATTGAACCCTAACGTCGGAACACTACCGGCGGCCCGACGGTGGCCCGACGGTGGCTCAAAAGTGGAAAGGGATTGATTCTCAACGTCGGAAATCCACCGGTGGCCCGACGGCGGCCCGACGGTGGAAAGTCGATCGCGACGGTGCGACCAATAGCCGACGTCGGCCCGACGGCTGTGTGCTATCTGGGACAGCCTGGTCCAGCATACTTCAATAAGGCCATGGACTACTTTAGAAAAAAGTATGGCCCAAGTGTTATATTTAATGTAGCCACTGATGACGTGGCATGGTGCAAAGCCAATGTAACTGGTCCTGATGTATATTTCACCAATGATTCTGGCGCAAAAAGCAGAGAAGATGAGTTTGCAATAGCTGTAGCTTGTAACCATACCATTATATCAGTGGGAACATTCGGATGGTGGATGGGTTACCTGACGGGTGGAGAGGTTGTGTATTACAAACATTTTGCATTGAAAGACTGGACAAAATGGTTTCATGCTGAACAATTCTTTCCACATAAATGGATATCAATGTAATGGAGTTCACATTCGTCAGCAATGTTGTCTCTATGCAGTTGCTGCCAGCATTGGAGGTAGCCTCACCCCAGGTTTATGGATTATATTTTGGCTAAAATGTTATTTCCACTTTGCTTCAGAATATATAAGTGTTTAACCTTCAATGGTTATTTACGCCTTGTGTTCTCTGCTAGGATCATGGTGCCAATTGTGCATATTGCCGTGGTAATATGGGTAATTCGAGACCAAGTCGGAGCTGACCTCCCTTCCCCTTCCCCCCCCATTACGTCCTTACCCTGCTCCTCCTGCCCTTCCCCCCCCCCCCCCCCCCCCCCTTCTTACACAACCTGACCTGCCTCCCTACAGGCGGTGCCACCACCGTGCTCCCCTGCCCATCCCTTACCTCCCCTACTACCTTGCAGATGGTGCCGCTACCGCCCACAACCGGGAACCAGCGACAGCCTGACATCACTTCCTCCCCCTGCCCTGCGCACCCGCTCAGCCCACTTCTCACCAGACAGCGCACCGACACAAACTCCCACCAAATTTCACTCCACAGGCTGACCTCCAAACACCACGAGCAGCTCACCATGCTGCCACGAAAGACTACACGACACGCCACCGTAACGGCCCAGACCACTGATGCCATGGCCGACCCTGAAACGGCCCGACACCGTGCCTACGTGGCCGACCCAGGTTAGTAGTAGCAAAAAACACACCCAACACAAAAAGTTACGGACTCTGACGATGGGACGACGGCAAAGCAAATCGCCTTGCTGCAACAGTCCGTGGCCGACTTGATCATGCAGCAGGCATCCCACGCTAAAGAAATGGCGGAGCGGGTGCGGGCACTGGAGATGACCAAACGGGCTGGCCGCACGGAGAGCAGATCCCCAGACGACACACGCACCAAAAAACGGAGGAGACAACATGATACCGACTCCCCACGCTCCCCGCCGTCACCACGTGGTCGCAGGTGGCGCGACGCCTCTGACGATTCAAGCCAAAGCAGCAGGCGGAGACCCAAAGGATGACACACCCACAACAAGAATGACAAACACACCGTATCCCGCAGGAGCAGGACAGCACACCGCACCTACTCGACGTCGTCCAGCGAGGACGACCACCGCCACAAAGAATTTGTTGACGCCATACTGGACACAAACGCCGACGGACGCCCCAGCAACAGAGGTAGGAAGCAGTTTCTCCCCCACACCTACGTGATCCGCGACAAGAAGAAGGGAAAGGTAGGCCTGGGGGAGAGTAACTGGCACGAATATCTGTCAGCACTATCACGCATGAGAAAGGACCCCAAGCTTCCACACCACTGGATTAAGCCCATCCTAGACCACCAGGATGAGATATACAACATGGCCGGGTAGTGGCAGTGGGACACATGCTTGGCTTGGTCGGAAAAAACATTTGCCATGAGAGACGACGGCCGCCTCCCTAGAGGTTGGCGGGACGACCAGGCCATAAAGGACCTTCAGAGAGGAGCATGCCTCGCTGGAATACGCAGAGAGGAGCAGAGACGAACAGCCAGATCCGAGGCGCCGCATCGCGCCCAACACAGGCAGGATGACCCAGCAGCACCCACCACACCGTATAAGAGACCCGAGTTCGCACCAGAAACCGATGGCCGCCCATGCCACAGGTGGAACTGGGGTAACGACTGTGGCTTCACGGCCACACACGGGACGGGTAGCGAAAAATACGCGCATGTGTGTGCTTGGTGTGCGAACAAGTATTGTAAGTCTAACCCACATCGTGAACAAGACTGCAACAATAAAAAGCGGCAACTGGAAAGGAAAGCGGCAGCAACTGAGGCGGACGACCCACAAAAAGCGGATTTTCGCTGAACGGCTTGGGAGGTGCCGACCAAAACGCCACCCACAACCCGATCCAAGACAACCAAGCCACCACACACATGGCAGGCGTCTACAACTGCACACGGAGCGGTGGCCCCCGCACACCACAGCACCCTACGCCAACTGCTGTTCCTGCCAAAACCCAGCGTGGGGAGACTGACAACGGCTGCCAGACTCCCACCAAAACGCCACGTGGGACGCTACCAGACCAGATGGCCAACCACAACATGGGGAGCAACACCCCCCAGCACACCACATGGCTCCATCCGACTCGGCGAGCAGCTCACCCGAACCTGAGACACATGCCATTAACGGACTTGCACCCGACATCAGACGCCTGACCGCCCAATACAACCCCCCCGGTACCCTAATGGGCCAGCAGAACGACCATTCTACGCCGCCGTGGACACTAATCGCACCACCCACAGGGGAGGATACGCGCGTGCATCCAACGGCCAGGACTCAAACCAAAACCTAACGGCCGAGACGCAACACGTGTCGACCATCGACAGCCGGCCAGCCAGCCCACATCCTCCCGACAACCGCCCCCCTCCCCCCATACCACCAGCCCCCACCACGCCACCACACATGCCGGCGCCAACCCGGCCGCCGCTCCTACCCACGCCACTTGACCCCCAACCCCCCCAACCCCCCACAAGACAACCCACCCCCACACAACCCCCAAACCACCCGGCAACCGACAGACACTCAGCCCACAGCCAGAAACCCACAAGCCTCAACCCACCCACCAAACTCACCGGCACGGCTGCAACCCCCACCCTACATCACCACCCCCCTGTAGCGCCACGCCCCCCCCCCCCCCCCCCCCCCCCCCCCACCCCCCCCCACCCACCCCCCCCCCCCCACCCCCACCCCCACCCGCTCGGGCCGGCAGACACACGTGCACCACACTGCCTAAACTATGAACCACCCTTGCACACGCCCCACCGCTGCAGCACAAATGTGGCTACACTGAACACTCTGACGGACATGGCTCACATCCTACACCAATCGCCATCCAAGACATCAGTCGTAGTTCGCTACGAGTCGACACGAATAACTGTCGCATACGTGCAGCCATACAGTCGGCCGGCGACGTTACAACACTCGGGCAGGGACGCACCAGATGCCGCCGACCACTAACCACCCGATGCCCTCCTCACCTACCACCAGCGAGAAGTCGCCAACGAAGACATCGATGACATCACTGACGACACAGTCAGCCAGCTGGCACCACAATATAACCCCCCCCACACACCACTATCATATCACAACATCCTGGACCGGTTCTGGCCAACCTCCCAGCCACAGATATGGAAGAACGATATACACAGATATACCTACGACGAGGTGCGAAGGACAGGCCTGCCAAACTACATAGCAGCACGGATCCCCGTACGGTCTGACCTTAACATAGAGCGCTGGAGGGACCTGCTGAGTGACTACTACGACGACCAGCTCGTGGACTTCTTGGAGTATGGCTGGCCGGCAGACTACAGTGCCGATGGACCGCCCATCCCTCCCACAGCGAACCACCACGAAGACCCCGAACACCTCGCATGGATCAGAAAATACGTCCAAACTGAGGCGGCCAAGGGAGCACTCATTGGGCCCTTCATCGAGCCCCCGTTTGTGCCCTGGGCACAGGTCAGCCCGATGATGACCCGCCCAAAGAAAAACACCGAAGAGAGGCGGGTCATCGTCGACCTAAGCTTCCCAAGGGGCGCAAGCGTCAACTCAGGTATCAGGAAAGGATATTACCAGGGACGGCCGGCGACCTACACTCTTCCTAACTTCGCTGACCTTATGGACGAGATCACCCAGGTGGGCGTCAGGGGCTACGTGTGGACCATCGACCTCGTGAGAGCATATATGCAACTACGCACCTGCCCACTCTCTGTCCCACTGCTGGGCGTGGCACTTGATGGCCTCACATTCTTCGACATTGCCCCCCCATTTGGGTGTTGCACGTCCTCCATGGCCTGCGCTCGCACTACAAATGCGGTGGTCTACCTCCTGCATCACAAAGGCCACTTCGTCCTGTGTTACCTCGATGACTTCATCGGGGTATCGGCAACCCAGTGGGAGGCGGCCACTGCCTACGTCGATGCCATACAACTTGCAGCAGACCTGGGCCTTGCCTTGTCGCCCCAAAAATGCGTGCCCCCAACCCGCTCCTTGGAATGGCTTGGCTTCGTCGTTGACGAGTGCCGCAGATGGACGATCGACGCCAAGGCATCCAGAAACGACCTCCAATGGCTGGTCGGAAGATTGCAGCACGTCGCCAGGTGTGTACACCCAGCAAGGAGATTCATGAACCGTATACTGGATGCCCTTAGGCAGGCACCCCACGCCGGAAGACATCCTATCACCCATGACATGACCAAGGACATCCAATGGTTCCTGACCTATGGCGAGGCCTCGAACGGCGTCGTCCTCCTGCGCCCCCCTCCGAAGCACGAGTGGACCATCGAATGTGACTCGTCCCTGAGGGCCGGTGGCGGCCACTCACCCGCAGGGTACCTGTCCGAGGCGTACTCCCCTGACTACCTTGATAACCACCACACAATACACCAGCTTGAGGCACTCAACCTCATCATAGCACCCCCGAACCCACAAGACTACGCAATTATAGTCAACACGGACAACCAGTCCTCCCAGATCATCCTCACATCTGGGGCCGGCAGAGACGCCATCCTCTGTGCCTGTGCTAGAGCAGTGTGGACATTCGCCGCCCTTCGTTCTTGCAAGGTCCAGGTTGTCCACAAGCCGGGAGCCGAGATTGCCTTTGCCGATGCCCTCAGCAGGGCACCATTCGACGACGTCGCATGCCGCAGGGCCGATTGGTTTTTGTGGAGGACATGGACCTCACACGGATAAGGGTCAGCCATGACTTAGATATCATCGCAGGAAACCTATAGCCTGGGGAGATCGTACAATTTGCCTCTCTCTCCCCAGGCACCCACAACGACAACCAAGACGTCATCCGTCTCTTCCGAGCCGGACTCGCACCCGGCACCTGGTGCAACAAGATCTTCCAGACCAAGACGTACCTGCGGCACGCACAAACTGCATCTTACAACCCCCGTCACCCCAAGCAGATGGACATCGCCGCCTACGTTGCCCACCTCGCCGACGTCCTCTCTGCACCCGGGGCCGTCATGAATTACCTCAGCGCGGCTCGAACATGGGTCAGCCTCTGCACGGAGGCAACTGCCCCATTTGACACGTACCTAGTCGCCACCATCAAACGAGGGGTGCTTAAGGCATAGCACCACGTGGCTAGGCAAGCCCCGCCCCTCACGGTCAGGCAACTCAAGACCGTCCTCGACTACCTGGCCGCCGCGGGCCCCGGAGCCCACGTCCTGTCGTCCACCGTCGTATTGGCCTACTTCACCCTGCTGAAGCAAGGGAACCTACTTGTGACCGGACAAAGGAACGACCCGGGACACACCATCAGAGCCGCCGACATCACTGACCACACGACGCACGTCAACGTTCGCGTACGCTCGACTAAGACGTCATGATCACCTCTCGACGTCTACAACATCCAGATCACCTGGGTCGCGAACTCCAAGTACTCCCCTGTCCGGGCATGCCAGCGGTACGCCGCCTCCATCCGCCTGCCCCCTGGCGACCCAGCCTTCATCACCTCCAACACAGGCCCCCTGACGACTCGAACGATGACTCGGATCCTCCGGTCCACGCTCGAACACAACGGGGTCCCCGACTACGAACACTACACCCTACATAGCATATGAAGGGGGGCCGCCCAGGCCTGTGCGGCGGCCGGGGCCACCCTCAAGGACGTCCAGGACATCGGCCACTGGCGCTCAACCGCCGTCCACCAAAACGTGCAAGCAGACGCTTTCTCGGCTGTGACCCGGGCACTCTCAACATTATTGTGACCTAACCCACACCTCCCTCAGACCATCCCCTATTGACCCTATTCCTCCCTTCCTCCGCTCCTTGCCCCAAGACCTCACCAGACATATTCCTACCCGCCCACACGACCTCCTCTACCGACCTCCCCCATACCCTTCTCACTACCTACATACCTGACCGCATACCTGATGCACATGTCTCCTATTATCGATTGCTACTTATATGCTCACTGTACTGTAATACTATCTGACCATTCTCATGTTCCTACCCCCCCTCCCCCCCCTTCTTAAACAACCTGACCCGCCTCCCTACAGGTGGCGCCACCACCGTGCTCCCCTGCCTGTCCCTTACCTCCCCTACCACCCTGCAGATGGCGCCACTACCGCCCACGACTGGGAACCAGCGACAGCCTGACGTCACTTCCTCCCCCTGCCCCTACACTGCCCTGCGCCTTCGCTCAGCCCACTTCTCACCAGACAGCGCACCAACACGACCTCCCACCAAATTCCACCACCCACCCACCCGACATCAACACAGCGTTAAGGGTTGAGGCCCCGGTCGCGACCTAAACCACACCTCCCTCAGACCATCCCCTATTGACCCTATTCCTCCCTTCCTCCCCTCCTCGCCCCAAGACCTCACCAGACATATTCCTCCCCGCCCACACAACCTCTCATTACATACATACCTGACCGCATACCTGATGCACATGTCTCCTATTATCTATTGCTACTTCTATGTTTACTGTACTGTAATACTATCTGACCATTCTCATGTACCTGTTAACTATTGACTGATTACCTATTACCTACATTATTGCACTCAACTACCCCATTGACTGTACACTTACTTGCGAGCGCCAATAAAGTTCCATACTATAGCCCCGTCTCGTGTCATGAATTAATGAATATATATATATATATACTATGCATATTAACGTACATATGTATATATATATATATAAGGAGTTCAGAGGCACACACCCCATGAACACCTATCAAAGGATAGATAAACATTGGACTCAAACCTTGAGAAGGTTAATTTTTTACATTAATATTTTCTTTGTTCATTGCTCCATAACCATTTCACCACAAAAAGAGTGGAATTAGTGAGAATTAACATTACCGTCAGATAAAAATCTTGTATTTAAAATACATTATTGGATTGGCATTTGCAGGGTTTTGCGCATGAACTCTTCATAAATAGTCTGAATAGTCTGTGTCTCAATGGTTGATTGTGTTTCTATAGTGCGGCATAAAGAATGCAGGTTTGATTGCTATGTATGGAGGATGGGGAGAGGAGATTACCTTTTCCCCACTAGTTAATGTCATTGAAAGTGAATACAGTTAAAACCTCTCTAAATCGACTGACCATGGGGCCGACTTTCAATGGTTCATTTAGGGAGGTGGTTGGATTTGGGAGTTTTTTTATTATTACAATGGGCGATCATTAGGGACCCAAATAAAGCAATCGATATAGGAGAGTGGTCAATGTGTGGAGATGGTCGGTTAGAGAAGTTTCACTGTAGGTGTTAATTAGCTGCTCTGGTTCTATCTCCCATGTATTGAAAGTGGGAGAGACAGTTGCTGTCTTCCTATTGGCTGTGAGGCTGGCAAAGTGAATAGATGTTAATTTGCTACCAGTTGGGTTCTCTGGAGGACTAGGTAATGGGGTTTGCCACCCGACTGGTTGCAAGCATTAAGCAGAAATTGTTCCTTCCAGGTTGTCAGGGTTCATTCCTTGCACTCGGCACCGATGACCACTTTCTATGCATTAACAAATGCTTAAAGTTGCATAGTCAGATGAAGCATCATATTTTCAGAACCAAACACTGAAATAGATTTGATTCTACATATCTAAATTAGATACTGATGCACTTATTGAGCATTTGTTGCTGCATAGAAGGGAATACTGAGTCAATTAAATAGAACTTGTTACTGCATAAGCCTATGGTGTCCGAGTGTTGGCATACTTGCCAAAACTAATTTTGATGACTTTCCCATAACATATCTCGAAAGTTAGCCATTTAAAATCAAAGTTACTTCAAACTAAAGTAAGGTAGATTATAACAATCAAATTAATATATTTATCCCATAACAATGACAGGAATTCAAACCCATCAGACTATGCAACTTCAATGAATGCGGTAGTATCTAAATTTGTGTAGGGTCAATTCAAGGTGACTGTTTTTGTGTGAAAGTTTGGCGCTTTCACCGTACTATGCAGCTTTAAAATTTCAGGGAAAAAAAAAAAACAACACACACACAACTTTTTCAATGCTATCAATACTTTATTCTACTCTTTCTTTCCGGTTCTCATAAGTTAGTCTGTGTAGACACAATAAACTGATAAGTACTTCCCTTTAGGCGTTCCAATATTGTTGGTGATTTTCGACCTGTTATTGTTATATAATATCATCTCTGCGAATATCACCCAACACAAAGCAGCAGGTAGTAAGTAAATCTATACTTATTACATTGTACACTAATAGGGCTTGTCGCAAATGACGTCATGCGCTGGGATAAATATTCAACTGACTAGTTGGTTAGACAAAGAGACCACCAATTTCTTTTTTGAAATTTAGCATAATGGCGTAATTGAGACAAGGTTGTCGGGAATTAATCTATATTTAGCAGTATGTCATAGTTGGGACAGGGTTGCCATACACTGGTATGTTCATTCAAATGACTTGTCAGTCGGACAAATGGGTCCATAATCTATATTTAGAACAATAGCATTGTTGGGACAAGCTTGTCGTGAATGACGTCATGGACCGTATTGATCATTCAAATGACTAGTCAGTCGGACAAATGAGTCCAGAATCTATATTTAGAACTATGGCATAGTTGGGACAAGGTTGTCATGCACTGGTATGCTCATTCAAATGACTAGTCAGTCGGACAAATGGGTCCATAATCTATATTTAGAACAATAACATAGTTGGGACAAGCTTATCATAAATGATGTCATAAATCACTATGAATATTTCAAATAAGTAGTTAGTCAGAGAGGCAAACTCAAATTCTATATTTAGCACTATGACGTAATTAGGACAACCTTGTTACGGCGAATACTGGTAGGAATATTGAGACGGGATCAATCGGACGAACATATTCAACCATCTATCTTTAGCCCTTTGGCTGTGTATAACTCACAGCATCATCAAAGGCCAGTTGCTCTCCTACCATGTCTATGTGGTGTTGGAGGTTAAAAGTCCCTTGGGTCGGTAAAAGTGTAGGCTCAGACTTTCAATTGACCAATTGGTGAGAACAAGACTATTCAGACTTATCCATGATAGGCAGTATAAATCTTCAAGAAAAGAAAAAAAGTAATTGCGACAAGCCCTATTCATAGGCTATAATCACCTTGCTTACTCACCTTACCCCATATATCATATGAGGACATAGCCCATAATGCTATCATCATCACCATCATCAACATCATCATCAAACTTATCTCATCAACCAAGTAACCTATGCACCGAACAACTAGGGCGGGTGCTGGGCGGGTGCTGAGCAATGCTGGTCTGGGACGATGTGCACAAACACGGAAGCTGCCCTTACTGTACACCAGACATCTGACTAAAACAAACCATGTCGCAGTCTCCTTAGTGATTATCTATCAGAAACATCAGATATAGGCTAAATCCGCACATCAGTACATCACACTGCATAAACTCTCGAAGGGACCATTCACTATCATCAACATTACCAGATTCACACAATCCATGCATTAATGGGGGGAGGGGTAAGGCAGGGGACTAACACTAACAGGGACCGTCTTATACGTTTCAAAACACAAATAAATGTCCTCTTGGCAAATCTGAAGAAAATAATATATATATAGTGCCAATCGCATCGGAGATACTGCGATTGTCAAAAGGGTGGTGGCAATGTAGATAGTGTTCATGAATACTGAAATTAAAAATGGGTGTGTATTTTATTACATTAGTTTTTCAATCAGATACATTTGTGATAGATAAACGTTAGTAATTTGTGCATCTTTCTTTCCTTCTTCTTCTTTATTCTTTTTCATTTGTGGTAAATAAACCTTAGTAATTTGTGCATTTTTCTTTCTTTCTTTCCTTCTTCTTTTCTTCTACTTCTTTATTCTTTTTCATTTGTGGTAAATACACTTTAATAATGTGTGCACCTTTCTTTCCTTCTACCTTTCTTCTTCATCATTTTCTTCTCTCTTTTTCTTCTTCTTTCATTTTCTTCTTTCTTTTTCTTCTTCTTTCTTTATCTTCTATATTTTCTTCTTCTTTTTCTTCTTCTTTCTTTTTCTTCTTCTTTCTTTTTCTTTCTTTTTCTTCATTCATTTGCTTCTTCTTTCATTTTCTTCATCTTTCTTTTTCTTCTTCTTTCTTTTTCTTCTTTCTTTTTCTTCTTCTTTCTGTTTCTTCTTCTATCATTTTCTTCTTCATTCTTTTTCTTCTTTCTTTTTCTTTCTTCAACTGTGGTGGGGATTGGGTGTTGGAGGGAGAGGTGGAGGAGGGGCTAAGTGGGCAGTGTAACAAAAATAATATATACTCTGTGTAATGTTTATAATTCCTCAAGCCCCTAACAAGTCTACAAACCTGCAGGGCCCGTATGCACGAATCGGGGGTAGGCTTAGCCGGAGTTAACGCACTAGCCGCGCTTAGCTACCTCAGGGTAGCGGGGGGTTTGAGAAATGTGTGAATCGGTATGCACCAATGTTTTAGCCGCTGCGGATAGCTAACCGTGACTTTATTTATAGATTTGGGAATTCCCTCTGCGTTTGTACCCATATATTAGGCTCAAATCTATTGAATGCGATCATATTTAACAGAATTACATACGCAATAAGTGAAATTTTATCAATTTAACCCTAAATTGGAAGCGTTATTAAGCCTACAGCCGCATTGGCGGCGATATTAATACTTATATTTTCGAATCGACGAACGTAAAGTAAACAAACCGTCGCCACCGCCAGTATGGAAAGCGACGTCGATGCGGCGGCGGCGGCGGCGGCGGCGATTTGTTTACTTTACGTTCGTCGATTCGAAAATATAAGTATTAATATCGCCGCCAATGCGGCGGTAGCCTTAACAATGCTTCGAATTTAGGCTTAAATTGATAAAATGTCACTTATTGCTTATGTAATTCTGTTAAATATGACAGCATTTAATAGATTGAGACCCATACAAGCACACTAACCGCCCCGGCTAGAGGTAAAACCTGATTTGAAAATGGTTTAGCTTAGCCTAGGCTAAATTTTGCGGTTAGCACTAACACCGATTCGTGCATACCGATTTCTCACATTTAGCCTTGCGGGGATACCTTAGCCACGGTTAAGGCCCTAACCCCGATTGGTGCATACGGGCCCTGATGTATGACTAGCATGTTGCTGATAATCAGCAATGTCGCTAGGTGTATGTTGGGCATTGCAACATTTAAGACATGCCCAGTGGATATATATATAAGATGCACTGCTCAGATCACGATCCACAACATTCACTTTAGTATCAGTTGTGGTACATTTCAAGCAAGATTAACAACTAACACGGCATTTGTACACGGTATAATATGCACTGAAAAGCAGAATATATGCATTAGGCACCGATGACCCTCTTGCACTGACTTCTAGGCCAGACATTCATTCCCAAGACCCAGGAAGACATCTGCAGCAGCACTCTACATTACATATGTTGGTGAGGCAACATTGTTAATTTGCGAGCGAGGCTAACGTGACCCAGTTAATTTCTCGTGACCCAATTCTAGTTTTCACGTGACCCAATTCTCTTTGGCCTCTGCCACTCCACCTCGCCCACCCAGACTAACCAGTTCATTTTCCCACCCACCCAACCCTCTTTTATGGTACTATTAAGTTACGACATGGGTGGGGGTTAGTGCTGATTTCACCATTTGACTCGATGTTACCTTACATGTCTGTCTAATTTTGCTTCAGACAGATGCCCAGTCGGATCCGATAAGCTACATCACCCAGTCCATGACATTACGGAAGCGAGCTCTTCCAGCATCTCAGTGCCAGGCACCAGTCAATGAGCCAGCCTCACTCGCCTACCTGGCACCAACCTTTACTGTGTGAATTGTATTATCTGATCTATTAAGATATAATGATGATTAAAGATAACTTGAATTGATAAGTAATTAGTCATCTCCAAATAAATGATTTGAAACCTTCATTGTCGTTGTGTCCGAGCGCTGCAAATTAAGACATATGACTATCATATTACTGGGGGGTCATTTTCATTCAGATTTCTTTTCATTCTTCAGAGCAGTTTATTCATCAGTTCATATTAGTCCGGTGTTGCAGTTTCCGCGGTATGCCAGTTTGCGAGGTACACATCGCTTCTGCGCATGCGTCAACATTGAACAGCATCGTCACTAACCTTATAAATTTAATAGAATGTTTTTGGTAAAGATGGTTTCTATATGTGTACCAAGCAATTTGTTTCTAGGTGGTGTGGTTTTAGAGATATTTCACTTTTTCTGTATTTTCTGTATGAAGATTGCTCACGACCATTGACAATGCATTGAGTTTGACGGGACGCGCAGTGCAAAACATTAGTTTGATTCAAAATTAATAGAAATCAAGAACCCGAACCTTATAAATTTAATATAATCTGTTTGTTGAATATGTTTTCTGTATGTGTGCCAAGCGGTTTGTTTCTAGGTGGTATAATTTCAGAGATATTTGACTTTTTCTGTATGAAGATTTGGTCATGGCCATTGACAATGCATTTGAATGTATGTGTACCTCGTACACTGGCGCTCCGCGGAAACTGCAACACCAGCCCCTGTTTAATCTGGGCATCTCCCTGTCCGACCCAAATCATTCGCAACCTCGATTTCCACCATTCATTTGTATTACTCCAATCTTAAGACGATCGCCTATCTGAGTGATAAATTCGATAATCTGACACTACGTGCTGAGAACAAAGTAGTCTGCATGAACAAGGGATGACTGTATCTATGTACCTTGACTAAACCAGAATTTGGCCAATTTGCTAGGGCATATTATACATACAAATACAATTGTTTCAAATTTATACATATGATATAAGTGAACATATTTCACGTAAGTCACCTTTTGTTTTATGTAAGTCACCATAATTGATGGATGTACGTTGAGTAAACCATAACATGTTCATCTTTAGCCATTTTGTTAGAACATATTAAAAATACAAATGCAATTGTTTAAAATGTATACACATGTGGTTGATAATTGGCAATATTAGTAATTCAGCATACCTCATATAAGTCAACATATTTCATATAACGTTATGTCACCTTTTGTAATGTGTAAGTCACCATACTTTATGTGTGTAAGTCTTTTCTTCTTCTTAAAGCTCGGGTGTTCATAACATAGTTAATTAACCAGAGGTTATTAACATAGGTTATTAACCAGACGGGATGGCCGAATGAGTTAGAGCATGCATCTGCAGTGTTGCTAGATCGTGGGTTCGAATCCTGGTCGAGTCAAACCAATGACTTAAAGATTTATACTTGTTGTTTCCTAGCCAGACGCTTGGCATTATTAGGATAGGGCAAGGAGCACTGGGATGAGGAAGACCAGTCGTCTGTGACTGAAATTCCCCCTGCTTAAACAACTAATTATTTTTTTCTTTTTAATATTTTTTTTAATTGAGGCTGTATTTATACTTTCCATAGCATATAAGCCTGGGTATTCAGGCTTGTTTTCAATGCTGGCCAGCTGTAGTGTTGGTGTTGTCTTATCACACAGTAGCTGCTGATAAGGTAATGTAAAAAAATAATAAAAAAAGGACTACAGTAGAACCTCTCTAAATCGACCGACCATGGGACCAACCTTAAATGGTCCATTTAGCGAGGTGGTCGGTTTAGGGAGTTTTGTTTTAGCATTGCTGCGGCAATATGGGTAATTCGAAACTGAGGCAGACACGTCTTTCCCCCCCCCCCCTTCTCCTTCCTCCTCCCCCCCCCCCGGCCTTCCACTCCCTTCCTCCTCCACCTCCAGGTGGCGGCACCGCCGCCCCTCCCTCGCTTCCCTTCCTCCTCCTCCCACTTCCTCCAGGTGGCGGCACCGGCACTGATGCTGGTGCCGCTGCTTGTCCCCTGCCTTCCCCTACTTCCCTTCCGCCCTCCTCTCAATCTGCCACTTCTCCACCACATGCCTGACCACCAACACCTCTTTTTCACCAGCCCGCCCGACCCCACAATATCATAAGGGTTGAGGCCCGGGTCACACAGAGACTTAGATTTGATTACTTACTCCTTAACATTATTGCTTATTTACTTGACTTATTACTACTTGAACTTTTGACCTCATCAGTCATTCATTACTTTCATTGACATTCGCTTATTACTCGATTAACCTTATTAATTCTCACTACACCGCCATTGTTCACTATTACTTGATTGATTAACTACTCCTGAATAAATTTCCACATTATGTACTTCCGCCTCGTGTTTTGAATTACAATGGTATTGTATGGGTGATCTCAAATAAAGCGATCGTTATAGGGGAGGGCTCGATATGTGAAGGTGGTCGGTTAGAAAGGTTTTACTCTAATTTATTCTGAAAAAGTAATCTTGTAGGCCTCCCGTATACCCTAACATTACACACACACACCTCATTTATTTAGTTATTTTTCTGTGATTACTTCTCCTCAATACATTTGATTTGATACTGTCCTTATTTATTTGATGATATGTGATGAACACAGGTTTTCCCTCCATTAAATGTGCGCCATTAATTGCTATAATTAAAGTTGCAGTCTGATGAACTAGGATATTTTTGTTGTTGCTATAATAATTATTTAGATACATAAATCAGGTTGACCATTATGACGACCTCTTCGTCAGCTTGTGGTAACTTTGATGACAAATGGCTAAGTTTTGGAGATATGTGAAGTTAAAAAATGCAAAATAATATCGGCAAGCACACCAACATATCTGTAGTTTTTTTTTGTCTGTTGGTAAAGTATTTATTCATCTGAATATGACATTTGTCAGCGCCGGAGCACTGGTCTTTCGGCCATCTTACTATCGGAATTTACATTCTAAATAATCTAAGTTTGGTCAGTGCTGTATTAGTCACAACACCGATCCTGTAGAATTAAGGGAGTGGCTCCTGCTGTATAATGTACAGCACCAGTCACTGCGGTTCATGCAAAAATGGGGAGTAGCACCGAGTAGAAGATGTATACTCGGGGCAACTCAAACAATCGTTGAAATATATTTTGCTCAGAAAAATAGTTGTGACCCAGGTTCCCATCTTGCGATGCCCATGTGATTGACACACCTCCTAATGCAATTAGCCTGTTCTCCGAACCTTTGCCCTCTGATGGCACCACAATAGCCTCAATTTATATATCTAATTTCTGTAAACATCCACATTTACTTTCGTACTTATTTACCCTCCCACACCCCTTACACACACTTCTTCCATATTCTCGAATACTGCAATATATTACACTTTGCTTAAAACACTCTAAATTAGCCTAGACCTCTGTGCAGGACCCCTCTTGACATTATCGATGCACCACACAACATGTTAACAAGCATCCTGGAACCTGGCTACCCTACCTGTGTTACTTGGAATTAGGGAAAGGCTAATGACAGTTTACAAGATTAGCCTGGTTTAGGAACATTGTCGCTATTTTAGTCGCTAAAACATTGTCGCTATTTTAGTGATCTTTTTCCCAGGTAGTGGTACAAAGTCCTGCTTCAATAAATTCACTAATTATTACTTCTATGCTGACCCACATGATTAGTTAATGCACCGGTGGGTAAGTTGCAAAAATAGGATTATGGTTTTGAAAAAAATATTCTTCATCGGACCAATCAATTTCAATTAATCAACTAAACTCGTGCACCTCGATATATAGGGCTACCAGATCGCTTGACTAGACAAGGATTAATTCACCATTTTAAAGCTGCATAGTCCGATGAAGCATCACATTTTCAAAAGCAAAATAATTATACAGATTTGGCTCTACATATCTAATTTAGATATTGATGCACATATTAAGCATTTATTGCCACATAGAAGGGAGTACTCAGACTATTTAATATAACCTATTACTGCTGAAGCCCATGGTGTCAGAGTTTTTGCATGCTTGCCAAAAGTAAGTTTACATGCTTAAGCATCTCAAATATCTCAAAACGTATATATATAAAATAAAAGTTACTTCAACCTGAAACACGGTAGGTTAAAACAATCAAATTAATATATTTATCTCAGAAAAATGACAAAAACTCAAAACCATCGGACAATGCAACTTTAACCACTCACACAAAACCTTAGACATTCGACAGTTATCAACATAACTGTAACGTCGCTTCCAGTCCGAATTAAATGGGACTAGGTTAAACCCTCCAATGAGAATACAATCAGTGAATGAGTCAATAAAGTAACTGTCACAAAGAATATCCAAATCAGCTCATTCATTATGTAAAGCAACAACACAAAAGTAACTTAAAGTTGAATAGCTTATGAAAAGTTCCCTATTAGTTTGCACCAAGTAGGCTACACACATGAATCTTGATGCTAGTACTGATGGGGTAATCGATATTATTGCACAAGCAAGCTATGTTTGAACACACAATAGTAATAGTAGGATATGGAGTTTGGCATTGATTGATACTGCATAGTCCAGTGAAGCATCACATTTTCCAGAACCTAAACATTTATCTAGAATTCATTCTACATATCTAACTTGCACTTTTAGACATTTGCTGTCACATAGAAGGACATACTGAGGCGATATAATATAATATGTTACTGCTAAAGCCTATAGTGTCAAGAGTTTTGGCATGCATGCCAAAACTCATTTAACATGTTTGCACTTCAAATATCTCTAAACTTAACAATTTAAAACAGAAGTTACTAAAGTAATGTAGATTATAACAATCAATTTAATATATTGATCTCAGAAAAATGACAGAAACTGAAAAACTTCGAACTTTAAGCCACTTCTTTAATTAATCACATATTTTCACAATAAAAGCGTTTAAAACAAGAAATATATCACTGTGCTCCTACAGAACCCTTATCGTGTCCTGGAGTCCTGGCCTATGTCCTTTAGGCCTGACGAGTAGGCCTACGATATTCACAATCAGGATACTCTGAAAGGGTAAATTAAAGTTACGTAGTCCGATGGTTTTGACTTTCTTTCATTTTCTGAGACAAATATATTACGTTGATGGTTATAATCTATCTCACATTAGCTTCAAGTAAGTTTGATTTAAATTGGCTAACTTTCGAGATACGTGAAGTAAAATCCTATATAGCGAAATAGCGAATGGTAAACAGGAAGTGTGAAAACTTATTGGTCTATCATTTTTGCTTGAGTGCAAGTAAATAAGCAACACCAGGAATAATTAGTAGCATGTGGTGAATAAGGAGTCAAATTTCCCTGGATCATCAGCCCATGCCTTTTCTAATCTGTTCTTGAATGAATTTATTGACTCGGCATCAATAACATTTTGTGGAAGACTGTTCCATATATTTATGATCCTGTTTGAGAAACTGTGTTGTCTTAACTTTGAAATGGCTCTGGGTTTTACTAGTTTGAGAGTCTGGCCCCGACTGCCTTCTCTTTTATTCAAGGTGAAAAATGCTAGCTATATGCTAGCTTGCTTGTCAAAACGCTGACCCCATAGGCTTCAGCTGTAACAGGTTCTATTAAATAGTATCTATGCTATTCTATGCAGTAGCTGTTGCTTAATAAGTGCACAAGTATATACACTGGATATGGAGGTTCACATTTAGATGAGTATTTTTCTTTACAAAAAGAGAAGAATATGCTTACTAAGTGCATCAGTTCCTAAGTTAGATATGTGGAATCAAATCTAGATAATTGGTTTCCTTTAAAAAATGTTATGCTTTATCGGACTATGCAACCTTAAAGTTGCATCGTCCGATGCTTTTGAGTTTCTGCTATTTTCTGAGATAAATATATTATACTAATCGTTATAACCTACTTTACTTTAATTTGAAGTAACTTTAATTTTAAATGGTTAAGTTTGGCGATATTTGCTTCAAAGCATGCCAAAATAATTTTGGCAAGCACGCCAAAACTCTGACACCATAGACTTCATTAGTAACGGGTTCTATTAATTGACTTATTATGGCATTCTATGCAGCAACAAATGCTTAATAAGTGTACCAGTGTCTAAGTTGAATATGTACAATCAAATCTAGATAAGTGTTTTGGTTTTGAAAATTTGATGTTTTCATCGGACTATGCAACCTTAAGTTGATTCACTACAGCCACATCCAATGGTTAACCCTCATTTTCAACCAGAACGGTTATAATCCATAGCAGCTGTGTCTGTCTGTCAATAGCCCTCTAAAGGGGCTGTCACATTAGGGTTTTTTGCGGGAGCGTATGGCGGCGTAAGCGCGTTACGTCATATACGTCGGCATACGCCGTATACGCTACTCATACGCTACGCATACGCTACTCATATGCTACTCATACGCCGCCAGATGCCGCCAGATGCCGGCGTATGTGAAGCGTATGAGGCATACGCCGCCATACACTTTCATAAATCCGTCCGTCCAAATTTTGTTGTGCATGCTAAAAAAAAAACGACCTATGAGGGCGTATGGCCCATACTGTCAAAAAATGTCACCAGCCACGCTCCCATACGCTCCCATACGCTCCTCATACGCTCCTCGTACGCTCCTCGTAGGTTCCACATATGCTCAAAACCACCCGAAAGGTCACCAAATGTCATCATAGGCCGGCACGCGCAGGACCTACGTAGGTTTTCAATACGCTCCCGCCATATGCCGTAATGTGACAGGGCCTTAAGAATCACAATGCAAAGCCAAATGCTATAAATATGATGCCGTGTTTGTATAGTTCTGTCACTCGAGCAGTCAGAGGTCTGAGAGGATAGGATAGCACATGTATATAACATCTTGTATAATAAGCATTTGTTCACGTCATCCTTGCTCTGACAATAATATATGTATCACATCCCGGATGGTAGGTTCTATGCACATATCCCAATTAAAGCAATTACTAATAAAGATGCTTAACAAGCTTAGTTGTGATTGCGCGACTTCTACAACTGTAAAATCGGGCTGTGTATGCATGATCTTATTCCCGATACTCATCTAACAAGCTTAGTTGTGATTGCGTGACTTCTACGACGGTAAATCGGGCTGTGTACTCATGGTCTTATTACCACTACACATCTAAGAAGCTTAGTTGTGATTGTGTGACTTCTACGACTGTAAATCGGGCTGTGTACTCATGGTCTTATTACCCCTACACATCTAACAAGCTTAGTTATGATTGTGTGACTTCTACGACCATAAATCGGGCTGTGTACTCATGGTCTTATTCCCGTTACACATTCTAACAAGCTCAGTTGTGATTGTGTGACTTCTACAACCATAAATCGGGCTTTGTACGCATGGTCTTATTCCCGCTACAGATTCTAACAAGCTTACTTGTGATGGTGTGACTTCTACGACCTTAAATTGGGCTGTGTATGCAAGGTCTTATTCCCGCTACACATCTAACAAGCTCAGTTGTGATTGTGTGACTTCTACGACCATAAATCGGGCTATGTATGCATCGTCTTATTCCCGTTACACATTCTAACAAGCTCAGTTGTGATTGTGTGACTTCTATGACCATAAATCGGGCTGTGTACTCATGGTCTTATTCCCGCAACACATCTAACAAGTTCAGTTGTGATTGTGTGATTTCTACGACCGTAAATCGGGCTGTCTACTCATGGTCTTATTTCCGCTACACATCTAACAAGTTCAGTTGTGATTGTGTGACTTCTACGACCGTAAATCGGGCTGTGTACTCATGGTCTTATTCCCGTTACACATTCTAACAAGCTTACTTGTGATGGTGTGACTTCTACGACCTTAAATTGGGCTGTGTATGCATGGCCTTATTCCCGCTACACATCTATCAAGCTTCCTTTTATTTTAAACGGCGGCAGGTGGTGGGGAGACAAAATACGGCAGTCGCTGACCTCAGATGTGCAATCATTCACACACTTACTTAGATTTGATTCTACGCATCCTGGCGCAGTCATTAAACATGTATTGCTGAATACAATGGTATTGCATGAAATAGAAGTCCAATATAACATAATATTCGATCCTGTTGAAGCGTATGGTATCCAACAATTTAACGTGAACACCAATATTAATATAGCATGTTTTCACGTAAACAAAAAATTTGAAAAAAAGGAAAAAAAATAAAGGTCACTCCGAACTGAAATAAAATAGATTATGATGAGCAACCTAATACGTGTACCTAAAAAAAAGAAAGAAATAGGGTAGAAATTCAAAAACATCGGACTATGCAACTGTAAACTCTTTTAAGACCAAATAAATAAAAGATTGGTGACAAATCGTCCGACCCTGATTAAAATTAATTTTTTATTGGAAAAAAACCCCAACCTGTTGAAAGTGTGTTGGGTTAGCAGCAATTCAACTTTCGTAAGCACACAATCTGTGCAACATAGTAACTATTTTTCTGGCATATGACATTGATGTAACTATGTGTAACTATGATAGCTACGCTACATATTACATCTACATCATACACCAGAAAAAAATAAAAATAAAAATAGGGAAACAAATTAAATAAATAAAAACCGCCCGCCGACCGTGATTTGTGCGATCAAAAGGACGATCACCAACTTAAATTTTTTTTTATTTGGCCTAATCAGTACAATCAGATGCAGTTTGAGGTTGGCTGTCTTTTCGCCGCGCAGACTCACTCACTCGGGCAACAAGCACCACGCTCAGTACTCCTCATACTCCTCGTTCTCCAGCTCGTCGCCATTTTGTACCGTGTCCAAGCCGACCTCGTCGTAGTCCTTCTCCAAGGCGGCCAGGTCTTCCCGCGCCTCGTGGAATTCTCCCTCCTCCATGCCTGTGGAGGTGAGAAAGACAGCCCTGGTGAGCAATAGCAGATTTAACGCACACATGCACAAGCACAGACAGCAGTGGATACCATATATAAAAGATGCACCCCTTATCCAGAGAAGGGGTGAATGATAACTCTTTTTTTTTTTAGGCCATTAGTTGTTTAAGCAGGGGAAATTTCAGTCATAGACGACTGATCTTCCTCATTCCACTGCTGGTCGATAGAAAGCCCGAGCCTACACTTTTACCGACCCAAGGGATTTTTAACCTCCCACACAACATGGCCATGGTATGAGAGCAACCGGCCTTTGATGACGCTGTAAGTTATACACAGTGGTGGAAATCCAAATTGGCAGAGCTGGGGGCACGGGGAATCGAACCGCCAACCCTCAGATTAGGAGTCTGACCTAGAAAAAAGTCAGACACTCTAACCTCTCCACCACAGAGAACGCCACAAACTCTGCTTAGACAAAAGCTCTCTTTGAATATATACTGTTTTTTACCTTCTCAAACATACCTTCTGTAAAATACCAATGGACAAAGTCAAAGGCTCTCTTTGAGTATATGAGGTTTCTTACCTTCTGTAAAATACCAATGGACAAAGGCTCTCTTTGAGTATATGAGGTTTCTTATCCTTTCTAAATACCAATGGACAAATGCTCTATTTGAGTATATGAGGTTTCTTACCTTCTGTAAAATATCAATGGACAAACGCTCTCTTTGAGTATATGAGGTTTCTTACCTTCTATAAAATACCAATGCACAAAAGCTCTCTTTGTTTATATGATAGTTCTTACCTTCTCCAACATACCAATGTACGAAAGCTCTCTTTGATTATTTAATAATTCTTACCTTCTCCAACATACCAATGTACAACAGCTCTCTTTGATTATTTGATCATTCTTACCTTCTCCAACATACCAATTTACAAAAGCTCTCTTAGATTATATGATAGTTCTTACCTTCTCCAACATACCAATGTACAAAAGCTCTCTTTGTTTATATGATATATACCTTCTCCAACATACCAATGTACAAACGCTCTCTTTGATTATTTGATAATTCTTACCTTCTCCAACATACCAATGTACAAAAGCTCTCTTTGATTATTTGATAATTCTTACCTTCTCCAACATACCAATGTACAAAAGCTCTCTTTGAGTACATGAGGTCGAATTTGTGGTTCAGTCGGCCCCATGCCTCCGCAATGGCCGTCGTGTTGGTCAGCATGCACACGGCACGCTCCACCTTAGCAAGGTCGCCACCTGTCGGCAAACAAGGGAACCAACATATTATTAACACATACCAATACATTTACACATAACCACCGTACTTACTGTATACAATTGTTATTGTTATAGTTAAATGGCATCTTTTTTTTTCCAGCACCGAGGTGTTGGTCTTACGGAAGTTTTTACATACGGGGTGATCACTGATACAAACATGTGAATTGCTGCAGTGTGGCCCAGACCTACTGACAGTTTACCGACATCCCAGCTGGTGGAGGACTCTAGACTGACGTAGGACGTTCAAAACACTACCCCGTTGAAAACACTAACGTAGTGTTTTCAACCTAAGTTCAAAACACTATGGTAGTGTTTTCAACTTAAGTTGAAAACACTACTGTTAAGTTGAAAACACTACCCCAACATATGTCCAAAACACTACCCAAGTTCAAAACACTATCATAACATGGCAGTGGGGGCTGTAAGTGTAATGCCGCAAAGTGTAAAGTACTGGAACATATTGGTATGCTGACCAAGCTATGGAGTTTGAAGCGCGTACTATTTGCTTTGGCTGTTGGGAGTTTTACGACCTGGGAACATCTAAGGTTATATCAGGACTCACGTACGTAGTATACATACATAGTATTGTATACGCTGATAGCACTGCGGCGTCTGCACCAAATATTAGGATACGCTGATGGTGCTGCGGCAACTGCACCACATATTAAACTATGCTGATGGTGCTGCTGTGTTAGATTGATTGTTTGTTGTTGTTTTATGCCCTAGTAACACCTATGGTCATCTCGGGACGGGTACTGACTTATGACAGTGCACACTCATGGCAACTTTATAATGCTGCCCCACTGGGACACCAGGCTGCCAGCACCTTGAGAGTAGTGTTTTGAACTTAAAGGGAGTGTGTTGAACTTAAGAATAGTATTTTGAGCGTGGACACAGTAGTGTTTTGAACCTACCTTTAACTAAGTTTAAAACACTACAGTAGTGTTTTGAACCTAGGTTGAAAACACTACGGTAGTGTTGTTGTGTGGTAGTGTTTTTGAACTTACTACACAGGTCTTAGCAATTATGATGCATTTTAATTATTTACGGATGCAGTGATTAGATGGCATGAACAATAGCGGGTAACTAACATTTTACATAATAATAGTCAGAATGCATCTCAATGGACAGGCCCTTGAACAAGCACCATAGCGTCGATAATGAGCCCTGCCTTTCTCCCCCCCCCCCCCCCCCCCCCCATCACTCCTTGTCTCTCCCCCCCCCCCCCCCACTCCCTCAATTGCTTACCTCAGCTACACAGGCAACTAATCACCCTCTATATATCATGTGCCAGAGCATACCAAGTTTTGAGTGTGGCGCCATTCTCTCCCCCCCCCCCCCCATCACATACACTGTAACCATAATAGCAGCACAGCTTTTGCAGCGATCCACCATCTTAGCCCATAACACTGAACTTATTATGGCGAACCCACTAACACACTAACCTCCTTCATAATCTACTAATATGCCCGCTTATCTCCTATTTACAATGTTATGTAAAAGACCGGAAGACCAGTGTCTCGGCACTGAACAAAATGTATGTTCTCATGAATAAACTATTTTACAACAAAATATATATACATATATAAATATTATGGGGATATTATTTTGTATATGATAGCAAATTTACAGTTGCTTGAATTGACAATGTAATTCTGTGAGGATGATATTTTATTTGCCTTGTTTCAGAGGCATTAGTGCTATGGGTATCAATTTGATAATTCAATACGCGGAACACAAACTGGTATAAGGTGGTATTTATTAGAGTTTCTTGAGGTGGTATTCTTAGTTACAGTAGTTCGTCGTTAGTGTTCAGTTTGTGTGTTCGTGTCCTTGCAGATCCATAGGTACTATGCAACACAGGTAGGGGCCTAAGAAAAGGCGAGAAAGCTCCAGTGGCCACGCGGCAGGTTCGGGCGCACTGGTCGGTGTGAGCCGCTCAGGCTCGGGTTGACCAGTACTCGCGGGATCCGCCAGGTGGCAGGGTATGATGGTGGTGTGGTTCTGAGAATATAAGTGGCGCCAGTGTCGCCCATAGAGGACAAGGCTGAGGCGGTTCTGTTCCGCGCCCCGAATTTCCCATGTTGCCGCTGCAACATGCACAATGTATAAAGGCTGCATTCCATATACGCGTAATGCGTTATGCGTTATGCGCTACACGTTATGCGTTATGCGAATGCCAGCATTCCATATACTCGTAATGCGTATTGCATTATGCGGCACACGACTGGCTATATATAAAAAATAAAAATAAACAATTATTCTCCATACTGCTCTGTATATGACCAAATATTGCATTTATATCTATTTAACTTTTTGTACGTCACATGGGGGTTCCTACCTTTATTATAACCAAATTATAGATAAGTATTCATATTTTTGTGGCTCTGGTAGCATTTTTAGCAACCCGAACCCCCACCACCACCACTACCATATGTTTCCACTCAGCAGCATTGGAGACTGCTTCCTAACAGGTCCGCGCTCCACCTAGTCCCGGCTGTCCGTAATTATCAGTCGCTTCCTCCAACCTTATATCAATGGACAAAGGCGACTGAGGACTTTCTATTTGCACCACCTTTACGCATTACGCATCACGCATTACGCACCGATCGCTACATGGAGCGATCGGGATAATGGATTTTATTCGCATTCGCATTCGCATTACGGATTACGCGTATATGAAATGTAGCTCATAGGTTTCAAGGCGTTTCGATTTTTTGTCGCATTTGCATTTGCATTCGCATTCGCATTCGCGTATATGGAATGCAGCCTTTACTTTGACTCGACCGACCGGGAACCACAACTCATGACCTTCTGCACATGAGGCCCATGCTCTATTGATTCAGCCATCGCACCCGGTGACTGACTTTTGATGTTGCTCGATGTGTAAACTCCCGTAAACAAACAAGAAAACAAACAGACAAACAAACAGACAAACAAACTGACATTACCTGGAACGACGCTTGGCGGTTGGTAGTTGATGCCGACCTTGAAGCCGGTCGGGCACCAGTCGACGAACTGGATGGTGCGCTTCGTCTTGATAGTGGCGATGGCGGCGTTGACGTCCTTGGGGACGACGTCACCCCGGTACAACATGCAGCACGCCATGTACTTGCCGCGTCGCGGATCACACTTCACCATCTGGTTCGGTGGTTCAAAGCAAGCGTTGGTGATTTCCGCAACGCTCAGCTGCTCGTGGTAGGCTTTCTCAACTGGAACAGATTGGTTGGCTGTTGGAGTTTTACGTAACTGGCAACAGCTTAGGTCATATCAGGACGGGTACCGACTTGTGACAGTGCACACTGATGGTGACTTTTATGGTGCTGCCCCACTAGGAGATCAGATGGCCAGCACCATGCTTGACCTGATATCCCACTTAGTCAGGTTATCCTGACACTGAGCCAACCAGTCGTTGCGCTATCCCTATCCTAATAATGCCAAGCACCTGGCTAGGAAGCGGCAAGTATCAATATTTTCATTGGTTTCATTCGACCGGAGTTCGAATCCATGGGTTCGAATCCAACAAACTACCAAAGCGGGAGACGGACTCTCACCTACCTTGGCCATCCCGTCTGGTACTGGATCAGTGTGCGATGGTATATGGTGGGAGCCTACTGAATCGCCAATGAACTCCACCCCAAAATCCAAATTGAGTCAATGTCGGGGGATTGTGTCTTAATATCAGTTAAAGTTGTATAATCGGTGTCTTGCATAGTATGTATGGGTTTGCCACTCAGTGCTGCCCTCTAGTGTTTGGGTCATGCACTATAGTTTAGTTCTCCCAACAGGTGGCTGCAAACGAGACTATACGACATAGCCCAAACACTAAGGCCGTATTCGATTAACACGACCCGGGTGACTCCGGTCACCCGAGTTGCTATAATTTCAAATCGAACACCGCAAGTGGAGTAAACAAATACAAGTGCTGTGTGCAAAAAGTCCCGACCCCAGTAACCCATGTCTTGGATGGGGGTGGCTAGGAGCGATGAAATCACATTTGTGCTGGTACCAGGGGCCGTATGCACGAATCGGTATTAGGGCCGTAACCACGGCTAGGCTAGCTCCACACGGTTAAATGTGAAAAATCGGTATGCACGAATCGGTGTTGGTGCTAACCGCAAAATTTAGCCTAGGCTAAGCTAAACCATTTTCAAATCAGGTTTTACTGCTAGCTAGGGCGGTTAGTGTGCTTGTATGGGTCTCAATCTATTAAATGCTGTCATATTTAACAGAATTACATATGCAATAAGTGAAATTTGATCAATTTAACCCTAAATGCGAAGTGATATTAACGCTGCTGGCGAATCAGCGGCGATATTAATATTTTCGAATCGACGAATGTAAGGTAAACAAATCGCCGCCTCCGTGTGGACGTCGATATCCATACTGTCGAACGTCAACTAAAAATGTCCGCCGTCGCCACCACTGCCGCCGCATCGGCGGCAATATATTACACCCAAATCTATTCAATGCTGTCATATTTAACAGAATTACATACGCAATAAGTGAAATCTTATCAATTTTACCCTAAATTCGAACCGATATTAACGCCGGCACTGCATTGGTGGCGTTATTCATATTGTTGACTGGAGGGAATTCCCAAATCTATAAATAAACTCATGGTTAGCTGTCCACCCCGGCTAGTACATTGGTGCATACCGATTCACACATTTCTCCAAACCCCCGCTACCCTGAGGTAGCTAACTGCGGCTAGTGCCTTAACTCTGGCTAAGCCTAACCCCGATTCGTGCATACGGCCCCTGTAGGATAACAGCTACCAGTAGAAGTCCTACATGTTTTTTAATGCTTTTTTGTTGTTGAATAACCCAGATTAATGAAATGGTAATATAACTAAACTATGCAATCATAAAATACTTCAAATCCTATTTTGCTGTAGTTATATCGGTTAATTTAAAAAGAGAAAACAGTTTTGGATTAAGCCACCATTTTGTCCACCCCAAGCGAGAAGAAGCGTGTTCGTTTATTCACCCCGAGTCTGTAGGATGTGCACATGCGCCAAAATGTGACTCGGTGGCCCGAGTTGGTTAATAGAAATCGTCCCCAGTGGACAGAACTGAGACTGAGAGGCAGATCCATAGGTACTATGCAACACATGTACTATACAACACAGGTACTATGCAACACAGGTCCTATGCAACGCAGGTACTATGCAACACAGGTACTATGCAAGACAATCCGGTCCAGACGGGATGGCCGAATGAGCTAGAGCATCCGTCTCCCTTGTTGGTAGACCGTGGGGGCGTGAACCCTAGTCGAGTCAAAGCAAGGACTTAAACATTGATACTTGTCACTTCTTAGCCCGGCGCTCAGCATTATTAGGATAGGGCAAGGACTGGTTGGCTCAGTGTCAGGAAACTGTGACTGAGTGTGATATCAGGTCATGGTTCTGGCGGCCTGGTCTTCCAGTGGGGCAGTACTATAAAGTCGCCATGATTGCACACTGTCACAAGTTGGTACCCATCCTGATATGACCTTAGATGTTGCTAGGACGTAAAACAACAACAAACAAACAAACAATCTGGTGAAAGGATATTTCCAAAACTAAACAACACAATATTAGCATACTACAGCGTGGTGCTGCCATCTGGTGTTCACGGTGAAAACCAATAAAGGTTGACTACTAACATGACATCCAGACAAGTCAATATAACAATCACTTACCTAGATATCATCCCATACAGCTAACTTAGATATGACTTAATTAATGCTGCAATGGTTGAATTGAAGTGCACACGCAAATAATTTAGTATGTTTTCACCCGGACATATCTCCCAAATTAGCAATTCATGAAAGCTATTCAACTTGGATAACATATTCACCCCATGATACAAGATTCACCCCGTACTGCTGCAGTAGGGGTGCAAACCAACCCTATGTAAAAGGTGGCGAAAATGCGGGTCAAAGAATTGAGAGCCTAATTTCACAATCTAAGAAGCAATATTTATTCTTTACATACATCTTATTGAGAGCCCGCTACCTTTGAGTTGAAAAATATAATATAAAAGCTAGTTTAATGCAATTTAAAAGTGAAATCGACGGCGTTCTGTGGCCGCCATCTTGTCTTTTTGCATTCTCTCCCATTTCACCAACTCTGTGCCTACATGGGTAGCTATTTGATACTGGAGCCACAGTTTCTAGGTGATATTCCATACTAACGCTATTTTCGCCCGTATTTATATAAGGCAGGTCTTCACCCGTGTACTACAAGTTAAGTACCGGGTGAATCTTTTAACTAATTCACCCCTAGACACAATAGGGATGAGTGCCAATTATGTCTAAATCCGAGCAGAAACTAGGAGCAAGCGAAGAGGAGATAGAGAGAGGTGTGGATGAAGTGTGGTCCGGATAGCAAGTGTGTATCACTATCATATTGAGTAGGGCATTTATATAGGGCATGGGGCAGCTTCCGTGGAAAGAAAATGGATTGGATTATCGGAATGATGGCAGCATCAGCTGAAACGTGGTAGTAGTCAGGGATTCATTTGGGCCCAAGTTAACATTTGTTGGTTTTTTGTGCCTGGACCCTTCAAATGCAACTGACCTACCTGAGACAATTGGAGCGTAGGTGACGAGGGGGAAGTGGATCCGTGGGTAAGGCACCAGGTTGGTTTGGAACTCAGTCAGGTCCACGTTGAGGGACCCGTCGAACCGGAGGGAGGCGGTGATGGACGACACAATCTGACCAATCAACCTGATCAGGGACCAGAAGAGAATGCTTAGATGATGCATAGAGTTTGTTTGTTTGTTGTTGTTTTACATCCTAGCAACATCTAAGGTCATATCAGGACGGGTACCGACTTGTGACAGTGCGCACTCATGGCGACTTTATAGTGCTGTCCCACTGGGAAACCAGGCCGCCGGCACCATGACCTGGTATCCCACTCAGTCACATTATCCTGACATTGAGCACACCAGTCCTTGCTCTATCCTAATAATGCCGAGCGCCTGGCTAGGAAGCGACAAGTATCAATTTTAAAGTCATTGGTTTGACTCGACCGGGACTCGAACCCACGACCCCACGATCTACCAGCACGGGAGACGGACGCTCTAACTCATTCGGCCATCCCGTCTGGTCGGGTGATGCATAGAGAGTCACCCCGTTAACCAAAGTAGGGGTGAATGGCAACCAAGTCTAAATTTTAGCTAACAAAACTGCTTTGGTTGGAATTAACTATTAAGCTATCTCCAATGTGAACTCTTTAAAATAAAAGTTACAACAAATCAATTATAATTATCAACTTGCTGAGCTATGCAGACACTTTGAATAGAATGGAATGATTAGAGATGTTGCACAATCTGATCCCTCAACCTGATTAGTGGGAGGAACAGAATGGACTGATTAGAATATTGTATAACTTCCTCAATTATCCTTCTAAACAGGCAGAATAGAATGCCTATATGCTACACATTTTGATCATTTAGTCTTATTAGTATACAAGCTATGACATCCTACTTATATGTTTTACAATCTGGTCTTTTAACTTGATAATTGGTATGCGGGTATTGTAGTACATCTGATACCTATCTGCTAAAATACCTCAGGGAGTTTGATGCCCCTGCCTTGCAAAGTTGTAAATCACTGCCTTGTTCTAGATAGAACCAAAGGCTAAGGAAGCAAACCCTGTAACTGTGTGAGCATTGTCCATGAAATGCCAGATTATAGTATTAATTATACCAGTCGTGCCTCCACCTTAGTGAATTAAGGGCGGTGATGAATGGAACTCCAAACATCTTCCGACCAGCCACTGGAGGGACAAATAGTTTGCACCTGTCTTGACGTGTTCTTGCTGGTGTGAGAGTGCTATTTGCTCCCCGAAAGAGTGCGGCTAGTAACTTGCCAAAGCCAGCACCACTTCAACACTTTGCAAGCAGATTTTATGAAATGCACAGCCACACGATAACAGTGGTTAAGTAATGAAAGCAGTCTTTGTCTCATTGCGACCAACAGCATGATGATGATAATGATAATGATGAGCAATGCAGGTAGAATAAGTACATGTTGTGCCGTTGTGAAGAATCAGCCTGATCAGCCCTTAGAATTAGAGCGCTACATGTAAATCCAAATGAATAGCCGTATCAACACAAACTGAACACTAAGCATAGCACAGCATCATAGAATCAACATCATTCATATTATCTGGAACATTCGCAATCAAGACACATAAATAAATTACGTTGATTGGCAAAAAATAATTTAATGCAAAAAAGAAAAGAAGAAAAAAAAGACAACCTCCAAATGTTCAGTTTCGCAAACGAGACTCTTGCAACCTCATATTCCAGAATGCACTCAACTAACATCAGCAGATTCAAATTCATTACTACACATGACAAAACTGAACAGAACATCATCGCTACATGTGGTAGACCCGGATGGTGGTGTCTCCGACTTGGCCTGAGAATACAGCTCAAAGCACTCTAATACCCCAGTCACACTACCGCTAGTGACAACTTTCAACCACTTTGCAACCACAAATAAAGGGTAGTTACAAACAGGTTGCAAGTGGTCACAAAATGGTCACAAAATGTTCCTCAGTGGTCGCCGACCGCTTTACGACTATTTTGCAGCTACTGCACTAAAACCCTCCTTGCAACCAAAATTGTCGCAAGGGGGTCGGCGACCATTGCTTTGGTTGCTAGAAGGTCACCATGGTGACTGCGGGTTCTTTGGTCCGAAGTGGTCGCAAAGTGGTTGCAAGCCGCAATGTAACTAGGGCTTTATCTAATATAATGTAATCTAACTAGCCACCTGCGTCTATGACGTCATATATCCTACCTGTTCAGGTTATTGTACGAAGGCCGCTCTATGTCGAGGTTCCGCCGGCAGATGTCGTAGATGGCCTCGTTGTCGACCATGAAGGCGCAGTCAGAGTGCTCCAGGGTGGTGTGGGTGGTGAGGATGGCGTTGTACGGCTCGACTACAGCAGTCGATACCTGTGCAACAATAGAGGTGTGGGGGGGGGGGGGGGAGAGGGAGCGGGGGCCATTTAGCATCGATAAAATTGTCACTGTCATGCAATGAGTACTATTTTAGTAATCCCGATATTCAACATTTTCACTGTCATACAGGGAGTATTACTTTTCCTGTTCTCGATGTTCAACATTTTCGCTGTCATACAGGGAGTACTACTTTTAAATAGAAATCCACACTATATCTGATGGTTTTCTGTACTACTGACTCATCTATAATAACATCCATTGTCAATGTTGCAATTCTGGCGCATAGAGGTAGGACTACACCTGCCGCCACCTATTGATTAAACTGGAGCTAAACCCCCTAGCGACTTTCTCAGGCACTATGAGCCCACAACGCGCCAGCAGCTACTGCCGCGTCCACCACCAACAGCACTTCCAGTCAAGACGCCACTCAGACCAGATGAGCCTTCTCCAAAATGTATCACCCACCACCCGCATTATGGACAGTCGATTGGTAGGGTTGACTGCCTGGTCGGTTAACAGATTCAAACTCTCATCCTCTTAGCTCTTATACTCTAACTGTTACGATTCAAACTTACTACGTACTTAGCTTCTACTTAATGTTGCATAGTCTGATGGTTTTGAATTTCTGTATTTTTTTTCTGAGATAAATATATTAGATCAATCACTAGTATCTATTTTACATTAGTTCAAAGTTATTTTTATTTTAAATGGTAAACTTTTGAGATATTTTGAGTGCATATTTAGTTTTGGCAAGCTTGCCAAAACTCTGACACCATAGACTTCTGCAGTAACAGGTTCTGTTAAATTGACTCAGTATTGTTTCTACACAGAAACAACTGCTTAATAAGTGCATCCGAATCTAAGTTAGATATGTAAAATCAAATGTAGATAATTGGTTTGGTTTTGAAAACTTTATATTTCATCGGACTATGCAACTTTAACTGACTCACCTTATCTTGCATTACAGTTGACATTATGAATAAATGCCCATGTTACAGTAGTCCGTCTCCACGTCGTGAATTATCATTTCTTGACAAAAAAAAACATGTAATGCATTGAAATGTCAGCTTCCATTGATCAAAGGAAAATGGCTTGAATTTGAAAGCTAATGCAAACCCCACTGCCTGGAACTGCTTGCAATATCGACTGGGCGCAGTGGCCGAATCGGTAGAGCACTGGCCTAGAATGCGGAAGGTCGGGAATTCGGTCCCCAGTCGAGTCAAACCAATGACTAAAATATTGATACTTGTCCCTTCCTAGCCAGGCGCTCAATATTAATAGGATAGGACAAGGACTGGTTAGCTCAGTGTCAGGATAATGTAACTGAGTGGGATATCAGGTCATGGTGCCAGTGGCCTGATTTCCCACTATAAAGTCGGCATGAGTGCGCACTGTCACAAGTCATCAGTAGCCATCCCAATATGACCTTAGCTGTTGCCAGGATGCAAAACTCCAACAACCAACCGACCAAGCTTGCAATGTCTAACCCAACACAACACAACACACTACAAGACCCACCCACCTGTGGTGCTGGGTAGACACAGAATTGTAGCTTCGACTTCTTTCCATAATCCACCGACAGTCTCTCCATGAGCAATGACGTGAACCCGGACCCGGTGCCTCCGCCGAACGAGTGGAAGATGAGGAAGCCCTGTAGCCCAGTGCACTGGTCGGACATCTTCCTGACCCGGTCGAGCACCACGTCGACCATCTCTTTGCCGACGGTGTAGTGTCCCCGCGCGTAGTTGTTGGCTGCGTCCTCCTTACCGGTAATGAGCTGCTCGGGGTGGAACAGCTTGCCGTACTTGCCTCTCCGCACCTCGTCTGTGGCGGTCAAGGTAAATGTATAGTGGGCATGATATTATGTAATATATGTGATGTGTGTAATATGTGTAATAATATGTGTAATGTATGTATTATATAATATATCCAATTTATAAAATGAACATAAAATACATGAGTATCAATAGACTAGATCACCATTCCAGCCACACGGTGCTTTGTGGGATTTGTGGAAGAAAAACAAACTCCCGTGAAGCACATGGCGAATGCTAAGACACTGGGTGCAGCTATGAAATGTGCTAGTTTCAGCTCATCTCAGCTCTTGTTTGAGCCATAGAATACCAACTAAAAAATATATATATAATAAATTAAGATGTTAATCTTTTATCTAGCATTGAATTTATATCAATCTAATCAGCACATATTATACTATCTGCATTCAGATTTAGACAAATCTGGGCACTTAGACTAGTGTTAGAGCCATACCCAGAGTCAGTTTTACTTATTTTATTCATGTTTTTATTGATATCCTATGGTTAATAACACTTGTTGATCTAGGAAATGGGTAGCGTTAATCAGATATTGGTTATTTATTAATTTGAAACAAGTTTTTGTTGACACATTTGATATTTTAATATTTAGAACAAGAATTACTTATGTCTAATCAATGGTGATGTAAACATCAGCCTGTAAACTGACTGAAATTGTATGTCTCTTAGCTCAAAATCCTGAATTATGGAGAGTTGTGTCTTAAATATATTCATTATATTATTATATTGCATGCATCCATCCATGTTTGTGCCAAATTGTTATGTATTTTTTATTAATTTTAAATAAAATTGAAGTTTTGCCCTATGCGTATCAGCAAACTCAATGGCCGAGCGCCTTTGTTTTTCTCTCAGTGCTATTTTCAGCGTATGCACAGTCGGAATGGCGATCTCATCTATTTTCATTGGCTTGATTAGGCTAGAGTTGGAACCGGAGTTTTAAGGCCCTGTCACATTACGACGTATCTCGCAAGCGCCTGGCCAATGTGTAAAATCACTTTTTTATGTCGATACGCATCAAACTTTTCAGCGCAGGGGACAAAGTTGGATGTATACATACCGTATACATAGTGTATGGCCAATATATGACCAATGTATGGCTAATGTGCTTCCGGGTGAAAAATGCTCAAATTATGCTGATGGTACATTCACAGAACGCCGGTGAATGTTATATATGTTATTCGATCGCCAGAACTACACCTCATACATCACATACGTCAAGACATGCGGGAGAAATGCTAAACGTACATTAGACATACGTTAGATGTACATTATCCATACATTATCAGTACGCAGACTGTACATTCCCACCGCCTTTAGCATGCACAAAACTTTGTTGACCCCCTGACGCACGATACTGTATCTCAACGAACGTCAACATACATTGACATATACCAACGAGCGCCTAACACACATGTACTGCATAACGATGTATCCCGATGTAGCGGCCAGAAATCACATACAACGGCATATGTTGTCGCGATGCGTCATAATGCGACAGCCCCTTTAGAGCCCACAACTTGCGACGTCAGAATTGGGCATTCAGCTTCCTGGGCCATCTCCTCTGGTTGTAATGAATGCAATTGAATTCTGCACTAAGGCATCCAAAGGTGTTCAACTTTCACAACGATAAAAAAGTAATAAGCATCAGGACCAAAATATATCTAGGTACATTATATGTTAGCATGTCTCACCTCTCCTTCACCTTCACCCCCCCCCCCCACCCTTTCTCTCCCCCCTGTCTCCCTCTCTCTCATTCACTCGCTTTCTCATGATCTCGTAACTCTCATTCTAATATGAATCACCTTCCCTACCACTAGTATAAGGGGCGCCACGATACAGTGCGTGTGTCTGGCTGGGGAAATCCGTTGAAAAAAGTGCTGAGTCATTCCAGACAGCAGCTGTCTGACTCAGCTCGAGCTAATACAATAGCAACCCCCTCCCCCACCCACACTCCTATCTCCACACCCACCTGCACCCACCCACCACCACATCCCACGCCTACCCGCACTTCTACCCCCACACATACCTCTCACCCTCACCACCTACCGGTACCCCCATTCCTACCCCCACCCCTACCCCTACCCCTACCCCCACCCCCACCCCACCCCCACCCCACCCACAATGCCAAACACACCGGCAACCGTCACCGTCTGGTCTCCTCGAGTGAATGCCACCGCACCATCAGCTAGTGTCTGGTATGACTATGAGCTGAAGCAGGGGCTGTATCCTCGAGGCTGGGCGAGCAGCTCCCATCTGCTCTTCACACTGACACTAGTGACAGGCCTTTATGACAGACCCGATGCAACAGAACTGTTTTACCACAGGGACACGGCTTAACCCATGATGCATCGCTTTCTGAGCTGTTGCAGGGTCACTGAGTGTGCACTGTCACAATATGGTGTTCTTCCCGATATATTCTTAAATGTTGTTTGGACGTAAAACCACAATAAAGCAAGTCATACGCCCCTTTTCGGATGCTCTGAGTTGTGTCTGAATCGCGTATCACCAATCCCCACCGAAAATCTTATCAAAACCAGCAGCGAAAAAATCGTTGCTACATATATATATATATATATATATACATATATATATATATATATAGCAACGATTAGTAATATACATGAATATAATATATATATTCTGAAACATGACTAAGACTATGCATGTGTAGTGGGCGAGCCTGCGGGCGAGCTTGGGCATGTGTAGGCCTCGGGCGAGTGATATGCATTTTGTTGCGGGTCACTACTTGGGCCTGCAACTACCAAAGGTGCTGAGAAAGGACTAGTTCTTCCTTCACTCACTAGGTGGTGCCTTCTGGCACGTCTATTGGCTAGCCTGTGAGGGAAGGACGTTCGAGCACTGCGCTCGAGCCCGACGGACGTGCCTTAGGCACATCCGACGTTAAACTATATTTATTTATTCATTTATTGCTTTATTTCTAATTATTCGGTTGTATATTCATTATAACATTTTATACAGCTGTTCTTTAGTTCAAATTATTAATAAAAGGTCAGATCTTCATAATCTACTGGCCACTTGTTTCCTTTTGTCACCAGAACCGTCTCCTTTCCAGTCAGATCATTGTTACAACATACAAACGGTTAAATATATATATATATATATATATATATATTCTGAAAAATATATATAAAGTATGCTGAATCATCTATGTATATATATTCAGAACCATGACAAAGACTATAAATATATATTCTGAAACATATATAAGTAAATATATATTCTGAATCATATATTTATATATATTCCGAAACATGATACCGACTAAATATATATTATGAAACATATATAATATGAATAGTATTTTCTGAAACATGATTCAATCAATCAATAGTTCCATCCTCTAGTCGAGGGTTGGATGCAATGGTTCTCCACTTGTCCCGATGTTGTGCTGTTCTGATAGACTGTGAATAATTCAAGCCTGTCCACTGTGAAATATTTGTAAACCATGATGTTCTTGGTCTCCCTCTCCCTCTGCTGCCATTCACCTTCCCTTCCAACAATGTACGGTATATTGAACTCTGACGAATGATGTGGCCAAAATAAATAAGTTTCTTTGTCTGTATAGTGGCAAACAAGCTTTTCTTATTTTAAATTTTTCTGAGAACTTCTTTGTTGGTGATCTTCTTTGTCCATGATATTTTCATCATCCTTCGATAAGTCCACATCTCAAATGCTGCTAAACGTTTGTACATTTTCTTAGAGATTGTCCATGTCTCTGCCCCATACATTAGAGTAGACCACACATAACACTGAAGAATACGCTTCCTTGTTTGTATTAATATCTTACTTGATGTTAACACTCTATACATTTTGGAGAATGTTGTTCGGGCTATTGTTATCCTTCTTTTAATTTCTTCCTCACATCTCCCATCATTTGTAATCTTTGTCCGAGATATATGAATTCGGATACTTGTTCTATGTTTGTGCCATCTATGGTTATATTGACATTCGGTTTATCTGTCTTTTTACTTATAACCATTGTTTTGGTCTTCCTGGCATTCATCTTCATGTTGAATCGTATTCCAGCTTTATTGATTCTATTCACTATATCTTGTAGGTTTTTCTCACTGTCTGCTAGTATTACACTGTCATCGGCATATCTAAGATTGTTGATGTTCATGCCACCTATTGTCACTCCCTTGCAATCTTCAATGTGTCTGAAAATCATCTCTGTGTACAGGTTAAATAGACATGGTGACAATACACACCCCTGTCGAACTCCTCGTTTAATCATAACTTCATCCGATAGGCCCTGCTCCATTTTTTATAAATGCACGTTGTGTCCAGTATAAGTTCACAATTAGTTTAATGTCTTTGCCATTGACACCAATATCTTGTAAACATTTGATTAACAGTTCATGATTGACTCGGTCGAAGGCCTTCTCATAGTCAATAAAGCAGGCATAAACATCCTGGTTCACTTCACAATAATGTTCACAAATCATTCTCATATTGAAAATCCCTTCATGTGTACCTCTTCCAGATATAAACCCACTTTGTACGTTACTGATTTGTTCTTCAATTTTCTGTCTGTTTCTCAGTAAAATTATTTTCAGGATCATCTTCAACATATGACTCATCAGGCTTAGTGTTCTGTACTCAGTACACAATGTTGGTTTTAGCTTCTTTGGGAGTCGTACAAATATGGATTCATTCATATTCAATGGTATAAATCCAGTCTCATAGATGTCAGTTACTAGCTTATGAATGATTTGAATCCCCACTTCATCTAGTCCTTTTATCATTTCTGATGTTATCTGGTCACTTCCAGGAGCCTTACCTGCCTTTAGATCATTGATAGCCTTCTCAACCTCTGATACTAATATAATATTCCCATCTTCTTTCTCAATTGTGGGTGGGTTCCCTCTGTCATCATTGTATAGTTCGTTTACATATTCTTCCCATCTGGACTTTATTTCATCTTCTTCAAAGAGCATTTTGCCGTCTTTGTTCTTGATACATTTACTGCTTCTCTGTCTGTATCCTTGACCTGTTATCTCTTTCACTTTCTTGTGCATCTCTCTTGAACGATGTTGAGACTCAAGTTGTTCCACTACTTCACACTTCTTATTCCACCATTCAACTTTAGCTTTTTTGCATTCATCTTCTATTTCATTCTTCAGGTGTTTGTATTTAGGTGGATCAGTGGTTTTCACTTTCTTCCTTTCTGCCATCTTTTCTAGTATGGTTTGCGTCATCCATGATTGCTTTGTCTCTCGTTTTTTATTTGGTAACACCTCCTCTGCTGACTTGACCATGCTTTCTCTGAGAGCTTCCCATTCCATTTCAATGTTGTTATACTCTCTCTGGGGAGTTTCTTCATTCATCAGTACACTAAATTTGTTATGAACAGAGACATTATACTTAGTTCTGTATTTTGCATCTTTTAACATGTTCATATCCATTTGAATGTTGTTTTTAATTTTGTTCTGCTGTTTCAATTTCACTACCATACTGATTACTACTGGATTATGATCCGAACATATGTCAGCACCTGGATATGTCCTTGCCTGTTTGATACAATTTCGATATCGTTGGTTGACAAGAATGTAATCGATCTGGTTCCGACATACATCACCAGGGCTCTTCCATGTATATAGTCTTCTCTTTGGATGTTCAAATAAGGTGTTAGCAATTACTAGTTTTGATGTCAAACAGAAATTTATATAAAGTATGCTGAATCATCTAACATGATTAAGACTATATATATATTGTGGAACTTATATAATGTTCTGAAATATCTCTCTCTATATAAATATATATATATATTCTGAAACACATACATCTATATACTAAAGTTTATATATATGTTCTGAAACACAGACACACATATACACACACACATATATATATATATATATATATATATATATATTCTGAAAGTGAAAGGGTCGAATCCTTGCTGTGACTGACACAGTGCACAGGAAGGTAGCTTGACGACGCCGATGATGATGATGATGATGATGGTGATTGCGGTTGTGACTTAATGTCAAGACAACAAGAAAGGTAATATTCATAGCGAGCTATTTATGTTGTGAATGTCTCCTGTTTCCCAGGTGGCCGGTTACCAGGGTTACCGGTTACCCATTAAGTACTAATGAGGCTCAATACTGCCTCACAACTAATACAATACTATACTGACCGGCGTTTTCAGTGTCATATTGCCATTGACAGATATATACATATATTTGTTGATGAACATTTTTATCCATCCGAATACAGTCTTTTATCAGCGCCGAGGCACTGGTCTTTCGGCGATGCTTAAAGCTGCATAGTCCAATGAAATATCAAATTTTCAAAACCAAACCAATTATCTACATTTGATTGTACATATCTAACTTAGATACTGATGTACTTATTAAGCAGTTGTTTCTGCGTAGAAGGCAATCCTGAGTGAATATAACAGAACCTGTTACTGCAGAAGTCTATGGTGTCAGCGTTTTTGCAAGCTTGCCAAAACTAATTTTCCATGTTTGCACTCAAAATATCTCAAAAGTTTACCATTTAAAATAAAAGTAACTTCGAACTAATGTAAAGTAGATACTAGTGATTGATCTAATATATTTATCTCAATAAAAATACAGAAATTCAAAACCATCGGACTATGCAGCTTTAACTTCAGTCATTTACACCACTTAAGACCAATTTTAAGATAATAGCTTATTAATACATTCAGCTAATTACATCTAGTTGTGGTATATCTGGTCAGTGTATGCATTCAGTGCATCCATTTTAATGTAAGTAGTGTCTTAGGTAACTTTCTAGGCAGGAGTACGTCGGTGTAGTCTGGGTTTAGGGATCATCAACATTTAAGTAGCTAAGTGGTTGTGATGTAAATAGTTTATAGCAAGCGTTCAGTGTGTGCATTGGTATCGGACAGCTTGGATTTAGTTCAAATGCTGAGGGATGTATGGGGAGATTTTGTTGGTTAAACTGAGTAAAAATGGATGTGTAGAATTATTAGTGGTGTTCATTGTCAGTACTTGTGTGCAGTTGCTTGATGTGTAGGTTGGATGGGGTGAGGTGATGGTTAACTATAATTGTTCGATCTGTTAACCCTTTGAAGACTGTCTGCAAAATTGAACTGCATCCCGCGAAGAGAACATTACCTGCAGTAGTGCACCAAATAAGGTTTGTTTGTTGGGGTTTTACGTCCTGACAACATCTAAGATTATATCAGAATGCGCACCGACTTGTGGTAGTGCCCACTCATGGATGGCAACTATATAGTGCTGCCCCTTTGGATGACTGGGCCACTGGCACCATGACACGATATCCCACTCAGTCGCATTATCCTGATACTGAGCAAGCCAGTCCCCAGGTCCTTGTCCTATCCTATTAATGCTGAGCACCAAAGCTAGGTAGCAACACGTATCAATTTTGTAGTCATTGGTTTGACTTGGCCGGGGTTCGAACACACGACCTCCCGCATGGGAAGCCACATAGCTGTCTTACCGATTCGGCCATCCCGTCCGGTCCCGATAAGTAGGACTAAGCAAACATTGATGTAGGTGGTCTGATGATTTCATAGCCAAAATATTATTTTTAGAAGTAAGCATCCTCTCCTCCAAGATTACACTTAATACTGAGGTGTTTATCTAGCAAACTTTGCATATATCACATCAGCTTTGACTTTTCTTATTTCAAAACCAAAGCACTTATTTACATTTGATTCTATATATCCAACTTAGATACTGGTGCATTAACTCGTGGTTTGGGACAGCATATGCAGAATAATCAGTGGATTTACTACCTCATCTATGTGGATACCTATTTTGAGAAAGTCGTTAGTTAGGGAAGTCATTAACAAATTAAGTCAATCTCGTGACCTGAATAGTCCTTCGCAGTGCCATATATGGCTTTTGTCAGGTTCCAGGACATATTGTAGAAGTTTGATGGCACCCTACCCAACCGCCCGCAGATGGGTCAATTACTCCCCCCTACCCTCCCTTCCCCCTTACCCTCACAGGGAATGTGGTGTTCTGTGTGGCAGGTGGTGTTCTCTGTGGCGGAGTGGTTAGAGTGTCTGACTTTTTTCTAGGTCAGACTCCTAATCTGAGGGTCGGCGGTTCGATTCCCCGTGCCCCCAGCTCTGCCAATTTGGATTTCCACCGCTGTGTATAACTTACAGCATCATCAAAGGCCGGTTGCTCTCATACCATGTCTCTGTGGTGTGGGAGGTTAAAAATCCCTTGGGTCGGTAAAAGTGTAGGCTCGGGCTTTCTATCGACCAGCAGTGGAGTGGGGAAGACCAGTCGTCTGTGACTGGGATTTCCCCTGCTTGGGACAACTAATGTACCAAAAAAAAAAAAGAGAGACAAATAAGTGTTCACACTTCCTGTCTATCATTCGCTATATCGCTATATCGAATGTGCTAATCCGCTATGCAGTTAACTGCCACGCACCCACCCACCCCCACCCTCACAATCAATGGGCACATTGTGTGTGTGTGGCCAGTAGAAATAGTAGGAGAGGAGACTAACTGCCCTTTTGTAGGTCAGACCACACCACGTGACCATCACAAGATGTCAATATGGGTCATAGCTAGAGGACTTTTGGAAAGCTTGTCGAAAGTATTTTGAGTTCTTTCAGCTCAAATTGCTTCAAAACTAGCTATTTTTCATCAAAATGACTCTGGAATAATGATTAGTAGGTTATAACGATCAATTTGATATCTTTATCTAAGAAATAAAACAAAAATTCAAACCCTATCGGACTATGGAACTTTAAAACCAGAGCTGAATTATAACCAGATGGGATTGCTGAATGAGTTACCCAGCCAACATGCCCTGGTGGGCCCTACATGGGTTGTCAATGGGCGAGCTGGGCAGGGGTTCCAGGTGGGCAGCTGGGCAGGGGTTCCAGGTGGGCTCTGAAGTGGGCGTGAGATGGGCCCCACATGGGCTAGATTCCCAGCTTTAAAAAAAAGTAAATCATATTTTGTCTAAGATATAGTGAACATATTCAATAACTGAGATATGCTCACCTGGGCTAGCCCAGGTGGGGCCCACTTGGAGCCTGTGGCCAAATTTAGCTGGGCCCCAGATGGGCTGCCTATGTGGGGCCCACCCAGGGCCCAGCTAGGAATGCTGGCTGGGTAGCGCCTGCTTCCCGTGTGGCAGGTTGTAGCATTCAAACCTGTGGGATTTGTTGGAGTTTTACGACCTGGCAACATATAAGGTCCTACCAGGACAGGTACCGACTTGTGACAATGCGACTTTATAGTGCTGACCCACTGGAAGACCACGCTGCCAGCACCACGATATAATATCCCATCCCAATCGGCCACATTATCCTGACACTGAGCCAACCAGTCCTTCCCTTATCCTAATAATGCAGAGCGCCTGGCTAGGAAGCGATTAGCATACATTTTCAAGTTTTGTTTGTTTGTTGTTGGTTTACGTCCTAACAACATCTAAGGTCATATCAGGACGGGTACCGACTTGTGACAGTGCGCACTCATGGCGACTTTATAGTGCTGCCCCACTGGGAGACCAGGCCACCAGCACCCTGACCTGATATCCCACTCCGTCACATTATTCTGACACTGCGCCAACCAGTCCTTGCCCTATCCTAATAATGCTGAGCAACTGGCTAGGAAGCGACAAGTATACATTTTTAAGTCATTGGTTTGACTCGACCAGCGTTCGAACCCACGATCCCATGGTCTACCAACATGGGAGATGGACGCTCTAATTCTTTCAGCCGTCCCATCTGGTTAAATTTTAAAGTAATCAGTTTGACTCGATCGGGAACCAAACTCCCGATCTCCCACACGCGAGGCCTGCCTGCAGGCCTGTGCTCTATCTACCCATTCGGCCACCGCGGCCGGTCCTCTTGATGGACATGGCGATGACGTTGCTCACCTATAACTGTCGGCTCCAGGTCCACGTAGACGGCCCTGGGTACGTTCTTCCCGGCGCTCGTCTCGTTGAAGAAGGTGCAGTAGGGTGACTCGCCCCCCATCTCGCCTATGGGACGACGCTCCTCCTCCTCGATGACCCCATCGGGCTGGATGCCGTGCTCCAGGCAGTACAACTCCCAGCATGCATTTCCCATCTGCACGCCCGCCTGCCCCACATGAATCGAGATGCACTCGCGCTGAAAAAAACAAAAGAAATCGAGAAGTGGGGTATCAGTCAACAGTTGACCTTAAGCAAAATAAAATCTGCATATATATATCTGCATTATTTGACACTCCATGATACATAACACAGACACAATTATTTGGTTGAGAACGTTAACTCTAGTTGGCCAACATTTCTAGCCTACCGTTTATTTCTTATGGTCAAAATTTCCAATGGGCGTGACAGTGATAGTGGTGCTCGCGCCACCTTGGCGGCTACTCGTGGTGGGTTTGCCACCCTGCGTGCAAACCGAAATCGCCCAGGCCGCTGCCATGAGCGGTTCAGGCGATAGTAGTGTTCGGTGGACGAGATGCTACTGGCACTCCGTTAATAATATTAATAGAATGTATTTATATTTCACATGAATATCAAAGCAATATATATATATTATGGATTATATATATTTATTTATATATATATATCTATATATATTTGTATATATATATATAAATATATATATTTCCTCCAAGCGAGTGGAGGATTGGCCCCACACAGGAGGTGGAGCTGTGCATGCTGGTACACCAACCCCACCCCGGATAGAGGGGGGATGGGGGTGGGGGGGGGGGAGTGCAGGACACTACAGGCATTATATCACGCGATAAAGGGTTTATCACTATCCATATATAGTCAGTCCGATGAAAGCATAAACTTTGGATGCCGAAACCTTTATCTAGAATTAATTTATACACAGGCAACGTAGATACCTGAGTATTTATTAAATATGTATTGCTTCATAGAAGGCCATGGAAAGTCAATTTAATAGAACGTGTTAATGCTGAGGTCTACACATCTTTTAAAATGCCAAACTCTGGAGAATGTTGAAGTGAAATTGTTTGAAAAAACTTTGGTTTTCACACCGAAATGCTAGACAGAATAGGTTTGTATAAAACTGGCAGCAGTGCCCAGTTGTAGTACATTTACTTTAAAGCTGCATAGTCCGATGGAAACATCAAATTTTCAAAACCGAAACAATTATCTTAATTTGATTGTACATATCTAACTTATGTACTGGTGCACTTATTAAACACGTGTCACCATATAGAAGGGAATACTGCAACAATTTAATAGAACATTTTATTGCAGAGGGCTGTGGTGTTAGAGATTTGGCGTGCTTGCCATAATTGATCAACACAAGACCAGTACAGTATATAGTGGCGTTTATTCTTCCTATTCAGCTTGTTACAGTTAGAGTCATGATATGAGATTTAGAGTTTGAGGTTTCCGGGCGCATAACCCTATAGAGACAGTTCTTACAGTAGTTGGGTTGGGTGGGACGGTGAATCTAAGTTGGAGAAAAACACGACCGATCGATTGAAACGCTCTGGTCGAAGTATCTCGATTTGTAATACGTCATGATTTGTTAATGAGAATTATGCTCGATGTCGCATCGAGCGGCGACCATTTATTAGTTACTGAGACAATGGTAGGGGGTGCCAGAGATCGTGTCCATAGTTACTGAGTGTGTGTAGGTCTCGCACGCTCAATTACCCACGTTGTGAGCAACATGGACAATTAATTTAGTATGTTTGCACTTCAAAAGTGTCAAAAGTTAGCCATTGAAAATAGAAGTTACTTGAAACTAAAGTAACGTAGATAATAATGATCAACTTAATATATTTATCTCAGAAAATGACAGGAACTCAAAACCATCGGACTATGCAACTTTAAATAACTTTGTATACAGCAATGAATGTCTTAATAAATCCACAAATATCTGAGTTGGATATGTGGGAGCAAAACTAGTAGGCAAGTGCTTCCTTTCGAAAATGTTATGGCTTCATCGGATTATATAATAATTCTAAAAAGAAACCCCAATAATAAATGACAACAAATAAACAGATTCCACAACTTTTGTGTAACTCACAAAAAAGCCACCAGGGTTTTAACGGTGTGAGGCGGTCGAATAAACAACCGCTACTGTCGCCACCAGACGGCGCCCGGTAAAGCTAACATTTATAGCATTGCGCACGCGCGAAATGCATGCGCAGAGGCGCGTGCGCGAGAGGTGGAATGTGGCAGCAGGACCTGTGAGTGGTGACGTGTAAATAAGGAAGCACGCCGGCGCCATTTTGAAAAAAAAGACTATTCATTACGTGTTTACTGCGCATCAAGAGGGCGGAGGGGCGGGGGGGGGGGTAGGGCGGGGTGGAGGGTGGGGGCGGGGGGCGGGGTGGGGGGGGGAGATGGGGAGGTGGGGGGAGTTCTAAAATGTAAGGTGAGGGAAAGAAACACAAAAAAGTGGGGTGGAAGGGGCGGGGGTGGGGTGGGGAGCGTAGGGGAGGGGAGGGGAGAGGGACCGGGGAGGTCCAACATGTAAGATGAGGGAATGTACTTGTAAAAGAAACACTTGCAAAAACCCTGACAAAATCCTCTCTGTTGGGTCATGTGTCAGTGTTTGTTGCCTTCGTTGTTGTTTTTTAAACTTGTTGCTCTATTTCTATTTAGCTGAGGGTTACGACTCACCTTTCACTCACCTTTATTTATGCCATACAGTATAACCCCGTTAAACCAAACTTGAACGGACCCTAGAAATTTGTTTGGATTAACCGATCATTGGTTTAACCAAGTTTTGGCTTCGACTTCGACTTTGAGTAAGCGTGTATTGCACATGTAATATACAATGTATGTGGACACTTTGATTGTTTTTGAATGTATATACCAAGCTTGGTTAAACCAAAAGATCGGTTAATCCAAACTTCTTTCAGTGGCCCTGCAAAATACTACCATTTATCATATAAAAAAGTTGACTCTGACCTTATAACCACATGAAAGTTTGGTTTACCCGTACCGGAAGTGGCCTGGGGTCCGACAATTTTGTTTGGATTAACCAATATTTTGGATTAATTTGGTTTAACCAACTTTTAGATAATTGTTTTGGGTTTGAAAATTTGATGTTTTCATTGGACTATGCAGCTTTAATTTGAAGTGGCTTTGATTTTAGAATGGCTATCTTTTGAGATATTTGAAGTTCAAACATGCAAACTTAATTTCGGTAAGCATGCCAAAGCTTTGACAACATAGGGTTCTGCAGTAAGAGGTTCTATTAAATTGATTCAGTATTCCCTTGTATGTTACAGAAAATGCTTACTAAGTGCATCATTATCTAAGTTAGATAACAAATCTAGATAATTGTTTTGGTTTTGAAAATTTGAATTTTCCATCACACTATGCATCTTTAAATGCACCAGTATCAAAACTGGCTATCTAAGTTCAAATCTATGCAAGTGTTTTAGTTTGAGAAAATGGTGTGATGTTTTCATCGGAACTACACAGCTAAGAGTAGAATAAAATTAAATACACATATGCCAAGAAAATTAAAAAAAAGTAACAAAGGCTACTAACCATACCAACCAATTATCTATCTGCTACTGAAATGCAAGCAATCAAATACCTTATCAGCAGCTCCTGTGTGGTAAGATAACACCAACACTACAACTGGCCAGCATTGAAAACAAGCCTGGATACCCGGGCTTATATGCTATGGACAGTATAAATACAGCCTCAATATAAAAACAAAAATTAAAGAAAAACAAAAAACACAGCTGTAATCACACTGCCATCATACACTCACGATGCAGACTGCTTAGCGCCAGGAGGACGTCACATGACCAACATGGCTGACCCTAGTCCACCAAGTTCCGGGAATGCGATACTGAGGTTGGCCGTGACCTACTCACAACTCCCCCCACCCCCCACCCCACCCCCGCCCCCGTCATAACCCACCCAGTGTCGCCAACCTAGAGGTACTGAGAATCCTTGAGGTTTTGCGTTATGGGCATGGAACCGGAGTAGCGTGGCAGCAGCCACAAGCTTCCCAGGGAGTGTGTGTGTGTGGGGGGGGGGGGGGTATCCCCTCACAGAAATATTTGTAAATGGACTATTTGAGGGCATTTCCAAAGGGTTATAGACTTATATTTTAGATGTTGGTGCCTTAGTCAAAATTCCTGGGATTTTGGGGGTCGATCCGTGACTCGCGAGGCGACTAATCAGACCTTAAATTTCCGTGACTTTCCCAGGAATTTCAGGAGAGTTCACAAATCTGCCCATCTCCCCCCCTACCTCCATCCCTGACCCCGCACGCTAAATGTTGTCAGCCACTATAAATGGGAACATAGAGCTAAGAACTCCCCTCCATTTCAGAGTATTCTGAACTACCCATATCAGGTAGCCAAGATCTGATATGGTTAGTGGGGATGTCTGTGGCTTGTGGGGTTGTGATTTTGCTGGGTTTTTTTGGGTGTTCCTTTTTTTTTGTAAATAAATGTCCGTGTACTTTATAACCTTTTTTTTTTTTCAAAGCCAGGCTCTAATAATCTCACACTTTGGTTAGGTTCCACATCACATCGGAATGACTTATCAAATTGATACTTGTCGCTTCCTAGCCCGGCGCTCGGCATTAATAGCATAGGGCAAGGACTGGTTAGTTCCATGTCAGGATATTGTGCCTGAGTGGGATATTGGATCATGGTGCTGGTGTCCTGATTTCCCAGTGGGGCACCACTGTAAAGCTGCCATGAGTGTGCACTGTCACAAGCTGGTACCCAACCTGATATGACCTTAGATGTTGACAGGAAGTAAAACTCCAACAATCAAAGCATCACGTCAGAATGGCTACTACTGGTTATGGGTGCTTTTCAAGTGAACATTGCTATCCAGGGCAGAGAGAACGAGGAAGCTTGCTTGTTTGTTGTTGTTTTACATCCTAGCAACATCTAAGGTGATATGAGGACGGGTACTGACTTGTGACAGTACCCACTCATGGCGATTGTATAGTGCTGCCCCACTGGGAAATCAGGCCGCTGGCACCATGACCCGATATCCCACTCAGTCACATTATCCTGACACCGAGCTAACCAGCCAGCCCTTGCCCTATCCTAATAATGCCAAGCACAGGCTAGGAAGCGACAAGTATCAATTTTTAAGTCATTGGTTTGACTCGACCGGGAATCGAACTCGCGAACTCCCGATCTTCCGCATGCGAGGCCTGTGCTCTACCGATTCGGCCACCGCGCCCGGTGAACGAGGAAGCAGGAGTGGGAAGAACATAACTTTATTCCCATGACCGGCAGGATCATTGGCTTGCAGCTAATTAATGTGGCTGGATCAAACTGGAAACAATGTCTGACATGAAAGGAAAGGGAAGCTTTGGAGTACATATTTAAGACATAGTGTCATCATCATCCTCATCATGCTGTCAGTTGCGATGTGACAAAGACTGCTTTCATTACTTGACTGCACTGTACATTTCATGAAAGCTGCCTGCAAAAGTGTTGAAGTGCTGCTGGCTTTTGCAAGTTACCAGCGGCACTCTCTCGGGGAGCAAATAGAGCTTTCACACCGGCAAGAACATGTCCAGACAGGCGCAAAACTATTTGTCCCTGCAGTGGCTGGTCGGGAGATGTTGGGAGTTCCATACATCAACCGCCCTTAAGGCTGCCACAGTCACATGGTTTTCTGTTTAGGGTTTGCTCCCTTAGCCTTCGGTTCTGTCAAGAACCTGTACCACAAGGCAGTGGTTTACAACTCATCAGGGCAGGGGCGTCAAACTCCCTGAGGTATTGCAATAGCTGCAATACCTGCATACACTTATGACTATCATAATCAAGACTGTTCACAAATCCAATTACCGCACATATCAACATACTCACAATCAGTACATATTCAATTGCAACATCATCAATCATGTGAATAATCATAAGTCACATTTGTATTACTTCAATTGATTGTTTTATTGTTTGCTCGAGTGTGTTTCTACCGACTCAAGTGGTGGCTGTTGAGTGGCAGGTGGGCCGGGCTGCTTCACTGTTATATACACCCTCAGCATTGACAGCAAATGGTAGGTTGTGGGATTCGAACCCACGGGTTTGAATCCTGGTCAAGTCAAAGCAATGACTTAAAGATGTATACTTGTCACTTCCTAGCCAGGCACTCTGTATTATTGGGATAGGGCAAGGAGCAGTGTAATGAGGAAGACCAATCATCGACGATTGAAACTTCCCCTGCTTAATCAACTAATGTTCACAAAACAAAAAAACAAAGAAATGAACACCACCCGCTCATTTAACCCCAATAATCTATTGACCTACATACGCGACACCAGACCTGCCTGCAGTGGGATTGAACCTGCACTTCTGTGCTGTTCAGTGTGAAGATCATCCTAACCATTGATCTGGCTAGAAGCCCTCAATGCAGTCAACCTACCCATGCCAATCTGCTCAAATTGTAGACCTTTCCTCGGTGAAGTGAGTGCAGTCTACTACAATGAGGTTAAAAGTTGCATAGTCTGATGGTTTTGAGTTTCTGTGATTTACTGAGATAAACATATTAGGTTACACCTACCTTATATTCGCTTGAAGTAACGTCAATTTAAAATGGCTAACTTTTGAGATATTTGAAGTGCAAACATGCAGAATTAGCTTTGACAAGTGTGGAAAATCTATGACACCACATGGTTCTGCAGTAACATGTTCTCTTAATACCCCAGTCACACGAGAGACAGCGTTCGCCGCCAACCTCCCTACGCCCACAAGGACCCCAACCACCCAGCGTTCCATTGGATACATTGATTCAAACACGTTTTAGGCGTGATGTCGGCGCGATGTCGGCACGATGTCGGCGCGATGTCGGCGCGATGTCGGCGCCGACCACATTGTGACTGCAGCATCGCATGTGTTACCACCAACCCAAGACGGCACCAGGGTGGCGCCAGGGCGGCGCCAGGGCGGCGCCAGGGCGCCAACCATTTTGAATGGCGCCGCCGGAACAGGGCGTAAGGAGGTTGCACGTGCAGCAGCAGCAACCTCCTTGCGTCCAAAATTCACGAAATGGACGCCGGGAGGTTGGCGTCCTCACGCCGACAGCACTCAATCAGGGCGTAGGGAGGGCGCAAGGAGGAAGTTTTCACGTCGCGAATCGATCGTTAGCGAACGCAGGCCTCGTGTGACTGGGGTATAAACTGCCTCAGTGTTCCCTGCTATGTAGCGACAAATGTTTAATAAGTGCATCAGGATCGCAGTTAGATATGTAAAATCAAATCTAGATAATTGACTTTGCTTCGAAAATTGGATGTTTTAATCGCATTATGCAACTTTAATACATCGTTAACTTGTCCTCATATGACCTTATATGTAGCCAGAACGTAAAACTCCAAGAACCAATCAACATCGTTAACTGCAAATATGGTTAATTATCTAAGCAACATCTAACTTCTAAAGTCATATCAGGACAGGGACAGATTTGTGACAGTGCAAACTCCTGGCGACTTTATTGTGCTGCCCCACTGGTAGACCAGGCCGACGGCACCCATGACCTGATATCCCACTCAGTCACATTATCCTGACTCAACTAAATCTACGACAATGTAATTAAAAGTCAGAGCTTTACAGCCTCTGGCTGGAGAGTACTAATTCCAATCTGTACTGAGCCACGTGGTTTATCACGTGACTACACTGGAACGCTAGGTGGGCCAATGAGATTTTGTGGAAAAGGACATTGCTTATCGATTGCCATGTCGGGCTTTAACCAAGTGAGCACTAGCCGATCTAACTGGCACTGAATGTATCTTCCTGGTTTTGCCACTCGTTGCCCCCTTAATTGGAACTAATTCGCCCCGACGTACCATGGATATTCTCTAATCCCTGATGTCTGACTGTGCTCTTATAAATTAAGTTAATAATTGTTTAACTGTCATTCAAAAACTACTTGCATAGTTCACATAAAGCTGATGGTGGTCCAATGTCCGATGAAAACGTCACATTTAAAAAACCAAAACATTGATTCAGATTTGATTATACATACCTAACTTAGATACTGATGCGCTTATCAAACATTTGTCACGACATAAAAGGGAATGCCGAGCCAATTTAATAGAACATGTTAAGTCTAGGTCACACCTACCTGGATCAGGGGCCGGACGAGCCCCGACCCGTGATCCGGCGTTGTCCATGGCGATCCGTGGAATATTGCAATCCGGGCTCGATCCGGCATCATCCGGGTGTAATCCATGACTCATCCAGGTAGTCCGGGAGTTGTCTGGCGGTAGTCCGTGCCCCATTTGGGGCAGTCCGGAGCAGTCCAGGTGTTTTTGGAACCGGATGAGCAAGGTTTTAGCCACGGTTTAACCCGGACCAGCCCCAGACTAGCCCCGACAGAGCCACGGACCACTCCCGGACGGCCCGGATAAAACCCGGACAAGCCGAATGAGCACAGATTGACCACTGATCGCCATGGATAGCCCAGTTTACCACGGATCAGTCCAGGATGAGCCCCATTTTTGTATAGATATAGCAGGAGCAAGTCCACTTCATTCATCACTTGCAGCTTGACTCTCAGAGGGTTCACATCATGGATGCCAGCATGGGGCAGCAGAGGCAGCAACTACAGCTGCTGAACTGGCAATTACAGCTACATCAACGACAGAATGTTAACAACATGATTATGCTCCAAGTTCTGCAGATCCACAGAAGACTTAAGAGAAGACAGAGAAGAAGTGTGTGGGTGCGTCCATGGTTGGAGAGAAGAATTCAATTTGGCCAGTTCACAAGTCTAATCCAAGAGTTACGTATGGAAGATGTTTGTGCCTACAGAAACTTTCTCCACATGGATCCGGGTATGTTCGAGGAGGTTCTCCATCGCATCTTTCCCAGCAGGACACTTTCTACAGAAAGGCATTAACACCTGGATTGAAACTGTTTGTTATTTCTTGTTGTTTATTGTTGCTATAAGAGCTTTACTATTTAGTCCTTGGTGGTTGAGTTGGTGGTTGAGTTGGTGGTGAGTTGGTGGCTGAGTTGGTGGTTGAGTTGGTGGTTGTGGTGCCTGGTCAGCTGGGGTCAAATTGTTGTCATCGTCATCATCGCAAGGAGGTAGTAGGGTGAGAGGGGCTGCACCGGAAGTTGAAGCTGTGGCTGTAGCTGTTGCTGTGGTTGTTGTTGCTGTCGAAGCCAGTGGCACGGGTTGCAACCAGGACTGCAGCATGACAGCTGATCTGGACGACTGCTGCACAATGTCACTCCTCAGGAAGCCGAAATGCTCATTGATATAGATCTCCCAATTGGACAACTCCCTCGCTGCGGCACCAGACTTGACATCGCTCAGTTTTCCCACCTTGGTCCGTATAGACTCGTACCAGGTGATGAGCAGTTTAGAGTCGTCGAACCCCATCTCCTTCGGATTCTCTTCCCAGGCGCGCCTCTTTAAGGCAGTGTTCTTGTAGTCAGTTCATCCTTTGACATAAATGTAGTCATTTAAGCGTAACCACTCCAACATCTCCATGTGCTGCTCACTTGTTAGAGCTAGAGCGTCCAGCTTTTTGCGCTTCACTGCCATCTTGCCCTGTGACAACTGGACTGGTGGAGGTGGCTTCACAGCATGGGGAGGCGGTGACACGTCCCAGGAAGATTTCTCATCTGATGATAACCCCTAAGTTGAGTGTGTCGGTGGTGGTCTTCTCTGTGTATTGGTGGCCACCTTGTGTGGGGTGGCCTCCTTCTGCGCAACCCTCTTCGATGCTACTCTCTTCCCAGTTGGTTTGATCATGATGTGATGTGTCCTCGGCGCTGCTGGATTTGGAATTGAGCCCTCCAGTGCAGTGCCATCTTTTATCCTCCAGGCTATCCGGGAGTAGTCTGGGGGTGTTCTGGGCAGTCCGGGGTGAACCAGGGGTGAACCGGGGTGCACCGGGATCGTTTGGGCTGTCCGGGGATGGTCTGGGGCTCGTCCGAGGCTCATCCGGGGCTCGTCTGGGGTTGTCTGGAGGTCTCTGGCCCAGTCCGGGGATAATCCGTGGATACACTGGGGAGTCCGTGGGTGGCCTGGGGTTGATCCGGGGTTGATCCAGGGTTGTCCGGTGTTGTCCGGGACTGATCCGTGACTACTCCGTGGATACACACCGATAGTCTGGGAGTGGTCCGGCTCAGTCCGGGGTGATCCGGCCCCTGGTCCGTGGCTAGACTGTGGCTCATCCGGGTAGGTGTGACAGCGAGCCCAAAAATGACCAAAATAGCAATTTTTTCCAGGGCTGTGTGGGACAGTCCAAGGGAGTGGTCCGGAGGTGGTCTGGCTAAAGATCCAGTGCTCGTCCGGGTAGGTGTGACTTGGGCTTTAGTGCAGAAGCCTATGGTGTCAGAGTTTTGGCACGTTTGCCAATATTAATTTGATATGATTGCATTTCAAATATCTCAAAAGTTAGCCATTTAAGATAAAAGTTACTTCAAATTTAACTAAGGTAGACTATAACAATCAACCGAATATATTTATCTTGGAAAACGACAGAAGCCCTAAATCCATCAGACTATGCAACTTTTAAGTTGCATAACCTGATGGTTTAGAATTACTGACATTTAATTGGTGAAATGAAAGGTGTTCCTTAGGTTTAAATGATAAACTTGATAACATGATATTTGAAGTGTAAACATGACAAATTAAGGCTTCAGCAGACACATACTTAAGGCTTCAGCAGACACAGACTTAAATATAAGGCTTCAGCAGACACAGACTTAAACAATTTCTTAAAGATTTATACTGCCTATCATGGATAAGTCTGAATAGACTTGTTTTCACCATTAGACAGTTTGTCGATAGAAAGACTGAGCCTACACTTTTACCGAACCAAGGGATTTTTAAACTCCCACACCACATAGAAATGGTATGAGAGCAACTGGCCGTTGATGTCGCTGTAAGTTATACGAATCGGTGCAAATCCAAATTGGCAGAGGTGGGGGCATGGGGAATCGAACCATCAACCTTCACATTAGGAGTCTGACCTAGAAAAAAGTCAGATACTCTAACCACTCCACCACAGAGAAAAACACGCAATAACAATACATAAGTCTTCATGTTGCTGGTCTTGCGGTCACCATCTTGCCGGCTCTTCTGATTGGTTGAAGCCCGGCATAAGGCCCCAATACTGGGAAGAGATGTATGCGCAGGATGGGGTGAATGAGGGAGGGGGAGGGTTGGGGAGCGTGGGTGAGTGGGTATATGGAGGAGGAGTGGGGGGGTAGATTTCGTGTTCTGAATACACTCTCACTCTCCAGGTTTGATCGGAACAACTTCCACTACATTCTCCCAGCACCGGCATCCAGGTTATCAGCTCAGGTTCCGTGTCCTTCCTTCCAGCCCCCCACTGCCCCCGCCCCCACTTCCACCTTCCCTCCACTGCCCCCCTCCCCCTTCCCACACTCCCATCCTACTCCCGCTGCACAGCGATATCATTTATATCAGTTGAGTCTGAGAAGAGACTTTTGTTGTTAGAGGTTGCTTAGCAGGAAGAAACTTAATCTTTAGTATATATATAAGGTTTATTTATAATATATATATAATGTATATATTAAATGCATTAAAATGGGCGGCAGCAGTTCTGTATATGAGCCTGTCTCAAAAGGTGATAACTCTTTTTTTGTTTGTCCATTGTAACGATTGACACAAAACAGCACAGAAACGGTTACACTGAAAACACAAGGACATTTGCTTTAAACCAATATGTATTCTATTGGGATTATTAAACACCATGTACAAAACAAATCCATTTATCCTGAGCAAATGCATAAGCAGATAGTATGTTGATTGTTACACTGGACAAAGTTTTGTCCCATATTACTTAGGACCTTTTGAGACAGTCTCATATATCTAATGTATATATATTGAATGTCTTAAAATGGACAGTTTGTTTGTTTGTTGTTGTTTTACGTCCTAGCAAGCATTACAAGCAATCTTATTTGAAGTTATATTTAAACAAAATAGAAATACCGGGTCTTTAAGGACGAATGTGTGCCGGTGTGGCAGTTTAAAATCTTAGTGTGTTTAGAGTATATGCTTGGAGTTCTGCGCATGCGTCAATGGGTTATGCGCATGCGTGTATCCGATTAACACAACCCAGCGACTCGGGTCACCCGAGTTGCTAGAAATTCAAATAGAACACCGCAAGTGGAGTTGACAAAAACAAGTGCCGTGTGCTAATTGTATTTTAGCTCAATAATATATATTTAGCAAATTGAAGACTTAATGCCTTGACCACATTTATGTGTCAAAAAGTCGCTTGGGTCACCTGAGTGGATTATGCATGTTGGCCCGAGGCTAACATGGGTAATTTGCGCACGAGGCAAGTCTATTTTTAGCTTTCCTCGGTGCCTACATTTCTGCCCTGCGCACTTTCTTCTCGACACGCCTGCTGACCACTTCGCTTTCCCCGCCCACCCGCCCACTTTCTAGGGGTGAGCGCTGATCACCACCACGCTTCTGTCTCGCTTGAATCATGAACTCTCCCTGGTCGCGCACTCCAGTCAGCGCCTGAATCTGGCCCCAGTCGCCTACTTGCTGATTGATAGACCACATTGGGTCCCTGACTTGTTTATTAAATTTTGTAACCCATGTCTGCCTCTAGGTCTTTCTTCCTGTCTCTGTTGCTGAGTGTCGCGAATTAATCGAATATGCTGAAATGTCATTTGATTGTGACGCATGCACAGAACCCCGAGCGAAGACTCTAAACCCACTAAGAATCTAAACTCCCACACCGGCCGAGGGCAATGGATTGATGCAGATGAGGGGTAGAGTGTTGGTAAGGGTCGGGGGAAAGCAGAAAAGAACAGGCAGTCTGGTCTGGGAGTATTTGCCTCCCTGTAGTCTCTCTGTAGACTCTGACACCTCTTCCTATGGGATATAACACGTGAACATTGAGACTGTCAGGTGTGGGGGTGGGGCATGCCTGGTGCTTTTCTTTATTTGTAATTATTGAATTCATCTTTTTTGTTTTTAAATTTAATTTTATTTAGGTCCTTTATGTGTTTTTTTAATGTTGGTTTCAGTTTGTTTTGCATTCCCACCAGGGTGCGCTACGTCCAATAAAAAAGGGAAACGCCAGGCCAAAGCCATCTGGGATAGATTGTTTAACAGCAGGAAGTTGTGTGTAGTCAAACAGTGAGCGATAATCGGGGCATCTGGCAACTGGTTTCCCTTGTAGGAGTGGGAAGAGTGGATTGAGATATCAAGCTCAACTAGACATAAGCGTGGCCAGACTACTTAGTATTACATTGCGTCATAATGATGGCGGTGTGGTTTGTTTAGAAGAACCAACAGTAATAATCACAAACAGCCCCATGAACAAACATTGGTCATGTTACTTCAGCAACATGGGTAGTAGGCCCTAATTCTTTCGCGACAAGGGACAGATCGTGCTGCCACCTCGGGTTAAGTTTGTCAGCTGCACTGTATCCCTTGATCCCTGCCTCACTTCCGGTAGCCGTCTGCCACGTTACAACCCTGTTGCAGTTTCCCAGGGACACCAGTTTGCGAGGGACACATCGCTTCTGCACATGCGTCAAAATCGAACAGCATCGTCACTAACCTTATAAATTTAATATAATGTTTTTGGTAAAGATGTTTTCTATATGTGTATCAAACGATTTGTTTCTAGATGGTCTAATTTGAGAGATATTTGATTTCTTCTGTATTTTCTGTATGAACATTGCTCATGACCATTGACAATGCCTTGAGTTTGACGGTACGCGCAGTGCAAAACGTTAGTTTTATTCAAAATTAATAGAATTCAAGAACCCTAACCTTATAAATTTAATATAGTCTTCATGGTAAAGATGTTTTCTATATGTGTACCAAGCGATTTGTTTCTAGATGGTGTAATTTGGGAGATATTTGACTTCTTCTGTATGAAGATTTGCTCACGGCCGTTAACAATGCATTTGAATGGAAGTGTCCCTGGCAAACTGGTGTCCCTCGGAATCCGCATCACCGCCATAATATGTGTCGCCACCTCCGAGTCAACGTGCTGCGATGCCCCCCGCGTCATGTGAACCCATTGAACCTGCCTCTGACGTCACTTCCGTAGCGGTATCGCCGGTTCTGGCACTTCTTTCCGAGATGCCGCACCATCAATACCAGACATCTTTCTTGGTCGCCCACCCTGCCCTACACTCACATGATATTCACCAGGTAGTGTTGAGTGCCCGGATTTTCGGACTTGAACCCAGGACCTCTCAACCACATGACAATTGACCTGAACTGTGAACTGTATTCCCCAACAACTTATCGCAGAATAAAATTCCTATACTATGTAGTTCCTTTTTGTGTTGTGAATTAGGGCTATATACTACACATTTCGCGGTATTAAGGCACAGAGGCTCTTAGATGAAATATTCACTCCTACCCACATCAAGAGAAACCTGAAGCTGAGAGACATTAAGACCGACTCATGGACATCACTCTCATAGCAGAGAACTAAATGGAGAGTGGCAGTCAAGTAATGAAAGCAGTCTTTGTCGCATCGCGACCGACAGCATGATCATGACCCACAGTAAGGGTGACTGACAACTATATCTAAATCCGAGCAAAAAAACTGCTTTGGTATCAATAAATTGTAAATAAGAGGTGGAGCTCTTGTTTCTGACATCCAGTGTTTAGTTTATCTATATTGAAGTAGAGTTGATGAAATTAGAGAGAATGCAAACGAAACCAAAACAAGATGGCTGCCACTAGATGCTCTTGATTTACATTTGAAAATGTATTAATCTACATCATTATATCAATTCTTTACTTCCAAAATAATCGGCCATGATAAACAAGCATTTCAGTAATATAATTAGCATATTAATTCTGATTACAAAGTCATGGGGTTCTATCCACAATAAGAGCCTTCCTACACTTTTTCACTAGGACTATCTAGCAGCCCTGTCCTGGAGACTGTGCTGTGAGAGTAACTAAGCGAGTTTACACTGGCTGGCTTCATGGGAAATTTACATTTCCGGTGCTATGATTAATTATTCAAATTGCACAAATTACATTAGGTGGCGACGCTGAACAAAAGAACCTCTTACCGAAGGCAACTTGTTTTTTTATAAACAGATTCATACAGAATGAATTGCTCATTAAATTATTAAAAGAAATAAAGATTGAACTCAAGAGGTGAGCTGCCTGTTTCTATGGCAACCATGACCCATATCTGTCACCAGGCAGTTGGCCACCCTCTATTTTACTGAGCAAACTCTTTCTGTGCCACATTTAAATTCTATCAACTTTGAATAACCATTGTATATTCTTCCTGGACAATCATGACTACCGATATCAACAGCATGTTGTAAACGACACAAGCATGTGAAATATCAATGTTATATATTATATCTATATATGTATGTATATGTATATATTATATATATATATATATATATATATATATATGAGACTGTCTCAAAAGGTGACTGTCTCAACATACTATCTGTTTATGCATTTGTTCAGGATAAACTGATCTGTTTTTTACATGGTGTTTCATAATCCCAATAGAATACATATTGATTTGAAGCAAATGACCTTGTGTTTTCAGTGTAACTGTTTCTGTGCTGTTTTGTGTCAATCGTTACAATGGATAAAAAAAAGAGTTATCACCTTTTGAGACAGGCTCATATATATATTTATGTACATATATATATATTATGTGTGTATATATACACGGATGGGCTATGAGAGATTCAGGCCAATAGGTAGGGTCCGATTTATCTAGGCGTATTATACCGAGTATAACGACCCTAGTTTGACTAATTCGTAGTACTCTGGTACAATGCAGTTACTACTTCTAAGATTTGAACATTTTGCAATGACATCACTATAAATCCACCGGCAGTTTGGACTGTCACAACTTGGTATATAGGCCTATCCTGATATTTATTTTAATTTTTACATTTGTTGAATAATGAGGGGCAATTTCAATCATGAACAATTCCTCATTCCATTGCTCCTAGTATTACTGAGTGCTAGGCTAGGTAGCAGCAAGTATACATTATTGTGGTTTGGGATTCAAACCCGATGGGCTGGGGGTGGGTTCGAATCCCACATCCTGCCACACGGGAAGCCGGTGCTCAACTCATTTGGCCATCCCATCTGGGAATGAGCTGAAATGTGTTCTTGAAGATTTATAATGCCTATCATGGATAAGTCTGAATAGACTTGTTTTCACCATTACACAGTTTGAGCCTTCACCTCCACTTTTACCGACCCAATTCGTGTTTAACCTCCCACACCACATAGACATGGTATGACTATGAGAGCAACTCTCCTTCAATGACGCTGTAAGTTATACACAATGGTGGAAATCCAAATTGGCAGAGGTGGGGGCACGGGGAATTGAACCACCGACCTTGACAAATGTCAGACACTCTAACCACGATCATTCAACTCACGGGGTTCAGTGCGCATGTCAGGGCTTGACGACATTTGGAACTGGTTACAAGCGGAAGCGGAAGTGGCTGGGTGAAGGGACCCAGTGTGTGTGTGGGCTGAGGTAGCGACAGGGTTAACGAGGTGTGCTTCCCATACTGGGGCCGTGGTGTGTCCATGCCTACATCCATTCATATATGAATACTAGGTCTGTTTTAAACCTTCATAGTCCGATCGTTTGGGGCTTCTGTCTATTTCCTTTCACAGATATTTGGTTGATCATTATAATCTACCTTCTAACTAAATTAGGTTGAAGTAACTTTTATTTGAAATCGGTTTTTACTTTTTGTCTATTTTTGTTTATAGATAAATATATTAGGTGGATCATTATTATCTTGCTTAATTTACATATGAAGTAACTTTGTTTTGAATTGTTGTCTAATTTGTGTATAGATAAATATATTAGGTTGATCATTATAATCTGCCTTGATGTAAGCCCTACTTGGAAGTAACTGATTTGAAATTCACCCCAATGGGTCCCCTCCCCTGCCACCACCCTTAACCATCATGAACAAACCATCAACACACCGAACATCCTACCCAACTATCAATCTGTTTAAACACATGAAACATTATATAAGACAGACAAAATGTCTTGTTAACTATAAACTTTGCTTGTTTTATAAGAGAAAACATGTAACCCACAACAATTGTTTGAGCTGCCCTGGGTATACATCTTCTACTCGGTGCTGCTCCCCATTTTTGAATGAACCGCCGTGACTGGTGCTGTACATTATACAGCAGGAGTCACTCCTTTAATTCTTCAGGATCGGTGCTGTGACTAATACAGCACTGACCAAACTTAGATTGTTTAGAATGTCAACTCCAATAGTAAGATGGCCGGAAGACCAGTGCTTCGGCGCTGACAAATGTCATATTCAGTGAATAAATACTTTACAAAAAAAAAAAAAAGAAGAAAATTGGTTTTGAGTTTGGGTCCATTTTTTTCATAGCTTATGGCCCTGTCACACTATGACGTGACGCGCCAGCGTAGGGACAACATGAAAATAAATTTAACACAAAAGATCTAGGTGTAATATTCAAATTCGGGACGTCAAAGCCACATAGTTGACGTGAGCATAGCATCGGTATAGCGTCATGCCAATGCGAGAGGTCAAAGGAATTATTTTTTATGTAAACGTCGAGCTACGTCGAAAGTTTTCAACATGTCCAAAACCTCAACATAACTCGACGTAACCTGACGTAAATCAACGTAAATTGATGTCAGTCTAACGTAAGCATGACGTAACTCAACGTACCTCAACGTAATGACAAAACGTCACCTACGTCAGCTTACATTACCTCCTTACGTCATAGTGTGACAGGGGTATAAATAAATATCTTAGGTTGATCATTATAATTTGCCTTAATTTACTTTGAAGTAACATTGATTTGAAATCGGTGTTTAGTTTGTATCTATCCTTTTTTATATAGATACATATATTAGGTTCATCATTATAATCTACATTAATTTAGTTTAAAATAACTGTTATTTGAATTTGGGAGATATTCGAAGAGCAATTAGGTGATATTAATATTGGTGTGCAAGTCAAAACTCGGACACCATGGACTTCAGCAGTGACAGTTCTTATTACATTTCTTAATATTCCATTCTGTTCAGAAGCAAGGCTTAAAGTTGCATAGTCCGATGGTTTTGAGTTTCTGTCATTTTCTGATATTAGTTTTTTGGTTTTTTTTTGTGTGTGCATTAGTTGATTAAGCAAGGGAAATTCCAGTCGGTGAGGACTGGTCTTCCTCATTCGACTGCTCCTTGCCCTATCCTAGTAATGCCGAGCGTCTGGCTAGGAAGCGACAAGTACCAAATTTTAAGTCCTTGGTTTGACTCGACCAGGATTCGAAACCACGATCCCATGATCTACCAACACGGGAGACGGATGCTCTAACTCATTCGGCCGTCCCGTCTGGTTCTTATTATTGACCTTACCTTAGTTTGAAGTACCTTTGCTTTAAAATTTGTAACTTAGGATATATTTGAAGCGTAAACATTCCAAATATATTTTGACGTTCTATTAACAATTGTGATCCCATAGGCTTTAGCAGTAACAAGGCAACTGGGTAACACTATAAAGTAACCCATGAAGTGTACCATGAATGTACACTTTCACAAGTTGGTGTCCGTTGTGATATGATATTTGTGGTTGCTAAGATCACACAAAGCACTCACAAATACTAATCACTGTGCATCAAAGTTTGCAATGATTCTCGCTCATTTAACCCAATTGCATTCATCATAATATATGCATAATTATGTGGTTTTCTTTGTAAATATAGTTTATTCATTGAATAAAGTCTTTTGTCAGCGCCGTGGCACTGGTCTTCCAGCCATGCTACAATACAGTTATTTACAATATATGCAGATGTAGTCTGATATCATCACCAGCTGCTAGCCCAAATCAGCTGAAATAACAATATCAAACATTCAAAGACTTACATATGGTATAGTTTGACAATTCACATACAAAAATAGCAGTTATATGTTGTATTCCTACACACTTGATACATACATGTGTATTGATTAGACCTTTACATTACGGAGTGGTTAGGTGCATAGTTGCCTTCCCTTCATAGGTTTGTATGCCTACTATGTTGTGAACTGCAAAACTATCATGTTGGAGTTAACATTTTGAGATGGAGTGAGTGTTAGTAGAATAGTTTGTTTATTCTGTTAGATAGAGTGTGGCTAGCTTATAGGGTTATGCTTAAAAGGTTAATTCCTCAGGTGTGTTTTTTTGACTACATGAAGTAGTTTGAGTAAGTAGGTTGTTAGTAATGATGGGATAAACAATGCTTGGAGGATTGTACGTTTCAGTCATTTAGTAGTCTAGTACAGACTTTATTAGTGTCTATGTTTATACAAAGACCCCATAATACCAAGACGGCTCACTCAGCCTGTACTGTGTAATCAAAATGATCAAACCCACCACTTGGTGCGCGGGCTGTTCCCCAGGCTAAACAGACGCTATATTATATGCACAAATGTATATATGAATGTGAAAGATGTGTGATGATGGTGACGAGGACAACGATGACGTGTGCCTGTTCATAGCAATTTCATATTGATGTGTATTCACGCTTACCCGTCTCATGCATGATATAACCATATGTGTTTACATGTGAAACACCAACCAGCAGTTGGGTCGATCAAACCCACCACAAGGTGGCACCGCAAAATTTACATCACATGGGAGAGATAAGGAGTGAGCCGTCCCAGTACCCTAGGGCCCCCTGTCTATATCAATATTACCAGACTGATACACATTTCCGAATTTGCTGGGCAAATAATTTGTACGGTGGATAACTTAGTTTGTTGGCAGCAGGTAAAGGAGCGCGTGGGATGGTGGGAGGGGGTGGGGTGGCAGTAGGTGCTTATAATAGATAGCTAATTAAATATGGCGACCTCATCACTAGGCCTGTAGAAGGGCCTGACTGGCTTGGTGAATTCTTACCAGGTTCTTGTACTAATACATAACATAATACTTAGGTTGGTTGGTTGTTGGAGTATTACATCCTGGCAACATCTAAGGTCATATCAGGATGGGTACCGACTTGTGACAGTGCGCACTCAGGGCGACTTTACAGTGCTGCCCCACTGTGAAATCAGGCCGTCTTATACATATATACACAGTAAAACCTCTGTAACCGACCACTCCCCTAGATCGACCACTCCCCTATATCAATCGCGTTATTTGGGTCCCAAAAGATCGCCCATACAATACCATTATAATGATACCAAATTCCCTAAACCGACCACATCCCTAAATGGACTATTTGAAGTCTGTCCCATGGTCAGTCGATTTAGAGAGGTTTACTATATATATACATAGATATATTCAGCGTACTGTGTAAAGAATGACTGGTGTAAAGTACTGAGCATTGTACAGGAGGACAAGTCAGGAGGGGCCATTGTCTATACTGGGTGATTCCTACATAGGCTTGTCTATGCTGGATGATTGTCTATGCTGAGTGATTCCTATATAGGCTTGTCTATGCTGAGTGATTCCTACATAGGCTTGTCTATGCTGGGTAATTCCTACATATGTTTGTCTATGCTGAGGGATTCCTACATAGGCTTGTCTATGCTGAATGATTCCTACATAGGCTTGTCTATGCTGGGTGATTCCTACATAGGCTTGTCTATGCTGCGTGATTCCTACATAGGCTTGTCTATGATTAGTGATTCCTACATAGGCTTATCTATGCTGAGTGATTCCTACATAGGCTTGTATATGCTGAGTGATTCCTACATAGGCTTGTCTATGCTGGGTGATTCCTACATACGCTTGTCTAAGCTGAGGGATTCCTACATAGGCTTGTCTATGCTGGGTGATTCCTACATAGGCTTGTCTATGCTGAGGGATTCGTACATAGGTTTGTCTATGCTGGGTGATTCCTACATAGGCTTGTCTATGCTGGGTGATTCCTACATAGGCTTGTCTATGGTTGGTGATTCCTACCTAGGCTTGTCTATGCTGAGTGATTTCTATATAGGCTTGTCTATGCTGGGTGATTCCTACATAGGCTTGTCTATGCTGAGGGATTCCTACATAGGCTTGTCTATGCTGGGTGATTCCTACATAGGCGTGTCTATGCTGAGGGATTCCTACTTAGGCTTGTCTCTGCTGGGGAATTCCTAACTAAGCTTGTCTGTGCTGAGTGATTCCTACATATGCTTGTCTATGCTGAGGGATTCCTACATAGGCTTGTCTATGCTGAGTGATTCCTACATAGGTTTGTCTATGCTGGGTGATTCCTACATAGGCTTGTCTAGGCTGAGTGATTCCTACATAGGCTTGTCTATGCTGGGTGATTCCTACATAGGCTTGTCTATGCTGGGTGATTCCTAGATAGGCTTTTCTATGCTGGGTGATTCCTACATAGGCTTGTCTATGCTGGGTGATTCCTACATAGGCTTGTCTATGCTGGGTGATTCCTACATAGGCTTGTCTATGCTGAGTGATTCCTACATGCTTGCTGGGTGATTCCTAATTAGGCTTGTCTATGCTGGGTGATTCCTACACTAGGCTTGTCTATGCTGGGTGATTCCTACATAGGCTTGTCTATGCTGAGTGATTCCTACATAGGCTTGTCTATGCTGGGTGATTCCTACATAGGCTTGTCTATGCTGAGTGATTCCTACATAGGCTTGTCTATGCTGGGTGATTCCTACATAGGCTTGTCTATGCTGAGTGATTCCTACATAGGCTTGTCTATGCTGGGTGATTCCTACATAGGCTTGTCTATGCTGAGTGATTCCTACATAGGCTTGTCTATGCTGGGTGATTCCTACATAGGCTTGTCTATGCAGAGTGATTCCTCCATAGGCTTGTCTATGCTGAGGGATTTCTACATAGACATGTGGATAGTACAGGTTATTTTGGCGACACTTAGGCCGGGCCGATTGCTATTCACATATAAAGGAGGGTTAAAGGAGCGACTGGACTGACCAGGGCCTGCGTGTGCTGGCGGTTAGAGTGATGGTGGGGATAGGGGAGTGAGTGTGTGTGTATGTGTGTGTGGTGGTGTGTGTGTGTGTGTGTGTGTGAAGGGGTGGAGGTATATTGACCTCACACTATTGAACGGTTACCAAGGGAACCCAACGCAGCTGCCTCCAAAAAACCCAGCACAGACTAACCGATTTGTCGCCGCAAAAATATAATCCGACTGAAGACGACAGATTCATTTCAGCCGACTTGTGTTCACCCGATTAGTTTCAACCGACTAGTTTCAGCCGATTAGTTCCAGCCGATTTAATTTCATCCGAGTAGTTTAAGCCGATTTCTTTATGCCGACTCGGTTCAACAGACTAGCTTCACCAGACTACTATGTCTAGGAAAACTTGGGATCACCATCATAGCCCCCCCACGCCCCCATCCCTACCTGAAGACAATACACTTGGTAGATCACAACCCACGCCTCTCGTGGTATGCAATGGAACTAATTCACAAGCAGGTTTGCGCTGAGTTTAGAATGAATTAGTCACTCCCAGGGAAAGGAGATCCTAGAAACTATTTTTGGCGTCTTTATTTGTCTAGCAAATCTGTGGGTTTTTTTTAGTCCCGTTCTTGCCTCCCACACTTAGAGAGAGAGAGAAAAAGTTAGAGGGGGAGTGGTTATAACAGTGCACGGAAGACACGCACACAGATATATATGTAATAAATAAAAACATTAACTTAGTAGTAATGTGGAATAATAATATTAATATAATATATATAATATGTATGATATATATAATATATATAATATATATAATATATATAATATATATATAATATATATAATATATATATAATATTTACACAATATATATATAAATATATATAATTAAAATGTATATAAGATATATATAATATATATATAATATATATAATATATATATAATGAATATATAATAATATATATTATAATATATATATAATATATATATTAATTAATATTAGATATATAATACATATAATATATAATACACAATAATACATATAATACATATAATACACATAATACATATAATACATATAATACACATAATGCATATAATATATCATATATAATATATGTAATATATATAATATATATAATATTTATATTATATATGTATTATATATAATATATGTAATATATTATATGTGTGTGAACAAATATATTTGAGCGTCAATGAAATAAAGTAGTGGTAGAAATATATCATTAACCACAATATCAAATCGCCGATATCCGATCGGGGATCGGCTAGTCTGCGGGATCACAATGCGGTCTTACGACACATACAGGTACTTAGTATTCAGTCTGAATCAGGCCGTCGCCAACAGCTTAGTTTGTTGGCAGCTGCACTCCCATGGGCGATAATAGATTCATAGTAACAACGCGTCTTTGTGACTGCCAGCCTCCCGGTCAAGCCGCACACATTTAAGCTGCTGTCACACATCACCGGATTGAGCAACGGACAGAATTGTCTAGTCTGGTGGTGTTCGGGCAAGTACAAATATCAAAATGTATTAAAATGTGTCAAAATGTTGCGATCGGGTCAAAGGCCGCCGAACGAACGGACATGAAACGGACATGAAACAGACATGAACGGATAGCCAACGGACGATAAGCATACTAACCAAACTCAAACTGGACAAGAACCGTAGACGTCAATCCGGCGGCATCCATTCCAAGTTTTATGCATGTTCAAAACTTGTACCGGATTGGGCCGGATATCAATGGATATCAACGGATATGCAATGGATATGCAATGGACACAAACCGGACTTTGCCGGATATCAATGGACTTTGTTCGGTTTCTTTCCGTTTCCCCAATCCGGTGATGTGGGAGAGCCGCTTTACCGACAAGTGTTCACAGGAGGGTGCTTACCGGTAAAGGACCTGTCACACTTTACCGGATCAAGGAAATGGATTGAAACGGAACAAAGTCTGTTGATATCTGGCAAAGTCCGGTTTGTGTCCATTGCATATCCGTTGATATCTGTTGATATCCGTTGATATCGATTGATATCCGATCCGATCCGTTATAAGTTTTGGAGCATGCACAAAACATTAATGGATTGCGCCGGACTGATGTATGCGGTTATTATCCATTACCATCTGTTCCCATCTGTTACCCATCCATTCCCATCTGTTACTGTCCGTTCCCGTCCATTACCGTCCGTTTAAGTCCATTACATATCCATTACACGTCCGTTGCCATTCGTTATAGTTCTTTTTGTATACTGAATTGTCCATTGATCGTTAGATACATTATCAACCATTACCGTCTGTTACCGTCTGTTACCCATCCATTACCGTCCGTTATATAATCGATCCATTTCAAGTCCGAATCACACACGGATTACAATATTTATGTCAAGGTCTGTCTGTATCCTCATTCCGGTAAAGTTTGCCAGGGCCTTTATGGTAGCATTTACATAAATTTCCATAAGCATATTCAGTGCTATTTGGAGCGACCCAACTAGCCACGGTGCGACCCAACCAGCCTGGGCTGAACTCATTTCAGCCCATTTAAACTTGTTTCCGGTACAAAGGCTAGGGGACCAGGTTGGAAACTGAGTGATAATAGATGAAAACTCATATGCCTCTGCCTGAGCAAATGAATGCCAGGGGACCAGGCTATAATTCCACAGAGCTAGCAGTGTAGTCAAGTATTATTTGAGTAGTTTATTTTTCAGACATTATCACATATTTATGTATCTTTGGCACAGATTAAATTGTTTGAAGTATATTTGAAATTTATCTACATTGATTTCTGTTTAAATCACACAATATCACTACTTACAGAATGGGAAACTCATCCTGCAAGGGTATGCTCAATATTACCCACTGGGCACCTTTTTTTCATCCTTTCGTCGCTGTGGACCCTTCTCTAAATTTCAGATACCAAGTAACCATGCAGTCCCCAACCACATAAAAATACACACACTTACACACACACACGCAATCTCGGAAATATCGGCCGCTCTTTCCATAAATTGTTCTTGTTTTGCGGCGTTTAACGGCCTCTCAACATCTAAGGTAATAGCAGGATGTCACGTGCGCATGCAGTCACGCAAGTCGGTATCCGGTCCTGATATAAGCTTAGATGTTGCCAGGACGTAAAACTCCAACAAACAACCTAGATATTGCTAGGATGTTGCTTAGATGGCGATTCGCCCTTGTGTGTGGAAGCATATAATTGTGTTCTTACATAAGTTAAAGCAACTATTCAAAAAAGTATATAGCAAACTAATAGCATTCAAAAACTTGACGTCATGCCTCTATTCTGGTTGATCGTGAGTTGGTAGTGACGTAGAATGGGATGTGGGTGTGGGAAGGGATGGCCTGGAAGACTGAGTCTCTGTGGGGGTGATTGGTGACTGTGAGCAGGTAGGGGGTGAGTGCAAGTGTTGGGTTGGGGGTGGGGGTGGGAGTGGGGGGTAGGGTGCGGGTGGGTGTGGGGGTAGGAGTGGGGTGAGGGTCGGAGTGGGGGTGGGGTAGGTGGGTGTGGGTGGTGTGAGGTGTTGGTGATGCCAGGGGGTGGGGTGGGTGAGGGAGTGGGGTGTGGTGTGCAGGTAGGGGTGGGGTGAGTGCAAGTGTTGGGTGGGGGTGGGTGGGAGTGGGGGTAGGGTGGGGTGGGGTGGGGGTAGGGGGGGTGGGGTCGGAGTGGGGGTGGGGTAGGTGGGGTGTGGGGGTGTGAGGTGTTGATGATGCGAGGGTGGGTGGGTGAGGAGTGGGTGTGGTGTGCAGGAGGGGTGGGGTGAGTGCAAGTGTTGGGGTGGGGGTGGGTGTGGAGTGGGGGTAGGGTGGGGTGGGTGAGGGCTAGGGGGGGGAGGTCGAGTGGGGGTGGGGTTAGGATGGGGTGTGAGTGGTGTGGGTGTTGTGATGCAGAGGGTGGGGTGGGTGAGGGAGTGGGTGTTGGTGTGCAGGTAGGGGTGGGGTGGGTTGAGGTGAGGGAGTGGGGTTGGGGTAGGTGTTTGGGCGAGGTGGATGTGGGGGGGGGGTTGAGGTGATGGTGTGGGTGTGGGTGTGGGGGTAAGGGTGGCGATGGGTTAAGGTGAGGGTGTGGGTGCGGCTGTGAGTGTGGGGGTGAGTGTGGGGTGGGGTGGGTTCATGTGATGGTGTGTTTGGTGTGAGTGTGGGGGTGAGTCAAGGTGAGGGTTTGGTGGGTGTGAGTGAGTTGAGGTGAGGGTGTGGTGGGTGTAGGTGTGAGCGTGAGTGTGGGGTGAGTTGATGTGAGGGTGTGGTGGGTGTGGGTGTGTGGGTGGGAGTGAGTTGATGTGAGGGTGATGTGGGTGTGAGTGTGTGGGTGTGGGTATGGGGTGAGGTGAGGGTGATGTGGGTGTGGGTGGGGACTCTCCCCTCGGCTGGGTGGTAAGTGCAAATGCACGATGTGGCGTGAAACTATGGATCGCTGACGATGAATTCTGAATAAGGTGGGACCAGTGGTCAACAGCTGGCCAATGACTGCACGGTGTGAGAAACATGTGTAGAGTGTACAGCTGTGGGCAGGGCTGCTGTTCTAGGGTGACCCCCCCCCCCCCCCCCCCCCACCCCATACCACAACCACTACCACCCCACGCACAGGGCGCCGACCCAACACGCTGATTGTCCATTCTACTTGGTAAATCAAGTGTTAAATCAGCCTGTCAAGAAACATCCCAACCTCCCCCTTACAAAAATAGGTAATTTATTTCGCGGTAACTAGTTTAGTTTAACTTGAAAAACGAGTCAGTAGTTAATCTAAAAAGGGTTAGGGCTATATAAATAAATAAATAAATTAAAAAAAATATATATATATATATATATATATATAGGGTTAGGGATGCACAACTGATATAACAACATCAGTTATTTAATTATCTAAGATATAATCTGATATAAAAGCAATACTATTAAGACTACCTTCATATGGGAGTTCAGTTATTCCGCGGTAGTCATTTATTTGGATTGAAATACGAGTCAGTCATTAACATATATATACAGGGTTAGGGTTACATAGGGTTCGGGATGCACAACTGATATAGCGACATCATTTATTTAATTATCAAAGATATAATCTGATATTACACCAATAAGACTACCATATTATGGGAGGTCAGTTATTTCGATGTAGTGCGAGTACCGGGTGAATCTTTTATCTAAACGCTGACCTGTTCCTAGCATTTCACCAGACGGGATGGCCGAATGAGTTGAGCATCCGTCTCCCGTTTTGGTAGATCATGGGATTCGAACCCATGGGTGCATACCCTGGTTAAGTCAAATCAATGACTTAAAAATGTATACTTGTCACTTCCTAGCCAGGCGCTCGACATTATTAGGATAGGGCAAGGACTCGTTGACTCAGCGTCAGGATAATGTGATTGAGTGGAATATCAGGTCATGGTGCTGGTGGCCCACATGGTCTCCCAGCGGGGCAGCACTATGAAGTCGCCATGAGAGTTCGCTGTCACAAGTCGGTACCTGTCCTGATATGCCATTAGATGTTGCCAGGATGTAAAACTCCAATAACCAACCAACCAACCAACTAAACATCATAGCATTTATTTGTATTGTTCTTCCACCAACCAGCTGCTAGATTAGGCTGTGCTGTGAGGCTTTTTTTTTCTCTTGAAGATTTATACTGCATATCACGGATAAGTCTGAATCGACTTGTTTTCACCATTAGACAGTTTGTCGATAGAAAGACCGAGCCTACACTTTTACCGACCCAAGGGATTTTTAACCTCCCACACCACATAGACATGGTATGAGAGCAACTGGCCTTTGGTGACGCTGTAAGTTCTACACAGTGGTGGAAATTCAAATTGGCATGGGGAATCGAACCACCAACCTTCAGATTAGGAGTCTGACCTAGAAAAAAGTCAGACACTCTAACCTTTTCGCCACAGAGAACATCACAAACACATTTTATTGTGTATGTATCTACTTCAGACTCACTCAGCACTAAACAATAATGGTAATGCATGTTGCAACGTCAGTGGTGTTTATTTTTTTAAATTATGGGTGGTTTTTTTTTCTCCTTCCTTGTCATGGGTGCTCAACGTGAGCAAGATGCATGTCAGTTATTCTTCAGCAATACATCACAGGCTTTTAAAAACTGCCTCTTGTCTGCTCATCCGTCCCCCCCCCCCCCCCTTTCATCAACTCCTCTAAATGATTGTTTGTTTGTTGGGATTTTACGTCCTTCTACTCCTAGTCTATAAATGCACAGAATAATAACAATATCAACCCCTGCTTGGATTTCACTGCTAGAAATAGTCATGGGATTGCGTTGTCATTGTCTTAAGGCCCGTTTATACTTTTGACGGCATGTGACGGCACTACACGGCACAACACGACACAAGTGAACGTTCCCATTTAGACTTTATGTCGACGCTTGATGGTGTTAGACAGCACAACACGGGGTAAGCATTGGCCAGAGTTTGACTTTCAAGGTCAGCACTTCCATACGTCGGCAGTTCAGGTCTGGATTAAGACATCAACCAGTAGATTGCATGAGCTGAAAATGGTGTCGAGGGCAAAACAAAGGCACCTGGCCATTGAGTTTGCCGATACGTGCAGTGCAAAATGATGATTTTATTCTAAATTAATAGAAATACAGAGCAATTTGGCATAAACATGGATGCACGGATGCAATATAATAATATAATAAATATAGTTAAGAAAACTATCGATACGGAAAACATGGACAACGTAGTCGTGGGTCGACATTGGCGACCGTGTGCGTCAAAGCATTCAGACTGTCATGGCCACGTTCACTGTTTTGTGCCATCACACGGCGCCAACTGGTGTAAAGTTGACGGCATCACATGCCGTCAAAAGTATAAATGGGCCTTTAGCAGACCCAGAAGCTAGCTTTTTTGTTATTTAAAAAATGTGTCTTTAACTTTTATCCTACTTTGTACGCTGTGTCATTCCAGCACTCACCCCCTCCCCACCCCCCAACCATCTCGAATCACACCCTCCCTGTCAACTGCTGCTTGGGATTCACTGCTATGAATAGTCACTGTCATAGCAGAATCAACAGCCAGCTGTTTTAATTTAATTTGTTTTCTTTAGCTTTTATCTCAGCGTCCTTCTTTGGACACTGCGACCTTCCACTACTCCCCCCTCTGCCCCCCTTCCCCCCGTCCCACCTGCTGCCCGTCCACAGCCAGATTCGGAGAGAAACCACACACGGAAGGACACTAGAGGTTAAAGCACTTTAATTTAACCGACTACTCAACTGATAGTTAATTAAACATGACCAACCCAATTGTCTATTCACGATTATCATCGCGAAATATGACTATTCATGCTTTATATACGGGGCATTCTCTGAAACTGGGTGCAACATAATTTAATTTAATTTCCACGTTACGATGGTGATAATTATTATTATTATTTTGTGTCTTGCAAGTTAAATAATTATTGTTGGCTCTGTGTGTAAAGTATGTTAGCAATGCTACACATATTTAATCTATCACACAAAATTGATCTAGGGTATTCTTCTAGGATTTTGTGCTAAAGTGACAAAATGAAAATTTACACATCAACACCATGCATTTACCTACACTTTTAAAAAATATTTTCTTGTAAAGCATAATCTTGTTCGCTTAACTGCAATCAATAAAATCTTGTTTGAATTTGTTGTGTATGCTAAAATGATGTTCTGGATGTGCGTTTGATTTCCATATTACATAAATGATATTAATGTATCGTTCAATTTGAATAAGGACAACATTTTTTTAAATAGTGAAATAGCTTTTGTTTCAACTCTGTATAACATGTCAATCTTCATATGAACATTGATTTTCCTATTATTGTAGAACATTTTCTGCTATTATTTCGAAGGTTTTCACTTTCGCTTTCCATGTCACACATTAGGGCCCATTTTCAAAGGATGACCCATATAGAAGGGGTGTAATGACATCACGAGGCAACTTTCATTGGCCATATTGGATTACATACAGAAGGCTTGAACCTGTCTACATTGTGCTTATTTACCTATTTGTTGGTTTATTTGTCACTGTTTTGAGCAGTTTGGCCTCAGGAGTTGTTAAAGTGCTGAAAGTAAACACATTGGATGTAAACTGCCCAGAACAGCTTAGAACAAATGATGTTACTGCATCAGCATACATTCACAACAGGGCTAGGCAAGGGTGCTCGTAATCCAAGATGGCTGATTGCTGACCTCTGACCACTGAGTGATGACGTCACGTGCACTCCCTCTATAGCTTAAAACGAGCTATTCTCTGGGAGCTATGTAGGGACGATTCAAGTCTGAGAGCCTCTGTCATCAAGTTATGACTACTAGGATCAATCAGTGCTAATGGATCGGAATCGGTAGGGGTATCGGCAGAATCGGTTTCCCGTGAAGAAGGTCGGGAGTTCGATTCCCAGCCGAGTCAAACAAATGACTTTTAAAGTAGGCCTATATTATTCAACATGATGTAATCAATTCTTCACTCCAAAAGTAGCAGTAAATGGTAGATATGTGATTTATTTAATTCGCAAATTGGTTATTTCCAACATGGCAAGCCTTCCAATATTGTTTCTATAGAGTTGTCTGTAGTAAGGTATGCAAATGTGGAATTAAGGGAGTAGCTCCTGCTGTATAATGTACAGCACCAGTCACTGTAGGGAGCAGCACCGAGTAGAAAGTGTATACTCGGGGCAACTCAAACAATCGTTGAGGGTTACATTTGTTCTCTTATGCTGTCATTGCCGGGAGTAGCAGGAACAACAAAGCAGTACCACCCACCTGTCAATCAACCCCAAACAATCCCTAACAAGCTCCACATCGCCAGCCAATCAGCTACCGACACACCCTCACACTCTTTCTCCACGACTTCCAGTCCCCTTCCCCATCACCTTTCCACAGACACTCGTCAGTGATGCATCTCTTCTCAACCCAGCCTTTTTGAGAGCAGCTGGACTGTACCACCTCATATAGTTTATTAAATAGATTCTATCATTTATCAATCAAACTTTTCTTTTTCTATGGGAATTTGTTTCCCTTGACCACAAATATATGATTGTGAGCTTTCTAATTTAATGTTGACCAGACGGGTTGGCCGAATGAGTTAGAGCGTCCGTCTCCCGTGCTGGTAGATCGTGGGGTCGTGGGTTCGAGTCCCGGTCGAGTCAAACCAATGACTTTAAAATTGATACTTGTTGCTTCCTAGCCAGGCGATCGGCATTATTAGGATAGGGCAAGGACTGGTGTGGTCAGTGTCAGGATAATGTGACTGAGTGGGATACCAGGTCATGGTGCCGGTGGCCTGGTTTCCCAGTGGGACAGCACTATAAAGTTGCCATGAGTGCGCACTGTCACAAGTCGGTACCCGTCCTGATATGACCTTAGATGTTGCTAGGACGTAAAACAACAACAAACAAACAAACAATCTAATTTAATGAGTGTCTATTGGCACATAATTGATTGTCTGCTTTTACATGTAAAAGCGATGGTTTGAACAAAAAACTAATATTTCTCACCGTGAATATGGCCTATGCTGCCGACACGGCGTAAAGCAACCACCAATCAATCAATCAGTCAATCTCAACCCACCCACCCACCCGCTACCCATTTGACTCACCATAATTAACACACCAAGAAAATTAAAGACAAACATCATTTAACTTTAAATACCATATACCTTGATAATTATATTTACTCATGTATTATGTTCATTAAGTTCTCATGTCCAATTGATTCCTTGATTAATTCACATTGATTGTTAAGAAAACTGATTTATTAATTATTATTGATTGCTAAACAAACCCACAGTGGCTGTAGATGAATTGTTCATGATTATGTCCTCGCATAACTTCGTGGTCATGTCAGCCTTATTTTTCGGCTGTGGCCTCACAAACTGATTATGAACAGCCGGCATGCTGACGAATCTGATTGTCATGGGAATAAAGTTGTGTTTTTCCCACCTCTACTTCCTCGTTTTCCAAGCCTTAGCCAGCAATGGCTTGATAATTATATCAATTAACACTTTCATCTGTCACTGTCATCTATCACCACTAATCACATGAGCCATTTACTATTTATTTTCACAATGATTATTTTACGAAATGGTTTTGTTTTAATACTTCAAATAATACCCCATGTGTGTTGCCCGTATAATATGAGCAGTTGTCACCTCCTCAAACTCTGCAATGCGTTTTTATTGACATAATTGCCTGAAATTAGCCCTCTCTGTCCAAAAATAAAAGCATACCCGCATACTAAACTGGGTCAATTTGTTGAGCAGTATCAAATGGAACAGCTCATTTCAAGTTTGATAAATTGTTTCTACTAAATGTATTTTATTCAACGAATAATGTCTTTTGTCAGCGCCAGAGCACTAGTCTTCCGGCTGTTCATTACAATTTGTTGGTACATAAATGACAATATCAGTTGCAATAATAACCACACGAAAAACCTGTTCAATAATAGAAGCATAATATAAATTGACTATTCGTTTTAATAGTAACTGCATACAATTCCAGTTCAACATATGTATTATGCACTTGGTGAGCATGCATCAATAAATGTACAAGATGATTCTAGAATTGAACTACGCGGACTCGGATGAATGGTATATATTCTGACTTTTTAATGCACTAGATTGGTAATCGTACATGCGTGAGTATAATGAGAGAAGGCCCCGAGATGCTTAAGCCCTATAGTTCTAGTCTCTTATTATGGGGTGGGCGGGATGGCAGAGTAATTTGTCAGTCGCCGTCCGCCACCAAGTCGTAGTGGACGAGATCGTCTTTTGCTCGCTTTATATAGCAGCTTAGCTGACCCAAAACGTCATGACTACGTATATGCTCGTAACTTTGTAACAATTTTGTCTCCTGATGTTGTATCTAATTTACATACAGTGTCTGCCAGCACTGCGTGGTTACTTGGTGTAGTTCCAAAAGACCCACTAGGCGTGGCCGATATACGTATTTAAGGTTCGAGTAAAGGTGGCCCCAGCGGCCGTTTGAATAAGAATCCGACTCCAGCTTGTTCAATTACCCATGTTGCGAGCAACATCGACAATTGCCTTTAAACACTTCTTTCTTCCTTTGCTTTCTCTCTTCTTTTTTCAAAAAGCTTAAATCTGCATTTACCGTATATTATATATAGACTGACACCATGCTAATCCTAGGAATCTAACAATTTTATATAATGAAGTTTATTTCCCAACACATTCATCTTCACATTTGAGGTTCACACAACCAAGTCCAGTTGGAATTTCCAATAATACCCTGTATATATAATATAATATGTACATATATGAATATACATATACAATGGATTATTGGAGCTGAATATATATGTATGGACCTATATACACATAGACATCCTATGTGAATATATACATAAGTCTAAATTCGATGTATTATTACAGATCCCTACTGAAATTGGTTGTACACACACATACAGACATACACAAACATATTCCACAAAAAATGTCAGTGCATGCGTGAGAGTGTTCGCAACACTGGTATGGGTTGAGGGTGGTGGCGCCACCTGTCCCAACAGTGAAAAAGGGTCACCCATAAAGTAGTACACAATATATGGGTGATCAATATAGGGAATCTTCCCTTTTGTGCCTTTATACTCACATAATTCTTATACATCACATGAGCATATATACATGTATACATATATATATATATATGCTTGATTGATTGATTGATTGGTGGTTGCTTTACGCCGTGTCGGCAGCATAGGCCATATTCATGGCGAGAAATGTTTGTTTTTTGTTCAAACCATTGCTTTTACATCTATATATGCAAGGCCCTAACAAAATAATGTACACAGTAAGTAGACTATACAGGGACACTTTCCTTATTTATACTCGTATAGTTCTTACACATCACATACATATTCAGCTTAATAATATGAATCAACCAAAGTTCTACCAACATATCCATCCACTCAGTGAATGATTCACTATCTATGACTGGTAGCGATCGCCCTCAACGGGCAGCCACCACACTAACACACTAACAGTGACTGGTCTCCGGCCTCACTCGCCACTCAAAGATAATAAATTCACCGGAGCAAATTGGTGACAAGTACAGAGACATGAGGCAGGATGCATCCACCCCAGGAGGCCATGACAGAAGCTCTGCTGGGTGGGGCTATTTTTAGATATCACTGAAGTAGTGGATACACCAGATCTGAGGCTGTGTGCATATGTAGCGTACTTTTAGATATTAGTGTTACATAGTATGACATTTTGTTTGTTTGCTTGTTTGTTTAACGATCCCCCCCCAGCACAAAAAGTAAGCATCGGTTATTGGGGTTCCATATATATATATATATATATATATATATATATATATATATATATATATATATATATATATATATATATACATATATATATATATGATATATAAGAATTATGCAAATATAAATAATCAGAAAGATTGAATATTATTATGATATCATCCAATCAGGTTACTTTATATATTAACCTCTTCCAGCGTCTCTACTTCGGGACCGGTAGAACTCCCACTCCTTTGCGCATATATGTATATATACAGAAAAACCTCTCTAATCGACCACCTCCACAGATTGACCACTCCCCTATATCGATCGTTTATTTCTGTCCCAACAATACCATTCTAACCCTATTCTAACTCTCTAAACCCACCACATCCCTAAATGGACCACTTAGAGTCAGTCCCAAAGTCGGTCAATTTAGAGAGGTTTTACTGTACATAACTTTTCTCCGAGCGAGTGGAGGATTGGCCCTACACAGGAGGTGGAGGCTGGCTACAGTACAGAGAAGGAATGAACACAAGATATATATATATATATATGAGTCAGGCTCACGAAAATAGGCCAATTAGAAAAAGTTGTTGGCGTCGAGCATTGGATGTCGGCGTCGATTGGTATATTTATAGTTTAGCATCGACAGAGGTGTTGGAAAGTCCTTAAATTTATCCTGAATGTAAAGGTTGAGAAAATACAACCTTAGTTGTTTCTAGGATAATTTAATATAAAACAAAGAAATGCACTACACTTTAAGAATTGCGATGCCGACATCTGTTAAAGTTGTTGGCGTCGAGCATTGGATGTCGGCGTCGAACGGCATAATTATAGTTTAGCATTGACAGAGGTGTTGGAAAGTCCTTAAATTTAGCCTCAATGTAAAGGTCCAGAAAATACAACAACCTTATTTGTTTCTAGGATAATTTAATATGAAACAAAGAAATGAACTACACTTTAAGAATTGCCATGCCAACATGTGTTAAAGTTGTCGGCGTCGAACGGCATAATTATAGTTTACCATTGACAGAGGTGTTGGAAAGTCCTTAAAATTAGCCTGAATGTAAAGGTCGAGAAAATACAACAACCTTATTTGTTTCTAGGATAATTTAATATGAAACAAAGAAATGCACTACACTTTAAGAATTGCGATGCCGACATCTTAAATTGACCACCAATTGGCCCATTTTTGTGAGGCTGACTCATATATATACATATATATATGTGCTCTATAATCTATTATGGGAATATAAACAAGGATACTATCACTTATCAGTTCTCTCTATATTAGTTGTTACCTACTGTACTACTGTCATATGACTTAGTTATTACCTACTGTACTACTCCATAGGGGTTAGTTCCTGCCTCCGCCACTAGGGTGCCACCTGTGAGTGGCTCCTGGCCACCTGGATACCAGCTGCGTCTGGTCACTACCGCTGCCAGACCCGCTCGGATGGTCAGATTTTATATATATATATATATGTAAGAGGATTTTATCTGCCACATCCAACTTAGATACCGGTGCATTCATTAAACATGTGTTACTGCATGGAAGGAAACATTGAATTGAATAGAACCCGCTACCTGGGCCGCATTCAGGGTCCGTCTCGGAGGCGCCTCGGAGATGGCCGTGACGTCACACTAGTCTGAACTACAAAAGCAGTTTGTTGTCTCAAAGATGGCCACCCCCATAGGCGGCGGCCATTTGCAATGGAAAAGCTGCGCTGTGATTGGCTGAAACCACTGAATGCAGCGGCCATTTTCGAGGTGCTTTTCATCTCCAGTATGAAAAGGGAGGCGTCTCTAAGACGTCGCCGAGGCACCTCCGAGACGGACCCTGAACGCGGCCCTGGTTACAGTTAGTGCTGAAGCCTAGCTATAAGAATTTTAACATGGATGTCAACATTAATTAGACACGTTTGTTTTCACCTCAACTATCTTCAAAGTAATAATTATCAACCTAATATATTTATCTAAACAATTATACATTAAAAAGGGCAGAAACTCAAAACCATTGAACTATTCAAGTTTAAAGTTGCAGAGACCGATGGTTTTGAGTTTCTAACCTTTCCTGGAATACATATATTAGGTTGATCCTTACAAGCTAAGACCCTATGATACTAAGATGGCTCACTCCCTATCTCTCCCATAGTAAATTTCGCAGTGCCACCTTGTGGTGGGTTTGATCAGCCCGGCTGCTGGTTGGTGTTTCACATGTAAACACATACAATTATATTATACATGAGATAGGTAAGAATGAATACACATCAATATGAAATTGCTATGAGCAAATACACATCATCATCAGCATCATCATCATCATCACCATCATCACACATCTTTCACATTCATATATACATTTATACATATAATATATCAACTGTTTAACCAAGAGAACAGCCAGCGTCCCAAGTGGTGGATTTGATCATTTTGATTACACAGTACAGGCTGAGTGAGCCGTCTTAGCATTATAGGGTCTTTGTTACAATCTACCTTACTATAGCTTGAAGTAACTTTAATTTTAAATGGTTAACTTTTTAAGTATTTGTAGTGCAACCATGTTAAATTAATTTTGGAAAGCACACCAACATTCTGACACCATAGGGTTATGTAGTAACAGATTCCATTAACTTGATTCAATATTCCCGCATATGTCACAGAAAATGTTTAATAAGTGCACCAGTATCTAAGTTAGATATGTAGCATAAAATCTAGATAATTGCTTTGGTTTCGAAAAAATTGATGTTTTCATCGGACTATGCAACTTTAATCTCAACTTGAATAGATTTAGATTAGTTACAGTTGTAAAATCGAAATATTAACATTTCAGATGTCTAACGCAGCATGGTTTCAGTTGGAAATGTAGATTCAAATCTAGATAATTGCTTTGGTTTTGAAAATGTTGTCTTTTCATCGGACTATGGAACTTTAATTTCAACTTGAATAGATCTAGATTAGTTACAGTTGTAAAATCAAAATATTAACATGTCAGAAGGCCGCAGCATGGTTTCAGTTGGAAATGTAGATTAAAATCTAGATAATTACTTTGGTTTTGAAAACGTTGTCTTTTCATCAGACTATGGAACTTTAATTTCAACTTGAATAGATCTAGATTAGTTACAGTTGTAAAATCAAAATATTAACGTGTCAGAAGGCCGCAGCATGGTTTCAGTTGGAAATGTAGATTCAAATCTAGATAATTGCTTTGGTTTTGAAAATTTGTTGTTTTCATTGGACTACGGAACTTTAATTTCAACTTGAATAGATCTAGATTAGTTACAGTTGTAAAATCAAAATATTAACATGTCAGAAGGCCGCAGCATGGTTTCAGTTGGAAATGTAGATTCAAATCTAGATAATTGCTTTGGTTTTGAAAATTTGTTGTTTTCATTGGACTACGGAACTTTAATTTCAACTTGAATAGATCTAGATTAGTTACAGTTGTAAAATCAAAATATTAACATGTCAGAAGGTCGCAGCATGGTTTCAGTTGGAAATGTAGATTCAAATCTAGATAATTGCTTTGGTTTTGAAAATTTGTTGTTTTCATCGGACTATGCAGCTTTAAGTGATATTGATACTCTAGCAGCTGGATATGGGGGGAGGGGACGGGGGGAGGGGTTTGCAGCTCGAGCAGCCTGTCCTAAAAAAAGGGTATGTTTATAAGTAGGTCAAGCTAGTTCTAGGCGGAAACAGCGCCCTATTCTCTGATCCAGGACCAGTTGCTGACATTTCGTTTCAATTCAATAGTGTGCACGGGACGAGAAATATGTATCTGCACTGAGCGGCTATGTCAGAAGTTCTGCTGGGTGTGGCTATTTTTAGATATCCCTAAAGCAGTAGAGAACATGTGTGCATGTGTAGTGCACTTTGTATCTTAGTGTTACATAAATATGTATAAAAAGAAACTATTTAAGCTTTATCAGATGGAAAACACATAGTAGTCTAGTAGATAAATATTGAGATGTAATTTACAGTATTGAGGGTAATCTTGATAAGCTTTTAACTTTTATTTTTCTATTTATTATTTCTATCATATAAGCAATGTATCTGTGTTATTTTTAAATGGGGAAAGCTTCTCATAGGTATTGTACTTCTGCTTTCTCCTTTTTCATCTGAACATTGATCATGTGGAAATAAATATATTAGTATATATATATACATATATATATATATGTGTATATATACTAGCTGTAACTTGTGCTGTACATGGGCTAAAGCTAGGGTCCGCATCAATCCCTGGACCAATATTAGATTGAACTCTCATTATATATATATATATATATATATATATATATATATTCATAGTCTCTGACTATATTCAGAGACCTTGTATATATCTACATTCTCTGATATATCCCAGATTTGTGCACAGTCCTGTTTCAATGTAGTGCTGCCATCTGGTGGAATCCAACAGGTACCATTATGTGGTAAACCATATTGGTAGCGCTATCTAATGGCGAAGTTAATAACACCCGTGGCTACATGACTCAAAATGGATGCCACTCTGGTCGAAGTGACCAAAGTTATTAAACACTATCAAAATGAATATGAAATATGTATGGTAGGCACAAATAAATATGCTATTAAAAACCCATAAATGGCAAAGCATCAGTGGAGTACTATGATGCGCATTGACAGTGCCGATTAACCGACGAGTAGTGATCCGAATGACCCTAAAACCTAACCACCATTTGGTACTATATATAGGACCATATATTCATAATCATATGGCGTTTAAAATGCGTCATTGTCATAGTCTTTTAATATTTATTTATTTAAAATATTAGTCATGTATTTTCATCGTCATTGTTTTGACATAATAGATATATATAGTTTATTTTATTCATCTATTTGATCATAGTGCATTAGAAAAAAAAAGAGAATTTCCTTAACAAAAATCGACTTCTTCCTGCTAACATTTGTCGTCCTTTTTACTTGAATTAATACAGTTATTTCATCATTGGAATTGCTATAATTACAGTTATTTTTTTACTTAGTTATTTATTGTTATCACTATTTATGCAGTGCTTTGAATTTCTGCTATCAATGCCATTTTAATATATTCGGTTTATATTTTTATATATTGGCATGATTTGTGTGTGTGCCCGTAGATTTTAACTAATTTCCTCTCTTACAGGAGAACTATTAGTAAAAGATTGAATGAGATTTTGACATGTAGCTTTGTTCATTGATGCGTTGAGCCAAAGAGCCTATAATACTAAGACGACTCACTCAGCCTGTACTGTTTAATCAAAATGATCAAACCCACCACTTGGTGTGCTAGCTGTTCTCTTGGTTAAACAGGTGCTATATTATATGCATACATGTATATACAAATTTGAAAGATGTGTGATGATGGTGATGCTGATGATGATGCTGATGATGATGTGTATTTGTTCATAACAATTTCATATTGATGTATATTCATACTTACCTATCTCATGTATAATACAATTGTATGTGTTTACATGTGAAACACCAACCAGCAGCTGGGCTGATCAAACCGACCACAAGGTGGCACTGTGAAATTTACATTACCATTGGAGAGATAGGGAGTGAGCCGTCTTAGTATTATAGGGTCTTTGGTTGAGCATTAGTCATGTTGTTGGTCCGTTGGTTGGTGCAGAGTCGGAGGAGCATTAGGGGATGAAGCCAAGTCAATCTCATGAACAGACCGAACCTTTTCAAGGAAGTCTTGCAGCAATATAGATCATCATAACCCATAGTTTGTCATAAGTAAATAAAAATATGGCGGGTTGGGGCGGGGAGGAAGCCAAAGGGCAGGGTTGAGGTGGAGAGGGGAGTAAAGGTTTGTTTGTTTTTGGGGAGTTTTCAGTCGTGTTGGCGCACTGAAGGATGTACATCTGCAGCACTGTATTGGCACTGCTGAAGGCAGTCCCATATGGCCAAGGGTTGGCAAAAGGGTTGGGGTTGGGAAGCATACAGGGGCATAGCTAGGCGTACACGCGTACGCCAAAACGTCCACATCGTTTTGTCAACAACAACAACAATTTAAAAATAATAAAGAGAGAGAGAGAGAGGAGGCATGTAGTAGTCCGGAGTGTCGAAAACTCAAGTCTAAAATGTGTAAAATCCGCCAGCTTAAGCTTAAGCGGCACCCTAAACCCACTGCCGAAATTAAGAGTACACATCGTTAAAGGTCTAGCTACGCCCCTGGCATATGAAGCGGTTTTATGTATACAGTAAAACCTCTCTAACCGACCACCTTCACAGATCGACCACTCCCCTATATCGAACGCTATATTTGGGCTTCCAAAATACCATTGTAAGCTATTCTAATTCTCTAAAGCGACCACCTTCCTAAATTGACCACCTAAAATCGGTCCCATGGTCGGTCGATTTAGAGAGGTTTTACTGTATGTGCATTTGTGTGTCTTGTGTGTGCCCCTTTGTTTTTGTATATAGTTTGTTTGTTTGTTGTTTGTTTGTTTGTTGTTTTACGTCCTAGCAACATCTAAGGTCATATCAGGACGGTGTATAGTTTGTAGGACACATCACGAGCCCGCGCTACTTTTACGGTTGTGTTCAGTGTGAGGAACGCGGGGTGCATGCACGTGTAGGACACGTGACCAGCACGTGACCACCATCCATCACCATCACTGCCTACAGCCACACTCACTCGCACCGCACCCACACCAGCACCGCACGCCAGACGGGATGGCCGAATGAGTTGAGCGTCCGTCTCCCGTTATTGGTAGATCATGGGATTCGAACCCATAGGTTCGAACCATGGTCGAATCAAACCAATGGCTTAACATTGATACTCGTCGCTTCCCAGCCAGAAGCTCAGCATTATTAGGATTGGTGGGCTCAGTATCAAGATAATGTGACTGAGTGGGTTATCAAGGCATGGTCTTGGTGGCCTGATCTCCCAGCGGGGCAGCACTATAAAGTCACCATGAGTGTGCACTGTCATACAGACATGTTTAATACACACGGGGTAGGTTTAACAACCATGCCACATGTAGCTTGTGCAGGGTCCTAGTTACAGCCGGAGGGAGGGAGGGCAGGAGGGGAGGATGGCAGGAGGGGAGGATGGCAGGAGGGGAGGATGGCAGGAGGGGAGGATGGCCGGAGGGGATGAGGGTAGGAGGGAGGTGGGGAGGAGGGGAGAGAGGGAGGAAGAAGGGGAGAGGAGGGGAGGAGGAGAGGTATGAATTAGCTAAGCCAGAGAATAAATAAATTAAATTTGCGTAATCCAATGATTTTGAGTTACTGCGATTATTGAAATATGTGATTATAACATATCATGCGAGTATGAAAATATGGAAGGGAATAATATTATATTGTTATTCTCTGTAAGACCCAACCTATGTTCCGGTGACGCCACCTTCGGCCCACCTCGCCTCCAAGTCAATCTCATGAACAGACAGAACCTTTTCAAGGAAGTCTTGCACCAATATAGATCATCACCAGTGTCAGTTGCATCATTATTAGTAGAACCTACTTTACTTTATTTTGAAGCAGCTTTTATTTTAAAGGGTATAACTCAGGCGATATGTTAATACCCCAGTCACACTATAGCTTACGACCACTTTGCGACCACCTTAGACCAAAGAACCCACACTCATCAGTGACGACAATACGTCGGCAACCATTGTTTTGGTAGCAAGGATCTCACTGTTGAGTGTCGGTTCTTTGGTCTAAGGTGGTCGCAAAGTGGGTGCAAGCTGTAGTGTGACTGGGGTCTAAGAGAAGACATGCGCAATTGTTTGCATTGTGCACACTGTAATGCTAGACACATGCCTTGCTGCTTGGTTGGTTGTTGGAGTCTTACATCCTGGCAACATCTAAAGTAACATCAGGATGGGTACCAACATGTGACAGTGCGCACTCATGGAAACTTTAAAGTGTTGCCCCACTGGGAGACCAAGCTGCCAGCACCATGACCTGCTGTCCCACTCAGTCACATTATCATGACACTGAACCAACCAGTCCTTGCCATACCCTAATAATGCTGAGTGCCTGGCTAGGACAGACACTTGCTGTCCGGACCGCACTTCGTCCACACCTCTCTCTATCTCCTCTCCGCTGGCCATGCTCCTCCTTGATTATGTGTGAAAAGAGTTCCAGGAGGGGGAGCCTGCCAACATTTCACTTTCTACTCTTACTCTGTCCGTGTCTTTGGCTCGCCGGCTGGACACCATAGAGCAAATAGACACGGTCCTTTGACTCAACTCTCCTCATTTCTCTTTGCTATACTCTATGGGTTTTTTTTCTCGAAAGGCTTACTTCTACCCATGATCAAGGGAGTTGTTTGCTTGGGTGGGGCCCTTTACCTTATCGTTTCTCTCGCTTTGTTCTTGTTGCTGGAACCACTGGACCCATCTTTACCCGTTCCCTTCCTCCTAAACCCTTGCTGCTGTCGACTGGATACAAGTGCTCTGCTACCGCCGGACCGGAGAGATTTGGTGCCGCCCCAACGCGTCACCGTTTTGAATGTTGTAAAGACATCACCAGCTTCTAGAACCGTCCCTCCTGAAGATTAATCTTCAACCAAAGATTGGACCGATTTATCAGGGCCTTTCTATATGGCTGCAGTTCTGCAGCTGGTAACCATCATAAGGTTATGTACAACCCCAAAAAGCCTGGCTAGGAAGCCACAATTATAATTTGTTTAGTCATTGGTTTGACTCGACCAGCGATCTACCAACATGGGAGACGAATGCTCAACTCATTTGGCCGTCCTGAATGGTCCATATGAATCATTTGGAGGCATATAGCCTTTTGTCCCTGGGGGCTGTATCCTATTGCCAAGCACCACTCACAGTATATATCCATCAACACGCGAGCCCCTGAATACCAACACATCCAGGGAGTTTATGTTAAGCCAAGTGTCTGGCGCGTTTTGTGCCGTGCATCACATTAGCGTAAAGCCAGGCGTACAATGTGAATTCTAGGTCAGGAGGGGAGGAGGGGGGGGGGCGAGAAGAGGGGAGGGGGGGGGGAGAATGGGTGAAGGGGAAAGAGAAGGAGATAAGTTGGTGAAGGGAGAAGAAGAGTATGAGGAGGTATGGAGAAAAGGGAGAGGGAGGGGAGGAGAAGGTGGTGTAGAGGGGCGGAGGAAGGAGGGGAGGAGGGGGTGAGAAGAGGGGAGGGGGGGTAGAATGAGTGAAGGGGGAAGAGAAGGAGATAAGTTGGTGAAGGGAGAAGAAGAATATGAGGGGGTAAGGAGAAAAGGGAGATGGAGGGGAGGAGGAGAGGAGGGGATGAGGGTAGGAGGAGAGGAGACGAGGGGAGGGGAGAAAGGGAAAATGGGGAAAGAGGGGACAGAAGGAGATAAGTTGGTGAAGGGAGAAGAAGAGTATGAGGAGGTAGGGAGAAGAGGGAGAGGGAGGGGAGGAGAAGGTGGTGTGGGGGGGAGGAAGGAGGTGAGGAGGGGAGGAGGGGAGGAGGAGATGAGACGAGGGGAGGGGAGAAAGGGAAAATGGGGAAAGAGGGGACAGAAGGAGATAAGTTGGTGAAGGGAGAAGAAGAGTATGAGGAGGTAGGGAGAAGAGGGAGAGGGAGGGGAGGAGAAGGTGGTGTGGGGAGGAGGAAGGAGGGGAGGAGGCGAGGGGAGGGGAGAAAGGGGAAATGGAGAAAGATGGGACAGAAGGAGATAAGTTGGTGAAGGGAGAAGATGAGTGTGAGGAGGTAGTGAGAAGAGGGAGAGGGAGGGGAGGAGGAGAAGCTGGTGTGGGGGAGGGGAGGAGGGGAGGAGGCGAGGGGAGGGTAGAAAGGGAGAATGGGGGAAGGGGGCAGAGAAGGAGATAAGGTGAGGAGGAGAGGAGACGAGTTTGAGGAAGTGGGGAGAAGGGGGAGGGGAGAGGAAAGTGGGGGGTGGGTGGCAGAGAGGAAGGGAGCAGCGGAGTAGACGAGGAGAACTGGGGGCTAGGACGGAGGGAAGGGGGAAAGGAAAGAAGGAGGGGAGGACGGGAGCAAAAGAGGAGAGCATGGGGTAGGAAGAAAGGACAGGGGAAGGAAAGAAGATGGGGAGGAGGGGAGGAGGGGAGGAGGGGAGAGGAATGGGCGGAGAAGAGGATGGGAGGGTGGACGGGGAGGAAAAGGGAGATTGGGATGAGGTGAGGAAGGGATAGGAGGGAAGGAAAGAGAAGAGAATGGAAGAGGAAGGCGAGGGAGGAGGGGAGGTGGGGGAAAAGGTGATACGGTGGAGAGGAGGCGAACATGACAGTAAAAGAGATGAAAGAAGGGGGCAGGGAGGTGATGAAGGGAGGGAAGACAGGAAGGGGAGTAGAGGAGGAAGGAAGGGAGGGAGGAAGAAAGTTTGTCCGTGTTTAATAATATTTAAAGGCTGCATTCCTCCTGGTTCCTCTACTACTTTGGTTTTCTACATCTACTGATCTTATTTTGTTGTTGTTCAATAGACTACATCGTCATTCCAGCAGTGCAGTGCATTGTGGGATGCATCAAAGCAAAACAAACCCATGAGAAGCACATGGCACATGCTAACACACTGGGTGCAGTTATGAAATGTGCTAGTTTCAGCTCATCTCAGCTCTTGTTTGAAACATAGAACACTAACTAAAAAAGTATATATAATAAATTAAGATATTAATCTTTTATCCAACATTGCATTTACAACAATATAATCAGCACATCTTATGCCATGTGCATTTAGATTTAGACAAATCTGGGCATTCAGACTAGTGTTAGAGCCATAGCCAGAGTCAGTTTGACTTATTTTATTCATGTTTTTATTTATGTCTTATGATTAATGACATATGTAGAAATCGAAAATGAGTAGGGTTAATCAGATATTGGTTATATATTTCTTTGAAACAAGTTTTTGTTGACACATTTGACATTTTAATATTTAGAACAAGAATTACTTATGTCTAATCACTGGTGATGTAAAGTGACTGAAATTGTATGTTTCTTAGCTCAAAATGCTTAATCATGGAGAGTTGTGTCTTAAACATATTCATTATATTATTATATTGCATCCTTACATCCATGTTTGTGCCAAATTGTTATGTATTTTTATTAATTTTGAATAAAATCAAAGTTTCACCCTACATGTATCGGCAAACTCAATGGCTGTACGCGTTTGCTTTGCTGCCAACGCCGTTTTCAGCGAATGTGCAGTCGGAACGGTGATCTAGTCCATTGTTTTTATTCCTCTGAATAACATGTTGTCAGTGCTAATGCACTGGTCTTCCATCCCTAATGACAATTGCTCCTACGCAGTAAAGAAATCTACAACAATTACAGCGAAATAAGCAAAATATCGGTACATGAATGACAGGTAAAGAACAAGATAAGAGAAAAAAGAAACATAGGGGGAGGTAACTATGTTAGACTAGTATGGTAAGCATAAGTAGGAAGGGTGGGGGGGGGGGGGCATAACTGTCCTACTAGTACATACATATAACAGTTGTTCATATCAAGACAGCTACCAACCTCTGACAGTGCTCACTCATGGCGACTTTATAGTGCTGCCCCACTGGGAAATCAGGCCACTGGCACCAAGACCCAATATCATACGCAGTCACATTATCCTGACACTGAGCTAACCAGTCCTTGCCCTATCCTATTAATGCCGAGCACCAGGCTAGGAAGCGACACATATACATTCTTAAGTCATTGGTTTGACTCAACTGGGAACCGAACTCCCGACCTTCCGCACTCGAAGCCTGCGCTCTACTGATTCGGCCACCGCGCCCGTTGTAACATATCTGTTATGGGGAAGTACTGTAGTGCCTAATTGCTGGTAAATCTCAATTTGTAAATAGAGACCATGTGACTACGTGACCACGTGACCACGTGACCACAAACCACATGGCGTCTAATCTCGACTCACAGAGTGGGATTATAAATATCTGCATTAGAGGCAGCATCACACTGTTAGAAAATTCTGTACATGTACATAGATTATACTTAAAAATGTATATATATTCTCTGTAAACATGCCGTACACAGTTTATCTGTAATCGGGCTGACGCGGGCACATATTTAAACATATTATCTGTATCTGCTTCGTCGGCCATCATGGTTGGATAGAAATAGGCTACAACACTGCCGATACAGCGGCGGCATTCAAATTGCTCAGAGTGTGGGTTAATTTGAGCCAAATTTCACTTTATGAGTCAGTTATTCTCATAAATAACATTATATCAGGGCAGGTACCGACTTGTGACAGTGCACACTCATGGCGATGTCATACTCATAGTGCTGCCTCACTGGGAGACCATGCCACCAGCATCATGACCTGATATCCCACTCAGTCACATTATCCTGGCATTGGGCCAACCAGTCCATGCCTATCCTAATATTGTCAAGCTCCTGGCTAGGAAGCGACAAGTATCAATTTGTAAGACATTGGTTTGACTCAACCAGGGATTGAACCCGTGGGTTCGAAACCCACGATCTACCAAAAAGGAAGACGGGCGCTCAACTCATTTGGCCAATCCGTCTAGGACTAGTAGTATTCTGAATGGGGTTTGTGCCCAATGCCTAGTAACAATAATATACCACTGCCAGCTGCTGGCACAGTTATATAATCTACTCCGCCCCGTGGTGACGCAATGCGGGTAGTGAAGCTGTGCTGCCAATAGGTAGCCGTGGTTTTAATTATAAATAATAATATAGTGGGATGATTGAATACAAATATAAAATGTTAGCATATATATATATATATATATATATATATATATATATATATATAAATGATAACAAACAGGGCAATTTTGTAGATAACCAATTCGCAATAATAGTAATAATAATATTAATAAAGAGAAACATTTGTAGAGAGTCGTCAAGTTGATAATCGCGCAGATTGTGATATAGAGACGCATGCGCAAAGTGAATGGGGTGGCGATGTGGATGGTGGGGAAAGGCAACTGCTGGCTGAGCTACTGATAAGACCGGTAGGGGTGGGGTGTGGGGTGTGGGGGGTGCGGGTGACTGCGGACCGGGCGGCCGGCACGTGCCTGGCATGTCGTGTGTCATCGCACTGAGTCACCGACACTCAGAGCAACAGGCGCTGGCACAGCACTAGCAGCGGGAGGAGAGCGGAGGGTATTAGGGGAGGGGGGAGGGGGAGGAGGGAGGAAGGAGGAGGGAGGAGGGGGAGGAGGGGGAAGGGGGAGGGGGTGGGAGAGTGAGGGGAGGGAGGGGGAGGAGGTGGAGGAGGGGAGGAGATGGGAGGAGGGGAGGAGGGGAGGGGGGAGGGGAGGAATGGAGGAGGGGAGGAAGGGGAGGACGGGGTGGAGGGGCAGGGTGGGAGGAGGCTGGAGGTGCGGGAGGAGGGGAGGAGGGGGAAGGAGGGGAGGGGGTGGAAGGGAGCATGGGAGGAGGGGAGAAGGGGAGGAGGGGAGGAGGGGAGGAGAGGAGGAGAACGCAGGGATCGAGGAGATAGGAAGGAGGGGGAGGGTGCGATGGCTGACGGCCGCAGTCAGGGTGTGTGTGGGGGGATGTGGGGGTGGGGGTGGAGGAGGGAGTGGGGGGACTGAGGGGAGTGGGGGGAGGGAGTGGGGGGATGAAAGGGGAGGAGCTACCCAGAGCTAAATTAGATACTGAGAGGAGATGGATTGGGGTGGAATAGAACGTGAGGCGCCATCTGGCGTGGCAGGTCCGTATTCAGTGGGCACCAAGGGCGGACAGGGCAGTTGTTGCTCTCTTGAGGGTGGATGGGAGGTGGGAGGTGGGTGGGAGGGCGGTGGGGACTGAGTTGGTGGTGGTGGTGTTGGGGGGTGATTTGGACGAGGCAGTGTGCACACTGAAAACTCCCCAAAAACAACAAACAGACGGCGGTCAGCAGGGAAAACGAATGGAAATCTGTACAGCTCCTTAATTTAGACTACCGACTACCCAGCCGTCTAGAATAGGAGGCAGGCCCTTTTGGTTATTTACAAAAATAAGTATTTTATTTAATGGCTTATTTTTTTTAGTGAATTTCCTTCTGGGAGATTCCATGCAACATTCGTCTAGACTGTATTAAAGCAGGTGCTCACCATTTGTCGTGTTAGTTTGTGTGTGCATGTATTTTCTAAATAGCGGTTGAGTTTTGTTTGCTTTTTGTTTGTGTGTATTTTTCTTAATAATAATAATAATAATTGTTTTGTATCTGTGTTTTGTGTGTAATTTTATTAGTAAGCTGCAGTTTTTTTGGGGTTTTGTTAATGTGTGTTTGGGGTTTGTTTTTATGCGTGGATATTTTGTATTCTCCTTTCGATATTATATGACAGCTGATTTCTAGGATAAAGCAGTGTACAGTTACTGAGGCCTGATTGTCGTTAGGTAGTGAGGAGGGGTGGGGGGTAGAAGGTGCAGAGGTAGAGAGCGAGGGGCAGGGGTGACTGGCTCGTGGCAACTTTATAGTGCTGTCCCACTGGGAAACAAAACCGCCGGCACCATGACCTGGTATCCCACTCAGTCACATTATCCTGACACTGAGTACACCAGTCCTTGCCCTGTCCTAATAATGCCGAGCGCCTGGCTAGGAAGCAACAAGTATCAATTTTTAAGTCATTGGTTTGACTCGACCGGGGTTCGAACGCACGACCCCACGATCTACCAGCACAGGAGACGGACGCTCTAACTCATTCGGCCATCCCGTCTGGTTCCGCAGCAGAGAAAGGTTAGGACAAGGAGTGGTTGCACAGTGTCAGGATAATGCGACTATGTAGGACAACTGGGCATGGTGCCAGCGGCCTGGTCTCCCAGTGAAGCAGCATTATAAAGTCAACATGAGCATGCGTTGTCACAAGTTGGTGCCCATCCTGGTATACCCCAGGGTCTTGCTGGGGCGTAAAACCACAGCAACCAGTCAAACTCCCCCGGCCCTCTTAGAGGACTGGGGTCGGGCTCCTAAACTACCTTTTTCTTTTAACCCTCACCCCCCCCCCCCTGTTTTTCCCCACCCGCCCGCCCCTTGCCCACCCCCTGATTTCTCTGACCACTACCAACCATAGGCCAACTCCCGGCCGCATAGGACCACCTTTGGTGGTGCCCATACTGTGCTGCAGATTTGCAGATTTGCAGATTTGCAGATTTGCAGCCTTCAGCGCGCCAACACGACTGAAAACTCCCCACAAAACAACCGCAGCACACGGACTCTGTCTGGGTGGCTCGCCATGATGTCTGGCATGTGCGTAATTAACACTTTTTAACATTTATTTATATTTTTCTTTGCAACGTCGCTCCCACAGTGAGAGCCTGGGGTGAATACATCAAAGGATTTCATTACTAAAGCACATGGTTACTACTTTTCTATGTGGTAATAACAACAAGATATGGAAACGGTTCCACTGAGGCTTCTCTACCGGGACCCCCCCCCCCTCCACCCCCACCCACACACACCCCGCACTCATCCTCTGCCCCCCCTTCCTACTCCCACCCGGACTCGCTCACTCACCATCATTACCTTCCCTGCGGCTCTCTCCCCACCCCGCCCAGCGTTACTCTTCCCCTCACCCATGAGTATCACAGAGATGTTCTGCTCTCCGAGTACCAAACCTTGGTTCAGTCACAAGTGGATTATGGCAGCATAGTATACGGTTCCGCAAGGAAATCGTATATTGGGCTGCTAGACACGGTCCACCACCAGGGACTGCGCCTGGCCCTTGGGGCCTTCCGCACCTCACCGGTTCAGAGCCTCTACGTCGAAGCCAACGAACCATCACTTGCAATATGTAGTCAAGATAAAGACTAATGCATTGAATCCTGCACACAATTGTCTATTCGAACAACATGACGAATCCAGGTATGAAGCCAGGCCGAATTACATCTGGCCACTGAGGCTCCAAATGAAACCTCATTTGGAGGCCTTAGGCATGGATTTGGACATGTTGGAGGATACCAAAGTCCCAGTGGTCGTTGAGGAAGCCATCCCCCGTGGTCGTTGAGGAAGCCATCGGTTATCCTCCGACTCACGGAACTGAGGAAGTCTGGGACACATCCACTCGAATACCAAGGACTGCATGCAGAGATTCAAGGCCAATTTGCAGACCACCCCTCCATATACACTGATGGTTCGAAAGACCCAAGCCGGGTAGCTGCTGCGGCAGTCTGCCGACAGAAGAAATTTGGCGTACACTTGCCCGATCAGAGCTCGATTTTCACTGCGGAAGCCTGAGCACTCCTTCTCGCGTTGGAGTGTATCGAGGTATCCAACCACACTAACTATGTTATATACAGTGATTCATTCTCCTGCCTCCTGGCTGTTGCTGGACTGAAAACGGATCACCCAATTCTAGCAACGGTCATTTATAAAATGAACCAACTGGCAATGGTTGGGTATGACATCCACCTGTGCTGGGTGCCTGGCCATGCCGGCATACAAGGAAACAAACGAGCTGATCGGGCTGCGAAGAAGGCCCTGAACTGTGATCTTGAACCGTGTCTGATCCATCACTCTGATCTGAAACCACTAATAGCCACCCACATAAAATCCAAATGGCAACATGAGTGGGATGAAAACATTAATAAACTTAAAGAAATTGAACCATCTGTGGGCAAACCACCACAGACTCATGCCGGAGGTCGGCGGGACCAAGGGGTCCTTAGCCGCTGCCGTATTGGCCACTCGTGGCTTACACACGCTTTTCTGCTCAAGGGGGAACCTCCCCCTGAATGTATTGGGTGTCAGTCCCCGCTGACACTCAAACACATTTGACTAATAAATTCTATCAATTATTAATCAAACTTTTCTTTTTCTATGGGAATCTTTTCCCCTTGGCCACAAATATATGATTGTGAGCTTTTTAATTTAATGAGTGTCTATTAGCACGCAATTGATTGTCTGCTTTTACATGTAAAAGTGATGGTTCGAACAAAAAACAAACATTTCGCACCATGAATATGGCCTATACTGCCAACACGGCGTAAAGCAACCACCAATCAATCAATCAAGCATTCATGAAAGGAACTCCTGGCCTCGTGCACGGGAGAACCGAAAGTTTGGTTCCCGGTCGAGTCAAACGAATAACTTATCAAATTGTTACTTGTCGGTTCCTAGCATAGCGCTCTGCATTAATAGAATAGGGTAAAGACTGGTTAGCTCAGTGTTCAGGATAATGTGACTGAGTGGGGTATTGGGTCATGGTGCCAAAGGCCTGAGTTTGCAGTGTGGCAGCACTATAAATCGGCATGAGTGTGTACTGTCAAAATTCGGTGCCCATCCTGTTATGTTCTTAAATGTTGCCAGGGCGTAAAACACCAACAACCAACCAACCAACCACCTAGACCCTCACCCACACAGACAGACACGATCAGCTACTAGGCTCACTAGATTAATTTAGCATTTGATTCCAGCAGAGTTGAAGATGTACTTGAACAGTTAAGGTTTAATTAAAGTTGCATAGACCAACGAAGCATCACATTTTCAAAGGCAAGACAGTTATCTAGATTTCATTCTACATAGCTAACTTAGATACTGATGCACTTATTAAGCATTTGTTGTCACATATAAGGGAATATGAAGTCAATTTAATTTTGTTTAAATCTGTTACTGCAGAAGCCTATTGTGTCAGAGTTTTAACATGTATGCCAAAATTAATTTGGCATGTTTGCACTTCAAACATCTCAAAAGGTGGTAATTTAATATGAAAGTTACTTAGATTATAACAATCAATTCTTTATCATGTTTGCATTTCAAATATCTTAAAAGGTGGCCATTTAAAATGAAAGTTACTTCAAACTAAAGTCAGGTAGATTATAGCAATCAACTCAGACGTGAATAGCAATCAATGCCAGAAACTCAAAACTATCGGAGTATGCAACTTTAACGCCCTTGTAACATATGAACTCATCATATCAGGACGGGTAACCATTGAATTATGACAATGAACATGCCCACTTGATTTAGCCCAACGTTCCATTGGGATGTTATCGTATTTATAATGTGTGACTCATTTCCAACAATATCAGTCAGCCAGCCAGTCAATACAGGGCAGGGCTGGGCTGGGATCGACAACCACCCTACATCTCATGTGTAAGCACGCCAGGTCGCAGCTTGAGTCCGATTAAGGGAACAATTCAGAAGAGATGTATTGCACCCCACCTTCAGGTCATGCGACGTTCAGTCCCTGTAACAGTGACATACTTTATTCATGCCCCCCTGCCCGCCAACAATATTAGATACTATGGTTGTGGGATGCATGTAGAGATGGGGCTTAGCTTATCTTTTGGGGGCTTTGTAACCTTACAATGGTTACCGGCTGCAAAACTGCAGCAATATAGAAAGGCCCCGATAAATCGGTCCAATCTTTGGTTGAAGATTAATCTTCAGGTGGGACGGTTGTAGAAGCTGGGGATGTCTTTACAACATTCAAAACAACGAATCGTTGGGGCACTGCCGAATCACTCCGGTCCAGTGGTAGCAGAGCACTCGCATCCAGTAACACCAGCAAGGGTTCAGGAGGAAGGGATGGGTAAAGGTGGGTCCAGCAGGTTCCACCAACAAGAACAAAGTGAGAGAAACGATAAGGTCCAGGGCCCCATCCAAGCAAACAACTCCCTTGATCAGGGGGAGAAGTAAGCTCAGGAGGAAAAAAAAGGGCAGAGTATAGGACAACAAAATGAGGACAGTTGAGTCAAAGGACCGAGTCTTTTTGCTCTATGGTGACCAGCCGGTGAGCCAAAGACACGGACAGAGTAAGAGTAGAAAGTGAAATGCTGGTGGGCTCCCCCTCCTGGAACTCTTTTCAGACATTATCAAGGAGGAGCATGGCCAGCAGACAGGAGATAGAGAGAGGTGTGGACGAAGTGCGTTCCGGATAGCAAGTTGAGATGGGGAGGGGATGGTTACTTGCGCGGCGGGTTGGCTGGTTGGTTGTTCGAGTTTTATATCCTGGCAACATCTTAGGTAATATTAAGACAAGTAGTGACTTTTGACAGGGCACACTCATGGCGACTTTACAGTGCTCTCCCACTGGGCGACCAGGCCACCAGCACCATGACCCAATATCTGACCCAGTCACATTATTGTGACACTGAGATAACCAGTCCTTGCCCTATCTTATTAATGCTGTGCGGCAAACTAGAAAGCGACAAGATTCGATTTTGTAAGTCATTGGTTTGATTCGAATGGGAATTCAACTCCCAATCTCTCGCATTGGAGGCCTGTGTCCTACCGATTCGGACACTGCACCCAGCGCCAATATTATATACTATGGTTGTGGGATGCATGTGTGAGATGGGGAGGGACGGTTGCTTGCCTAGGGCTGAATGGGGTGGGTGGGAGGTAGGGGAGTCTGAGTAGGACTGTGCTTCCGGGTGTGTATTTATTGTGATTGTGGACGCCTGGTCTGGAGTAGGATGGAGGTGAAGGTGGGCGTAAGGGGGGTGAGGAGTGAGGAGCGAGGAGTGGGCAGTGAGGGAGGGTTGCGGAGTAAAGTGAATACTACATGACTACATGGAACAGTGAGTCTGACTAACATCGAGCAGTAGTGTCCATGACGTGGGACACCTGGAAGTGGTGGTGATGATGTTGTAGTGGTGCTGTAGTGGTGTTGTAGTGATGTTGTAGTGGTGGTGTTGTAGTGATGTTGTACTTGTGTTGTGGTGGTGTTGTAGTGGTGTTGTAGTAGTTGCGTTGTAGTGGTGATGTAGTGGTGTTGTAGTGGTGTTGTAGTGGTGGTGTAGTTGTGTTGTAGTTGTGTTGTAGTGGTATTGTAGTGGTGTTGTAGTGGTGTTGTAGTGGTGTTGTAGTGGTGTTGCAGTGGTGTTGTAGTGGTTTTGTAGTGGTGTTGTAGCAGTGTTGTAGTGGTGTTGTAGTGGTAGTGTTGCAGTGTTGTAGTGGTGTTGTAGTGGTGTTGTAGTGGTGTTGTAGTGGTGTTGTAGCGGTGTTGTAGTGGTGTTGTAGTAGTGTTGTAGTGGTGTTGTAGTGGTGTTGTAGTGGTGTTGTAGTGGTCGTGTATTGGTGTTGTAGTGGTATTGTAGTGGTGTTGTAATGGTGTTGAAGCAGTGTTGTAGTAGTGTTGTGGTGGTGTTGTAGTGGTGTGGTAGTGGTGGTGGTGTGGTGGTGGTGTGTTGTTGTAGTGGTTGTGGTATGGTGTTGTTGTTGTAGTGGTGGTGGTGTAGTATTGGTGGTGTTGTAGTGGTGGTATAGTCTTGTAGTGGTGTGGTTGCAGTGGTGGTGGTTTGGTAGTGGTGGTGGTGTGGTACTAGTGGTGCAGTGGTAGTATGATGGTGGTTGGTTGTTCGAATTTTATATCCTGGCAACATCTAAGGTCATATCAGGATGGGTACTAACTTGTGACAGTGTGCACTCATGGCAACTTTATAGTGCTGCCTCAGATGAAAATCAGGCCGCCAGCACTTTGAATCGATATCCCACCCAGTCACAGTCTATGATGGTGGTGCCATTGGTGTGCTGGTGGTGATGGTGTGGTGATGATGGTGTGGTGGTGTTGTTGAAGCAGTGTGATGGCGTTGAAGTTGTGCGGGTTTGTTGAGTATTGGTGGTAATGGTGTGGTGATGATGGTGTGGTGGTGTTGTTGAAGCAGTGTGATGGTAGCGTGATGGTGTTGAAGTTGTGCGGGTTTGTTGAGTAGTGGTGGTGATGGTGTGGTGATGATGGTGTGGTGGTGTTGTTGAAGCAGTGTGATAGTCTTGAATTTGTGCGGGTCTGTTGAGGAGTGGTGGTGATGGTGTGGTGATGATGGTGTGGTGGTGTTGTTGAAGCAGTGTGATGGTGTTGAAGTTGTGCGGGTTTGTTGAGTAGTGGTGGTGATGATCTGTTGCACTAATTATGTGGTGATGGCGACGATGATGACGGTGGTGTGGTTGATCTAGTGGTGGTGCTACTCTGATGATTGTGCTATTGTGATGATTGTGGCAGTCTGGTGTGGTGATGTAATGGTGATGTTGCTGTGGTGGTGTGATGGTGGTGTGGTGATGGAGTAATGCTGGTGTTGTGTGGCGGTGATGGCGTGGTGGTGGTGTGGTGATGGAGTAGTGGTGGTGATGGTGTGAAAGTGGTGTGGTGATGGAGTAGTGGTGGTGTGGTGATGGAATAATGGTGGTGTTGTGTGGCAGTGATGGTGTGGTGGTGGTGTGGCGATGGAGTAGTGGTGGTGATGGTGTGGCAGTGGTGTGGTGATGGAATAATGGTAGTGTGGTGTGGTGATGATGGAGTAGTGGTGGTGTGGTGATGGAATAATGGTGGTGTTGTGTGGCAGTGATGGTGTGGTGGTGGTGTGGTGATGGAGTAGTGGTGGTGATGGTGTGGCAGTGGTGTGGTGATGGAATAATGGTGGTGTGGTGTGGTGGTGATGGCATAGTGGTGGTGTGTTGATGGAATAATGGTGGTGTTGTGTGGCGGTGATGGTGTGGTGGTGGTGTGGTCATGGAATAGTGGTGGTGATGGTGTTGCAGTGGTGTGGTCATGGAATAGTGGTAGTGTGGTGTGGTGTGGTGGTGATGGCGTAGTGGTGGTGTGGTGATTGAGGAGTGGTGGTATGAGGTGGTGGTGTGGTTATGTAGTACTAGTAGTGATGGTGGTGTTGCTGTGGTGGTGATGGTGTGGTGGTTGTGTGGTAATGTAGTGGTGCTGCTGCTGAGGTGATGGTGGGTCTGGAGATGGTCTGGTGATGTAATACCAGTAGCGATGGACTGGGCGCGGAAGGTCGGGAGTTTGGTTCCCAGTCGGGTCCTATCAATGACTTATAAAATTGATACTTGTCGTTTCCTAGCCTGGCGATCGGCATTAATAGGATAGGGCAAGGATTGGTTAGCTCAGTGTCGGGATAATTGGACTGAGTGGGATATATGGCCATGGTGCTGGTGGCCTGATTTCCCAATGGTCGCAATGAGTGCGCATAAGTCGGTACCCATCCTGTTATAACCTTAGATGTTGCCAGGACGTAAACCTCCAACAACCAAACAACTAGTAGCGATGGTGCTGCTGCTGTGGTGGCCACCATCTGGGACCACCACTGCCCGACACACTACCACGTACGCTGACTCAGCTGCGCTGAAACCTATGCCCACGCCTGACACCCCATCAACGTGTTATCTGTGCTCTTATCTCCGCTAGGGGCGCCACGTCTGGCTGCCCGTGAGTCAGGGAGGTAAGTAGGTGCCTGCCACCAGACGGGATAGCCGAATGAGTTGAGCGTCCGTCTCCCGTTTTGGTAGATCGTGGCGTTCGAACACAGGAGTATGAAACCCTGTTCGAGTTAAACCAATGACGTATCAAATTGATATTTGTCACTTCCTAGCCTGGCGCTCAGCATTATTAGGATAGGGCAAGGACTGGTTGGCTACGTGTCATGATAAGGTGACTAAGTGGGATATCAGATCATGGTGCTGGCAGCCTGGTCTCCCAGTGGTGAAGCACTATAAAGTCGCCATGAGTGTGCACTGTCACAAGTCGGTACCCATCATGATATGACCTTAGACGTTGCTAGAACATAAAACTCCAACAACCATCAGGTAGGTAGGTAGGTGCCTGATGTTGGGATCCCCTAAGACAGAGTAGGCAACTTACTAGCATGTGTGTGTGGAGAGCGCATGCTGTGTATGCAGCAGGCTCGGTGGGTGTGTTCTAATTATAACAGGGGTGAGTCAGTGAGTGAGTGAGTGAGTGGGGTTTGAAGTCATAGCAACATCTGTGGTCACGTGACTAGTAGGATGGCCGAATCAGTTGAGCGCCCAGTTCCCATGTGACAGGTAGGTCCCGGGATTCCAACACCACCATCAATCAGCGGCATCGGATTCAAATTTTAACTGAGCCAAACAGATGACTTGGAAATTGATACTCTTGTAGGTACCTAGCCTGGCGATTGACATCACTAGGATGCGGAATAGAGCAGTGGACTGAGGATGTTGTTGTTTGTTGTTTTACGTCCTAGCAACATCTAAGGTCATATCAGGACGGGATGTGAACTGAGGAAGACCGACTGGTTGGTTGTTCGTTGGTTGTTGGAGTTTTACGTCCTGGCAACATCTAAGGTCATATCAGGACGGGTACCGACTTGTGACAGTGCACACTCATGTCAACGTTATTGTGTTGCACCACTTGGAGACCATGATGCCAGCACCATGACCTGATATCCCACTCTGTCACATTATCCTGATACTGAACCAACCAGTCCATGCCCTATCCTAACAATGCCGAGCGCCTGGCTAGGAAATGAAAAATATCAATCTTTAAGTCATTGGTTTGACTCGACCAGGGTTCGAACCCGTGGGTTCGAATCCCATTATCTACCAAAAACGGGAGACGGACGCTCAACTCATTCAGCCATCCCGTCTGGTATGGAAGACCGATTGTCCATGATTGAAATTCCTCCTGCTTAATCACTGAATATAATTAACAAAAGACTATATTACAAAATATATGATTCACTCAAATTATAACAAAAATATTATGAGGCTGCCACATTGGGATACCATGCAACTGGCACCTATGGGTGATATCCCACTCAGTCATATTATTATCACGGCACTCTGCCAATCATCCAGCCTAGCAGAGAATGGGGCAACGGTGATCCTGACATGTTTTATATACCCCCTCCCCTATTGGACTCAAACCTTAAGCTTCCAGCGCAGGAGCGGACGCCCTACCCAGCAGGCCATCAGGTCTGGGCGCTCTCACAGGGAGAGTGAGTTGCTCGCGATAGATACAGACAGACGAGGTGAGCAGCTGCCATCTTGAATGGACCGACATATGGAGGGCCATGACTGGCCCGAGTAAAGGCCGACCCATACTAAACGACAATCTGTGTTGAACCACGCTGATCCCCGATTAAGAGTGACTCAAAGTTTGAACTCACATATGAGCATGTCTCAAAAGATGGTAACTCTTTTTTATTTTGTCCATTGCAACAATTGACACAAAACAGCACAGAAACGGTTACACCAAAAACACAAGGACATTTGCTTCAAATCATTATGTATTCTATTGGGATCATGAAACACCATGTAAAAAACAAATCAGTTTATCCTGAGCAAATGCAGAAGCAAATAGTATGTTGATCGTTACAATGGACAAAGTTGTGTCCCATATTGCTTAGCACCTTTTGAGACAGTCACATATTCCTCTGTGATTGTCCACGTGCATTGTGATCCCACCTCCCAATGTCATCACCATACTTTATATATATATATATATAAATATATATACATCCACACATATGCATAACAGGTTATGATTAAACCAAACGTTGCATGCTATGGCTCACAGCTCCTACTCCTAGTAACTACTATATTTCCCCTAATTTCCTTAGATGAGTGGTTGGTTGTTGGAGTTTTACGTCCTTGCAACATCTAAGTTCATATGTCTGAGCCATAATGAACATCTCAATGAGCTTCCATTCCCTTGCTGAGCTGCACTGGGAGCGGCAACCGAATCGGTACAACGTGGGCCTCGTGTGCAGAACGTTGGGACTTTGCTTCCCGGTCAAGTCAAACCAATGACTTATAAAATTTATACTTGTTGCTTCCTAGTCTGGCGCTCAGCATTAATAGGATAGGGCCAAGAACTGGTTGGCTCAGTGTCAGGATAATGTGACTGAGTGGAATATAGCGTCATGGTGCCAGCAACTTGATTGCCCAGTGAGGCAGCAAAATAAAGTCCTGATATTACCTTAGATGTTGCCAGGAAGTAAAACTCCAACAACCAACCAACCAACCAATCTAATGAGCTGCTCAGTATGTGGGATACTCTGAAATCAGTGAGTGTCAGTACGCTCCAATATGTTACATTTTCAGTGAATCTCCGCTGAGCAACTCCTTCTAGGAGGATATCCTGTTTGAGCTGCTCCAGGTTGACCCCTCCACCTCAACAAGCCCTCCTCCCTCCTCCACCTCATTGGTTAGTAGGCCAGGGCGTCGGTAACCATCAATATCACTGCGGAGGACACAAGAGCAACAACATCCTATTTATTAAAGCTCTCTAGTCAATCCCTAGCAGCACAGTACCCCCCCCCCCTCCTCCTCCTCCTCCCTTCCCCTCACCTCCTCCTGCACTCATTTATTCCAGCGCCATTCCTCAAATGCACCATCCATGACTGTTACTATATTAATGCAATTAATAATATTAATAATAATGATAATAGTGATTACGTCGATAATGGTGCTGTACTGATGCTGCTACTACTGATGATGATGGTGATGATGATGGTGATGATCGCAATAATACAAATACATAAATGTTTGATTTTCATTCAGAATTTCAGAATTTGTGTAATCTTTTTTTTTTTTTTAATAGAAAACCTTTTTTTAGCTTCATGCTGTGGCATGTTGTTGCTGAAGGATGCCAATACAACTGTTGTCCACTTACCATGATTGGGGTGACCTGTTTGCAGTGTCCGTGCTGTTGATGTGGTGGTGGTGTTGATGTTAGTATTGGCGGTGTTGGTTGTTGGTAGCTCAGTGTAAGTCCAGTCACAGGGAACACACAGCTCTCCGCTTGTAGGCAGGCAGCAGGCCGTGTGGTGAAGGCCCGGTGTTGTCCGCTACTACTCTTCGCCTGCCCGGCCAACACCCTTATGTAGTAGGATGACTGTCCCACCTCGCATGGCCGGTGTAGCGCTGACAGAGGAGCGCGCCGAGAAAGAGTGTCCGCGCGGACATCTTTATAGTACAGGGGCTAACCAATTCCCCGTGACCACGCCATCCCCCCCGAGAGTGGCTCAGTGAGTCAGTGACAGTAAGTCAGTGAGAGTAAATGCGTGAGTGATTGAGGCAGTGAGATAGTGAGGCAGTGATGCAGTGAGGCAGTGAGGCAGTGAGACAGTGAGGCAGTGAGGCAGTGAGAACAGTGAGGCAGTGACGCAGTGAGGCAGTGAAGCAGTGAGGCAGTGAGGCAGTGGGGCAGTGAGGCAGTGACACAGTGAGACAGTGAGTCACTGAGGCTGTGATACAGTGAGATAGTGAGGCAGTGAGGCAGTGAGACAGTGAGGCAGTGAGGCAGTGAGGCAGTGAGGCAGTGAGGCAGTGAGGCAGTGAGAACAGTGAGGCAGTGACGCAGTGAGGCAGTGAGACAGTGATGCAGTGAGGCAGTGAGGCAGTGAGATAGTGAGGCAGTGAGACAGTGAGGCAGTGATGCAGTGAGGCAGTGAGACAGTGAGGCAATGAGGCAGTGAGAACAGTGAGGCAGGGACGCAGTGAAGCAGTGAGGCAGTGAGGCAGTGAGGCAGTGACACAGTGAGCAGGTGTGACAGTGATGGTAGTGAGATGTGAGGCAGTGAGACAGTGAAGTGATGCGTGCAGTGAGACAGTGAGTCACTGAGGCAGTGAGACAGTGAGATAGTGAGGCAGTGAGGCAGTGAGGCAGTGAGGCAGTGAGGCAGTGAGGCAGTGAGACAGTGAGATAGTGACGCAGTGAGGCAGTGAGGCAGTGAGACAGTGATATAGTGAGGCAGTGAGACAGTGAGACAGTGAGGCAGTGAATGAGTGAGTCAGTGAATCCTTGAAGCAGTGAGACAGTGAGGCAATGAAACAGTGAGGCAGTGAGGCACTGAGAGAGTGAATCATTGAGGCAGTGAGACAATGAGGCAATGAGGATGTGAGGCAGTGCGTCAGTGAGTCATTGCGGCTGTGAGGCAGTGAGACAGTGAGTGAGTGAGACAGTGAGGCAGTGAGGCCATAAGATATTGAGTCAGTTAGACAGTGACTCAGTGAGGCAGTAGGAGTACGTGAGTTAGAGTAAATGAGTGAGGCTGTGAGGCAGTGAGTCAGTAAGACAGTGAGGCAGTGAGGCAGTGAGGCAGTGGATCAGTATGAGTAAGTGAGTTACAGTAAATGAGTAGGGCAGTGAGGCAGTGAGTCACTGAGGCAGTGAGGCCGTAGGACAGTGAGCCAATGAGACAGTGAGGTCGCAAGACAGGGAGCAGTAGACAGTGGGACAGTAGATCAGTGAGACAGTGAATAAGTGAAACAGTGAGGCACTGAGACAGTGAGTCAGTGAGACAGGGAGTCAGTGAGACAGTGAGTCAGTGAGACAGTGATGTAGTGAGTCAGTGAGACAGTGAGGCAGTGGATCAGTAAGAGTAAGTGAGTGAGAGAAAATTACATCACTAATTTGTGACATTGTCAACATCATTGAAAATAAACTGTCACAAACTTAATGAAAACCTCTGAACAACAGCACATTTCACTTCAAATGGCCATATACAATGTCTTCATTAAGTTGAGGACATTTATTTCTTTAAAAAAAAATTAAAATGATGAAATAGTTAACCGTTTCTGGAGTCATTAACAACATAACATTTAGTTTCCACTTGCAAGTACTATGAAACTCTGTATCAAACACTGAGTACAGATACAGTACAGGAACTATTTTCACCATTTGACACTCTATGCATGGATCCAGTTATGGTATAGTAAAAGATAAATCCTGAAATTGCCCCTAAACATTGAAATTTGAGCTGAACATTTGTGTACAATTGTTGATTCCACTTGGACTGTTACATTGTTAATATTGTTCTGCTTTTCTCTTTACTGATCACAAATAACACAAAACCATAGCAATGAGGTCTATTATTACTACTGTGTATAAAGCATGCGGCATGTGAAATATCCTAAAAATGTCAAGCTTTGTGTGGAAAATATTTGATTTTGGAGTCAGATTGGTTTCCATGCTATACTGCTATTTATTGGGGGTGAGCATCATTTGACCTACTTAAAAATATCAGAATATGTTTATTTTCAATTATTCAGGTACAAAAGGACATACACATTGAGAAAGCTTGTATATAGGAAGGACTTTGACAGCATTTAGATTTTGTGGTATTTATGTCACAGGATTGGTACACACCTTCTGAGAATGACTTTGAAATCCAGAGTGACTTTGAAATGAGTTTGAAATCCAGTGAGGCAATGACTTGCCCGGGCGGATTGGTGAGAAAAGCGCCCGGTGGTGGCGCTAGTAGCAGGCAACCGGGGCAACTTAGGGCAAGTCAATGATTGGACAATAATAATATATTGAAGAATAATTAATAATAATAATATACTCCGCCTATTTATACATGCATAATAAATTATACGTACTATATATGTATATATGAGACTGTCTCAAAAGGTGCTAAGCAATATGGGACAAAACTTAGTCCATTGTAACGATCAACATACTTTCTGCTTAGGCATTTGCTCAGAATAAACTGATTTGTTTTTTACATGGTGTTTCATAATCCCAATAGAATACATATTGATTTGAAGCAAATGTCCTTGTGTTTTCAGGGTAACCGTTTCTGTGCTGTTTTGTGTCAATCATTACAATGGACACACAAAAAAGAGTTATCACCTTTTGAGATAGGCTCATATATATATATATATATATATATATATGGGTCAGGATCACGAAAAGAGGCCAATTGGTGGTCAATGTCGGCGTCGAGCTTGGATATCGGCGTCGATCGGTATAATTATAATTTAGAATTGACATAGGTGTTGGAAAGTCTTTAAATTTATCCTGAATGTAAAGGTCGAGAAAGTACAACAACCTGAATTGTTTTTAGGATAATATAATATAAAACAAAGAAATGTACGAGTCTTTAAGAATTGCGACGCCGATATCTGTTAAAGTTGTCGGCATCGATGATTGGATGTCGGCGTCGATCAGGATAATTATGATTTAGCATTGACAGAGGTGTTGGAAAGTCTTTAAATTTATCCTGAATGTAAAGGTCGAGAAAATAAAACAACTTGATTTGTTTCTAGGATAATTTAATATGAAACAAAGAAATGCACTACACTTTTAAGAATTGCGATGCCGACATCTTCACTTGACCACCGATTGGCCCGTTTTCGTGAGGCTGACTCATATATATATATATATATATATATATATACATATATGTGTGTGTGCGTGCTGGGTCCTAGCTTCAGTCCTGCCTGAAGGACCATCGATTGGTTGGTTGATTGTTGGAGTGTTATGTCCTGGCAACATCTAATGTTATATCAGGATGGGTACCGACTTGTGACGGTGCACACCCATGGTGGCTTTATAGTGCTGCCTCGCTGGGAGACCAGGTCACCAGCACCATGATATCCAACTCGGTCACATTATCCTGACACTGAGCCCATCAGTCCTTGCCCTATCCTAATAATGCCGAACACCTCGCTAGAAAGCGACAGATATACATTGTTATGTCATTGGTTTGACTCGACCAGGGTTCAAATGGGTTCGAATCCCACATCCTATCAAAACTGGAGATGGACGCTCAACTCATTCGGCCATCCCGTCTGGTGAAGTACCATCGGAACTCAGAATGACACGTCTGGTTGCATGGGAGTTGAAGTGTCCAGTCACCGCAGTAGCTCACTAGTTCGCATCACACCGGCCGATGACGTCATTCTCCGAACAGACGATGCTGAGACTGACTCGTAACAGCGGGTGTAGGTAGGCTACCCCTAGCCTGGTCCCCTGGCCTGTGTTTCAACAGAGGTCGCCACTGTGCTTGTCTCAAAGGCCAGGCACAGAGGTGCATGAATTTTCTGCTATTATCACTCACTTTTTTTTCGTGCCAATCAGAACAATGTCATTAGCAAAATGGACATTTAAGTGCCTTCTTTAAGCATTGCATGCCCTGATAAAATAATTTATTATGCAGTATATATTACTTGGGTATGTTGCAAATATGTCAATGAATTATTCTGGATTCTAATTTCATTCAGAAATTATTGGGAAAGTGATAGTTAATGAGTCCAAGTTTTATAATTTGATTTCTTCTTGAAAGAAATCCACTCCACTCCACTTCACATACAGTGTCATCCTGTATTACAAATCCTATATATTTTTTAAACAATGGATTAGACACTCTAACATGTTGAGATATTATTTTCTAAATGACGTTGGATGGCATATTGTATGAAATGAGTTATGTTAGTTTTAGCAAATTCATATCAATGAGTGATAGTAGGAGTATTTCTCATAGGCATAACTGCAGTGGCTTCTGTTGTTACTCTCACAACACTGTCTCCAAGGACAGGTTCCTAAGCAACCCATTAGAAAAAGTGTTGGGAAGCTGGGTTGATATATCCACATCATTTTGCAATCTAATATGACGAATAAGTTATATAAACTGATAATTATGAATGTTCATCTATCATAGCTCCTAATTTAAGCATATGTGGTCATAAATAGTCCTAAAAATGTTGTGTTTGAACCATTTTAAACACTACTCTGTTTACAAAAATATTAGTTCAGCAATTAGCCACTAGGTGCCGCCAGCGACCTCTGTGCAGGACTCATGTGGAGGCACACACAGATGGCACCTATCAGAAAACATAGGTACTGGAACCCAACTAGGCTACCCCAGCAACAGGGCGATTCACCTGGCAGTATTACTTCAGTTTCCAGGGAACTGCCGCCTGTTTGTTTGGGTTTTAGATCCTAGAAACATCTAAGGTCATATCAGGACGAGTACCTACTTGTGACAGTGCACACTCATGGTGACTTTATAGTCCGGCCCCACTGGGAGATGAGGCCACCAGCACCATGACCTAGTATCCCACTCAGTCACATTATCCTGACACTGAGCTAACCAGTCCTTGCCCTATCGTAATAATGCAGAGCACCTGGCTAGGAAGTCCCACAATTTGTAAGTCATTGGTTCGAACCAGCAGGTTAGAACCCCATGATCTACCAACACGGGAGATGGAAACTCAACTCATTTGGCCAATAGTTCTTCTATAGGTTAGCTTAGGGACGGTTCACTGTACTCTCCCCATCCGACGCAGCAGCCCTTTCATTACTTGTCACTGGGCGCAGTGGCCGAAGCGGTAGAGCGCCTACCTCGCGTGCGGGAGATTGGGAGTTCGGTTCCCAGTCGAGTCAAACAAATTACTCATAAAGTTGATACTTGTCGCTTCCTAGCTTGGCACTCAACATTAATAGGATAGGGCAGGGACTAGTTAGCTCAGTGTCAGGATAATATGACCAAGTGGGATATCGGGTCATGGTGCCAGCAGCCTGATTTCCCAGTGGTGCAGCACTATAAAAGTCACCATGAGTGTGCACTGTCACAAGCTGTTACCGGTTGGCTATGACCTTAGATGTTGCCAGGACATAAACTCCAATAACCAACAAATCAATAGGATAGTTTAGGGAGGGTTCACTGTATTCTCCCCTTCGCACACAGCATCCCTTTCATTACTTGTTTGTTTCAGTTTTCGTCAGTTCAGAGGCGGTAGTACAGTTAGCTGCCTGACTCAGAGTGCGCTTTTCCCTGGTTAACTCACTCCTTTCCTCCTGACAATGCATTTGCTGTCCACAAACGGAGATAGCTGCTGGTCAGTCGGTTGCTAGTGTTTTGTATAGTTACATAGTCCGATGAAATCATCAAATCTTGCAATCTGAAACTCATAGCCAAATTTGATCCGACATATCGCCACTAGAGCTGAGACAACTCAATTTAAAGTTGCATGGTTCGATGGTTTGGGTTTCTGTCATTTTCTAAGATAAATACGTTAGGTGGATGCGTATAATCTACCTTACTTTAGTAACTTTGATTTTCAATGGCAAACTTTTAAGCTATTTGAAGTGCAAAATGCACAAAATTAGTTTTACCAAGCATGCCAAAATCGTGACACCATAGCCTTGTTTCTGCAGTAGCAGGTTCTCTTATTGTATTAAGTTGTCTCAGTATTCCCTTCTATGTGGCGACAAACGTTTAATAAGTGTGCCATTATCTAAGTTAGATATGTAGAATCAAATCGAGATACTTGTATTGGTTTTGAAAATGTTATGTTTTTATTGGACTATGCAGCTTTAATAGAACTGGCTATTGGCAATAGTATTGCTGAAGCCTATGGTGTCCAGCATTTTGGCGTGCACAACAAAATTGTATATGTTTTCAATTCAAATTGATTCAATATTAGCCATGTTGCAAGTAGAGTATACCCATCAACTTAATAATATATTCTTCTAAGACTAGTGAGAGAAATCTAAACATTCTAAACCATCGGATTATGCAACATTAAAGCTGCATAATCCATGAAAACATCACGGCAGGGAATAATACTAGGTCAATTTACTAAAACCTGCTAATCTTAAAGCCTAATTGTGTTGGAGTTTGAGATATTTTGAGTGCAAACATGGAAAATTCGTTTTGGCAAGCTTGCCATAGACTTCTGCAGTAACAGGTTGAGTTAAATTGACTCAGTATTGCCTTTTAAGCAGAAACAAACACTCAATAAATACATCAGTATCTAAGTTAGATATGTAAAATCAAATCTAGATGATTAGTTTGGTTTTGAAAATTTGATATTTCATCAGACTATGCAGCTTTAACTTAGCACGTTTCCGCTTCAAATATCCCCAAAGCCATTTAAAATCAAAGTTACTTCAACTAATGTAAGGTAGATTATAATCATGTTATTTCTGCTAAAAAATTACAGGAACTAAAAACCATCGGACTATGCAACTTTACTATATGTAGCAAAAGTAGTCAAAGACCCAACAAAATAATAAACATGCCAAGAGTGTTCCGATATCGATAGCTACCTGTCTGTATATTACTTACTGTCTGCACATTACCGATGGAACCAGCTTACCAATAATGGTTCTATGGTGGTGCCACCTAGTGGAAACCGATGTCACTAGTCAGAATCACTTACTGGCACATGTTATTGGAATGAACAAATTTGGCACCTCAAGCCCCGGAATATTGTTTCGTTTGTGTGGCTTAAGGTGTTCTTGTCTCTGAAGTCCTTATTATGTTATTGTGACAGCTCATTTAAAGGCCCATTTATACATTTGATGGCGTGTGACGCCGTCAACTTTATGCCGGTCAGCGCCGTGTGACGGCACAAAACGGTGGGGAGTGCTACAAGTGGAACATCGCCATGAAAGTATGAATCCTTTGACGCACATGGTTCTGCAGCCAAGTTGCACAACGTGTGGAAGTGCTGACCTTGAAAGTTCAACATCAACGCTTGCGCCATATTGCACCGTCTATCGCCATAAAGCGTCGATGTAAAGTCTAAATGGGAGTGTTGGCTTGCGCCGTGTTGCGCTGTGTAACGCCATCTGGCACTGTAACACGCCATCAAAAGTATAAACGGGCAAGTCAATAGTGGTATTATGAGAATGTGTCTGCTGGGCCTACAGGCAGGACTGAAGCTATGACCCAGCATGTGAACAAACCAGTTTGCAGCTTCAGTCAGTTTGAAGTGGAGGGTCCACAGTGAGTCTAAAGTAGAGAGTCTAAAGTCAGTCAGTATAAAGTAGAGGGTCTATAGTGAGATTGAAGTAGGGGGTCTATAATGAGTTTAAAGTAAAGGGTATATAGTGAGTTTGAAGTAGAGGGTCTCTAGTGAGTTTGAAGTAGAGGGCCTATGGTGAGTTTGAAGTAAAAGGTCTATAGTGAGTTTGAAGTAGAGGATCTATAGTGAGTTTGAAGTAGAGGGTCTATAGTGAGTCTAAAGTAGAGGGTATATAGTGAGTTTGAAGTAAAGGGTCTATAGTAAGTTTAAAGTAAAGGGGCTATAGTGAGTTTGAAGTAGAGGGTCTATAATGAGTTTGAAGTAGAATCTATAGTGAGTATAAAGTAAACGGTCTATAGTGAATCTAAAGTAAAGGGTCTATAGTGAGTATAAAGTAGAGGGTCTATCATGAGCTCAATGTAGAGGGTATATTGTGAGTTTAAAGTAGAGGGTCTATAGTGAGTTTAAAGTGAAGGGTCTATAGTGAGTTTAAAGTATAAGGTCTCTAGTAAGTTTAAATTGGAAGGTCTGTGGTGAGTTTAAAGTAAAGGATCTATAATGAGTTTAAAGTAAATGGTCTATAGTGAGTTTCCACTTCCTAGCCAAGCGCTCAGCATTATTAGGATATGGGAAGGAGTGGTTGGTTGGCTCAGTGTCAGGATAGTGTGAGTGACTGGAGTTAGGGTTTTAGTAGCCTGGTCTCCCACTGGGGCAGAACTATAAAATCACCATGAGTGCACACTGTTACAAGTTGGTACCCGTTCTGATATGACCGTAGATGTTGCCAGGACGTAAAACTACAACAACCAGCCAATCGATTGCTTCTCAGACTGGCGGCATACACACAAATCAGCTTGTTCAAAGAGAACAAGATCTATTGGTGGCGCCACCTAGAGGACGCAAACTGCGGCCATATTAGCCTACAAGTTTACACTGCTGTATCAGTGTATGAGGCGCCACCTAGCCTCCTAGCGGTATTTACCCGCATCAGACCGCCAACTGCTGCGGTTAGTGTCAACCAGGTGGGGGCACTGTATGATAACTGGGTCTATGCTAAAGCAGCAACGAAAAGAGGAGATGGGCTGTCGCCACTGTCATTATTGAGCATATGTTTGCAAGCTAATTCTCCCATTTATATTATTAAATAATAATTATTATTAAAACAAAATGTACCCCCCCTAAATACAGATCGACTGTTCATTGCTTCAGATTAAATTCTGTAAATTATGAGCATGATTATTCGCTGCAAGATCAAATTATGTTCTCTATAAAAGATTCACCCCGTACTTCCAGTACAGGGTGAATCTTTTATCTACCCATAAGTGTGCTAAAATTGAAAACAGCGAGTGAGCGGCAATCACTGTCCCCACTGCGGGCATTAATAAAGAGTCAGTGTTGTTTCCGGTGAGCCACCATGCACGATTGTAACATGTATGAGCCCAGATATTGCATTGTTGTTAAAAACCTATCTGATTTGTGTATTGTGTGTTTTTTAAAATTATGTTTATTGAGGCTGTATTTATACTGTCCATAGCATATAAGCCCGGGTACCCAGGCTTGTTTTCAATGCTGGCCAGTTGTAGTGTTGGTGTTATCTTACCACACAGTAGCTGCTGATAAGTTATTTGATTGCCTGCATTTCAGTAGCAGATAGATACTTGGTTGATATGGTTAATAGCCTATGTTAGTTTTTTTGGATTTTCTTGGCATATATGTATTTTATTTTGTTTAACTCTTATTACTAGACTATCCTACTCCTATTTACATATCATAGGCTTGTACGTAGCTGTGTGGTGTGTTATCTGGCTATTCTTGGCATGGTTACCTTCCATTGGGCATCCCGCTGGTGGACCGTGACATATCACATGCTCCTTTGCAGTGCAGCTTAGTGGGGGTTTCCTAGCCTAATTTGCACAGATATTTTTTGTAAGTTTTTAGGTCAGGAATTTGTCGTTCCTTTACCGTTTGGGCATTCCACACCTTAGCAGCCAATTCCAGCGTGCTTCTCTCATGAGCTTTTATTTGGCTTCTGGTCTGCTTCAGTAGTGGCGCATTATTTGCTCTAGTAGCCCTTTGTGGTTTTGTTCAGAGTTGATTGTTTTGACTCTAGCTATATGCTAGTATTTTCAAATGAATTTTTCTCCTATTTTCTAATAATTTCACTTTGGTTCTTTTGTGTATGTCATAGGTGGGGTGCAGCTTGTCTATTCTTAGACAGATTTGTAGGGCTCTGTTCTGCAGTATTTGCAGTTTTGTTAGTAGTTCTTTTCTCGCACCCATGTAATTTACATCTCCATAGTCAAAATAGGGGGAACACCATGCCCTTGAAGATCTTTATTGACATTTCTTGAGTCATGTAGTCTCTTAACTTTGCAAATAGCCACAGTTTGTGGTTTACTTTCTGGTTAATTGTATTTATACATAGGTTGTAGTTTAGTTAGCTGTCCAACTCAAGGCCTAGGTATTTGTAATGGTCTACATTTTCTAATGTTTGGTTTCCTAACTTACAGTGTAGTTTTCTTTCTGGCATTTGTTTATGCGAGAAGAGTACTGTTTTTGATTTGCTCGTCTTGATGGTTATTTTGTTGGACTCACACCACTCGTCTAGTTTTAGTAGGAGTTTATTTAGTTTAGATATTACCTCCGCTTCTGTGGTGCAATTTGCGTATATGACTGTGTCATCTGCATATAGTTGGAGGCACTCAGTTTGCAACCATTTTTCTAGATCATTTATATAGATTATAAAGAGCAGTAGCCCTAACTCTGACCCTTGGGTAAACCACATGTGACAGCTTGCTTGTCTGATAGTGTATTGTTTATTTTTGTTTTATGTTTCCTGTTGCTGAGGTAGCATTTTATCCAATCCATAGTGTTGGATTTTATGCCCATGGTTTTTAGTTTTATCAATAGTATTTTATGGTCTACTGTGTCAAATGCTTTGCTGAAGTCAATGAAGGCTGCTCCAACTAATTGTTTTTGGTTCGTTGATGCCAGTATGTCATTTGTTAGGTTAGCTATTTTTTTTGATGTTGAGTGCAGTTTCCTGAAGCCCCCTTGTCTTTCATTTAGTATATCATTTTTGTCCAGGTGTTCATTTATGTGTCTATGTAACACTTTTTCAATGAGCTTGCCTGGGGCTTGAAGAATTGATATTGGCCTGTAGTTTCCCATGTTTTTTTGTCTCCACTTTTGTAAATAGGGGTGATGGTTGCCATTTTCCAGGCTGAGATAAAACACCCCTGCTCAAAGGAGATGTGGAATAGGTCTACTATAATGGCCGGGATGGCTTGGAGTGCCTCTTTCAGTATTTTGGTTGGTATTTCATCTATTCCACTTGGCTTATTCGTGTCTATGTCATTTATTAATTTTGTGTACTTCTATCATATCTGTTTTGCAGGTGGGGTTTTCGTTCTGCACAGTTCCCATCTTTCTTGAATTTTTCTGACAGCTTTTGCCCTATTGTGGCAAAGTGTGTGTTCAGTTTGTTTGCTGCATCTTTGTCTGTGAGCATTGCCCCATCGTTATCCTGGAAGTTTGTATGCTCTTCTTTGTTATCTTTTGGGAATAATAGGTTTACATTTTTCCAGAATTTGTTTGTGTTGCTTCCCCAGTCTTTGTCCTGCTTTATTATGTATTTCTTTTTTGCTGTTCTCACAGCTTTGAGAGAGTTTGTTCTGGTGATATGGTAGAGGGATAGGAGGGGGGTAATAGGCGCCAGTTTGTCTTCTATTATTTCTGTGTGCTTTGCTTTATCACCCAGTTTACTTTTGTTTGTGATGAGTGTTAACAGGTCTTTGTCTACCCAAGGGTCTTGGTTTTTTTGTATTTTTATTTTCTTTATGTGGCACATCTCATCAGTTGATTTTCTTATTTCTGTGATGATGTTGTCCCAATAGATATCAACATCATCTCTGTTTTGTGTGATGTTGTTTATGTTTTGGTGTAGATGATATTTTAATGTATCTTCTGAGTAGATTTGTAGGGACCTGCCCATTTTGTATTCATAGTGATTTGTCCTTTTGAGATTTTTCCTCATTACATATACTAGTTCATGGTTGCTTATACCCCAGCTTCTAGTGCCCCATTTTGTGGCATGGTTTGAGTTGGTTAGTATTAGGTCTATTGTTGAGCTATTGTTGCTTAGCCTTGCACTTTCAGTGATTAGCTGCTGCAGGCCTAAGATTTTGATGGTGGTTTGCAGCATTAGTTCATTTCTTTCATTGCTGCTGTAATTCACATTGAAGTCCCCTAGCACAAAAATGTCTGCATTTGTTGATTCTTTTACAGTGTTTATGCTCTTTTCTAGTTCTTCAAGGAATACTTCAATTTCACCTGACGGTGGCCTATAGAGGCTCGCTATGGCTACATTTGCTTGTTTTTCATTTTTTATTAGGCACCAAAAAGCCACCATAGTAGTTCTATGTGCTCATTTGAGAGATTTGTTGGTTTTAGCCTTTCAGTGTCTATGTTTTTGGTGGCTTTGCAGTAAATGGCAACACCTCCACCCTTCTTTGTTTGGTTCATTGCATTAATGTGTTGTCTGTCATTACATACAAGCCTATATCTGTCTATATTGAGGGTGTTGTTTTGGTGTTTGTCAGTGAACCATGTCTCTGATAATGTTAGTACATTTAGATTGTCTTTTTTAAGATGCATTTTTATTATGTCTATTTTATTGGATGCACTCTGGCAGTTTAGGTGGGCGAAGTGTGTGCCCCTTCCCAGTTTGCATTCAATCTCTTCTACCATATTTATTTTACTTACTTTAAATAATATTTTTAGGATATTGGTTGCTTGATTTCACGAGTACTTTTATTTTGTTTTGATTTTATTTTAGCTTAGTGATTGATGGATTCGGAGCGTATGTGCTGGTGCATACAGCACAGATGGCCCCTTTTAATAGATAGTCATGTGTACCTCCGCTACTTTTATTTTTTACCTGTGTGCATGGAGGAAGGCATGAACATTACAGAGTGTATTAGCTGTACCTGATTATAGATTTGGTTAGTGAAATTGATAAAAGTTTGTGATACTTATGTTTTGGAGCCCTGGTGCTCTTTCCAGTTCTCCGTGATGTTTTTGACAGCCTCGCATTGACGTAACTGGCATATTCCTCTTTGTAGTGTATACCATCCGTCATGCCAATGCTATACCGCTCTCTTTCCATACTTCTTGTTTTCTTATGACAGATTTGTTTTTGCTTGTTTATTTCTTTATTTCTTTATTTCTTTATTTATATTTGCTTTATTGTAAGTTTGTGATACTCATGGTTTTGAAGCCCTGGTGGTTTTATTCCCAGTTTTCAGCGATGCTTTTTTCTATCCTGGTTGTGACGTATTGGGCACATTTTTCATTGTAGTGAATGCCATCTGTCATGCCGATGCCGTACCATGCCGAACACCTCCCATGCCTCGTCTTGTGTATGTAGTTAGCATACCTTGGTATGGCTATGTTTCTGTTCCAGCTGTTATTTAGGTGGTGTATGAAGGCATTCAGCTCCGGTATGCATTCATCTACCAGATTTTGGTTCTCAAAACTGGCATGCTCCAAATATATTTCTACAACAACATTGTTTTGGTTGACAACTTTGAAACTGAGTGAATATAGCAGAAACTACTGCACCTCAGCCTGGCAAATGGCATGGGACAAGGCTAATTCTCCACTGAAGTTAGATGCAATAGTAATAGTTTCTTATTCAGACATAATCATTGATTTATATATATTTTGCACAAATAAATGGATTAATGTGTTTGAAGCATAGTTGCAATTTAATATGCTTGTACCTATGTTTAAATTACACAAGACATCAGTAGATAATTGAATGGGAAAATAAACTTGCAAGGGTATGCTCAATATGGGACGTGGTCACCCATTTGTCCTCCTTTCCTCGCTTTGGACCCTTCTCGCTTGTGCAAACGCACTGGGATGAGTTCAAATGCGCTCAATCAAGTTCAAATGTGTTGTTAATAGCCCTGTCACATTATGACACATCACACAAACATGCGCTGGCATATCTGATTTTGCGCCAATATGTTGGTGTATGTCGATATGCGTTAATCGAACATTGCACGTTCACTATGTGTACATTGATGTATGTCGATGTACGTCGATATACGGCATCATTCATTAAGGGGTCGCGAAAGTTTTGTGCATGCACAAAACATTCGACGTTCGACAACATGTGGATTTTTACGTCGGCCGTATGTTATGTATATGTTAGGTGTATGTCGATGAATATTAGACATACATTAGACAAACTCTGTTCACTATGTTGCACTACATTGACCTACGTTAGTCGGATGGAACGGCAGTGGAAATGTACACATATTGACAACGTACTGACAACATACTGACAATGTATGGATAACGTACGTCTAATGTAAATTTGTGCATCTCTCCACCATGTCTTGACATATGTAACATATCAGGCATATTTCTGGCGATCGAATTATGTTAATAATATTCACCAGTGTTCTGCAAACATACCGTGAGCATAATTCGAGCGTTTTTCGCCGGGAGGCATGTTACCCATACGTTGATCATATGTTGGCCATACGCTATGTATACAGTATGTATATGTCCAACTTTGCCCCCCATGCCAACAAGTTTGACGCATCTCAACGTTTGAAAGTGATTTTAGCCGTTGGCCATGTGCTTGCGCGATGCGTCATAATGTGAAAGGGCCATTACACTCCTCACTGTCGCACTGTTTATGCTTATGGACTAAAGTCAAGATTACAGCTGCGTTCTGCAGACATGCGATGTGCGACGTCCGTCGTCCGTATGGGCTGTGCGTTTGTAAAACTCCATAATATACAACCGTTAACCCAGGTTTAAGACCACTATCATTAATTAAAAAAACGCTAAAATTGCAATTTAATTGAATCAATCACCATGTAAAATACTCCGATATTCGGCACGGGGGGAATGCAAATGTTCTATTACTGAGGTGCCTGAGTGGTGCCTGAGTGGGATGTATATAAAATCGAACCGTTATTAACGCTTCCACCGCATTGGCGGCGTTATTCATATTGTCGAATCGATGAATGTAAGGTAAACAAATCGCCACCGCCGCTTCGACGTCGATATCCATACTGTCGCACATCAACAAAACACACATCGCCGTCGCCGAATCGCCGGCAATATATTATACCCAAATCTATTCAATGCAATCATATTTGACAGATTTACATACGCAATAAGTGAAATTTAATCAAATTAACCCTAAAATCGAACCGTTATTAACACTCCCGCCACATTGGCAGCATTATTCATATTGTCGAATCGAGGGAATTCCCAAATCTATAAATAACTTCACGGTTAGCTACCCGCCCCGGCTAGGACATTGGTGCATATGACTTGACCTATTTCTCCAACCCGCCGCTACCCAGAGGTAGCTATCCCAGAGGAAGCCATTAGCACCGGCTAAGCCTAACCCTGATTGGTGCATACGGCCCCTGGGTGTGATTGCACTCAGGGCCTAGCCCTTGAGGGGCCGTATGCACCAAGTTGTGCTAGGCTTAACTGGAGCTAGGGGTTAGCAGGTTGGG